>JAJREH010000008.1:725174-1450348 GCA_023065455.1 Cladonia rangiferina | reverse complement strand
AGACCAGCAGCAACCAGGACAGCAATTTCCATGACTAGGTTCCATATTAGCTGGACTCATCATTGCATGCGTGCATTTGACGCGTACCGTAAAGGATAGGGCCAGTAAAGTATGACAAGAACTAAAATTTGTCAGTCTGCAAGCTAGGAAGTTCTGTTGACCTGAGTTTCGCATGTTTACCTTGAGGAACAGATTCTCCTTCTCGGTGGTCTTCACCATCGGTCAGCCACTCAATTATATCCCGGATCGCACGGAAAGAGTCCTTACCAACTCATTGAATCCAGTCTTCTTGCGACGTGTCTCGACTTCATTACTTGAGATACCCTGCTTGATATCCGCCTCAAGCCACTGCCGGTCGCGTCAACGACAGCTCAAGTCAATGAAGGCTCAATTGATAGCTTACGTCGTCTGGAATCTCCAAACCACCGTCCTGGCCCGCTTGTTTTGGGCCACGGACCCAGAACTTCCACCACGGTTTCTTGGGCTGATCACCACCCTCCATCGACACGACCGATTTCCTTCGCGGACCTTCATAGTATGATGAAATGTAAGCGACGAGATTGGCATATTCCTCGCCATTTTCTAAGTCTGGCTTCGCGTAGATGGAACCCTTGTGGTCGACACCGGATTGCTTGCGTTCACCCTCGCCTTCGAATTTAGGCTCATCGAAGCGGAGGTGATTCTCGCCAGCGGTCTCGTCGGGAGGAGCCATTGCAGCTTCTAGATTATTAGATACTGCAATGTGAAGATGTAAGGTGGTGATAGGCACCTAGGTGTGGGAGGTAGTAAGGGAACGGAGTGGAGAGGTAATCGTGTTGTGGAAAGAATTGATGGATCGAGAGGGAAAGAGCTTTTGTACTTGTGTCTCGCGCAATCTACCTAGCTCCCAAGCAACCACACCCAGTGGAATTTTCAGCTTCTAAGTTTTAAAAACCGTTAAATTGGCGCGGTAAAATCCCTACAACCCACCCAAATAATCCCTCACCTAAGAAATCTCTCATCGGGATTGGGCGGGAATTTGGTGAAACTTACGGCTAAGAGCGCCTTTTCCCTTACGCTTGACGAAATTACACGCAATCTTACAGAGCTTTCACTGCTCGTTGGGTTGGTCACTGTCTCGTTTTGTGAATAGGTAGCAAAGCTTTTCAGAAGTGCGCCTTATGCAGTCCATGGTACCCTGTATGCAGAGTGAAAGCTTGTATTTTGGGCTACGATCACAAGAGATCAAATCACTGTAGCCCACAATTGTCGCATCAGGGAAAGGCAATTACGGTATTTACGAAGGGTTGTGACCATGGGAGATGGTTGGTCTCTTAAAAAACAATATCGTCACTGGTCACTGGTAGCAGCAAACCGCGGGGTAGAGTCCGCTCACGGGCTACAGGGCCACAGGATAGGTCATGCCGCATAGGCCTATTGGGCCACCTCAAAACCAACCCAGTCTAGAAGGGTTCACAACATATGGTGATGGTGATCCCACACTCAACAACAACGTCATCTGTGCTGTAGGTGTGGAGTGCATTGATAGTCTCTCGGGTCCCGAAGCCCAGCGGAATTGGAGGGAAAATACACCTATGAGCTCACCCGCCTTAAGTCCCGTTACCGTATTGCTTCTTTGCCTCCCTCAGATTCCACATCTTCCGATTCCGGCAGCCACTGCCGGCTGCACATTCTAGAAATTCCCTCAAAACCCTCAATTGCACCACCGCCTCAGCATTGTCCACTATTGAAATGATTCCAGCGAAGTTCTGAGGGCTGTCAGGGAGGATTTCGCAGTTTTGTGTTGGCTGAATGGTAGAAAGTACTTGCGTTGGAGCTCTTGAGGTGTCCTATGCCCCTCATTATATCATTGTTGCAAGCCATTCGTCGATAGCACTCTTAGGTGGGTACCAAGCTTCGGTCGGCAAGGGTCTCAAGCACATTAGCGGGTATTTCGGTACGGGTAAGCAGCAATTCCCACGGTGATTCGCCCGATAAGCCTTTCTGCACCACTGCCCATCTTTTGCTGCTTGCCCATTCCCATTAGCTGAGGTAATAACAAAGGGATAAAGACTCCTATGCCCCAGCTAAACACCATAATTCCCCCAGTACCCGAAGCGCCGCTTAAGCGACCTAGATTATATGTTTTAAGATACTATATTTACTACTATAATTACCTAGTAAATTATATATTTCAGAATATAACTTTTATACATACTTTATAATCTTTTCATCTATATAGAAAATTTTTACTTAGTTATTATTCTATCTTCTTAACTATTTTATCTTTTTAATTATCTTATTATTTACTTTATTATCTTATAATACTATTTTCTATAATATAGTCTAACGCTCCTTCTTATATATAATTATTTTTATAGTGTTTAAAATTATAATCTATATAATTATATATTCTATAATAATATTATTATTACTATCTTATTTCTATAACTATAATTTATAATTCTTTTATTATTTTATTAAGACTTAATCTCTTATCTCGTTTATATATAATATTAATATATATATATTTCTTTCTTAATTAATTATAAGACTAACGTGTTGTTAGTATTAAATAGTAGTATAAAATATTAAGTTTAAGCTTATATAAACTTATTAATAATAATTAATTATTATATTATATTATTTACTAATTGACTAATAAAGCTTCTAGTAAATATTTTTTAAGATAGTAATTCTATTTAAAGATAATTATTAATAAGTAGCTATAAATAACTAGTTTTTTATAAAAGTATATCGCTAATATCTTTTTAAATTTAACTAGATAAATTTAATTTTTTAAGCTAATTATTTTTACCTTACTTTTTAAAGCTAGTTATATAGTATACCCCCTAGTATATTAATAAGAGATATTAATAATATTATAATAATAAGATATAAAAATCTTATTATATCTATCTATCTTAATAGTATTATATTATTTTCTAAACTAGTAATATATAACTTATATCTAAATACTATTAAAAAGAAATAGAATTAAATAGTTATAATTAAATTTTAATATTTTATTAATAGTCTTAACTATATTACTTATATTATACCTAAAATAATTAGAGATAAAGATAAGGATATATCTTTTATAATTAATTATTAAGAGATAGTTTATTATAGATTAATTAATAGCTCTTAGTTTATTAAAGTAATATTTATACTTTTCTAGTATTTTTACTTTAGCTATTTTTTAAAATAGCTTTTTTAAAGATCTTTCTCTATAACTCTTAATTATATTTTAAAGAAGATAGTAATAGTAATATATATATTTTATTTATATATTTTATAATCCTAATCTTAATTTAAGATCTTTATTATAATCTAAAATAATTATTATAAGCTTACTAGTAAAGATAGAAAAGATAAACTTTAAATAATTAATAAAGTAAATTTATAAGATAGTATTTTTATTTTTAATAACTTTTTAAGTAATAATAGTTATTTCCGCGTTTATATTAATTTCTATAGCTAAAAGTAGTGTTTAAATAAACTATCTAGTAAAAAAGATATTATTAAGGGTAAGAAATCTTTAATTTTTTTACTATAAAGTCTATATCGTGGTTGAATAGAAGAAATAATATTAAAACTTCTTATTTATATTAATAATAAGATAAAAATAGCCTTTAGAATTATATATATAAAGGGTCTTAATATATATAAATAACTTAATAAAAGTCTTATAATATTTATTTAAACTTTAGTTAAGAATATAAGTTCTAGTTCTTTAAGCGACTTTATAACTAATTATCTTATAATAATTATAAAAGATTATTTAAATAATTTAATATAATATTATTTTTGTTATAATCTATATATATCTTTATATAATATTTCTTACTTACTTTTATTAATTTATAATTTAATAAAGACAACTATTAAGATTATATATTTAGTAATTATACTTATAATAAATATTAATAACTTTAATAGTAAGTTAAGAATTAAGAATTATTTTAATATATTAAGAATAAGTTTCTTTTAAATAAATATATATAACTTAACTAGCTTCTTTTCTTAAAATAATATATATAAATTTATTAATAATTAATTAATTTATTATTACCTTCTTTAAATCCTTTTATTAAGTATAGATATTTTTTACGTGAATAATTTTAAAATCCTAAGTAAGTATAATAAATATAATATTAAATATTCTTTTAGATAAATCTATACCCTAGATAACAGCGGAAGATATAGTTATTAGAAGAAAGAGAAGTAAATAGAAGATAAGATAATAAAAGAGCTAAGAATAATCTATATCTATATATTTATAAGAATACTAAAAGCTTTACTAATATCGTTATTTACGCGAATATTAAGATTATTAGAATTAAGATAATAAAGCTCTTACTTATATTATATAAATTAATAATAGCGGTAAGAGCTTAACTAGTTAATTCTTAATAATTTAATTATTTACGCGAATAACGTATTTTATAGATTTTTAAGTATTAAATATAACTATATTAAATTTAAATATAATAATTATAATAAGCTTTATTAAAAGCTTTAATTACTATTTATATCTATAGCTTTATTACTTTAATAAGTTTATAAATAAATTACTCTTATAGTTATATTTTATATAGATTTCTAAGTATTATAGAAACTCTCTAGAGTTAATATTATTACGCGGGTTTATTATTATTAAAAAAAGTTATTATAGAGAAAAGATGGTATAATTATATAATTAAGGAATTCTCTAGAAAATATCTATTTTTATTATAGTAAGGGATATAGCTAGCTAAGATATCTTTATAAATAATTAATTAATAATCTACTATTATTTAGATATTTTATTACTAATATCTTAATAAAATTCTATATAAACAAAAGGGTTATAAAGTATATGTAAAAGTTATATTCCAAAATATATAATTTACTAGGTAATTATAATAGTAAATATAGTATCTTAGAACACGTAATCCGAGCCGCTTAAGCGGCGTTTCGGGTATAGGAGGAAATATGGTGTTTAGCCGGGGCATAGGAGTCTTTTTCCCAATAACAAAAGGGCCGAGCTGACGAGGCTCGGCCGACCGTTGACCAACGCACAGTAGAACCCCGCTACCGCCTGCACTGACCGCAGAGCGATCCTCCCCCGTCAGATGCACCCTACACCTACAATAAGTAACCCCGGCCTGTCATTGTTACACTGAAAAGCTCGCAGGCACGCGATCAACTCCGCGCACCTCCAAGTGGAATCCCGAGAAGAGACAGCTGATGATACATAATCACACCCTCCCGCCCCCGGCGGGGTTCATCACAAACTGAAATCTTCGAACTTTGAGTCAGCGCCGGTACAGGCCGGCAATGTCATCAAGACTGATGCAACAGTCAGCAGATTACTCTACATATTACATGAATCCTCCAGGCCATTCAAAGGAGCATGGCGGCCAATACACCCATGCCCACAACAAAAGTACTCGCCGAGATGACCCCTGCACCGCCGGTGAAGGTTGCCGCTGGCGCACCCATCGTTACCGTAGTCCCGTTCGATGCTGTAGAGGTCGACATGATGGCTGCGCAAGTACTGAAGTTTTGGCCACCCAGGAATACGCCAACGGTCTGTACATCTGTCAAATGGATCATATGGAGTACGCTCGCTGCCACGGTTGCGTTGGTTGCGCAGAAATCAATGGTCAAGTTGAAGGCAGTCGAGGCGCCGTTGCATACAGGCGTAGCCGTTGTCCCATCATAGTCGCCTGTAAGATATCAAGATCAGCATTAATTATAATATTCCAGTGGAAAACAGTCATAATGCACGATCCACAAGGAGTAGGTTTGGTTAGGTGTTCTCGCTCTTGACCTGGAAGTCCCTCGGTGTCTTCTTGGACCATTGCCCTCAAGACTTTCCAGGTGCCTTTTCGCGCTTATTCTGTGCAAAAATTGTGTTTCGTTCTATATATCTCAAGTCGATTGACTGCCAAAATGGAATGAATTGGTCGAAATTGCACGTACCATAGAAGCTAACGTTCGCCGCTGGTATGGTTAGAGGTGCCAAAGTATGAATCTCTTCATACGGTCCTGATGCAGGCTTCTCGTAGACCGTGATGGTCTCAATGACATGGGCGCCGGCAATGTCATATGTTCTTGCTGTGCCAACGGTATTGTCTGTTCCGTTCAAGGTGACGGTGTTAGGAGGGCTGCCGGACCAGGTGATATTCTGATAGGAGCCGATGATTGAGAGGACTTGTTGGTAGGTGTAAGGCACGGTGAAGAGAACTGTGTCTGTGCCTGCTTCGTAGCCATCAACACAGCCATCAGGCAGTCTGCCGGTCTGGTTGAAGATTGAGAAAGGCGAGCTCGAGCCGCCCTGCGCTGCTGCTTGGATGATAGGAAGGGAAAATGAGAGGATAGAGTCGAACTTCATATTGTTTGGAGGATAAATGGCGCAGCTGGAAAGATGCTCTGAATTAGTAGGTAGATACTAACGACCTCTATATTGCTAATGAGTGGTAGAAGTAGCTCTTCGACTTGTTAGAGATAGCCTTTTTCGGAAGGACTCCGACGCAGTTTCAAGTTGCGAATTTGGGAAGCTTGAGACGAACAATTAACAGACATTGGACTCGATCTTATATGATTTCCTCCCTCTTCGAATTAAGAAGATGGGCGAGAGCCCGCTATGATCAAACTTCGGACGAGCGCTGCTATTCCTTGCTCAGGAAATGTCTTTTCGATAGTTCTATCTACATATCCTAAGTTCAACCACACTCAAGGGTATGAGTCAGCTACCGAGATAAACCCATCCGAGTTGTCCAGACAACAGAACAAGCAGTAGCCTGGTCATATATCATTCTGTACTGGATACCAACATCCTATGAAGCTGACAGTATCATATGGATACAATTTTTTAAGGAGGGTTACCAACGGAGCTGTCCCGGTTCAACTTGGTCCGAGGATCAAAAGCTTCTTTGGAGGCTGAAGGCAAGCTCTTCTCGAGGCTCGAGCAGCTCATGCTGGAACCTGGCGTTTCCATGCCATTGACTTTAGCGAATATCGAGCCCTTTGGAGGGGTAATCCTGCCTAACAACGCGAGCATTGCGCTTCAATCAGGGCAGCCTGCGGTAGCCCGAATGGCCTAGAAGCCCAAAGGAGGAGGCTTTTCGATAGCTCTTGAAGAACAGCCATTTAGGGTCTTGGAAATTAGGGGTACCTTGAAGCTTATAAGGGCAGGGCCAACGGCTCCTGCGTTGTCAAGACAAGCTTGCCGGTTATGGAGTCCAGACTAATGCCAGAATTGAGTGACAGGCGCAATATATGCAATGGCTCATTGTATTGTGTGTTCGTCCAGCCAGATGTAAGGCACCAGAATATCGAAGATCTCAAGACTCACGAGCAAGGTACGTACGAATGGCAATCAACAGTGATACAATAATGGCATAAGCTTGAGGGGCCGAGGTGAAAAGATTTTAGTGGCGGCTTCGGAGCAATGTTTGCGGGGTACTTTCCTAGCTAGCCAGGGTACGTGGTTTAGCACATCGAGCACGTCTCTCAGCCCAGTTAGAGGCCAGCACACGTAAGTAGATCAGCGACGGTGGCAGCTTGCAGCCTCAAGCGACGGCAAACCGGTACCTTAACAACCCAGTCAAGTTCGGATAGAGCACAGAAAACGATGACGATATCTGAGTCGAGCGGGATCCGCGCCATGGAATGGCCAGGGCACACGGGCCAGGTGATTGCAATTGCCGCATATAAAAGCTCTCGCCACAGCTCTCCAATGAGGGGATTAGGTATTGGAGTCAAGCCAAGGACTCGAGCGATACACATACAAAACAGGATCTGGATCTACCTGCCCCTATCCCAATGACGAAAGCAAGCTTCAATTGGGCCATTGTCGGCGTTGCGCTCCTCGCTGGACTCGCAGCATCACAGAACTCGTCAACACTGCCAACCGTCGATCTTGGCTACGAGGTTCACCAGGCTTTCCTGTACAATGTTTGTAGTGCTTTGCTGCTCACCTCAAACATCATTGGCTAACACGTGTAGTCTACCGGCGGCTTCTACAACTTTTCAAACATCAGATACGCCCAACCCCCCGTCGGCGAATTGAGGTTTCGTGCACCACTTCCGCCGACGGGAAGAAATACCACCGTCGACAATGGAAGTGTTGGGAGAATATGCCCACAGGCGGACCCTGCATGGTTGCTCATTGCCGAGGTGTTTGATACCGACTACCTAGAGGGCATACCATATAACGATTCAGCGTCCAATTCAACTTCATCAGCCGGCGGAGCGTCGTCCCTACCTCCACAAGACCCTCGAACAACGGAAGATTGCTTGTTCTTGGATGTTGTGGTGCCTCAGACAATATTTCAAGGCGCCTCACAAACTACAAATGACACTTCAGGGGCTCCTGTACTTGTCTGGATATATGGTGGTGGATACACCGCGGGAGAAAAAAGTGCTTATAATGCTGCAGGTTTGATCAAGGCCAGCCAAGCTACCAATACTGACGGCATCATTTTCGTCTCTCTCAACTATCGACTTGGGGCATTTGGCTGGATTTCGGGCCCAACATTACAGTCTGATGGGGTAGCCAACGCCGGATTGTATGATCAGCGCCTTGCTCTCCAATGGGTCCAAGATAACATCCATTTGTTCGGTGGAGACCCAAACAAAGTCACTGTTATCGGCGAGTCAGCGGGTGGTGGATCAATTATGCACCAGATCACAGCTTTTGGTGGGCTCAACGGACCAGCACCCTTCCAACAGGCTGTCCTGCAAAGCGCCGCTTTCCAGAACATAGTCAGCAATCTCCAGGAAGAGGAAATCGCCCAGACCTTCCTTGCACTTCTAAATGTAAGTACTATCGAAGAAGCCCGGCAACTTCCGTCGGAGGCCTTGATTACTGCGAACATTATTCAAGTAGCAAATTCGTCTTACGGAGATTTCACCTACGGACCAGTGGTCGATGGCTTGTTCGCACCGGCAATTCCAGGAAAGCTACTTCTTCAAGGCTCATATGACCACGATCTCACACTCATGTTGGGTCACAACGCCGATGAGGGTCTTCTCTTTACCAATCCTGCCATTCAGAATGATACTTCCTTCAACGAATATATCCTCCAGGCATTCCCAACTGTCAACCCCAGCGTGGCTAGCTACATCGAGAATGTTCTATATCCACCAAACATGCCCGGTGTGCTAGGAACCACTGGATATTCTGACGAGACAGGGCGCGTCGTCTTGGCCCTATCTGAATCATCTTTTACCTGTAACACCTTCTATCTTGACAAGGCTTTCAATAACCAAACCTACGCTTATCAATTCAGCGTACCACCAGGACTTCATGGGGAAGATGTAAGTTCTTTTCCCCAAATAACAGTGAGTAATTTTCTGATATGTTTAGGTGCCCTACACCTTTTTCAATGGTCCAAGTGCTTCTGTAGTCAGCCCTCCAATAGCGATAGCACTTCAAGAGTATATCACCAGCTTCGCTATCAACGGCAAGCCAAGCGGCCCCTCGTTGCCAATGTTCCCTCTTTATACCAATGCCACCAACATAATTGACCTGAATGCGACCAGTATCACGGAGATCATGGACCCCATAGCCAACTCTCGTTGTGATTGGTGGCAGAAAGAGTTGTATGTCTAAGAATAGACACGGCGATCTTGGAGGCAATATTATGATGCAGTAGGGTACAAAGAGAAGATATAAGTGAACTAATGGAGCGGATGGAGACTTGACAAAAGTAATCCTTTGGGATTTTCGTAAATAGTCAATAGGATAAAATATGCAATATATCAACAACCATGTCATGTACCATCTCGAAGTCTCTGAAAGGTGGCAACGCTGCAGCCAAACGGTGGTTTGCAGGCGGCCTTGGCATGCATCTAGTAGAAGTGCCCGCCCGCTGCTGCCAAGCGTCAGCAGGCCTCATAAGTGGCCACCAACATGGCGCGTAATGACGTCCCAGAGCCGGTTAAGGCTGTCTTACATCCCGACTGAGGGACTTTAACGTCAAGCTGATATGCAAAGGCTATGGCTTTATCGACGTTCTCCCAGGATACCTACCCAGACCCACAGTCTACGAATTACCTCCCACCTCAATGGAGAATATCCCTCCGTCCTACGAAAGCGCTATAGCCCGAAATCCATGGGGGATCATAGCCCCATATATACCTTCTGCAGAGTTGTGTGCTCTGAATAGAGTCAGCCGCGAACTACATCAGGTCTTTGCGCCTTGCCTATGGGGAAACCCGGCGTCACACTTTGGGACAGAGAATGATAGGGTCTATGGTGGGAGAACCTGCGAGTAGCAGAGAAAGAGCATGATCATGTTGACTTCGAACAGTCGCGCTCACACGCTTCAAGAGGATCCTGAAAAGGGTACGCCTGAGTGTGAGGGAGCTTACCCATACTCTACATCTTCCACCTGCTCAGTCTGAGGTGGGTTCCGGATTCGTACGAACACGATTGGAATGGCGGACTGATGGTCTTGATAGATCTATGATGGACCGCATCCAGAGTGGCTCCGAGACGTGCTCGAGGAACTTCCAAAACTTCAGTCACTTATTGTCTCACGGCTGCCATTCTTCGATCACATGGCATTACTAGCATTACGAAGCCCCAGCAATGGCCGGAGAGCTTCGCTAGGAGATAATCTCACTTATTCACTCAGACTTCTTATCGCCGCCTACTGCCAGAACACTACGTCCTCAGGTCTCGGGGAAGCTATAAATCATTTTCCGAACTTGACGTTCCTTGATCTTTCAAACACGCTGGCGGCAAGAGATAGGATTGTTCTAGCAAAATTACGGAACCTACCCCTCTTACAAGTTCTGAAGCTGCGGAACATACATTTAAAGGATGAGGATATTGAAATACTTGCAGATTCAATAGGGATAAGGGTGAGAAGTCTGGAGGTACAAGGCAATCACCTCACAGACCACAGTGTGAGGACTCTGCTCAGCAACTGTTTCCAAGTCGATGATCAGTCGAATGGATTATCGGGCAATAGGCCTGGTCCTTCGTCAGGCCTAGCACTAGAAGACTGGCCAGCTGGCTTCGTACGACCTGATCCTGCAGTACTGGATGAGTTCAAAGATGAGAGCTACGATGAACGATTTATTCGGAGGCTCACGACAGGGATTGTGAGCAGATTGCCATATGAGGATCTGCCTTATTCTGGAATTACGCATCTACACATAGCCGATAATAATCTTACAGTGGAGGGTGTTGCCGCTTTAGTAATGTCCAACAGACTTTATGTGTTGGATGCAGGTACTGTGAACACCGGAAAGATAGTAAACAGCCCGCGTTCAGAGGCTTCTCCATCTATTGACGCCCGCTACATCAGATTTCCAGGCGCAGAGAAGCTTACGCCTGTGCTTGCAAAATGCGCTCAGAAAATGACTTCCTTGCGGCTCCATCATGCAATTGTCACGGAAAATGCCCCACCAAAGAACGAGAACCCAGCTTTAGCCATGTGTGAGCTTGGTACAGATACTATGAAGCAAGAATTGGCCGGGCCTGTGCCAAGCGAATTAGATGCAGTGGTGTATGAGATGGATGCCAAGCCACCTCTCTATGAGATGGACACTGAAGAAGCCCAACCGCGCTACGAGCTACCAGGGAACTCTACCTACGTCATGACCTCTCCTTCAGTTGGGAAGAAACCGGCATTAAGCGAAGAAGAGAGCCAACCTCAGCCGCGGCGTGGAAGCGTCTTCGCACCAGAAGTCGTCGAGGCGGAGGAGTCAAAGGATGATGAGTCTCCAGTACTCACTGCGACAGGCTTGGGACCAATGGCACAAGCCGTCAATGGCGTTAGCAGCTTTAGGGATTCATTCTCTATGGAATCTAATGCAGAAGCATCGAGCGCCCGCAATGGTAACACGGAGATGCAGCGTACGCTGATTGAACGACAGCGAAAAGAGCTCCGATCAAGTCGTTTCGACAAACCTCACGGCTTGTTTCCAGGGATGCTACCAAAACTCCGTACAATTACCCTGACTGATGTACCATGCTTCGAAAAGTCGCGCCACACTGTTGATGCCCTGATCCAGTTCATCAGAGACTGCGCCTCTGAAGCAGAACTTGCAGACTTGCAGGCACGACTCGAACCCGGTCCTTTGCGCAAGTCGGGACACAGACAGCCGAGTCGCAGCGCTCACAAGCCCCGGGAATTTTTTGCTCTTCAACGTCTAGTCCTCGAGATGGCTCCCAGTGAGCCATCTTGCGTGGCAAAGGGCATCACGGTCTCCAAATATGCTAATCGAACAAAATCATCGACCGAAGACCCAGACAGTGAAGCCTTCTGGTCAGCCGCTGAAAATGATTTCACGTTTTTCGATGATGACGAAGAATGCGGTTTGCCCTCCATCGAGCCTGATTCGTATGTCCCGTATGCATGTCTCAATGAGAAGATGACAACGCTCGTCTCGCCAATCGACAAATCGCCAGCTCTCCGGCGGTCTGCCACCAATGAGCCGTTGATTGACGTAGTACAGGAGCTAGCAAAGTTTCGCAGGGAGAGGCAAGCAGTTTATGAAAAGGCCATGAAAGGGGGAGTGCGACATGTAGATGGTTACTGGCCCGGTGAAGTCAAAATTGTTCGTGGACACCACGCAAATGGCAAGGCTGACTACTATGGCAATCACTTTGAGCAAGGAGGGGTCTATCGCTGAAGCATGGCCATTCCTGGTAGTAGAACTTCCGCACGGACCATGTTATCGCAGCGGGACCTCCCGCATGTTGGCTTCACTATCATTGGACAGGGACCAACCATCAATGTATCCAGGGCAGCCGAGGGTTCCAAGAGCTCTTGGAGGTAATTACAGGCAAAGTCTCCCTAAGCTTTTCCGTCGTACTAAGCCTAGCCAAGGTTTCATTGCGGAAACTCTGAGACAAGCTAATCAATTAGCTTGGTTTTGCTAAACACGATGTATACGTTACTTACAACGAGGTAATTTTTGCCCTCTGCTTGTATCTCTAGGTTGGTCTTAGCTTCATTCACTTGAGGTAGCTAGGTGAATACATTGCTTCTGCAGGCTCCATATGTAATGTATAATTACGTTGTGTCCAGATAGTCCAAGATAAATCCAAGATAGACGCACTCTTGGAGGTTGAGGCTCGACAACGAACGGAATCAGCTCAACATGTTTTTGCCTCGCTTGCTATTACCCCAATGACCTCTGCCCAACCAAGTCTCTCGCCATTCTGGTTACTTTCGGCCCAAAGCCTCACCGCAAGAACATTTTGCATCCTTAATTAGCCGGAAGAAGCTCGAAAGCATGAGTGTGGCCGTACATGGCTCGGGCTTCGGTAATGTGGCATTACAGAGTATAAGAATTGTTAAAGCATCGGAGAGTTATGAAATGGAATGGCGATATCGACATGATTGGTTGTGGCGTAGCCTTGCCGGGACTCCACCCAAGGTTCCTCAGCCTTGGCTATGGAGCATCTCCATTGAATCGCAAACCCAAATGCCTTCACTCACGCCCTCCGCAAGCCTCATGCGAAGCTTGTCATCATCTCAATTCATAAAAGGACCCAACCCGCCCTCATCTCATTCGTCTCGCCCTTCTTCTCAGCCCTCGAATTCCTCACTCATCCTTAGCAACCCTTCAAGCAACCTTTCGCCCTTCTTCTCAGCCCTCGAATTCCTCACTCATCCTTAGCAACCATTCAAGCAACCTCGCGCCCTTCTTCTCATCCCTCAAATTCCTCACTCATCCTTACCAACCCTTCAAGCAACCTCTCGCCCACAATGCGTATTCCATTCATCCTGATATTGCTTGCTCTCTTCACTCTCGCGATTAGACCTTCATAGCAGTATTCCGATCATATCTTAGTACATACCTATTCAGGTCCACTAGATCCCTGACAATAATATATAGACTAATAAGTATAAGATACTAGATAAGAATGAACTTTAAGTAATTAATCTCTTTATTACGATTGATATTAATTAGTGAATATTGATTCTGGCGCCTAATCATTAGAGTCGATTAAGCGCGCACTACAATTCAGCCTTCAAACTCTGCAAGCATGAGTTCTTCTCAGTCATCAGATGAATAAGCAGAGCGAGAATAGGAATCTTGATAGAAAGGGTACTTGCATACAGCATCCCCGATCTTCTTTGGTTCTTTTGAATTAAGGGTACTTGCATTCAGCATCCCCGCTTTCTACTGCACGAGGTTTCCAACAAAGATAGGGTATTTGCGACTCAGCAGCCCACTTTTATTGAACGCTTCGTTATTCTCTCTTGCAGCTATCTTTCATCTCAAATACATCTACTACTCCAAGACCTTTTGTCCGCTTTCTTTCACATAAAAGCATAATGGCCACAATCCAATCCAGATTTGAGACAGACGCAGTTCGCGTTAGTTTTGCTCGAATGCTCTATTCAACTAGTGACAAGCCAGAGTGGACTGACCTTGCTGCTGCATATAATGCGGGTCAATTCAAGGACAATATTTGCGATCTGATATTTGAGGATGGAGGCTTTTCTTTCTGCCAACAAGCTGAGAACTATAATCCACATGTATGTACTCTACCTAGCTGATAGCTATAAAGCTCTGAGAGCATTGACATCTCCAATCTCATACGATGCGGAAGTCATTTGTGTTTGGATTCTAATGCTGCGAGTACTTAGATCTGGAATTGGGGGATGAAAAATGTAGCAGTAGGAGAAAGAATCCGATGGAAGCTCTCTTTTGCGAGCGAAGATATACAGGATGTATATCTTGAGGAGGAGTTGATTGAAACTGATAGCCGGCGTGCTTTCCATCAGGACCCAGCTAAAATCAAGGGGATAAAGTCCAAGACGATAAACCCAGCATTCATAAAGATTGAATTTACGTGTCGCGTCGCTCCGAGCAGCCTTGATGATTCTCGAAGACCTAAATCATCAGTCGGGGATCAGATGGAGACCAGTGAAGATATTAGTGGTATATCCAGCATATTTATCATAATCTTCCGATATGAAATGCTGACAATGAAAGAAGCTAATTCAGCAGCGAGGTCTGCAAATCTACCAATTGCAAAATTTGATTTTGCGTCACTAGGGGTACGAAGAATTCGGCTGGAATTCAGACGCGCTGAAAAGGTGCAGGGTCTAAAGATGTGGAATTGGCCCGCCGTTTTGTACTTCCTAGGGGGCGGGAAGAACAAATGGCAGCCTGACTATGGTAGAGAAATGCAACAGGAAGTGCTTACCCGAGACCTTACCCACTTAAAGGAACTTTCTCTTTACAAACAAATATTACAGCCCTTTGAGAGCGGTTTCAAACTCCTCACGTGTGTCTACAAGTCTTGTTATTCACTCAATAGCTAATTCTTATTTAGGAGACCACATAATACTTCCTCTAATCCTTACGACATATCGATGCGAGCAGATCCATTTCCTGTGCCGAGTCACACTCGAATACTCCCAAAGCGGGTAGCTGACCAGGTGGCTGATTCCGATCCCAAGCGCTTGAAACAAGACGTGTCTACAAATGAATCTCAAGGATTCAATGTCCCAGAAGCATCAACTCGTCGGCAGAAATTGGTAGATAAGATAGCGAAGCTAAAAGAAGATGAAAAACAGGCGACTGGAGAGATTGAAAAATGGTCAACCATTAGAGATAATGTACGAGCCGATATTACGGAAGTTGAGAAGGAGCTAGATAGTATAACACTGTAGGTAGATTAGTCGTTCCAGCAGACTTAAGTATTTCACGGTTCAGGCCTGATTTTGGATGCTGGACGAATGATCAACATGTTTTCAGTGCGGCCGATAGCCCAACTTGGATAAAATTGCCATTTGCTTATGATGCATGCCATCGGTGGATTCCCCCATCCATGGATGTCGGCCTTCCATCCATGGATGGCAGGGATTTCCATGGATGGCAGGATTCCACCGATGGCATGCAACACTTACTCTTGATTGGTGCGAGGAACCGTTAGGATTTCTGACTAATAAAGAAAGTGTATAAGCTGAAATAGAGTGCACAAGCGTAGTCAATAGTGGGCTGCTTTTTTGAAAGTGAATCACTTGACATGACGAATTCTTGCATTCACGATAAGCGCTCCCCGGCCGCTAGAGAACGTATTTCCCCATCATCGTCTCACAGTCCTACCTTCTTCTTTTTCTAAGTAGCAACTGATTGTGATTTGAGAAGTCTTTGTCTCATGAGCTTGAAAGCGATTTGTCAAGAAACAAGGGTACTTGCATTCAGCATCCCCGGTTCTTTTTTCAAATCTTTGAGCTCTGTGTCAGTGAAAAGGGTACTTGCATTCAGCATCCCCGTCCTTTTACTACGGGCCTTTCTCAAGCAATCAGTCTTGACTTCATACCTCTTAGCCTCTTCATAATGTCGTCCACACAGTCCGCGCAGCCTTCCCTCAAACGAATTCGAATCGACCGTGCCAACTTGTGGTACAAGAGCGCAGGAAATGACCAATGGGTGAAACTTGACAACATCACTACTCAATCGGACACCTTCAATGTCTCCCGTGTAGAGGTCAGGTACTCCATCAAGGTGGAACAGCGCTACCCTTCCGGCACGGGGACTTGCTCCTTGACCTTGGAGCCGATCAACTATTCTGAGCCAAAGGTCGATGCAGCTGAAGACAGCAAGTATCCAGAGGCACCAGATTTCATCCTTTCAGTATTATGCAAAGATGTCCCTGATTGTATCTATTCGGCAACTGGGATATCTAGCAAGTCGCTCGCAGACTTCCCTTTGGCTCGGCTAGCAAAAACCTTTACAGCTATCAAATTAAGATTCCCGATGGCAGAGTTCAAGGAGAAACTCAAGCCAGCAGAGATTAGGATCGCATTGGTGGACCTTACGACAGGGAGAAACCCAGCTGGAAGTCCTGAGTCCACCTATATCCGAAGAATGATGGAAGGCCAACTTGCAGAAACCATGGCTCAGCAGGAAATAGTAAAATCCCAAGAAGGGTGCCGCATAAATGGCGTAATGGTCGGAAGAAAGATGTACGTGGAAATCTGGCCTAAATCTCTAGCAGAGAAGAACGATATGGACGTCGACAAGAAATCGCTCACCCAGCGATATAATATCAAAAACTCGAAGATCCGGTTCCCAGAGGATATTGCCAAAAGTTTTCCCATATGGAACAACCCCGAGAACAAATGTTGGAGCATGACTCTCATAGGCAAGGATCCGCGATTCGAGGCACCACTTGTTGGCATAGTGAACAACCACTTTCCCGGCTCGGCTTCTATGAAGCAGCGCTGTGGTGAGGAAGATGGAATTCAGTTGGAGCCTGAGGTTGTTGATATCCTTGGCGAACGCTCTCGTGCAAGTCTTAAGGATCTTGAGAAAACTTTGGATAACGAGCACGCTGCATTCTTAGGTTTTATGACCAAGGGTAACAAGTCTAAACTCGCTCTGCGTGAGCTCTTTCTGCCCGGTGTTGCTTTTGTCGAGAACAACAAGAATCTAATTAGCACAAATATTCCAGTCTCGCAAGGTTTGAGTCAAAGACTCAATGAATCTCAAGTTCAGGCTATTGAAATGGTCATAAGGAATAAAGTCAGCGTTGTGTGGGGACCAGCGGCAACAGGAAAGAGCCGGGTTCTGGCGCACACAATTCGTCTTCTACTAACCCGTGACAAATCAGAAAAGATCATCGTCTGTGCTCCGACTCATGTTGCGGTGGATAATCTGTTAAAGCGTGCGGCCGATGTATGGGCTGAGGAATGTTCAACAAATGAGCCTGACAAAGGCTTCGTCCGTCTCTTTTCTGAGGGTGAAATTGAGACCCAGTATCTCAAGCGTCAATCTGAAGTCTACGAGGATGCCTACCATATCGACGCGCAAAGATTCTGCCTAGCAGATTCCAACAAGGATCGCTACAGGGCATACCTACAGGGTCGAGAAGAACTCCTCCAAAATGGCGCAATCATAGATAAGAAATTTTACGAGGCCTACAAGAAGCAACGCGGAGAACTGACTTTTAGAATCCTCGAGAAAGCTCGTGTCGTGTACTGCACCTGCACGTCATTAAGGAATAGAGCTTTACACCTTGAAACGACGAGCAAGGACAAGAAGGAGCGTATCGTTATTGCTTGGCCGGCAAGGACTTGCATAATCGATGAAGCTGGCTGCGCAAATCCTTTACAGGTAATGTACCTGTTGTTACTCTGGGGAGATTTCAATCCTAACCCCTGTAAGCAGGTCCTACTAGCGCCCACCACTTTTTTCGTCAGTCTTCACCGTCTTGTCCTTGCTGGGGATCATCTCCAATTACCCGCTTTCGTTCTGAGCGATGCGGCCAAGAAGCTATGGCCAAGATCGTTTCTTAAAGATTGCGTGGACAAAGGCGTTCCGACGAAGCAGTTGAGAGTCCAATACCGGATGCATGAGCAACTATACGCTGCTGCCAATGCTGTAGTATATGGTGGTAAGGTAGCTTCGGCTTACAAGACTTCCAATCCAAGCCCTTTCCTTAGACACTTACGCGGCAACTTACCTAAATTTACCGCTGGTAATAAGACTTATAAGTTGAATTCATTCTCGAATTTCATCAATGTTGAAGGCAAGCATCAGACTATTCCCAATGGCAGTAGCTGTAATAAAGCGGAGGTTGAGGTGGTTGAAAGTCTGGTAAAGCAGCTGATAGCGAATGGGAAGCCTGCAAGCAGCATCGCTATACTAACAGGATATCTATGGCAATTGGAAAATTTACAGAAGGCTGCCAGAAAGAATGGCTGGTTAGAAGTCCGAATACTTTCCGTGGACACAAGCCAAGGCGACGAATTTGATATTGTTATCATCAGCCTGGTTAAGACCGAGGGTGGGTCAGGCTTCATGGGCGGGTTAGAACGAGCCAATGTCGCTGTTACCAGATGCAAAGAAGCCAGGTACTTCGTTGGTGATTGGGACTTTTGGAGTCAAAGACCAAAGAATGTGGGCCAAGCATTGACGACAATGTACAGTCTTTTGAATAACATGAGGGCTAAAGAATTTGTTGTCCAAGGCGTTCAGTCAACGCTGGAACTCGGGCCCGTGGAAAGCTCGCATCAAGATGTTAGGATCAAAGATGAGGCTGACGAAGAGCTGAGGCGTAAAATTGCTGAGGTCGATATTGCACTAGAAGAAAACGTGCGTCGCGCTCATGAGCGAGCTGAGGAGGAGATCGGAAGCATCCGTGAAAGGACCGCAAAGGAAATAGCTAGGCTTCGGGATGAGGCAGCAGCAGAGAAAGGTGCATTGGGGCGGAGAGGAAATTGAAGGCTGGGTTGGGAAGGTTGAGTAGCTCTTCAGGTGTAGCTTCAGTCGAATCCTAGGACATTGTTGTTGATCGGTGATTGACACTTACATCTCGATGTGATCATCAAATTTAACTGGCTTCTGTTGGAATTCGGTCCCAACCATTTACGTTTATGGTTGCATTAGAAGAGTCCACCTGTCAATCGTATACACCTATCGACCCCCCTAGAGACACCCTAAAAGTTAGTCAACTACCTACACTTAGACGACGGGGCTACTCCCGGAGCTACGTTTAATTAGGGCGAGTTCTTTCCGAGGGGACCAGCTTTGGAGACCTCTAGGGGTCAGTCCTATAGGGTTATACGGTTGATAGCTGAGTCCTGCCCGGCGGAGCATGTTAAGCAGTGGCCCAACAGAGACGAACGATATCCTCTCCTCGCTTCACACGGTACACATCGATGGAGACTGTTGTGAATTTACGAAGCACCCCTGTCGTTTGTCGTAACCAGAGCTGAGTCCGAAATAGCATATTGGTGTCGGCTCGCATTTCGTAAGAACCCAGTAATGAGAGTGGTGGCGTTGACTGGTCTAACCGCAACTAGTATAGTCGCCCTTGTAATATAGGGTTCATCTGGATCCTCGTCTGCATACCATTGGCGAGGGTCTGTCTCCATCAAGACGGTGTGTTGGATAGCCGGTATGAGATCTGAAATCTTTGAAGGCTTGTAGGTGAGATCAGTGCTTGAGGCTGCACTCTCATACGGTCTTGCAACACAGGAGGGAGAAACCTGTGGCAGAAGATGCCAAGCCGCAGCGTGATGACTCAGCGCATATTGCAGCCATTCGTATGTCTCCAAACTCATGTATGTCTCCCAAACTCCCGTATGTCTCCCAAGCTCTTGAATGTTTCCCAAGTTCCTGTATGTCACCGTCGATAGTGGACGCGGGTTCTGCGGGTGCCGGCTTGTTTATAATTCTGTTCCAGCGTCAGTGGGATTGTGTCCACTAATGGTTAAGAGGTATATCAAGCTTGTTTCTGCCCAAGAGCAGGTGTTGAAGGGAAAACTTGATGGAACTTTGGGCTGATGAGTTGTTACGTATAATGCAAACTGAGGTCGGTGATGATAAGACGCGGTAAATGTGTTGACGTCTCTAATACGGTCTCAGTAGCTCAAATCGAACACATCGCCGTCTTCCGTCGATTGGTGGATTGGCTGCTTATTAAGATTTTGCGAAGAGATAGCAGAGCAAACTAAGAATTAAGGCTTTCATTGGTGGTGGATATTTTCTTGGGACCGGGGACGAGAAGTTGCCCCTTAGCAGACGACGCTCGGAACTAAAGATTCCTTAACAGTGGTAGCCTTGTATCCAGGGTTCTCCAATGGCCAACGAGCTATGCTTTACTCAAAAGAGAAAACAATGCTTCCAAGTAGGGTCCTCCAATGGCAGGGAGCTATGCTTTACTCGAAAGAGAAAACAATGCTTGCAAGTAGGATCCTCCAATGACCAACGAGCTATGCTTTACTCAAAAGAGAAAACAATGCTTCCAAGTAGGGTCCTCCAATGGCAGGGAGCTATGCTTTACTCCTAAGAGAAAACAATACTCGAACTTGAATATCGGATCCCTCAATGGTAGGGAGCTATGCTTTACTCAAAAGAGAAAACAATGCTTGCAAGTAGGGTCCTCTAATGGCAGGGAGCTGTGCTTTACTCCTAAGAGAAAACAACACTCGGACTTGGATATCGGATCCCTCAATGGCAGAGAGCTGTGCTTTACTCCGAAGAGAAAACAACACTCGGACTTGGATATAGGATCCCTCAATAACAGGGAGCTGTGCTTTACCCCGAAGAAAAAACAACACTCAGGCTTGGATACAGGATCCCTCAATGGCTAACGAGCTGTGCTTTACTCAGAAGAGAAAACAACACTCAGGCTTGGATACAGGATCCCTCAATGGCTGACGAGCTGTGCTTGACTCCGAAGAGAAAACGACGCTTAGGTTTATATCCGGGGGTCCCTTATAGCTGACGAGCTGTATTCTAGTCCGAAGAAAAGGCCATTGCTAGAATTCAATCCTGGAGATTGTGAATCTGTCTCCAATCATGGCGGAGCCGAGAAGAAGAAGCTTGGAGCGGTAATTAGTCAATATTGAACATCGCGACTGCCAACTTTGATTGCCGAAGAATATCCGTGCAAAACTACCAAAACTCCTAATGCATGACCGAGGACTCTCACCTTCTAAGCATGGAGAAGAAGATCCCAAATCTGGTTAGTAGCACATTAACGTCTTCATGAAGTGATCAATGGATAGCTAAGCCACTATTGATCTCACAGAATCCAGTCAGAAACGCAGGCAGAGGGCAACGGACACATAGGAGCCTGGAAGCAACATTACAGACACATAAGACCCCCATAACGCCCATAGAAGACACCTTTCGGCTCAACAGGGGTTAATTCGAACCCCCTGCAGCTCCTAGAGCTTTGTCGAGGGCACTAGGTTTTGTTAGTCTAGGGACATTATCGACAACGAAGCGGCATTGCATCCTTTCAAGGTCTGTTGATAAAGCCTCCCACCACGGGTATGGGCTGATTATTCATTCAGACAGCTCTTCCCATCCTCAGCCCTGAAACCTTGCCTCGGCCTATCGGCTTGAAGAAACGACATAACTGGGCACAAAATTGATGCAGCAGCAGGGTTCTCATACCTCTCTTTTCTTTCTCATGTCAAGTTCCCTACAATACGTCAATACATTCAGCCTTCTGTGGTCACACCCATAAGCTTCAGAGAGTGTCACGCAACTACGGTTCTTGTGAGGATTCTGATCTGCTTGACGAGGCATGTTTCCAATCAGTCCAATTCTAGTAACCTCGCGTATGAGCCCATCACCAAGCGTCAGAATCAGATTTATATCACGTATGATCTTGGTATGGGACATTGGCTTGGTTCAGAAAGGAGGATGAGAGGTGCATGCATTGCGGGTAGTGGTGGTTCTTTTCAGTGGTGAGGTGGTGCAACGATGTGTTTGTTCTTCGGATCGCGGGCATATCAAAATATTTATTCATAGTAGATTTCTCTGGATCTAGACGGGCATTCCATTTGTAGTCAGAGAGTCTTTCCTTGAATATTATATGAAGAAGACAAGCCCGAAGAGCAAACAAAAGCCTGAAGAACCAGCAAGAATGGTTTTTCACTCATTCGTTAGGCAGATATAAGAGGTGCGCTCTCAAGAATAAAAAGCCATAAGCAAATTGCACCTTTCATATGTCTCGTACAGCTGGTGGATGAGTTGTGATGTTTAAGGTTTGGTGTACTTTAGACTACAATTTCGTCTTAATTCCTTTCCTCAAGTCTCATAACTCTATGAACATGTGTATGATCACGTTCTACAAGAAGTCCAGGGTACTTGCATTCAGCATCCCCGTTCTTTGAGTTATTAAGTCTACCACAGTGAGAAAAGGGTACTTGCATTCAGCATCCCCGTTCCTCGAGTGAATCAAGTCTTCTCCCTTGAGAAAGGGTATCTACAAGTCGCACACCTGTCTGTATACTTTGATATACGTCCTTGACCCAAAGCACACGACAATCACTACCTTCATTACCATAGTCCTCCTCCTCTTAAGGTATGAGTCCTCCTTATGAGTCCTCCGTATGAGTCCTCCTACTTGAAGCACATCTCTCTTTCAAGGGTTTACACTACTATTATTCCGTATTGTTATGACCAAAGCTAATGAAGCAGAGTTTAAGATGGCTCCCAACACCGTGAAAAAACTAAAGCAATTGAGTGAGCTAGCTCTACGTACTCCGGACTCCAAACCTCTCAAGAGGCAAATCGAAGAGCTGCAGGTAAAGCTCGAGGCGGAAAAGGGCAGAAAGAAGGCGAAGAAACAGGCAAAGAAAGCCGCCAACCCATCCGGCTTGACTAGAGGAGAAGAAGAGTTGCAGAACGTGGTGGCTGCAGAGCAAGCAGCTGCTGAAAAGCTGGCATATGCAATTGACCGGGCGAAGAGGTCGCTTCAAGAATATACGCAGCTACAGGAGAAGGGTGCGTCAGAATCAGAACTGGCATACCCATGGAGAAAGGTCCTGGACCACCAGAAAAAAGAGCAAGAGTCCAAGGATGAGTTGACCAAGGCAGAGCAAAGGACCCTACGTAAGACGGAAGCCCTCCAAAGAAGCCTAGCAAATGCTCCCTCTGCCCCCTCTGCCCGCTCACCCTCCCTGATCCCCTCTCTTCCCAGTCGTCCCTCAACCCCCCCGGTCCCCCTCCTCACGGTCCCCCCTCTTCCCCCCGGCCCCCTATCCCCTTCCTAGCCCCTCTGGCTCCGCCAATGGAAAGGGCAAAGGCAAAGCGAGGGCAGAGGACGATAATCCCCGGTTTTTGACCAATGATGACGAAGAAGACGAAGATCCATCCGAACGCCAAGCAAAGGAGGCGCAAATAGAAGCTGATGCGGAGCTAGCAGCCCAAATCCAGCAGGAAGAAAACGAATTTGTTGATGATGCTAGCCAAGGCGAAGGCGAAGAATTAGCAGAAAGCGAGCAAGAGACTCCAGTAGTGGACTCGGCAAAGAAGACCTTAAAGGACTATTTCCCTTCTAATGCACAGGCATCTACATCCAAGGATCCCCCCAAGGCAAGTGCCGATATCCAAGTTCCGGATACCGTAAAGGAAGTTTTACCAATGCCAAAACGTGGACGGACCCCAAAATTTATCTTCAAACGTACTGATAAACAGAAAGAGGAATGGACTGCGCTCATAGAAAATTATAGTCTCAAAGTACAAAAAAAACTAGCTTCAAAATCCGAGATTGGACCAGCCAAGAGAGATATCAAAACTGAGTGGACAGAGCACCTATTCAAATATCTGGAAACTTTACCTACCAGCATAGAACTGGACGATATACGGGAGGCCTTAAAATCACCCCCTAAGGATGAGTGGCTCAAGGAAAACTGGGATAATGAAGCCTTTAAAAAGGAAAAGAGATATCTCAAACCTAAGGTTGAATCACTGCGCAGGAATGAAGCGTGTGGTAAAAAATCCCTACGCTTTATTAAAGATCTGGATATAGAGAACTGGAAGGATAAAAAAGATGTCTGTATAATGAGGAAGACTTGGTTTCCAATCGTTTTCCTAGGACCATCCGGCATATCTTGGACTTGGCCACAAGCTACTTGGATAAGCACGGAGAACCAAGACTTGGCTCTTAAGTCAGTTCAAGAAGGCAATGAGACGTAAGACGTGATACACAGTCTTCTATATACTGAACTAACTCTTTATAGATCCCATCTTTGCCACAACGGTCCATGGTATATTAGTTTATTACTTAGATATGAATTTCTCCGCTAATATTCATCAGGTGCCATAATATATCGCATGTCGTATCTGAAAGTCATCGTAGGAATACCTCACGGTCCGTTTGTGTTTCAGCTGGAAGGTGTATATGTCGTCTTGAACCACCCTGTCAAGTAGATTTAAAGATACCTGAAAAGCGTCTATGTCAGTTGTTTGATGAGGGTATATTATTACGCCGCGTACACAGACGGGTTTAACCTGACAGGTTTCAGGTTGGGTTCAGGTCCAGTTGTTCTAGTTAAGTGTTATGGCAAATTCACTAAAATCTCAGAGACCTCGCAAATCCCCAACGGGATATTTGTCGCGCTTTGAACTTCATTCTCTTCTTAGATACATACCTCACCACCAGAAAGGTAAATGAGAAAACCACGACCAATCGTTAGCTGACCATGGATTGCGCATCGATTCGCTGTGAACGAACTGTTAATGTGAGGTTGATTTGCTGTTATCTAGGAGTTAGCCGACAGTCGACAAACCGTTGACAAACCGTTGACAAACCGTTGAGCAACTTTGGTGTGCTACGACGTTCGATGGTGTAAGTCTCAGAAACCTCAAACGGGTTAGCCGAGGGCTGATGACTGTGCAGTCCTGCCAATCAGCAGAGGGACCCGAGTATACGAAGCGATTTCAAAGACTTTGATGTGTATGCGCGCTCGTCCTAAACAATCAAATCTATAGCTTTATGCGTTGAATAGATTTATGGATTGTGAATACAGAAGTATTCACTACCCTCGTTCACATCACCTCAACAGCACTCCCCCACACCTTCGCGCCTAAATCCCCTACCGCCTCAACCAATCCCTCTACAGTCCCCCTCCCTGTCCCCCTACTAACCACAACCCTCATGAACGCACCCCTCTCATCCCCTCCCGCATAATCAATCATAAATCCTCTCGGAACCAACCTCTGGGTAATCTCCTTTGTAACCCTTCCATTCTCCCCCGCACTTTCCTTCAATATGCCGTCTTTCGCATAGTAAAAACACACTTGACAACATGGCGGCGGATTTTCGCTCACAAGCACTAAATCTTTATGTTCGGAAACAAGGCCGGCGAGGTAGGCCGCCGTCTCGAACGCAGCGTCGATTTGGGTCGCATACCCTTCGCTTCCATGATACACCCAACTGAGATAAAGCTTCAAGCTGTCGCCGCGACGGCCACATTGTAGTGTCAGATCCGCCAGATCATACACTTCTTCACTAGATGCTGGACCAGAAGAGTGGAAGAGGTAGTCCGCAGGCAAAGTATTCGAAGCGTGAAATTGGCGCATGTCGGCTCCAAGGAGGAATGAACACGTGATCGGCACGCCCATCATTTTGTGCGGGTTGATGGCTATGGAGTTGGCGAGATGGCTGCCGTTCAATCTGTGCTTGTGCGTTGGGCTAAAGATTGCTGGACCGCCCCAGGAGGCGTCGATATGCAGCCACATGTTGTGTTCTTTGCAGATTTTCGCGAGCGCAAGAATTGGGTCGTAGGAGCCGAGAACGGTAGTACCAGCTGTGGCGTTGAGGTAGAATGGTGTGCATCCTTCTTCTTTTGTTTGCTCGATTAGCGAGGAGAGGGCATCGGGATCCATACTGCCTGTTTTCGCATCAACGGCAACAGACATGACGGATGAAGAGCCGAAGCCGAGCATTTGGGCGGCTTTTTCGATGCTGTAGTGGCCGTGGGCGCTGGTGAAGAGGATGAGTTTCCGGTTTTGAGTGGCATTGCCGTGCATCTTTGTGTCGGGGTAGAGGGTGTTGCGGGCGACCACTATGGAGGTGGTATTGGAAATAGTGCCTCCTTGGACAGATATGCCGCCTGCGTGAGCGCCATTGAGCCCGAAGAGGTTAGCAAGGGCGCGGGCGGTGTGCTTTTCAATGAGGGTAAGAGCAGGAGAGGCTTCGTAGACATGGACATTGGTGTTGAGGGTTGCTATTATGAGCTCTGCAGCGAGGCCAGGGGCGTCGGTTGAGGCATAGAGCTTGTTCATGAATCCATGGTCCCAGGTGTTCACAGAGTACTGGAGGATCTGTTCTGCTTGTTTCAGAAAACCGGCTTCTGCCAAACCAGTCTCCGGCAGGTCAAGGTCCATAAGTCGGGCCAACTTTTGAGGTTTGTGATGTTCGATGAGTGCAGTACGGGGCCCACCGCCCTCTGTAGAGAGGCCATGGCCCGTTCTTTTGGCAGCTGCATCTTCATCTGCAGAACGTATGAAGGGAATTATGAGATCTTGCACAGATTTCAAAAGCTTTGCGTTGGGTCAGCGACGCTAACGTAATTGCTGGACAGAAAAGACATGAAATATCAGGAGTAAATTTGAGAAAAGAGAATACGAACAGTAGACACTTCGTCAGCTCGAGATGGAATAGCTTGCTTTTCAGCTGGGCGACGGGGAATACTTTCTTTTTGACAAGACATAATTCTAAGCAACGGGTTTATCCACAGTGATAAAGAAATAATATAATATATGTGAAGTCACGGATTCTGGTATGGGAAATATTGAGCACTTGCTACAGCTAAGCAGCAATCATTATTAATATTTTTCCGCTAAGCCATTAGCCAGTTTTTCGTCATCGTCATGCATTCGGATAGTGCCGAAATCATATTTTTCATGCACTAAGCTTTACCCTGAGCAACAGCTTGCCGTTGAGGTACTTTCAACGTAGAAGACTTGTGCTGATCGGTACTTTTGTAAGCTGCAAACCGCTCCCTGGCAAGCTCTATGCCGGTTTTGGTAGGCCCGTCCTGTCCCTTTGCGCCGTTAAGCCACTCCTTTTTTCTCGTTTTGTAAACATCCATTTTCCAATTCCGCCATACTGCTCTACCTGGAATAGATGCACGTAGCCATGCTTCTTGCTGAGCAAGTTCGTCCGCAATCCGCTCCCTGATGAACGTGAGGCCCTCAGTTGCCTGCCAAAATGAGTCAATAACATGCGAAGCAACAGTATCAGCCGCTAGATCAGCGATGTGACCATAGAAGCGCGGTATAAATAGTCGACGAAATTTTGGGCTTTGCTCTGAGCAGGTCAGAGAGTTCTGTAGGACCCGTGACGCTGTTCGGTCTTTGGCTATACTGAATAACAAAGGGGTTTCCATCGCAAGTAGTTCCTCGGTAATGAGTTCGCGCAGCGGACCAGGTGAGTCCAACATACATTGAGCAAGCAGAGATCCATGAACCTTGGTGCTGTCCTGAGCATCCAGTCGTAGTCTGCGGTCTTCCGCCATATCGGAATTGGGCGTTTCGCTTACTTTGAGCATTCGCATCAGCCTCTTTCCTGGTTCTTCACCGTAAGCGTGTTCTAGCGCAGTAGAGATAGGGTTTGTATCGATCTCCCTTATTCGGCATCTCTCAATTAGTGTTTTGATGACCGACGTACGCGAGCGCTTGATCAATGTGTCGATATGAGGGCATATCTGATCCAGAGCAGTCCCCAGATCCTCTTTATTAAGGCGCTCAATAATCTTGATTGCTACAAAGGCAGCAACTTCATTCTTGGCAAAAGATTCGAGCCTTTCGCCGAAAGAGCATCTATACAGGGCTTTAAAATTCTTTCCAGGGGCATGGGTGATAATGGCTTCCAGAAGTCGTGAGCCAATTGTATCGTAGGCCAAGCTGTTGATGAAGGCAGCGCTTTCGGTGCCTACTTCCAATGGATCATCGGGTAGAAGCTTTCGGAACAATGAGTTGGGATCTTTGGCACACTGTTTTCCGGACCTAGCTAATTCAACCTCCAACAAGAGCTGCAAGACGGGATTCGCAATAGGGTGAGTGGCTAAGGCTCTGAGGGACGTTGTGTCAAGTCCTGCAAGTGTTCCAGCAATCATTCTGTCCACCGTATCACCAAATGAATCTGGCACGGTCCGGGGCCTATTGTCTCCTTCGTTAGATTTTGGGTCCCCACCAGTAATAGAGACATGCTCCTTCTTCTTGCTCTGCAAGAGAGACGCCGAGTCCACACCCGCTAGTGGCATTCCTGAGAGCACAAGCAGGAGAACTCGGAGAGGATGCGAGGAAAATCGATCCGTCATTAAGTATCCAAGGTTGCCCTCAAGCTCATTGAATGCGTATAAAAAAAGATTTTCCATTGAGACGTAGACGTCCCCGCTGTATCTATCTTGATCGTCTTCGCCTAACGGTGCGATCAACTCTTGGGTTACGATCGGGGCAGCCTTCAGGAATAGTGCCTCACAGCAATGAGAAGCGAATCTGTGTTGAACGAGAGCTAGAAAGCTGTAGGTGTTAGACCAGGCTTGTGCGTCGGCGATGAGTAGACTTACTGTCCACTGAATTTCTGGAATAGGGCCTTTAACTGGCTTGGCGTGGATAACGATATCAATCTTTCCATAAGCCTCGAGCACGACTGGCTGTTGGCAATTTTGAGCTCCTTGCCACTTGCTTCCTTATAAACGTTCGCAAGAAAAAGATTTCGTTCCTCAGGATCTGCAAACTGATTGAGCTCCAGCATGGAATCTGCCCTCTTGAAGTACTCTTGCTCTTCTTCATCGAGTATCCCATAGTATGGAAGGTTTCCAAGTCCTAGATTTGACGTGTAAGATTCATCATAGCCAGCTCCATTCTCGTCTATGTTCTCAATTGCTCCTTCCACCTCTTCTGCCTCTTGGGACTTCAGTCTCTTTGCTGATCCCTCATATTCTGTCTCCTCCCGCTTCCGTTTCTGCTCTTCTCGCCGACCTCGTTTCCGATGCTCCTTGGGCATTGTCCAAACTTTGCGGGAAATACGCGAGTGTGTAACGGGTCGGGTACATAATTCTAACCCCAATTCGCCCAGAGTCTTGGCAGATCCTTAGCGTTTGCTTACGGCATCAATCGGTCTGCCGATGTTCCCCCGGCTAGTTCAAGCTCCGAGAGCCGCTCGGTTTGATATCAACATCCGGTGGCAACTCTCCTCGACACGTCCAACATCTTAGTTCCTAATCCGAACAAGACCTCTATTTATTGGACCTTTCGCCATGTCTTTTGTTATCATATCCAAAGCTCCAGGTCTACAAATAGCTGAAGCTGCTAAAGAAAGCACAAAAATTCGACTTCAACCGCCTTGATTGCAAGCTATACACCTTAAGAAAGCCTAACAGATTGACTCATAAAACTTCTCAGCGCTCAGTAATCACCATGCGTATCCTGCTGCTAGGTGCCAATGGTCGTACTGGCACCGCCGTCATCTCTGAAGCTCTGCAAAGAGGCCACACCATTTCCGCCCTTGTACGAAGGCCCGAAAGTCTCGCAACTTACGCCGACAATGTATCCATTACCACCGGCTCCTCGCTTTCCATCGGAGACATCACCAAAACTTTCGCCAGTGCCCCCCAATCCGATCCCATCAAAGCAGTCATATCGACCTTGAACAATGGCCGCACAAGCGATAATCCTTGGGCCAAACCCACCGCGCCAGCCAATCTTATGGCAGATTCTGTCCGCAACTGCGTGACTGTGATGAAAGAATACGGTGTCAAGAAGGCTGTGGTGCTGGGGACAGTGGGTGTTGGGAGTAGCAAGGCTACTAGACCATGGTGGTTCAACTGGATCATAGCTCATTCCAATTTGAAGATTACGTTCGATGACCATTATGCGGTAGAGCAGATTCTCGAAGCCGAATCAGATAAAGATCCGGCATTGACGTGGGTGGTTGTTCGGGCTGTCGGCCTGGGCAATGGGGAGAAGAAGGACGTAAAGGATTTCGGCAATGATGGTCAGGGTGCTGGGTGGATGATTAGTAGGAACAGTGTTGCTGCTTTTATGCTTGATGCTGTCGAGAGTAGCCGTTGGGATGGACAGACGCCTGTTATATCTAATTGAGCTTCTATGAAGTGTTGACTCCTGTAGTTATCATTGTACGAAGCTGGCTCGTTTGACTTCCTATTAGAAGTGGCATATTCACTCAGTTCGGTATTTACATTTTAGTCCATCGATACGATAGTCTCATTGACTGGAGGAGGTGAAATGTAACTTTAAGGATCTTACACCAATTCATTACACACAAGCCTAAGTTCCTAGGAGCCGCGACGTCAAGCAAAAATATTAATACGCAAGTCTTCGAAGCTAGATGAATATTAGACGGATCTGAGAAGTGAGATCGCGGAGTCAATTGTAGGAGCCAATCCTCATCACACTGTACACCGACAGATCAGCGCTGAAGGAGTGCCAAACGTAGCTCCGGAAACACGAATTATATTAAGTATTATAATTACTGGCCAATCCCTAGTGGATTGGTCGGCAAGCTAAGCTCTCTCTATACGTGACTGTGATATACCCAAATATAATCTAACATTCAAATCCCACTAGGCCAAAACTCGAAAATACAGCGTTTTTCGAGCGCCTAGAAAACGCATTCCCGTCACTTTTTCACGCTTCATGATTCGGTTCTCCTCCTTCTTACCGTCACTGAGTGACTTCGCGCGAGACTCCCTCATGTCTAAAAAACATTTACCTTCCTGCGGACTCATTCCAATTCGGTCATCCACCTTTCTTCTCGCTTTCACATTGAGGCTAGTCACGCCATCAGGCCGCACAGGAATTGAAGTAACTTAGGAGACGAAATGCAATCGCAAAGGCTGCTGGTTGGATGATTGGATGACAGACCTTGGCGTGTCATTGTCGAAAGCATTGTTCTCAGCAGTATGACTGTGCACAGCACCAACAGAAAGGGAGAGCTGAAGTTCTCCACCAGTAGCAGCTTCGTCCCAATACCAATGTCCCAATAACTGCCTCGCCCAGTCCGTATCGTCCGCAGGGGGCTCCGCAAGTATAGATTTGTGGAGCTGTGCCTGCGCGTCATCGGCCTGTAGACAATGCAGCAGCCAGCGGTTTACTCGGTCTCGATTACTGGACCAAGTTCCTAGAAGCCTGGAGTTCGTTTTTCGAACTTCATACGCCAGGATTTCGCTAGCTGTTTGAAGCGTAGGTTGGATAAGGTTGGAATTGGGATCTCTGTCTTCGGGCCTGATTCCTGCGTCGATGGTCTTTAGAAGTCCAAATTGATGATCGATATCATAAAGCGCATATCCTTCTGAGATGCAGCGCATCCGCAAAATTTGCAAATTATCACGCAAAGTCTTAAGTCGATTTTGCAGAGCATCGCGTTCCTGGCGGAGAACATATAAATCGCTCTCCACAGGGCGATCCGGGAGTAGGAGGACTAATTCGTGCATGTTCGATCCGAAGTGGAGCAGGTTGAGAACATTGACTTTGTTTTCGTAATCTCTAATTAACTGGATCAGATATATATATTCGATCACATTGGGAGGATACAGCGCCTCGGTGAAACGCTGCGTCAACTTGTGAAACAGACGATACTGCTCGTGCAGTGAACGGTCTGTCTGTAGGTTAAGGCCTAGTGGCCGTTTCTCCTTGAACATTGGCGTGCATGGTTCGGGATTTGCATCAGGTGTATGTTTGAATGCGACGGGACACACGTTTTCGTCTTCTCGCGCTTCTCCAGCCAGACTTTGTGACTCCCATGAGGCTTCAGAGATACACCCATCTTGCAGCATGGAGATTTTTCCGTCAGATATCCGAGGCGCCGGGGGCACATCGCCCGCGCTGGTACTTGAAACTCTCTTACACATGGTCGAACTACCTGATCTCCTTCGAATAGAATAGTATCCAGAATCTACTCGCTTGCCCCCACTCCAGCTTTTGGCCCGTGGGCTTCCAATTTCTCGCCTCTTCTGACCCAGCGAGCTCCTGGCAGCAGAAGACGCCAACGACTCTAGTCTTGAAAGGGAGGTCGCTATGCTTTGCAGGCTCCTCGCGCTGGCGGTAGATTTTCGCATGCCTGTCTCTGTGTAGGCTTCAACTCTTTCGAGGATGGAATTTTGCTTTTCGATCATTGACAGTGATGCTGCGGTACCACGCTCGACCTCCTTGATGTGCGCGGTTGCAGAAATATCCAGTGTTCTGAAAATATGAATTAGGTAAGGAAATGTGAAAACAGCAATGGCGAAACGACGAACATACCTGCCAAGTATTGTCAAATCCAGACTGATGGTCTGCTTATGTCTGTCTGATTCATCGCGGATCTCTCTGAAGGACTTTATATTAGTAGCAATCCAAAGCTTCTTAAACCAGGCTTTTGCCCCATTTTGCGCCGGACGTATGTCCTTTGCCACTTTGAACCAATTAAAGACATCTTTGGTATAGGCTTCGACGCGGAGGTGTAGTGATACGACGTTCGAATTCTTGAATTCCAGGGGTAGCAATTTGACTAAGCTACTAACAGCGTCGAGTGTTTGAAGAAGAGAATCAAGATCATGCAGAAGTTGGCCCGCTGTTTCTGAAGCAGATGAAACTTCTGATAGGAAGTCCCTAAGCTTTGTGGTGTTGTCAACGGCCTGGCCTAGTAAGCTGAGGATACCCGCAACGCAGCTATAGCCTCCATTGTGCTCTATTGGGTAATACTAGATCCGAGCTTGGCCGCACAAGATCCAATGGTCAGGTCAGGCTCATATCCACGCGGCCAGAAGAGGTCAACCCCCTCTAGAGAGGAAATAACACACTACAAAGACTGCGACTAGTGGTAGCAGATGGTCGTAAAAGTTAAGATATCGAACCATTAAAAGAACGCGATGCCCAACCTTTGAGAGACAAAAACCGGGAAATTGTCAGTGTGGGGCTCCTGCAAGTAGACGATAGTATATGCAGAGCTATCGGTTAGTCAGAGTATACTCGCATGACACCATCGTTCCTTTGGCTGGAAGAAGTCGTCGTCGGTTCACGCCACGAAGGACCTGCTAAAGGAGGCAAAGCTGCCGCATTCAGCTCCAGGGCTGCTCGTATCGGGCTGCCATTCCTGACCCTCCTGCATAACATATGCAGCTAAGATAGTCGAGATGCAACACCACGACTCGTGCAGATGGGGGCTGTGCTGCAGCGGCCAGCGGCAGATGCGGTGGCGCAAGGCTTGAACGCATCTAGCTATCGCTTCACTACCTTACCTACTGCGCATGGCCCGCACCGAATGACTGCCACATCTCTATGAAGGTGTACCAATCCGAGTGGGAGATGGTAGTATCCACGCCAGGACTCCACACTTCCTGGTGCCATCCTGTGATGCAAAATTACCACCCCCAGGAAATGTCTGGGATATATTTCAACCCAATGACGCCTTCGACACCTTTCCGTTGGCGCTGGCGCCTTGAAGGAAGATTAAAATATATATAGCACAAACTTTCATGCTAGTTTAGTCCCCCAGCTCTATCATTCTTTGAAGCACATTCCGCACATCTCTTAGCTCTAGCACTTCAAAGCCTAGCTCATCCAAGACCTCCCTCGCTCCTACTTGGTCCTCGAAAACCTTTCTATCTACCTCCTGTAATGTTGGACCGACATCCTTGTCACCATTATTACCATCCTCGATTTCGACGGGCAGTTGCATCAAGATCAACGCTTCCTTCAATTTTCGCATCGACATCCCACCTTGCCCCTCCCCAACCCAGCGATCAATCGTACCCCAAACAGCATCTACATCACGCTGAAACTGGGCAATACCGCTTGCAGAGAAGGTGTTCCGCATTATGACTGAGTCCCATAGGTATGTTTGTATAACCTGAGCAATATGTCGTACTATACGCCTAAGTGGCGCCTGGGAAAGCACCTTGGCGAGAAAAGAAAGGTACTCGTTCAATTGCTGTACCGTGGCATCCAGCTCTGCCGACAATGCCAAGGAGTTGCTGGGCACGGAAGAAGATAGCGACGACCAGAGGTTGACGTTGCCGTAAGGTCGAAGGAGTTCACGGATGCTGCGGGATAGCATGTCTTGTATGCTGCCCTCTGCTCGTGTCCGGAGACGTTGATAATTCCCAGCAGTGACGTCGAACAGTGTACCTGATTCCTCTGGGTGACCTAAAGCGCTTGAAGTCCGCTCTTCTATATACTGTAGGCTCATTGATCCGACAAGAATCCTACCAGAGTCTGCCAGTGCACGATCCTGTAGCTCGTCCCACAATTCCAGGAAGAAGACATCATCGCTCCAGTCATTCATCTTTCTCTCAAGATATTCAGCGCTACCATAGACATGGCAAAGGCGCTCTAGCCCGCCAAAGCTTCTCAACTCAGCTTGCGCCTCCCTTGAGATTCCGTGGACCGTGCGAGCGATTAATGCGGCATGTGAGAGGTAGGCTTGTAGTGAGTCGTGGAAGCGTGAATGGAGGAGGTTGAAGAATGTAATTTGGATGTTGATTAAAAATTCGATCTTTTCGTCCAAAGAGGTCAATGTCCTGTAACGGTCTGTTATCGACTCGAGAAGGTCGTTGACTCGAATCGCGGCGTAGGTAGGCTTAGTCGCACCTGGATCAACACTGTCATAATCAATCTCATCACTTTCCGGTGCCTCGATGACGTTTTGATATCGAGATAGTGCGACTATAAAAACATTAGTACGGGAAATTCGAGTCGAGGATGATCATACAATCTTTCTCGACCTCTAGCCATCTTCCAAACCAACCCTTCTTGACCAGCACCTCCCAACTGAGTCCTTTCCAACCTTCGACTGCATTACCTCCATCATAGTCCCACTCATCTCTCATGTTAACGTCGAAATTCATAACCTCGTGCATAAGATGACTCAGAAGCTGTGGCTGGTCGGATATACGAGGTAGCAAGACGAAGACCTTACGGCGAAGCATTGGCAATAAAGCTGTTATAAGTGCAGAGGTAGAGTCGATGTAAATGGATGTCAGAGCTAGGTTGGATCTTTTGAAATGGTCGCGGAGTAATGGCTGTAGGTAGATGGTGAAGAATTCCTCATAATCGTTCACGAGGCCAATAACGTGAGAAAGAAAATACTCAGGCTATATAATTCAGCATCAGATACGGATATGTGACTGGGTAGGCTAACCTTGTCTAGTCGGTTCGTTTGCCTGTCGCCTTCAAAGTGGTACTTAAAACGTAGCTCGAGCGGTTTTACCATGACTTCTAGAGGCAGAAGCACCAATTGTTCCTCTGTGCTATATTTTTTAGTGTCTTGATTGTCCCTGGCCTTCAGTTCAGGTTCTTGTAATTCAAGCAATTTTCTGACACCCTCATTCCATTCTCGCTCTAGGCTTTCATCCATACTGATATCCGCTCGGGGCCATCCCATCTTCTTCAGCGTCGCTTCGAAGTCACTTGCGAAAGTGTCTTTCATTTGCTTCCATAGCGTGCGGGCTGTTTGGTCAACGTGGTCGATCAGATGGGGAGCAGCGTCTTCGGCGGCAGGTTGGGCTTCTTTCAGTGCATTGACGAGATCTTGAAGTCTCAAATAAGGTTGCAGAGCAGCTTGGGGGGACTTCCTAAAGTTGCGGCGTGCTTCTGAGCTGAGATTCTCGACCTCTGTCAGCAGCTCTATATATCCTTGGGCGACGTCTAGCTTTCGCAAGTTCTCCATGCTGGAGTCGAATGTCTGAACAGCATCATCACTTGTTTCGGATCGAGTCACAATAAACAAACGGCGGTCTATATCGGCTTGCTGCGATTTATGGTTTCTGGCTCGTTCTCTTAGTTCGTGTGAGTGCGTTTGCAAGGCATTGGTGGTTTCATTGAGCGTCGCTTTTGCATCTTGGAGCTAGTGCCGTATCAACAAAGCCTAATGGTTGTGTCAAAGGTGTGATGAATATACCTGCTTCTGGAGCAGAACCTGCTGAGCCTTCACCTCCTTGAGCAGAGTATCAATATTTGCCAAGTCCGTGCTATTTTGCAACTTGTCAGTTAAGTAATCTTCCACTCGTATATCACGCTGCTCGTCCACCACCTGCGCGGTCACACTCCGATAAGTCACATCGGTCATGTTAAGCCAGTAGATCAGAGACAATCGCTCCAGGCCTTTAAGCTAGAGCTTATGGAGTCAGGCATAGTTGCTTTAGAGGCAGTTGGAGCCGATCAAGATTTAGACGCGCTTGACGCGACTAGATAAACCCTGCTGCATAATGACGACGTTCGAAAGCGCGATGGGCAGCAGTCATCAACATGCGCGCCGTAAGTGTTAATTCGTACCAACCAGGTCACAGCCACTGGCGATGCCAACCCCGACGAAGAGGCGCAAAACAAACAATCATCAAGCATCATCCCAAACGGTCGGAAGCTTAGACTTCTTTTTCGGCAAACAACAAGGTGACAAGCCTAAGAAGCCAAAGGATGAAGCCCCATCGAGGACCATGTCAATGAACATAGAGGACCAGAGGACGGGGAATTCAAAGAATCCTACACGCAATCTCTAACGGATGCAGAATTCGCGCGAAAGCTGCAAGCTGAATGGGATAAGCAGGATGGAGGCAATCGAAATACCAGCGTCGAGAGAGAACTTGATGAGAACCCTTTAGCGCAAACCATCGGTACAGGACGCCCAAACAATAATGACGAGCTGCGGAGTGACAAGGATAGCCCCTCAAAGCCACTCGAGACCTTGAGTAGGACGGAGAAATGGCCGAATAGCCAGGATACAGATGCTTTGGCCAGCAAAAAAGATACTCTGGCCCTACAATCGGCAGCATCAGACGGAGATGCCTTATCTTCCAGCGTTCCTTTTGATGAGAGCCCTCTGGCCTTCGACCCCTCAAAATACGTACCAAACCTCAAAAGACATTGGGCTGCGGAAGGCGGCAATGCTTCATACGGACTGCTTACAAGATGTTTCATACTTGTGAATAGCACGCAAAGCCGCATCAAGATAGTCGACACCCTCGTCAATTATTTGAGGATAGTCATTGAGGGCGATCCGGAGAGCTTATTGCCGTCAGTATGGCTAGCCACCAATGCCATATCACCCCCTTACATCTCACTGGAGTTGGGACTAGGTGGTTCAGCCATATCGAAGGCATTGAAGAAAGTATGTATGCTTGATAACGCTGGTCTCAAGGCGCTATACGATAAGCATGGAGATGCTGGAGACGTTGCCTTCGAAGCGAAGAAGCGGCAGAGTTTTACCCTCCGCAAACCAAAACCGTTGACGATTAAAGGTGTCTTTGAAAGTCTTGTGAAAGTTGCAAACAGCAAAGGAACCGGCAGCCAGGAGTTTAAACAACGGATTGTTGAGAGATTGCTGCAGGATGCTCAGGGTGCCGAAGAGAGCAGATATCTGGTCCGGACGCTATGCCAACATCTACGCATTGGTGCTGTCAAAACTACTATGCTCATCGCTCTTTCTCGGGCTTTCCTCATGTCGAGACCTCCAGGAGCACAATTCGACATCAAGCTCCAATCAGATCTAGCAAAGCTCAAGAAAGAGGCATTGGTAGAAGTTTATGGAAGAGGCGAAGAGCTGGTAAAAGCATGTTTTGCTCGCCGACCTAATTACAACGATCTCGTACCATGTCTCCTGGAGGTCGGCATCTCGGATGAACTTCTGCTACGGTGCGGGTTGGCATTGCACATACCCTTACGACCTATGTTGGGCAGCATCACGCGCGATCTAGGCGAGATGTTAACCAAGCTCCAAGGGCGCGATTTCAGCTGCGAGTTCAAGTATGACGGCCAGCGAGCTCAGGTGCACTGCGATGAAAAGGGCAACGTCTCTATTTTCTCACGTCACTTGGAAGTAATGACAGACAAGTACCCTGATTTGGTAGCGCTCGTACCCCAAATCCGCGGTGAGAGTGTCAGCAGCTTCATCTTGGAGGGCGAGGTAGTGGCTATTGACCGTGGATCTGGCGAGCTAAAGGCATTCCAGACATTGACAAACAGGGCGAGGAAGGACGTTGCCATTGGATCAATTAAAGTTGATGTCTGCCTCTTCTCATTCGACTTGATGTATCTCAATGGTGAGGAATTGCTTGATCGCCCATTCCGGGAGCGTCGAGAGCTCCTCCGAAGTCTCTTCGTGGAGATTACTCACAAGTTCACTTGGGTCAAAAACATAGACGCGACATCATCCGACTCAGAAACAGTCCTTGAATTCTTCAAGAGCGCCACAGAGTTGAAGTGCGAAGGGATAATGGTCAAGGTCCTCGACAACGTGCCTAACCCAGCTCTTCAAATTGAGAACGGCGAGATGGTCCCTGCGGAAGCAACACCTGAACCTGTCAAATCCGCCAAGTCTCCGAAGAAAACAAAGTCAAAGCTCAAAACCACTGCTGCTGAGAAAGCCGAGGAAAAGGAGAAGGGCACCCGGCGCAAAGCCCTTCTCTCCACCTATGAACCAGACAAGCGTCTAGATTCTTGGCTCAAAGTGAAAAAGGACTACAACACCTCCGCCGACACAATAGATCTAATTCCCATCGCCGCATGGCACGGTCAAGGTCGCAAGGCGAAGTGGTGGTCACCCATTCTTCTCGCCGTACGCAACCCCACGACCGGCTCCTTGGAAGCTGTCACCAAATGTATCTCCGGCTTCACAGATAAGTTCTACAAAGAGAACAAAGAAAAGTACAACGAAGAATCAGGAGCAAATTTAATCAGTCGACCAAGTTACGTGGAGTACCCATACAGTCCGGATGTTTGGTTTGAGCCTCAAGAAGTATGGGAAATGGCATTTGCGGATATTACCAAAAGTCCTACATACCTTGCTGCTATTGGATTGGTCGATGAGAACCGTGGCCTCAGTATGCGGTTCCCGAGGTTCTTGAAGGTCAGGGAAGACAAGAGCATCGATGAAGCGAGCACTGCAGAATTTCTAGCAGAACTGTGGTTCAAGCAGGAAGCGAAAGGAGGAGGCAGGCCCGTGGAAGAGGGCCAAGATGAGGAAGAATATTAGTATCTGCTCCCATATTGTGCAATTGGGAGATTGGATGGTGCTGCGAGCTGAAGAAATCTAGTGCAGGAAACAGCGCCTGCTAGTGGCGTGGGTGAGGCCGCCTCTCATATGAAGCTGGTCTTCCGCTAAGTCTAGAAATTCTCCGACCTTTTTTCGTGATTGGTACGGCGCGCCATTAGTTATAAATGGCCATAACCTAAAAACCCTAAAACTCTAAAAACCGAAAAACTGTAATGCCGTGTATATATGATTGAACACTATAAAATATAAAAATAAATAATATTATAAATATTTAATTAAATAATTATTAAGCTTATATTTCTTTATATATACTAATTAAATAATCTCTATATTTATTAAAAAATATTTATTATATCTATATTTAAGATTAAGTACTTTTCTAATAAGTTAATATTACTTATTATTATTAAATTAAAAATAGGAAATCTATAATTAAAGACTAAATTAATAATTATAATTAATATATATATAGTTAAAGAATAGTATAACTTATAAAAAAATCTTATTATTATAAACTTTTATTTTAAAAATAATATTAAATTATAAAAAGTTAATTTATTTAATATCTTAAATTATAAAGACTATAAAATTATTAAAAGCCTACTTATTTAATTATAATAAGTTTAAATATATAGTTTTATTTCTTTAATTAATTCCTAGTAATAACTAAAAGAATAAACTATAATATAATAAATATTAATATAGATTAAAACTTTTTTTAATAAATATTCTTTTTCCTTTATTAGAGCTTTATAGATTTAATAATTAAAGTATAAATATATTAATTATAAAATAAAAATATTATTTACTTAAAAAAATTATTATTTAAAATATAAAAAGGGCCTACGAGAATTATATAAAAAAAGAGAAAGAATAAGAATATTTAGCTAATATAGGCTATATAGGAGATAGTATTTTATTAAAAAAGATATATTTAAATACTAGTAAATTAAAGTCTATAAAGGAGGTAAAGAAGAAGAGTAATTTTTTAGAAATTTTTTTAAATATTATAAATAATTTATTTAAGTATTCTTTACTAAATAAATCTTTTAATATAGAATAGTTAAAATATTTTTAATCTTTATATTAATTAACTATCTTATATATTTAAATTATAATTTATTTATTAATTTACTACTAAATATCCCCTTACTTATTAATAGATATATAAAGCCTTAAATTTAATACTATTATTAAACTAAGAAAAATTATTAGGAATAATAAATAAAAATCTTATTTATTTATTAATTTTATAGATTTCCTCCTCTTTTATTTATTAATTATTTATTTTACTATATTTAAACTATGAATAATAACTATATATATTATAATATAGTATTTAATAACTTAAAATTTAAAAGAAAGTTATATTAGTTAAAAACTTCTAATAATAATATAAATCTTTTTTAAAAAAAAAGTATAGTAGAATAATTAATATTAATAAATATAATTTAAGAAATATTTAACTTACTCTAATTATTATAAAATTATTAATAGTAATTATAGTAGAGATATTAAGCTTTAAAATATAAAAATAATAAATTATTAAAGTAATAAAATAGATTAAGTATTAATTAAATTATTCTTTATTTAATTTTAATATATTTATATATATAGTTTTATCTTAATAATAAAGATTATATATAGTTTATTAACTTTTTATAATAGAATTAAAAATAAGGAATATTATAATTATTATACTTAATAATATAAGATTTTTTAGATAAATACTTTTTTTCCTTTACTAGAACTCTATAGATCTAGTAGTTAAAGTATAAATATATTAATTATAAAGTAGAAATATTATTTACTTAAGAGGTAATAGGATAGAATATATAAAAATTATAAATAAATAGATAATAATATAGCTTATTTACTTAATAAAGAAGTAATAATATTAAGTAAGGAGTTAGATAAAAGTATATTTAAGAATTAGTATTTTAATATTAATAGAGGGCTAGATAAGAGAAAGATTACTTTATATAAATTATTTAAGTTAGTAAGTAATAATTAGAGAAAAGAAGAAAAAATATAGTTTATAATAATAAAGGTATTTAAGAACTTTTTATTATATAATATTTCTATATATTTAAACTATAATTTATTTATTTATTTATTATTATATATTTATTATTAATTAAAAAAAATTCTCTCTTAAAATATATTAAAGTCTACTTATCTTTCTCTATATTATAATTTATTATTTTAATATCTAGTAGTATTATCTATTTATTAGCCTTTATTATATTCTAAATAAGTTAATTTATTTAATATATATAGGTAATAATTATATTAACTATATTATATTTATAAGCGAATAGTTTATATAAGATATTATAGGTTATAGATAATTATAAATTTTATATTTAAAAATTTAAAATTTTTAAGTATTATATAAGCGAAACTATTATTAAGTAAAAAATATTAAGACGACTTTTAATTAATAAAATTATTAGAAATTAATATTTTTTATATTTTTTTACTTATATATAGAGGATAAAGGATAACTTTTTAATATTAATTAACTAATAATAATTAAAAGAAAAAAAAAATAATAATTATATAGATTCTTTAGGCTTAAAAGTTATTATATATTAATATTAAGCGTAGATTTAAACCCTATAAGGGCTAGAAAGCGTAATAGAGAAGATTATTAATTATTAAGAAAAAATCTAGATTTAATAAAGCTAAGGTAAAAATATTAATATTTAATTAAGTTAAGGAAAAGGTATTAATACTTAATTAGATTAAAGTATTAATATTAATAATAATACTTATAATAATAAGACTATTAACTATTAAAAAGAGGTCTAGATTTAATAAGATTAAGATAAAGATATTAATACTTAATTAAATTAAGATAAAGGTGTTAATATTTAATAAGATTTAGAAATAAATATTAATAATATTATTCACAGTAGTATTATTAGTTATTAGGAAGAGATTAGAGCTTGACGAAATTAAAGTAATAGTATTAATAGTAATATTAATAATAATTCTATTAACTTATTTATAAGTGAAGTTAGATTAGAGACGAGTATTAGAGTTTTTTAATACTAATAATTAGTATAGTATTTTAGTTGAGGACTATATATACTATTTATTATAAAGTAGTAGTTAATTTCCGCGGTAATATTTTTTTAATAGTAATAATTAATATCTCTTTAAGTACTTATATTTATAGCGTTTTAATTTTAAATTCTAATTTAATTCTTAATAAGGATATTTTAAACTCTTATTAGAATAATAACTTTTTTAGTATATATAATATATCTTTTTTAATTAGCTAATAACTTTTATTCTTATTTTTAATAAGAGATATAGAAAGATCTTCCTTAATAATAATTTAATTAATAGAAATAATTATACTACGTATAATTATAATCTCTTAAGAAAAGAAAGTTAATATTTATATAAATAATTTTATATATCCACTTCAGCTTTATTATAGTAAGGATATATAAACTTAAAAAATAAAAGAGAAGTATTAAAAGAAAGGCTAGAAAATAATTTATTATTTTAGTCTTCTCTTAACTTATATTAGTATTAATTAATTATTAGCTTTTTTTACCTATACTCTTAATATTAAGAGTAAGGCTATGAATATAAGTATAAATATAAGGATTTTACTTCTATTAAACTATTTAAAATAATATATAGTTTAGTATGAATTTATATATATTAAGAATATATATACCTTATTTAATATATATATTATTAATATTTATATCGTTCTCAACTAAATAGAATAATTAGCAGGAATATAATATATATAGAGTATAAAGAAAAGATAAAGATTACTAAGCTTTTCTTTATTTATTTATTCTTTAAGATATAACTTACCCTATATATTAATCTATTTATATTAATATTTATATATAATTATATTAATAAATAGATTATTAGAATTTATCTTTTTTTATTTTTCTTTCTTCTTTATCTTAGTTATTATAGTCGTGGCTAATGTATTAGGGATTTTAGTATTATAAAGATAATTATTATAATAAGAGAGTTATTTCTATTAAATCTATTCTTAAAATACTCTAGTATAAGCTTTTTAGACTATAGCTTTATTTATTATTATTTTAAATAAACGGTTTCTCTATTATAAATATATTAATAGTTATAAATATATAGAATTTTAAAGTCTTAATATTAATACTAGATTATTAAGTACTCTAGGTATTATAAAGACTAAAGCTAAAAATATAAGTCTAGATTTAAAAAGTTTAGAAGAATTATCTTAATTAGGCTTAATATTAGGTTTTTTTAAACTTTTATATTATTATAAATATTAATACTACGGTAGATATATAGAATTTTTAGATTTTATATTTAATATTCTATTAGGTATTCTAAATACTAGGTAGATAAAGTAAAATTATAAAAATTTAGAAGTAACTTTAAAGGTAATTTTAGAGAAATTAGTTAAATTAATAATTTTAAGTTCCTAAGGTTAAGTATAGCTTCTATTAGTTAAATAAATATAATAAGGGTTAAGAGTACCGTAATTAAAATAATTAATTTTATTATTATATAAAAGTATTTAATATTTAAAGGAAGAAGAATTATAAAAATTAATTAAATAAAGTCTCTATTATACTTTAATTAAGGAACTTATAACTTTCTAATATATTTAAGATATATTAATAAAGGAAAGATATAGAAATAAATAGTTAAAATATATTAAATAAAATTAAAAAATAAGACTATTAAATTCTTAACTTATTAATACTTATTTAAGCTTATAATAATTTAGAGAATAAATAGATTATTAACTTTTTTTATAGATATAAGAAATATTAAGTTTTATTAAAAACTTAAAGCCTACTTCTTTATTAAATAAAGATAATAAAAGAATTTATTAATTATAGTTACTAATTCTAATCTTAATCCTCTTATTATTTTAAGAAAATATATTTAAAATTATAAATTTTATTAATTATATTAACTAGATATATAGAAGATTATAATAATTATATACTTATTAAATATTTAATTTAGTTTATAAGTTCACTCTATTAAGTTATAGAATTAATAGGTGTTAGAGTAATATTATAAAATCTATTTAATAAATATTAACTAGTTTAATATAAACTATAGATATATTAAAATTATAGAGTAATATTCTTAATTTAGTATTTTATATAATTTAAGTTCTCTTACTAACCTTATAATTAATTATTAATTAATAGGAGGTAGGGTTTATATTTAATATAATAGAACTTATTTTATATATATTAGTTAACCTAGAGTAAATTCTATATATATTAAAAATAAGATTTTTTTAAGCTAAGAATATATATTATTTGGTTTAGATATCTTTACTATAGCTACTATTATATAATTAGTGGAAAATAAGACCTCGGAATATTATAATAATATTTATTATAAATCTATAAATTAGCTTTTTATAGAATTGTATATACTAAATATTAAGTATTATTATTCTTTAAACTATATTTTACCTAGTCTAAAATCTTCTATTTTCTATATATTAGCTATATATAAGAGCCGGCTATAAAATACCTTAAATATATATTTTCTTCTATATAAGATTATAATTTATATATATTAAAAACGATTTCAGATCTTCTCTATATTAAGTTAATTATTAATTAAGTATTTATTTAAACTCCTTTATAAGTAATTAATAACTAGGAAAAGATAAAGTTTAGAATAATATAATAAACCTATATTAATATATAAGTTAGTTAAGTATAGTTCATAATAAAGTATAATTTATATATATATTATAAATATAATTATATTCTTTTTAATATAGTATTTTACCTAGTTTAGAAATACTTATTATATTAAATATCTACTAGTCAACTTATACTAGATATAAATAAATTAAATTATATTTAACTTTAATATAAAATTATATTCTAAATATACTAAAATTACTTAATATATTAAATTTATATTATTATAAGATTACTACTATTAGTTAAATACTTATTTACTATTAAATTATTAATATTATTAATATTTTTAACGCCAAAGCTATAGTATTTATTAAAAGAATATATTAATATAATTATTATATATACTCTATAGGAATAGTCTTTAAAGCTAAATATATTATTATTTATATATATTAGAAAAGTATTATTAAGAGTTAAATTAAAAACTTAATAAGCTTAACTAGCTTTAATCTAAACTTATATTCTAATTAAAATTAAATATTACTACTTTTTTATCTAAATCTTTCTCTAATATTTTAGTCCTCTATATTTTATATAGGATTTTAAAAGTTTTTATTATTTTATAATTAGCCTACTATCTCTATATTCTATATAATATTATACTTAATAATAATTAAACTAGACTAGCGTTTACTTTCTATATTATTTAATATTTACTTACTACCTTTTAAAGATTAAGATAAATATAAGTATATATATATTTATCTATACTATCTAAAGTTAGATCTTTAGTATAGAAGTAAAATAAATTATAGTTAAATTTTAATAGCTTTATATTATACTATTCCTAAATAGCTTTAGATAAATATTTATTAATATCTAAATTAAGTAGTTAATACTTTATATTTAATTTAGTTAGGAGTTATTTACTCTAATTAACTACTTTATCTCTTATTTCTTTTATATATATTAAGTTTATAAGTATACTATATTAAATACCCTTTAATAATTAAGGATAATTATAGAATATAATAGATTTACTAGTAATAATATTAAACTACTTATATTAATTCTAAATAATATAAGTATTTTATAAGTTTATATAGTACTAGACCTTTTTATAAATAAATAAAATATAAATAGTATTAAACGCGATTATATTAATTTTTAATTTCTTATTAAAATATCTATATCTAATTAGGTTTTTAAAGTATATCTATAATTATTAATATTTATATATATAGAATTAAAAGAGATTCCTTAATATATTAAAGCTGTTAATATATTTTTTCGTTAGGAAATCTAAAACCGGCCCCGCCGGCCCCGAGATAAGAGTATTGGCCTAGGGAGCTTAGGGAGCCTTAGGCTAGTCTTATTAATTTTAATTTAGCCCTTTCAGCTCTAACTTAATCCTAGTGGCTCTAATTTAGCTCTAGCGGCCTTAACTTAATTCTAGTAATCTTAACTTAGCTTTAGAGGAGCCCTAGGCTCTAATTATATATATTAATCTAAAGACTAGCTATAAAATAGCTTTTATAAGTTATATAATTTCATATCTCTTTATAATTTTATTAAATTATTATTAATATATATTAGGATTTGTTTATCTAGCTACCTAAAAGTTATATATTATTACGCTGCGCAACGGGTTGAGTCGGGTTAAGAATCGGGTTTTTTTTTTAATTTCTTATTCTTTTAATAACTTTTTTATTTATTAAGATAATTTTAATATTAGGGCATGGATTTAAAGCCCTATATTAGGGCTATAAAACCCTATAATTTTGACGCTAAACTAATATAGATTAGTGGAGCTATTAGCGCGTCGGGTTGTCGGGTCGGGTCGGGTTAGACTTGAAAAACGCAACCCGACCCGACTTTGAGTCCCTGTTTTTAAACCTTAATAATTCTACTAACCTAGATTAGTTTAGCGTGAAAAATACAGGGTTTTATAGCCCTTAAGTAGGGCTTTAAATCCATGCCCTAATATTAAAATTATATTGATAAATAAAAAAGTTATTAAGAAAAGAATGTGAAAAAGTTGAAATGCCAAGAAAAACCCGTTGCGCGGCGTATATATTATAAATATAAATACTCTATCTTAGTATATTTTTACTTTATAACCAACTTATTATTAATTATTATATAATATTACTCTATTATTAATATATTAATCTAGTAAGTTCTAGTTATTAGAATATATTATCTTACTTAAAAATATATATTTACTATCTTAAAAATAGTATAAGTATTTTTCTCTTTAAACTTTAGATTATATAATATATTAAACTAGTTAAAATTAATATAGTTATTAATATAAAATATATCCTTATTATTATAACGCTCTAGAATTAGATAAATACTATAAATAATATTAATAAGCTTATAGAATTATCTACTTATAAGTATATAAAGTATATATATTATAAATTATAATTACTCTTCTATCTTAATTATATTATAAATATTATAGAATTTCTCTATATTTTAATATCTTTTTATAATAATTATTGAGCTAATATATTTAAAGTATACCCTATAATTATTATAATACCCTTTATTAATAATAATTAACGTTATTAATAATTACTTAACTAATTATTTATTTTAAAGATATAGTTTATTTTAGTAGTTTCTATTTCCTATAATATATTCCTAGACTTATATATAATTATTTTTTTATTCCTAGCCTTAATATTGCTAATCTAGATAATAATAGAATTTTTTTTAATTAATTTATTAAGGTCCTTTAAGTTCTTTCTAATCTTTTTTTATATTATAATTAAGAGATGTATTTAAATAAGATAATTAACTATCTATAATAAGTCTAGTTCTCTCCTTATAGGATTAAGCTTCTTACTTATCCTCTATTTTTATTTCTTTTAAATAAAGATAGCTAAAGTATTAAAAAGATTAGAAAGCTTAACTTCTTATACTAGGATAAAAGTATAATATTAATAATTTATCTTCTTTCTATTCCTTATAATCTCTCGCTTTTTTATTTAGGTTTTTAGTTAATTTATATCTTTTAGACTATAATTTATAACCTATATAACGCGATTAACTTAAGGTTTTATATTATAATTTATTATTAACGTTATATAACTATTCTTATATAAATAAAGATCTCTTAAAACTCTTATCTTTAAATTATAGATATTATAGCGGAGTATTTAGATCTTAAAGTCCTTTTTATTAATATAGATATAGAAGTTTTTAACTTACTTAATATACTTTATTTTAAAAATTATAGTATTAAAGCTAATAACGGCTCTATATCTATAAATAAAGTATATATAATAGGATATCGCGTGTTATTTTAGGAAATTAAAGACTTTTATTAAATAATACTCCTAAAGCGCCCCTTTTATTTTATTAATCCTAAAAAGAGTATATTCTATATATCTTAAAGTTTCTTCTATATATAATATATAGCGCGTGAGTATTATAAAGTTTATAATTACTTAAGTATAATATATTACGCCTATTAATACCTTAAAAAGTATAGAAGCTAAGATAGGAACTAGTTATTTATATAAGCTTCTATACTTAATATCTATCTATTAAGAAACTAGACTATAATACTTTTAATATTTTAAATCCTAAAATAAAGAAATAACACAGAACCGCTAATTTAACTATATTATATTATTTAACTAGAGTAATATTTTAATACCTACCTTTTTTAGCTTCTTTAATTTAATATAGATACTAATTTCACTATAATTCTATTAATTCAAGTATTTAACTACCCTTTTATAGAGTATATAGAGATTATCTAGCGTTAAAATAATATAGATATTAAGATAGCGATATAACTAGGCTTAATTTATTAATAGATTTACTTTATTTAAATATTTCTTTAAATACTTTTTATACCTCTTTAATATTAATTACCTCTAAATTTATTATTAAGTTTATTTATAGGTTCTAAACTTTTAAGATTAAACTAAATAAAGGGTCTTTCTCTTATTTAAATATACTCTATAAATATAGTAATACTATAGACTCTTAACTCTAGTAATAACTACCTACTTCTTATAATTTACTATAATTACTGAGATTATTAAATAGTATTAGCGGATGATTTTATTTATATATAATATTAAAACTCCTATTTTATATAGTAATTCTAAAGCTAGAAATTTATTAAGTTAAAATATAAATATATATTTATAGATAGAGGGCTTATATTTTAATATTATTTTTATTATTATATAATAGTTCTCTAATCTTACTACTAGTTCTAATTCTTAAAGGATTAAAATAAGGTTAAGTAAAATTATATTTAGTTTTATATATTATCTTCTAGTCTCTATATTAAGATTACTAATTATTAAGTAGACTAGCTATATAAATTAATTACTTAAAAACTTAGTAAGTATTATCTTATCTAAAGTAAATATTAAAGAGATTATTATTATATTATTAATAAGCTTCTCTTATATCTTTTATTATTAATTTATAGTATATATCTTACTATAGATTCTCTTATTATATTATATAATTAATAGGTTCTAGGGATTATTTATATTATAATTTTAAATTAAAGTATATATAAAAGTCTTTATAAATAACTTATAATTAATAAGGAATTAAATAACCTTAATTATATTTTAATAATATATTTTATAATAAATATTTTTAATACCCTAAACTTCCGATAGTCTAATAAATTTTAAAATATATTAGTTATTATTATAAACTCCCTCTTTAATATATTTAATTAAAGTTTAGAATTCCTTATTATTCTAAAAGCTAGTCTATTACGAAAATAGCTTAAAAAGAGAGTTAGTATAGAAGTTATTAATAATACGCTTAATAACTTAATTTCAGGATAGTTACTTAACTATAATATAGTTAGCGGCGTTTTTAAATAAAAACTACTCTTATTATTATATATCTTTAATATCCAGCTCTTGATTATTAAGTAGGCTGTAATTAGCTTTATAAAATAATTCTTTTATTATTTTTACTATTACTTCCCTTACGTACCTTCTTATAAGTTTAGTAAATATCTTAATCTTAATAACTTTATAGATAAATAGAATTTCTAATTTATATATAAAGCCCCCGCTACTTATACTTTATATTTTATATTTTATTTATAAATTTAGAGGTAGTATAGATTCTTTATTCTTATTTTTATATTCTATAATTATAATTAACGGGATACTAAGTCTAGACTTTTTAATTATTAATTCTAGATAACTTTTAACTATATAAATTAAATCCTCTAATATTAAGATAGTTTTTATATTAAAAATAAACTCTTTCTACTTTTAAGTTTATTTTATTTAGATAATAGTTCGCGGAGTCCTATAGAGTCTAACTTTATATATATTTTAATAATAGGAAAATACTCTATTAATCTTATTTATATATTTATAAGCTTTATATACCCACATAACTATAATATAGGTATATTATATAGATAAAAGATAGTACTAAGTACTAGTTATATATAGAATTAAAATAAGTATTATAGTTTATTAATATTTAGTAAATATTAATATAAAGGATTCTGCTAGATAACGCTAGATTTTATATATAATTTTTAGTATTTTAATAAGCTTAAGCTACCTTACGGTCTATACTTCTTATAATAACCCCTTATATACTAGTACTTACTAGTAGAGGATAATAATAATTCTATTATATATCTTAATAATAAGCTATAAGCGTTTTATAATTTAGGATTATAATTATAGATTCTTTTAATATTATTTTTAAAGATAATAAATAAAAGACTTCCTTTCTACTTAATCCTTACTTTATAAAGAATATTAATTAGTAGATAATATTAAATAGAGAGTCCTATTAATTAGTAGAAAGTATAATTATAATAAATTATATTAAATATAATAAAAAGAGGTCTATTAATAAGATATTAAAATATTTTCTTTATTCTATTCTTTTTTTCTTTATTTTTATTTAAGATTTTAGTCTTTAGATTATTATAATAATCCTCTCCTCTATACTTTATTTACTCTCTTATAATATTAAAAGCTAGATAGAGTCTAAAAGTCTAGGTAAATTAATATAATTATAAATTACTATTATAATAAGAGTAAGGGTGGTAATATTATATTTAAGAATCTAGTTTCCCTATACTAAGGCTTATATTATATTAGTAGTATAATAAGAATATTATAAAGAATAGAGTATATTATCTAGCTTAGATATATTTATATTAATAGTAAATAATATTAATAGTAGATATTTAGAAGCAAATCTTTATTCCTAGTTATTAAGTAGATAGCAAGTGTTTTTTATAATATTTAATATATTTATCTCTATAAAATATAGGTCTAGTATAGCTTACTAACTATAAAATATATATCTTTAATAATAATATCTAGATATATTATAACTTTACCGTTATTATTATATATTTAAACTTATTAATAATTCTCTTTCCTATAAAGCTTTCTTAAATAATAATTAACTTAATTTAAAGAATATACTTAATTAAGTTTAGTAATAATAAAGGATATTAATATAATATAAATACTAAGTAAAATATAATCTTTTAAATTTATATATCTCTATATATCCTTATATACCCTTATAATATTAAAGTTTACTAGATAATAACGGGCTAATATTTACTTAATTATAATATTTTAATAGTTATATTATTTTATTACTAGGAGTCGTTGAATCTCACTAGTTACTATTTAAATAATAATATTATATTTACTTTTTTTTTTACTTTTAAATAATCTTTACTTATTTATATTCTTTTATCTTTTTTATTTTATATTACTTTATTTCTCGCATCGTCCTATATTTTATTTAAACGCCTTATAATAATAACTACTATATTTATTATTATATACTAGTAATTATATTAAAAAAAGATAAAAAGGCTATTGTAAAATCTTTTTTTAATTATTTAAATATAAACAATGATTAACTAACTATCTTATTCTTATAAATAGGCCTTAATTTAAGTAAACTATAAATGACTAAGCTACAAAGTATAATAAGAAATTAAATAGAATCTTAAGAGTTAATAAGTAGAGATTTTCTTAATAATAAAAAATATATTAACCTTTATATAGGTATTATTACCGTATTAATTAAAAATACCCTTTATAAAATTAATAACACTTCTAGAGTATTTATAGTATAGCTTAAGTATACTATTAAATATATAATTTATATTAAACAGCGTAATAAGATTTATATAAAGGAATAGGATCGCTAGTTTAAATAATAATATAAATTAATATCCTTAAAGGGTAGTTAGAATATAATATTATTTATTAAATAAAAGTAATTATTAACTCTACTATAAGAAAGCACGGACGATAATAATAAATATAGATAAAAACTTATTACCCTTAACTTTAATCCGAATTCGCTTATTATAATATTAATATATTAATAGGATACCCTATTAAAGCTATTTAATTTTAAATATTATAAAATTTATATTAAAGATATCTTAAACGGTAATAATATAGGATTTATTAAAGTTAATTATTAAAAATACCGTAATATTATTATTATTAAAAGACTGCTTAAAGATAAGATTAATAAAATATATAGATACTTTCTAAATACACTTACCTAGAAAGAAATCTTATTAGAATTCTTATTTTAAAGCTTATTAATAGCGTAATATAAATATAACCCTTAATTAACTTTAAGGTTTAAGATAAGAAAGATATAAAATAATATATTATATCTTCTCCTAAGGTTTAGCGAATAAAAGTTAATAGTTTATTTAATATTATTAAATTTAACAACAGCGTTAATTAAGCTTTTAAAAAAGAATAATAATTAAAATTAAGAGTATAAGTAATAAGTAAGAAAAATAAGTAAAGGAAGTATAAATAATATTTAATATTTCTTATTATTACTCTCTTAAGTTATATTACTTATTAGTATTTAGATCTTATAAATATAATTCTATTTCCTTATTCTCAGCTCTCTAATACTAATATTATTATAATTACTAAAAAATAATAAAACTTATTTAATATATAGGATTATAATATTTTAAAGGACTTAAAAAACTTTTTATAAATATATTCGCCTTTACCTTAATTAAAAGATTTAGATAAGAATGGTATAGGAGATAATATAAAATTATATTCTATAAATATAATAACGATATATAGTACTCTAGGAGTAATTAAAAGTAAGACTTTAAATATATTAATTATTTTAAGTTTAATAAAATATATAATAGCTCCGCCTATAAGTAATTTAGTTATAAAAATATTAAAGTAATATATATAATATTTAAGTACCCTATAATAAAGATCTTTAATAAGGATAAAGTAACTCTACTTAAATTTAAAAAACTACTATAGATTATTTAAGCGTTCGCGGTTTATATTATTATAATAATATACTATAGACTTTTAACTAGATACTTATTTATAAATAAGATAAATTTTAAAAAGGTTAATTACTTTATTACTAGATTATATTAGATTATATATAAAATTATATTAAACTAATATTTATATCTAGACTATAATAATATACGGCTGGATAATTATAAATTAGTAGCTTATCTTAATATAAACTAATATTAAAAACGCGTATATAAAGTAAATAAGTAAGTATCTACTAATAAGAATAAGTAAGAAGTTATAGGATATAAAAGCTATTTATTTAAGTTAATATAAATAGTTATTAGTATATCTATATATAGATAGGTACTCTATCTTAGCGTTTAAATTATTATTAAGAATTACTCTTATATATATACCCCCGCGTCTTATTTTAAATTAGATTAATAAATTTAAAAAGTTTATTAATACCTTTTATACGCGGTTAAACCTTTAGCTTTATATAGTATATAGTGTAGCTACCTTATAATATATACTTAACTTTAAGAAAGCGAAGTTTTACTAGAATTAAGACTTTTAAGTTTTATAATTTATTATTATTTATATATTTTTTAGTTAAACCTAAATAAAAAGTCTTTTCTAGGAAATAATAATATAAAAGGAGTTAATTTCTAGTATTATTAAATTTAATAATCTATATAGGTTAAGAAAAATAATTAAGACTTATAATTAATTATACTTAACGGTATAGATTATAGATAAATATTATAAGACTAAGAGTACTACTATAGAAGTTATAAGTTAATTCTTTAAAAATACTAGGACTAATAAGGAGTATAAAAGCCTATTTATATTAAGAATACTATAAAGTTAATTACTAGTAAAGCTTAAAAAGATCTTTAAGATATTAATAATTATAAACTAGTTAAATAATAACTAACTTAAATATATATATAATAAAAAACTTAAGACGTTAGTAGTAAGTTATAAATATCTTTTATAAAAAGAAAATAATATTAAGATAACTTTATAACTTTAAAAAGAAATAAAGTAAATAATAAATATATTAACTAGAATATTAGAAATGATAATACTAAAAAGGATATTAATATTATAATAATTTAATAATCTTATTATTAAGTTAATTAAGTATTTATTATTTAATATAATATTAGACTTTCTAGAGGATTATAAATATACTCTAAACTACTTAATAAATAATAATAAGTAAAAGAAGACTAAGTGAAAGTAAAAGTAAAAGAAAAAATATCTAGACTAAACTTATTATTAAGTATTAAACTAATACTTCTAATAATTATATAAATAAAGAGCGGTAATAATTATCTTAAAGTTAATTATTCTCTTAAAATATATTAAGGATCTGGACTTTATATAAAATAATTATATAAAGTAAAACTATTTAATAAATAATAATAACTCTTTTTTAATTAATATTTTTATACTTATAAAATCTTATTTAAAGCTAAACTTTATTAAGAATCTAATTAGTAACCTTAATAATATAAAAATAAGGATATACTTAAATAATAGATAGACCTATATAAATATTAATATCCCTAAAAAGCTAGTTATTATCTTAATAAACCTAGTAATATATATAATTTTTAAGAAAATATATCTTTCCTCTCTTTATTATCCTATTAATATTATTATAATTTATTACTAAGGATATAGATTAACTCTTAAATAGATATTATAACTAAAGTTTTTTATAAAAACTATTACTTTTATCTATATTAAGTTAAAGTAATAGTAATAACAAGATATTATTAATACTTTCTAGATGGATTTATTAAATATCGTAAATATTTTAATTAATCTAATAAGTATTCTTAATATAAAATATATTTTAATACGAGCGTGTTAAATTATAATATATAATCTAAATTAAAAGGAATAAAAGGAGACCTAGATAGAATTTTATATTTATAAATATAATTAAATTAACTTTATTTAGGCCTAGTTTTTATAATATCTTAATATTCCTATTAAAATAATATTAAAAAACTGTTATAAATCTTACCGTAAATTAAAGTAAAGGATAGAATATAAGAATAAGAAAGTTATATAATAGACTTAAAATAAATAAAAAAAGAAGAATTTTAAGCGATGGGCTGCGCTAGCTATTATATTAATATAGAAGATATATATTCTTTATAAAATAATAGAAATAATATAGATAAATAGCTTAATTTTACTTAATAAAGGCTTAGCTAAGGGCGCGGAGTCGCGTTTACTACTTAATTAACTTTTTAATTTCCCTTTTTTCTTATTATATTTTAGCCTTTTAAAAACGCCTACTATAATTATATTATCTTTATATTTACTTTATATAATATAATAGCTCGCCGTTTAACAGTCTAAGGCCTATATTAAAAGTAGGTTAAATAGAATAAAGATATTAAAAGTATAATAATATATTTAAAGTATTTTCTAATATAAGATTATAATTATTATTACTTTTAATATTCTTTTTAAAGATTATAAGTAAGTTCTATCTACTCTCTTTAATTCTTCCTTATTAAGAGATACTAATTATAAAAGGAAAGATTATAATATAAGATTCTTCTTTCTAGATAATATTTACTATTATACTCTTCTCTTCTTTATTATTTTTTAGAACGTTAGTACCTAAATTATATTAATAACTCTTTTATTCACGCGTTTTATTTATTAATACTTTTATAATATAATTAGCGTTAATAGTATAGAGAAGATATTATAAAGGGTAAAATATATTATCTAACTTTTATAACTTAAACCCGCCTTTAATAAAGATATATATAATAATATATATAAACTTATTACTATATATAAAATATCTTATAGATTATTTTAGTTATATTATATCTTAAAGAAATATAGTAAAATTAGATAAAGAATATAATCTATTAACTTCCTTATTTACCTTAATATAACCTTATAATACTAGAATATACTAAATAATAATAAACTAATAGTTACTTAATTATAATTATAGTGTCCTAATACTAAGAGCTGTTAAAGCTTATTTTTTAAATAATTTTATATTTACTCTATGGTTTACTTATAAACTTCTTTTTTTATTTATATTACTATAATCTATCTTATCCTCCTTTATCTTATATATATACTTTTGTATTATATTATTATAAATATATTATTATATTAAGCTGTAAACTTAGGTAAATATATTATACTTAAAAGTATAATTAAAAAGGTTAGCTTACCTCTTAAATTATCTAATCCTTATAAATATTTAAGGAAGGGTTATAATAAATTAATAATAAATCTTAATAGAAATTATAGCTTTTTATTATTAATCCTCTTATTCCTATTATTATTTTAACGCGTTTATAGAATACTCTAAAATAACTTCTTTAAAACTATTATTTAATATTCTTTTACTAGTAGACTTTATACTTCCTTTATAATTTAATTATAATATAAATAGAATAGTTATCTACTTATGAATTAATTATTTTATTATAATAATTAATCTTAATAAATTAATCTATAAATATACCGTTATAATTAAGGCTGAGCGAAAGAAGAGTAATAATAATAGAATAAAATAAAAAGAATTTAAAAATAGCTAATATTATCTAAAAGGCTAAAATAAAGATCTAGAAATTAATAAATAAAGAGATAAACTTCTTTATTATAAAGTTAAATACTAAAACTATCTTTATAACCTAGCTATAATATAAATAAATTATTTATTTATAAACTAATTATTTTATTATAATAATTAATCCTAATAAATTAATTTATAAGTATATCGTTATAATATCTTTTAAGATCTAGGATAAATTAATCTATTTCTTTAATATAAACTAGAGATTATTATAAAGATTTTTAAAAATATTAAAACTTATATAGTACTTATATATTAATAGTTATTTTAAAGCTTATATAAATAATAATTCTATAATACCGCTATTCGGACTTATTAATATTATAAAAAATAATAAATATATTAGCTAGTATACTAGAAAAGATAATACTAAAAAAAATATTAATCTTATAGTGGTTTAATAGTCCTATTATTAAGTTAACTAAGTATTTATTAGTTAATATAATATTAGCCTTTTTAAAGGAATATAAACGCGCTCTTAACTATTTAAAAAATATTAATAAATAAAAGAAGGCTAAGTGGAGATAAAAGTAAAAAAAGAAATATTTATACTAAACTTACTACTAAGTACTAAACTAATACTTTAGATAGTTATATAAATAAAGAGTGGTAATTACTATTCTAAGAGTATTAAGAAGTAAATAAGATTATATAATATAAGTATAAATAATAAAACGGTAAAAAATATAGATATTAAAGGAGATTTTTAATTCTATATTTAATTATAGAATTAATTTCTATTATTTAAGTAATAAAAAAGTTTTTTAAGAGCTTTATATTATCTTAGTATAAAAATAATAGGAAGATATACTATATAAGCTTATAATTTATATTTAACTAAATTTTAGCTTATTTTAAATAGTATTTATTATATATTTCTATTAAATTTAAGCGTTAAGGAATACTACTTATAAAATATTTATTTAATAAATATATTCTATTAATAGTGTTAAGGTAGTATTAGTATATAATAGTCTATCCTTAAGCTATAAAATAAACTTAAGAATATTAACTAAACTAATTTTTTTTAATTTCTTAACCCTCTTACTATCTTTTTATTATTACTAGTTATAAAATTTATATTTTTATTACTCTTAGTAAATTTCGCCCTATATACTTACTTATATGAAAGAATAAGTAAAGATAATTAAATATTTTATAAAGTTAATTACTAGAAGAGCTTAAAGGGATTTTTAAGATATTAAAGATTTAGGACTAATTAGATAATAACTAACTAAAATATATATATAATAAAAAACTTATTAATTTAATAGTAAGTAATTAATATCTTTTATAAAAGGAAAATAAAGTTAAGATAAATCTAAAATTATAAAAAAAAAGATTATTAGTTAATATAATTATTAATTATTAATCTATACCTTGCTATCTAGAAAGTACTATTATTATAATTTATATTTAAGGCTTTTATTATACCCCTTATTAATTTAATTTTATATTTTATAACTTTTAAGCTACCGGCTTAATTTTACTATAAAGTTTTTATTTAAAGTTAATATAATTATAATTATAGATATTAAAATAGCTTAGAAAGTTATAAAATATAAATATAATTTTACTATTAAGAATCTTAAATCTATTAAGTAATAAAAGTTTAATAATAGTTTATTATTTATTATAAACTTATTATTATAATATAATTATAAGCGTACCGCGTTAATAGAGAAGAAGGAGATTTTTAAATAATAAATATTTAAATAAGATTCTATTTTTATAATAACATCCTTATTATAAGTAAAGCGTAAGTGCTTAAGTATAATTAAGGATTAAATATTAAATAAATAATAAAAGTTTAATAATAGCTCTCCTTTAAGTATAATATTTTAATTTAATAATTCTCTCTAATTCTTAATTAATGTAGCTTTATTAAATTTTATATTAAGAAGCTTAATTTTATTAAAAATAACTTTTAATATTTTAACTCTAGCTAATATAGTTTTTTTTAGTTTAATATTTAGAAACTCAACTTCTATATAAGTTAAGTATAAGAAAGATAAATATCTATATATTAATAAGTAGTTCCTATATTAGAAGTAATTATAAGTTTATATAAAGTTTTAAATAAATTATCTAGTTAAGAATAAAATCCTTTATAAAATATAGTAATTAATTTTTAAATTCTATTTATTAGAATTTTTATTAAAGGCTATTACTATTAATTATTTTAAAGAGATCTTATAATATAATAAAAATTTATTTAATAGAAGTTTAATAAAATCTTTAAGAAAGTACATCTTTCCTTTAATTATTATATTAATATTATAATAATATATTACTAGGAATATAGACTAACTTTTAAATAGATATTATAATTAAGTTCCTTATTATTATTATATCTTTTATTTTTTTTAGTAATATTAAGCCTATATAGCCGCCTTTAATAATTATGAACTTAGGCTAGAATATGTAAAATAGATAAATTATATTTAATATAAGACGTGTACAGGTTCTAATAATAATAATAGCTATAAAATTTTATATATAAGCGTGCCTTAGGTCTAAATAAAATATAAGTTTTTTAAAGTATATAAAGTTTTATAACCTTATAATACTAGACTTTACTAGATAATAATAAACTATTATTTTAATTAAACGCGTTAATAGTAATATATTAATCTACGTCTTATAATAGGTAGTAATATATATTATTAAGAGTCTAAAAGTATATATTTAATTTTTAAAATATAGCGTCTTTACTAAATACTTGTAGTAATATCCTAAAGCCAATATATTCCTAATATATTTAAGGTATTAAGTATTTTTAAACTACTACTATAATCTATATTTATAATACTTATATAATTATTACCGCGGTTATTACTAAATAATTCCTTATATATAAGGTAGTAATAGGTTATATAGAGTAATAATAAAAAATACTAGATAATAATAAGTTATATAAGGTTATATTAAAGAGTATTAGATTATACTAAATAATAATAAATACTTTATATAGGATAATATCTCTCTTTATAGTTAAGAGATATTTAATAATAGTTTAATTTAAATATTTTATTTCTACGCTTCTTAATAATCTCTAGGAAGTACTGTTAGTTTAATAATAATTAATAATAAAAACTATAATAGGTAATATTATACTATTAAAAGATAATTAAAAATATTATTAAAGATATTTTATCTTAAATTTAAACTTTTCTAGTTATTTAAATTAGGAGTAAACTCTTTTATCTATTAATTTATATATATCTTTTAGCCTATTTTATTACTATAATTATATTCTCTTTAATGTATTATTTTATTAATATTACTTTTAGTTAAAAGTATTATTTATTTATAATATTTCTTAATTTAATATATATTAATTTTCTTCTTAAGTATTCTAATTTTCTAAGGTTTATTTCTAATATTATAGGCTAGATATTTTAAAAGATAAGAACTTATAATATTTATATTATAATATAAAGTCTAGATAAAGGCTATTAATAGTAATATTTTTTTTACTATCTCTATAATATTAGCCGGCCTTAATATTAAGAAGAAAAAATATAAGATTATATTAATAGTAATAGAGTAAGAGATAATAATATTTAATATACTTAAATATACTCTAGATAATAACTTTATAAAGATAAAACTTTAATTTATATTTGTTAAAGTTATAAGTTAATTCTTAAAAATATTTAATAATCTTTTAAAGATTTTTAAGGATACGTATTTTTCTAAAATTATATAAAATTACAACTATAATAATAAAAGACGGAAAAAGAAGGAATAAAAGTATATATAAAAGCCCGCGTTTAAAAGCCGATTAATATATTTTAAAAAAGAAAAAGATAAAGAGGCGATTATATTCCTACCTTTAAATATAATTAAGGTAAATAAGCTCTTAATTAATATTTCTATAAATAATATTAGCTTTGAGCGTCTTATAAAGGTGTTTATTAAAAATATCACTTTTATTACTACTAAAGAGTCGATCTTTTATAAATTAAAAGGTCAGCGAATAATAAAGATAAAGAATAAATATATTTAAAAAAGTATTATAATAGAAATATATACTAATAATATATAATATCTAACTTTCTATATATAAATATTATAATTAGGTATATTATCTTCTATTTATTTAATTATAAGTTTTAGTAATTAGGTATAATAAATTATAGAAGTACTAACTCCTAATAAACTACTTATTAATATAGGTTAATAATTACTATAGTACCGCTTTTTTTAATACTAGAATATAGATATAAATAAGGACGGCAACTCTATTATTATTAAAATATTTAATAATAATATAGTACTATCTAATAATTATAGCGGCTATAATATTAATTACTCTATAAATTACTTAATTAATAATAGCGTATCTATTAACTAACAGATTCTAAATTAAATATAGAAATAAAAGGTAGTAACTGCGATATAAAATACTACGCGGAAAAGTAAATAAGTAAAAACTATATTATTAAAATATCTAGCAAATATTAATAAAGTATAAGGATAATATTTATTAATTATAAATTAAAAAATAACTAGAATCTTAATTACTAATATCTTTATAATCTTTAATTTCTAGTTTGGATCTATTACTACTAATAGAAATAATATTCTAAAAGTTTAACTCTAAAAAGGTTATATAAGAAGAGCTAATATTTACTAGTTATTATCTTCTAAAACTTAATATAATATATTATTAGGCGTTTTATTACTCTTATTATTAATACTTATATCTATATCTTTATTTATAAACTTATTATCCATTATCTCTATCGTAGTTACTTTAGAGTAAGTATAATTAAAATTAATTTATATAATTATAATCCTTACCCGTTAATAAGAATACTATTAATATATTAAAAATAGCTACTATTCTAGATCTTTAATATAGATAATAATATTCTAAACCCCCTTCTAATAAGATACCTCTATATTAAGGAGAACCCTTATATTACTAGTTATATATAAAGCTTTAAGATAGAGAGAAGATTCAACGCTATTATTAATAATATTTTTAATATTCTATTTTAAATACTAACCGTTATAAAGTTAGAGTAAGTTTATTAATAGATTAATCCAACCTTTAAGTATAAACCTATCAAGTAAATACGGTATAAGATAATAAAAAAGGAGAAGAAGTTATTTAAAATACTATTAACATTATATTATTCATTGTTAATTTAAATAAGGATCCTTCTTTAAAGAAAAGAAAGGCTAGAAGAAACTATATTATAAAAACTAGTAAATAAATTAATCCTAAGCTTATTACTATAAATAATAGTTAAAGCTGACTATAGCTATATAGATTAATACTATAATATTTAAAAATAGAGAGGATTTTTAAATAAATATAAAGCTTATAAATAAGTACTCTTACTCCTATTAATATATTAAAATGTTGGATAATTTAAGTAAATTATAAAATCTTATATAATCTAATAAATTCGATTAGATAACGCGATATATTTAAAAAGTAAATATTTATATTTAGTAACTATACTATATAAAACTTTAATTTAATCATAACTTTAATTAATTAAGATATCTAATAATATAGTTAATATTTAGAAAATTATTAAGTATAGAAGTGGTAACTATAATCTAATAAAATTAAGTAAAATTAAATAAGTTCTAATAGAGTTTAATATTTAGAGGTATAAATAACGCAAAACTAATATATATAACTCTTATAAGTTTTAATAAAATCTAATAGATTTAGATTAATTACTAGTCTTTAAATTTTATTTAAAATTATATCTCTTAAAATCTATTAAGATCCTATATAAATATATAGCTATTTTTTTATACGGTTTAATAAATATTCTCGTCTCTATTTATTATATTTTAACTATTTAATTTAATATATAGAATTAAGTAACTCGTATTACTAATTTATTCTAATAATAAATAAAGATAAACGTTGCCGCGTTATTAAAAACTAAAGATATAAAGAAGCGACTAAGGGTAATTATAATAAAATATAAAGCTAGGTATATATAAATGAACCCCTAACTCTATCTATATATTAAGACTAATAATTAATACCTTAAAAGACTTCCTACTCGTTATAAGATAAATTAATAGATGTCTTTAAGAATAAGTCTCTATATATTATTATTAAAAAGCGTTAGCGAGATTCATCGCCTAATAAACTTAAGTAAGAAGAGCTCTAGGAGATTAATAAAATAAAATTTAAAATTTATTTTATCTCTAATACTAAAGAACAGAAGCTTATTAGAGTAATATTAAAAAATATTCTATTTATTATAAAAATTAAGTAAATATATAATACTATTAAAGGCCGTAATAACTATAACCGAATTAAAAAATAAGATAATATATATAAATAGAAAAGTTCTCTTCTCTTTAATTATATAAGTAAAAAGATTATATATAGAGTTCCTTACTAGATAAAATTACTAGTACTAATACTAAACTAATAATAATAATATTAATAAAGAATAAAGACTTTCCTATAAAACTATAAGTACAACTAATAATAAAAAGTATATAGATAATAAAGATGGTAATATAAGTATATTATTTAAAGCTAATAATATTTTATAGACTAGAATTAAGCGTCGTTAATATAAAGTATCTAATATAACTTACTAAGTTATAATAAAGAAAGTAATACTATACTTTTAAGCCCTTATTATATTTAGTAATAGCGGAAGTTTCTTCTCTTTATAATCTAAGCAGAATATAACAGATTTAAATATATTAATAAATAAGATATAAATCTATATTTACTATTAATTAGTATATAAATACTATTATAGGTCTTTAGAAGTAAATAAAATTCCTAAACTATATAAGGCTTAGAAGGTATAATAATTCTAGAAGATAATAGAAATTTTAATTAATCCTTATATTAATAGTTTAATAGCTATATAATAATATTAATAACTTTTAAAGTTATACTATAAATAAGATCCGCGTTATTATATCTACTTACTATAGATTTATAAATAGGCACTAACTATTTATTTTTATTATAAAGTTAATTACTAATAATAGGTTTACCTATTTAAATAAGATAAAGATTATTTTATATTTATATTTTATTTATTACTATCTATTTTAATTATATTACTATAGGATAAGAAGCGCTTCTTAGCTATTATTATTTCAAAATATATTAGCTAAGTATTCTATAAAAATACTAAAGAGAGTCTTAGTTGTATATTTATTATTTAAGTATTCTTTAAACCCTTCTACTTAAAAATAATCTACTTAGTTATTATAATAATTCAATATATAATACGTGAATAAGAGATAGGTTTAAAAAAAATAATATTTTTTAAAAACTTAATAATAAAAGGTATATTTATCTTATAATTAGCTTATTATATATCTCTATATAATATTCTACCTAACAGGCGTCATCTAATAAAGACTTATAAATATTCGCTTAATATATAGTACTAGTAAAGTAAGTTAAAGAGAGACTAAATTATTAATAAAATTTAAAAAAAGGCTATAATAAACTCTAAAAGCGGAGAAATAAATACTATAAAGTATATTATCTTTATTAAGAATAAATTTAACTATTATATAAATAATCTAGTAAACTTAGATAATAAGACTAGTAATAAGAAAGGATTTATATTATTATAATATTTATAAAGACGTCTCGTTTCCTAAAATATTTATTTAATACTAATACCTTTAAATAATAATATTAATCTCTAAAACGCTATTAATACTATAATTATATTATATAAATCTAAAATTAAGAACTTAATAATGTTTAATTTTCTTATATTTAATATATCTTCTCTAGTAGTGAATAGTTCACGCCGTTTATATTTAAATATAAAGGATTTAAGTCCTAATAATAGTTAGGTAGTGGGTACTAGAATAAATAAAGATAATATATATTTATTTATTTATTCTAAATCTTAAATTCTAGCTGATATTTAATAAGTTATATAGTATATTAAATAATATAATCTTATCTAAGAATAATAATAATAGAAGTAATAAATATTTAATAGTCTAAAAAGAAAAGTATTATAAGTTAAAATATAATTATTTATTTAATAAATTCGCCAGCTATTTTAGTCTTTAGGATAATATAAGAATATAATATTTATTTAAGAAAAGTAATAATAAAGAACGGTTTATAATAACTAGCTATAATTATATTAAGTTTTTATCCTATATTTAATAGTATCACAACAACGTAATAATTATAATAGAGAAAGGATAATATTTATATATAATACTAGTTATTAATATACTAATATTCTTATTATTATATCTAGATTTCATTATATTATTAGGCTAGGTTTATAGTTTATATATAAAGTTATTTAAAAGTATATCTTAATAAAAATACTTAAAGTAATATAGAGTAAATCTTTAATTAAGATATAAATTAAATAGAATATATTTATAATACAAAGCTCTATAGAGTAAAATAAATATAATATATTTATATTAAATTACAATTAAATTATACTAGATAATAGAGAAAACTAAGATATATAATATATATAATATATAGAATATATATATTTTATAGAGTTATAGTTAATATAGGCTAGCCTTAAGAATCTATAGTACTAGCTCTAAGTTTCTTAGGGCTAGTGGTTTAACTATTTGGCCTAGGGCTCTTAGAGCTAGTCTAGAGCCCCCGAGATTAAAAAAAAAGGTGTTTTAGATTTCTCAACGTTATATATTTAGTTAGCTTTTAATTAATTAGTCCTATTAAGTTTTAATTTACTAATTAATAATACTAGTCCTAAATAAAAAGTAATTAATAAACTATAAAAACTCTTCTTTATTTATATATAGGCTTTTTAAGATCTTAAAATAAATATTTATAAGTATTATTATTTTACTTCTATAATTAATTCATAGTATTTTAAGGACTGGGGCGCCCTTATATAAAATATTAAAATATTATTATTTAACGCTTACTCTAATACGTTTATTAATATTAATATAAATTTAAAGAATTATATATAAGTAAATATTAATAATAGTATAAATCTAGATTTTTATTAATTCTAGTTTATAATAACTATTTAATAATTATATTTAATTAGATTTAAAAACTTTATAACTATCTCTTTTATAGTTAGTATTATTTATATATAAAATAATTCTTTCTAAATTTATAATTCTTATAGCTTTTTAAAATTAATAATTAAAAATAAAAAATAATATTAAATTACCTCTTTCTTTTCTTAAATAATATAAATAATAAAAAAGTTTATATATTAAGTAATAAAATATTAGTTTTATTAAAAATATATATATAAAAAGTTTCTTCTATAATTATATAATATACTTTTATAGTATTTTTATTTTATTATAGTTATTAACTCTTTCTAATTAATATTATAGTTATTAATTTATATTTTTTATTTAATTTTAAGTTTCTATTTTAAATAATTAATATTTAATTAATTAATACTTATACTTTCTATACTTAATATAAAGATAATAGTACTGTTATTAAGAACTATTTAATAAAAAAATATTAGAAATTAAGAGATTAATTTAAAAATATATTTTATTTATATTTATTTTTTATAATTCTATTCTTTTAGTCGTTTTTATAATATATAGACTATTATATTAATATTATATTTATTAATAAAAGTTTAAATAATCTTTTCTATAATTTTATATTTATAATAATATTAGTCCTCGATCTATTACTATATCTTTAATAAAATAAAAATAATAGAGTAAAGTATAATAATATTTATACTTTTAATAGAGTTTTCCTTATTAATAGATAAATTTATAATATATTTAATATTATATATATATTTAAACTATACTAATTACAGCTATTAATATATATTATAGAGGTGGATAAATAATAAATAGTTTATTATTATTAGGATATTTTAAGGATTTTGGGATCTACGGTTTTCAGGTTTTCAGGGTTTTAGGGTTTTTAGATTATGGCTATTTATAACTAATGGCGCGCCGTAATTGGTCGATCAATGGCATCTCACCCGGGAAAATCTCGGCGTTGCAACGCCCTCGGAGTCCGTACCCATTACCTTCAATTCCTGTGTGAGTTTCCCCTCCAAATCATCCACCAGTCTTCATCATCTCAACAATGAGTTACCAATTGGTCAACCCTCATACAGCGGTAGAGGGTCCTACCCTGCCACCCCCCTCCCACTTCACCCTCTCCAGCGCGCCAGGAACCGATATATGGCGCAAGCCACCCTCGACAAATACGTTCAACGCCCCCTTCCTCTACCGTTCCATTAAACTGTCCAGTTTCCGCCGTGCCCGCGTGACCGTTTCCGCAGATTGGAAAACACTCTATGACCAGGGAGGGCTCTGCCTTGCCTTGCCTCCATCACCAGGCTCTACATACCGAAAGTGGATCAAAACCGGTATTGAATTTTACAAAGGCGCGCCACAGGTCAGTACTGTGGCCTGCGATCGGTGGGCCGACTGGAGTCTTTCGCCTCTTCCGGCAAGTGGAGGAAAAAGTGTGACTGTTGAGATGGAACGGGAGATGATTGAAGAAGAGAAGGGGGCTACATTGCATATATACATGATGGAGGGAGTCGAGAGGAAGCCGATCAGGGAGGTCACGTGGGTTTTTGGAGAGGACGAGGAAATGGAGGGGGAGTGTTTGGTTGGGGCTTTTGTAGCGAAGCCAACCAAAGACGCCGATGACGAGGAAAAGGCATTGTCAGTGGAGTTTGGGAACCTGAGTGTTGAGTCCTTTTAGAGGACGGAAGGATGCAAGGGAGGAGTCTATGAAGAGTACGGATCGGGCAAATGTCCATGCAAGATCATGGTGCATGATACATAAATTGTCTATAAATGGAAGGGGAAAAAGGGTCTCAGCAGATGTAGTTCCTAGAAAGGAACCTGCTAGCGCTTTCAAGGCGCATGTACCACACCATCCAATCTGCATTGTAACCCCCTGTACCGGCATCGGATAGCGCACCTGGACAATGGTCGAGGACAGCCTTGGAAAGACAAGCTACCTTAAGGTAGGTACCCCACGATCGCTCGCATGGCGGGGCTATTGCGGACGTCAGACCGTTGGCGTCATATCCAAAAGAGTCGTACACGAAGCAAACCCGTGCCGCTATCATTGGCTGATCAACGTTGCTGTTCCATTGTCCACAAAGTTCACCCCGACTTCCAACCTCAGACCTCAACAACATGGAACTAAGGATAATTGCTTCAATGAATGTAACTTTCACAGCACATGCCCTGAGCTTACGATCTGAGAGGGTCAGAGAGACTCTCGGGTCTGTCGTACCACATCGTACCTTATCTAGGGGTCTATCCATCTCGTCTGGTCTGGCCCATCTGCATACTGCCCGCTGATCATGTGGGGGCCCCTGATTATATGTGAGCTATTTGTGAGCTATTCTTGTGCCCACCAAGGAGTACCATATGCGAGTATTTCAATCACGCAGATCTAGGAATGGCCTCAAACTAACATCAGAGAGTCTAAAATATGCTTAATGCCCTGCAGGTCATTTGCCGCCTTCCATAAAATGTGAATGGCCATGTGGGTCTTTGATAGGCCACTGTCCCGTTGAGTGACGAGAAAACCTCACCCGATATCGCAGCTTCATCAAACACACACGGTGGGGTACAAAGTATCGGTTGGCTTGCGGTAAATGCAGCCATGTACATAATGAGTCTCGCGTCAAATCTTCGTACTCCACCTTCGTCTCTCTTTGATCCCAGAGCTCTCTCTTTTCTGCATCAACTTTGCGACAATGTCCTTCTCTATACTAGCCTCAGCAACATGGCCAGTAGACTTCAATTTCCGCGTGCAGCATCTCTACATATTCCTTGTGCTATCCGCTGTGGTTGTTCTTACTTGTCGAGTTCTGCTCACCACTCTTTCACAATCTCAACTATCCAAAGGTTCTAGCGCCCTGTCAACCTTAGGCAAATTCTTCTATGCCTGCTTTCTCAAACCACATAATGGAGATGATGCAAGTACGGGCCAGCAGGCTGCTCTTGAGAGCTTCTACAAAGCACAGGCCGATGTTTACGATGCCTCGCGCAAGGTCCTTCTTCGTGGTCGAGAAGATATGCTTGGACTGGCCGCTGCACAGTTAATCTACAAAGCCGATAAGGGAGTTTTCTCAAAAAAGAAGCCAATATGGGTCGATATTGGAGGTGGTACAGGGTACAATATCGAGGCAATGCAGACTTTCCTGGATGTGCCTACGTTCTTTGCCAAAGTATATCTTGTCGACCTGTCTCCATCACTTTTAGAGGTAGCCAGAAAAAGATTCGACCGTTTGGGTTGGGATGTAGAGATTGTATGCCAAGACGCAAGGACTTTTCGCTTGGGAAGCTACGAGGCTACGGGATCAGCGAAAACCGCCAGCTCCGGCTTTTCCGGATTTGGGACATCCTCGCCAAACAGTAGGGATGTCCAAAAGGGTGCAGATCTTGTTACATTTTCATACAGTCTCAGCATGATACCCGACTACTATAGTGTGTTAGACTCGATTCCGTCATTGCTTTCTGCAGGGGGCATCATTGGCGTAGTGGATTTCTACGTTCAGAGCATTGTCGAAGTCAGTGGGCGTACTTACACTGGTGGCTCTTTCAATAGACATGTGACATGGCTGGGTAGGGTTTTCTGGCGAGCATGGTTCGATGTTGATCGCGTAGGTTTAGAGGGAGCACGAAGAGACTACCTCGAGTACAGATTCGGCACACTCAAGACTGTGGATGAAAGGAACTACCTCCTTGGTGGAATTCCCTATTATGGTATGTACACTTTCACCCATTTCCATACCACCTAATTTTTATTCTTGTGAAGTTTTCTTGGGCACGCAACGCAATCTCGTGTGTCCTACTGCGACCAATCCGGACTACGCACAGAGCTTCATCGAGAGTCTGGACGCATCATGTACCGAGTCTCCGTATCTGTCTCCGCAACATCACCGGGCCTTGATGTATCAAGCTGTTGAGAACACTGTACCTGTTGAACTTCGATCCAAGGCATATCAGTGCGCTGTGATCAACCTGAGCTCAAACCTCCCGCTTCCATCAGTATTCTATCAGAACAATCAACGACGAGTATACTACGACGATCAGCTGAAGAAGCATACGCAGTTCAACAATGAGTACATTTACGCTTTTACATGGGAAGATCCCCGGGTGGATCTACGTTTACTGAAGATTCGTGATGACGATGTGGTTCTATGCGTGACTTCTGCAGGGGATAATGTCTTGGATTATCTTTACAACGCAAACCCAAGACGCATCCACGCTGTCGATCTCAACCCAAACCAGAACCACCTATTGGAGCTCAAGATTGCAGCATTTCGCAGCCTTCCGTATGCTCAGGTGTGGAAGATGTTTGGCGAAGGCAGATTCCCTGCCTTCCGTGAAGCATTAATAACCAAGCTCAGCCCACATATGAGCTCGCAAGCGTGTCAATACTGGTTGAACCATGCCCACATATTCGCCTCCCGTCGCGGGCTCTACGAGACTGGCGGTTCAAGGTAGTTAAAAACTGATCGGCAAGTATCTCATTGCTGACTGATAGCCTAGACACGCAATAATGCTTGTTCGCTGGCTTTTCACAATACTCGGATTACGTTCAGAAGTAAATAAGCTATGTAATGCCAAGACTCTCAAAGAACAGCAAGAAATATGGCCCAGGATCCGACATGTACTTTTGAGTAGAGTCTTACACTGGGCAGTAGTCAGCACTGAGTGGTTTGCATGGAAAGCGGCAGGCGTACCTCCAGCACAACGAAAAATGATTCTTTCAGACCACCAGGAACATGGTGACTCCGGCAATACCGATTTGCGCGGCGAAGCCGTGTGGGAGTACGTGGTAAACACTCTCGATCCTGTAGTCAAGAACACACTTGTTGGCGATGAGAACTACTTCTACCTTCTGTGCTTGCAAGGAAAGTACTCACAAAGGTGAAAGATAAAATTGTTTGACGAGAGCAAGCATAACCACTAACCAACATCACAGATGCCACCCAAGCTACCTCTCAGCCAGAGCCCACCGCAAGCTTTCTCAACCAGGCGCGTTCGACAACCTCCGCATCCACACTGACGAACTCCAGGAAGTTATATCGCGACTCGCCTCCGGCAAACTGAATCACGCTGTAGTAAGGCATCAATTGCCCAGCTAAACATCCAAATTCAGACACTGAAATTTATACAGGTCATGGACAGCATGGACTGGTTCACCCCTGGCGACGACCAAGCCCACGCCCAAGTCCAAGCACTAAACCGCGCAATGAAGATCGGCGGTAAAGTACTCCTGCGATCAGCGGGCCTAAAGCCATGGTATACTTCTGTCTTCGAGAAAAATGGCTTCTCTGCTTCGAGGGTTGGTGCGAGATTACCAGGAACGTGTATTGACAGGTACGGATCCCGCCTTTACTAACAATCAAAGAGCCTGTTAACAAGAGAAAACAGGGTCAATATGTACGCCTCAGTCTGGATCTGCACCAAAGTCCAAGATATAACCGGCAGCAAAGAACCAACGACGAGCCGACCCGCTCTGCTGCGCTCGAGGTCGAGCATTCCCGAGGAAATACACTTGGAGTTATGAACACTCTTTATCATTTCACCCCCAATCCATAAAAAGGAGTCAGTTATCTGATTCATGAAAGCGATCTGTTCTCGGTTTACAAACTTCCTCATGTCTCGTGCATTTCTTACTTCTTTTAAATTTTCATTCTCTACATCTATCTCATGACCCGACCTAGCGAGCTGCTTTGATTCACACTTCTGCAACAGCATCATTCGGTTTACCTTAATCAAAGCTGGTTCCAACAAGCTAGTAATAGAATACAATATTATCCTACCATACTCTTACATTTCATCATTCTTTCCCCCCCAACCACACCCATCCCATCCCACCCCCCGGGGCACACCCTCTAACACTACACCACTCCCCCATCCCATCCATCCCCTCTAAACCCTACACCACCAGCCCCGTAAGCACGCCTTAATGCCACAGTATTCCTGCAGACAAGTTCTGTAGATCGCATTGCACTCTACACACAACTACCCTATCTACTAAATCAACTCCATCCTCCATTCCTCCTCCAAGAAACATCCCAGAAATTAACCCACTCCCTACCTAGCAGCGGTATTCCTCGGCAGAATTTCAAGGATGAAGGATGGGAAGTAGCGTAACGGTTTTTTGAGATAGAGGAGATGGAGAATGTATAGAGGGAGGAAGAAGGAAGGGATAGGGGTTTTAATCGGAGGAGGTGTGGGTATATTGTATGTCTGGATGAATAAGGGGAGGGGAGGGGGGGAAAAGGGGAGATCTTATGATGAAAGGGAAAAGAAGAGGAGGAAGGCTACTATGGGAGCTGGAGATGGGGTGTTTACTAAGCGTGGAGGAAGAAGGGGAGGGAATATGGACCTCAAGATTACATAGGATCTTATCAGGGTAATTGTAGAATCTCATTCTCATGATAGGATTCTTGATCAAGAAGCGCCATGCAGATAATCTCGTTATGACCACAAACAGAGAATCCGCCCGAGAAGGATCACACCACCTATGCACCACAACGCCGTCCTCCCGCTTTTTCCAGATACCGGAAGCGACAATATAGCCCATCACTACCATCGAACCTATCGCATCCCACTCCTCGCACTATCCTCACTGCCCCTGAGCCCACTTACCCCCGCCGCGCTCCTAGAACTACTCGAACTCCCTCTCCGCTGCCTCCTCGCCTCCTCTGGACTAGTAGGATGCAACCCGCTGGCTCGCGCAAATAGATTTAATATGTCTGTTAGACTCACCACGCCGGAAAGCCGGCCAGACATGTGTTGGCCTGGAAGTGCAGACGCGGAAACAGATGGTGTGGCGGATAAAGGTTGAAAAGGGGGAGACGCTTGGGAAAATGAGGTGGAGAGGTGTGGCGGATGGGGTACGGAAGGATGGGAGATGGAGATCGGTGTCGGGTGGGGTGTGGGCCCTGGACCGGGCGTTGTGGGGGCTGAGGAGGAGGGAGTGCTGCCCGGGGTGGGATTTTCGACAACCCACATTCTTAGGGAGCTTGTCAGTACGGGGCTGGACGGGTGGTTGAGTGTAAGAGAGCAAGTACCTATGGGCTTTTGTGGCGACCAGCTTAGCGACCGTATGCGCGAGTGTCGAATGCGGGTATATGTGGAAGACTGGGTATGAATCTTTGCCATCATTCATGCCACGGGTGGAGAGGATGACGGAGATGAAGTGTATGCAAGTGTTTTCGAGTAGAGGCGCTGAGCTTGACTTTGTCAGGAGCTGCACTCGTCAGCTTCTATCGTGAATCCAAGAGAACCTTGGGCTGATAGAGTACCTTCACATCTGTATTTGATATGTTGCCCACAACGTTGTACTGGTTGTCGATGACAGCCAATGAGGACACACCTTCGTTGTTCATGATCACCAAAGCTTCCTTCAAAGGCTTGTCACCACTGTGGTGAACAAAGTTAATTACAACCTCAGTTATCTCAACGGTGTATGTAGGACAACTTACTTGATAGTGATTGGTGACTGAGCCCCAATACCCAGCTCCCTGATCTCCGACGAGTATAGCTGATCAATAATAGGAAAACTCCTCCCATTCTCCCACAAGAACTTCACCAGTCTCAATTGACTCAATATGCCAACAGCATGGTTGGTACCCTCTTTTAGAATTACAATACGATGCACCCCACCCCCAAATGTTTCAATAGCAGCACTCAGATCAGCAGAATGAGGTAAAGTGATGAATGGCTCTTTGGTTCCCAAGCTTTTCGCATCACGCAGTGGTATCTTCTGTCCCTGCTGTGCCTTCTTAGCCAAATTCTGAAACACGGCTAGGTGTTCTTCGTCGGGGAAGAGCTGGCCCGTTGCAAATAGCAAGTATTGTGTGAGGTCTCTGTAGTCAAAAGTCGCAACGGCTGATTTCTCTGCCTTGTCCGTTCGGATAAGTAGGACAGGAGCGCCAGATTCTGCTAGAAGCTGTATAAACGATCAGTAATTGAGAATCGGTCCAGCAGGGAGGCGCATGTGACATACATTGGTGGCATCCTCAATGCCCGTGTCCAATTCAACAAACCTCAGATCCTCAGGATCCACCAGCTCCTCCACTTTAATGTGCTGCCAGTCGCGTCCCACAAATCTCGGATCAGGACTTCCTGCAGTAGGAGGGTTGTTGAGGAATGCTTGTATCTCCCCTTGCGACATGGAGGGTTGACGATTGGCGCGTGGTGATGGAGGCATGCCGCGAAGTGACTCTGTGAAACTATGGCGATGACTGTGGCCGGGGGACTGTGAAGGAGCATTAAGACGCATGCTTTGGGAAGGAGTACGTTGGGGAGCAGGGCTAGCATGACTAGAGCTGGAGCTGGAGCTGGAGGTAGGTCGAAGGGTCTCGTCGGCCATTTTCGACGCGTTGGTTGGCTGTAATCGTAGCTACTGTTCTTTATTTGGATTGAGGTTGGACGAGGATCGATTGCCCCCTAATAAGAGCAGAGTGGGTAGACTTCACTAGGTGACTTGATATTTTGAGCGTGAATTGAGGGTATACATGGTGAGAAGAGTGAAGCATAGCGATAAGGGAAGTTGCGCGAATTCCCCACACAAACATATGTCATTTTCTCTCGCGTACACTATCAAGTGACATCTCACATCCGCCGTGTCGCCGCTGTCGATCATTTTTCTTTAGCGTATCAAAGCCTTAGCCATAGCCGACAAGCCCTATCACACCATTGTCACGCTCTTCCGCCGGCAGCTGCACGACAAAGATATTCAGGTGAGAGTCAAGTCCAGCCAGTCGGCTCGAAATCTGACAAACGAACTCTATGGCGCCTAATTGTGTCTGAAACTTCAGCAGTGTACTTCGTAGCCAAATTGTGACTACCTAGTTAATAGATATTAAGGTAGCTTACTCTACTGTAGCTGCCGTATCATCCAAACCCCCAACATGGTTGGTCCATCGCAATTCTAGGTATCATCTAGGCAAATCGCCAAATTAGACAATGCAAGACTCCAGAACGTAAAGCACCGTCACTCCACCCAAATGCAAATGCCGTACCCAGGTAACCAGTACCCTTAAATCCTACCTTTTACCAACATTTAAACCTCGCCCAAAAGCCTCCCCGTTTTGTCTTCTTAGCTCCAGGTCGTTCAGGGAAGTCCGTCATATCTAGTCCTTCTTTGTCGCCTAAAGGTGTCAACGGTTGAGTCCGTGATGCGGACTGCGAATGGCTAAAGAGGGCGTTTCCTTTCTGTGGAATTCCTGAGAGACCGCTGGTATGAGCGCGACGGGCGGCGACGACTCGACGAACGATGACTATGGCAAATTTCAGCAATTGTAAAGCTTGGTCGACACGGGGGAGCACATAGGTCCCTGTATAAGACTTCCTGGGTGTCCAGAGAGGTGTTATCAGTGCGACTCACGAGCAAAGGTCTCCTCAATATTGACCATTTCCCTCGCACTGGTCTCCATGAAGCCGCATCCCTTACCCCTTGCGTACTCCAATCCCTGTCGACTGCTCACGACCCTGGCCTCCTTTAGATCGCACTTATTTCCAGCCATGATCTTCACAGGTTGCACCGCCCCAGCATCTTGCCGAGTATCACATTCTATATCTATCATCTGCATGAAGTAGTCAAGAGTGTGGAGCGAGGAAGCGTTTGTGATGTCATAGACGAGGAGGAAGGCGTCGGACTTGAGGTTTGAGGCGGCCCAGAGTCCGCGGTATTCTTCTTGTCCGGCAGTGTCGGTTAGGGAAAGGAAGTAGGATTGGCCGTCTATCGTGCGGGTAGTCGAGTAGGAGTCCTCTGAAGGTGGGTGTTAGACATTGTCTTCATGGGCAACGTGAGGCGCAAGTACCTATTGTGGGGTCGTATCTATGATGACGGAGGGTGGTCAGCAGTGTATTCAATCAAGTGGGGATTTTAATGGCTTACTCGTGTGTCCATTGGCTTCGCACCAACCGTAATGTTATGGATGATTTACCTATTGAAAGCCTTGAATCAATGCCATCGAAGAATTTGTGTTGTTTGAGAAGCAAAAGCGTACCGCAACCACCGTCTCCACACACTGTTATCGATATTCGGTTGTCGTCATCCATTGGGCGTTATGGTCCCGTGCTGGGCCCGGGGGGGTGGTGGGTGGCTTTGTATGCCGCTTCGTGGCTCACTTTTGACGAGGTTCGGAGGAGGCGCTCTTCTGAAATTGTCCGAGGTCAATAGAATCGCTCAATTGGCCAATTGAAGCCAGAAAACAGGCTTGGTGAAGGCGGTGATGGTTGTTCAGGGGGGCGGGTTGGAAAGTGAGGCGGGTTTGTTATTGCAATTCATAGAAAACTTCACGCCTTCTAGAAGCAAGCCAGAAGGCCAAGCAGCTGGGGGTTGATAAGAACAGAGTGATGATCATCCCTGGCCCCTCTTCCCCCCCTTAGGGTTCTTCATCATCCCTGAACGCCATGTGCTCCCGACACCCCGGGCCTCGGTCTCATTAGTTGACGAAGGAAAGGTCAACGTTGGGCTTCGTCTTTTGCATCATAACCCGACCCCCATAGAAATGTGCCGGATTTTCGCAGGTCATTCGGTAATCTCGCTTGCCCATACAAGTTTACTTTCTACCTGAGGTACTTTAGTATCTCTTAGGTCCCTAAGTCTATCTGCCGGGCTAGGCGACATGGGGCACTTTTGGCGTTCTGCAGGGTCCCCGAATAGAGTAAGGATATGCTGGATTCAGGAGTATAGGAGAACCAACGACGATCCGCAGAGCAATTTGCCTGCAGTAGTGCCTGTTGGTGCCTTGTGCAACAGGGGTCGCATGAGGTGACATCTACCAAGCTTGCCTCAGATATGATCTCTCGCAATCTAAAAGTGAGGCGGACAAACGGGCGGGCAGCATTGTCTCAAGTGCATGTCGTACATCACTGCTCACCTTACCTCAGGGGTAACCTTGACATGAGAGGAAAGGATAGGCACAAGGCAAGACTGAGGCACGTGTAGGATCGTCACGATATAGCCCACACAACGATCTCAGTGCGGATAGAGTAAGATTTATTGGTCTTGCTATTACGCAACAACAAAGTGAATGATGAACAAGTGTAACCCTGTGATAGCTCGAGAGCGCATTTGTTGAGCACGAGGGCTCCGCTACCCAATCCAAACAAACACCAAAGGCGAACCCGGCGCCTTGCGGAAAGTCGCTTCAGGTAGCTATGTGCAAAGTTGAACCATATGCTGCCTCCTCGCGCTATCTTACTATCCCGGAAGCCGAAATAAATCATCCAAGAACGCCATAGATGGTAAGTAAGATGGCTCATTAGTGGTATCAATGTCCGCATCCGCTTACAAATAGGTCAATTCTTTTCACAGGACGTCCAGCAATGCAGCTCCCTCCCTAAGATTCACCATTCGCATACAGTTGCCGTAGAGTGTTGTCTCCGGGCTCGATGCCTTCCTCTATCTTTGCTGGTATGCCACCTCCATATCCTTGCGAGGCGGCAGCTTCCATTCGGGCCAACTTCGCATTACGCGAGTCAGTATTAAGGCCTTGAGGCGACCGTTGTTGTTGCATTGGTACTGACATTGGGTCTGCACCTTGATCGGCTCCCGTAGCTGAATTGTGTGAGTTAGACCGCGCCGGTGAGGCGGATCCTTTATCACTCTTCTGAGATGAAGTTCGTGGAGTGACTCGGCCGTTCTATAAGCATTTAATTGTCAGTCTTGGTGCCTAGATACGCAGACCCGGAAGCTCACCTCTTTTGCCCATCTGAGCCCACAACTATTACATAAGTCGCGCTGGCCGCTTGGCCCTCGCCTCCATTCGGGAGTGACCCGAGTATGGCAATTAGCACAATCTTTCTGCATTTGACCTGCTCCATTCCGCCTCTTCCTCTTTTTCTTGCTTGAAAGGAGACCCTGCAATTCTTCTGCGAGTAGTCTATTTCGTTTCTCCATTTGGCGCAGTTCGAATTGCCAACTCGTACTCCGCGTAGTCTTGAGCTCATCAAAGACATTCTCTTCTGAAGCAAGAGCTTCATGCTGATTGCCAATGACCAGACCGCTGCCACCAGCTTGAGTTGTGACCTGGTCACCGTTTACACCTCCAGCTGCTGACTGAGGGGTTTGATGGCCGCCAGACGCACCACCGGCAGATGAAGTCGGACTCGTGGCTTTAGGGTCGACTTTTTGTGATGTATTAGATACTTGCCTATGGATGGTCCGGGGCAATTTCAGCAGTCGTGTTTGTGCGACCAAGAAAGTAGGTTTCTGCCCTTCACATGCATCCCCAGGGTAAATCGTGGTGCGAGCTTGCAGAACCTGACCTCGCTTGTTCTGCACGTCGTGTTTGAATGTCACTCGAACGCCGGTACGTGCAAGCTCAAGCATTCGACCAAATTCAAGCTTCGACTCTGCTCGCATCAAGTCCTTTGCACTCGTACCGACCAAGTCCTCGGGTTGACGATCAAGGAGGCTGCGTACGTGCGACGAGACGAACAAGAACATGCCAGAGGTGGACATCTTAGTCCACAGCTCGCTCTCCCCAAACCCACCAACAGAGAGGATATCGCTCCTGCCTAATGCGTATACTGGTCGTTCTCGTCCAACCATAATAATACATTTCCTTCCTTTGCCTTGTTCTAGATGTAGGGATCCATGGCTCTCAAACCATGTATAGCCACTGTGTTTACGTCTGATTCGAAAGACCACATTAACCGCAGCTCCAGTCGAAGTGTCTTTCAGCTCCCTGGTTACAGGGACGATGTCGCTAGGATGGCAGACAGAGGAAAGAGCCGTGCCCACCAACTCGCTGGGGTCGTACTCAAGCACTTTGCGGCTAGAGGGGGATAGGTAAAGGAATAGTCCCTTCAACGAGAGGACATGCACGACATCGTCAGTATTTTCAAGCAAGACCTTGTCCCAGATCCTTTTCGAGAGTTCCGACTCGCCTGATCCGATCGTACTAAGGACCGTAGAAACATCATCGCGAGCAACAGTTTGACCAAGTTCTGAGTCTCGGTGGGTATGATTCTCTGGTATTACATAACGTGGCAATAAACCGCGCTGGTAATTGATGCTGTACGAACCGTCTGCAGTAGGATTAGTGTCTCTGCATTCTAAAACAGGATAGGCGTAGGATTACCTGGATTTTTGTTGGTTATGGATGTTGGCTGCTCGACAAGATCGACTTGAAACCCGACATAATACTTGACCTCGTCTGTATCCCATGTTATGGGGATCATAGTGAGCAGATTCATGAACGGCTGGCCTCCTTTCCGGTAGTTGATAAGACTTATTTGCGTCTCTTGGCGTGCATTGATCATGTTCTTGATTCGCAGTACGGATTGGTCGTCAACATATTTCCGCTTTACCCCAGCTTGAATCTTGCCATCAGGCGCCTGTAGAAAACGGCAGTTCCTTCCTAGAATCTCGTGTTTTGTATAAGCAGTGAGACGTTCAAAAACATCTGAGCAGTAGACTATAGGTACATCATGCTGAGTAACATCACAAACCACGAAAGCGCATGACATGTCGACTGCTCCAATGTTGATTTGTGGCTTCGGCCGAGCTGCGACTCGCATAAGGACACCGAGCATGTCGAAGCCGCTCGACGAGTAAGCATTGCGGTACTGTGGCACGACTTGCTGTGCGGCGTTGTTCTGTCCTTGAAATGGTTGTCCCTCGGCATTTGTTGAGATATCCAGGTTCGGTGTGGGCTTTGGTTTCGGAGGAGGCTCAAAATCGGAGAATCCCTGTGGTCCGCAGAGTTGCATCGCAGGACTTGTACTTGGCATTGACATTGGTGGTTGTGATAGATTGACTTGCAAATTTTGCATCTGATCTGACATTTGCATACTAGGCATCTTGTCCATTAGTTCTTGTTGGCCGAGGCTGCCACCCCCTGGATCATGCACTTGCCCTGGTGTTGACGATTGCATGGTAGTTTGCAACGGTGAGCTAGTTAGACCACCGGTGTAACTGTTCTGACTATAAGTCTGTCTCGGCGTCATGCTACCATTACCATTATCCAACGGATGCGTAGGATATTCCATACCCATGAGCATATTACTCGACATGTAAGCCTCGGGCATGTCATAGTTGAGTGAGTTGGAAGAATTGAGAGCTTGACCATACGGCGATGAAGACGAAATTGGGGTATAGCTTGGTGCCATGTTTGGAAAACTTGTATTAAGGGCCAAGCTCTCATTGGATAGTGGCCGTCTGTCTCTTTGGCTTTCGAGTCTTCGCTGGGCGATATTTGGCGTGTGATGCATACCATTATTTGACTGTACATGGGCTGGATCGAATTGATAGCCTTCGAGATCGCTGTTATTTCCCGAGCCAAATTCCAACATCGATGATCTTCTGGAATCCTGCTCCTGTATCGTCCTACTTGTACCACCGTAGGATTGCGAATGGTGGAAGCTCCTGCGGCGATGCAATTCTTCTTGTAACTTTTCGTTATTCTGACTGATAATGTCGTCCAGGGTCTGACCTCCACCAATCATGCCCGAGCTGTCCATACCGTTTGGTGTCATGATTCCCATCATCGCATCATGATTGTTCATGTCTGTCAACCTTTGCAATTCCTCCGAAGAATATTGCCTTTCGTAATAGCCGTTCATATTGCTCACGTTGGTTTGATCCATCGCGGCTCCTCCCCGCTGAACGGCTCTCCAACTGCGCCTGATACGATTTCCTCAGACTTGGAGCTGCCTGATCGTTTAACTCTTTTGACATTGTACGTCACTGCGGTCGACGTGAGGGTCTTGCAACATGCCCCTACTTCGTGATACCCCCGCTGGAGGGGTTTTGCAGGAAGATGGTGGAGTTGACAGCGCTGGATGGGCCTTGAAAGGTCGAGACGTTGGCCGGGGTCGTAAGCGCGGGCGCAGGAGCAACGATTTGCTCAGGAGGGGCCTCGTGAGTTATAGGCGAGACCGTTGCGTGCTGCAATGGGTGGATAGTACTATGCGACTGACACAACGGGGGCAAGGGGTGTCAATGAATTTTGCAGGCAGTTATTGCGGGGGAGCCCATGGCAAAGCCTTTCGATTATGCGTCTTCTGGATATCGATGGAAGCGTGGATTGGATGGTCAGGGATAGGATTGATGATTGAGGGAAAAGAATGGGTTATGCCAACGAGTGAGCAGTGAGGATGTCTTTCGCGTACTAGCAAGGTAGGCTTGTAGGGCAGTTTGGACAAGCGGCCCTGCGGTCTCTCTTCCTCTGGGTGTTTGGCCTACAACGCTAAAATTAGGTGCGGCTTTGGCTTGGCGTTACCCCGGACAGAACCCAGTAAGATCAGCGCAGCAGCGGCACCCTGCGCGGCCGAACATTCTGTCGCCCGGCTCGCCACCCTGGAAACCTTCCAATCCACCAAGCCCCAATCCCCTCTGACCACTCAACGCAGCCCGGGGAGACAGTTGACGGCAGACAGCCTCAAGTAACCCAATTTGGTTTATCAACCCGTGTGTGGGACCTGCCAGAAGAAGTATGCAGAGTTAGTAGGGTTTCTTAGGCTGCACCAGTAAGGTCTTAGGCTGCACCAGTAAGGCAGTTGTGGGTACCTAGAGGTAGAGGCACCGCGCCAGTCGCCATCTCCCGGGGATCTTCCGGCTACTGAAGATGGTCAACCCCCCTCAACTGCCTGACCTTTATCCCCCCCCCCATACCCGGATAAAACCCTGCCTTTGCTAAGGTACCTCCCTGTGGAATACCACAGTGCACGAGCCTTCTTCCTCTCCGCCTCTCTCGCCTCCCGCAGTCAATCATTCAACGTTTTGGGCATGGTCGAATGAAGCGAATCCTGGTTGCAAACACCACTTTGATCCAGCGCAGACAGACATCACGGTTCCACTTATACTGATCGTGGTCCTAAGATCTCACTCTGATAGCCTCGACCACGCCCCCGTCCAGCTAATCCGCCCACTAATAGATCTGCTTGACAACGTAATACTCGAAGGAGTACCTAAGCTAAGCCTTGCATGAGAGACACTACCTTACTTCAGAAGCTGGCGACCTATGACGCCTGAAGCTCGGCCAACTTGAGAACGAGAGCACTCTTCTCTGTGGTCCCAAATACCTGCAACCTGCACGTCGCTGATTATTGCAGTCGCTTTGCCCTTGCCCATTCGCATATCTTCGAGCATTATTAACGTCAAGTTCGGCGTATTTGTTTGCCCAGAGAATATGTTTGCATGCATCACTGCTTCTATTTTCGAAACAAAAGAACCACTAAAGACCTAAGATTTACCGCTGTCATGCCATTCTCGGCGATCATGGGAAATTCCCACTAATAGAGAACCACTCTACTCCATGGAGAAATTTCATTCTCCAGACAACAAATCGTACTGTCCCGGCCTGCATACTTCATGGGTCCGTGCATGTTCAAGTACGCGTTCATACTTCCTACAACACGTGTTCTACCAAACACATGTGCTGCAAGCGTCTGCACATCTGCACACGGACTACACGCTACGAGCCGCTTCCCACAGATCTAGATCTCACAGCTAACGGCCAATTCTAGTCTCGATTTACATATTCTGGGCTCAATTTAAGTTTCTCATCGAAAAGCACTTACCAAGCGAATTCAAGCCACCAGGAAATCGTTTGTTATATGATTTGCTATGTGACACACACAGGAACTTCAGGTGGCGGATTGTCGCCCGGAGCAGGTTGCAGTCGATTGAACTGTGCAGCAGCGAATTTCACCAATCGTACTTGCACAATGACTGAGCCTATCAGAGAATCGGAAGCCCGGATGACCATAATCCTTCTGGCAATATGCCAGCCGTCTCGTATCTCACAAATGCCTTGTACCAAGATAACTTTGGATAGATATCTTCTGCGAACTCTGCTGACCTCGCTCTTTTCAAGCTGGAGTGACGGTCAATGTCACCCAGTGGCCCCAAGTGTCGACATCATCAGTCTTGAACACTTGATGGTCTTGTTGTAGTGTTCCGCCAGAACGTACTGGCGCTCGTTAAGATATGTCGATGGCTTACGCACGCTCGGGTCATTGACCGGACCAAAACCCTCAAGGCTAAAATACTTCACAAGAGCCAGCCACCGGACGCTGACTGCGAAAGGGACGGCCTTGTCGGCCATGTTAATCATGAGTCCACCGCAGGTTTTGTTGGGATACAAAGCGGACCAAATAAAGGGTTGGGCCACGATGTCTGCCGGTGCTTCATTGTACAATGTTTCATGCCCCCTCTTCGTGCTGGGGAATGGCCCCTTAGCACCTTTGCCTTCGGTCAGAGCGAATAAGAAGAGACAGGTAGCCCACTGCGCTGCAAGACTTCCGCTGGGGACAAACCCCACCTGCTAATTGTCAGAAGCAGGCCGACAACTCTTCACGCACTTCCGTGTCCACTAAGATGTCCGGTTTGATCTCCACCACGTCCAACTCCTGCCTGCGCCTTGCTCTTCGAACACATCTCGAAGCGTGTAATAGAATATTTTGGCAATCGCCGGCTGTGGCAATCCCACAGATTCTCGAATGGAGGCAAAACTGGAGGACCGCCTAGGATGCGAATCTATATCCCTATGAAAGCTTAGCATCGTAATGGAAATTGCTTTTTGCTATTCAGTGATCACAATAGACGAGACTTAGCTTAGAGCGGATTGGCAAAGACGAGAAATACAGTATCCGCGAAAGGGCTCCCAAGGCACTAATTGCACGGTCGATCATCTCGCGGGTTGTCTTTACCTCAGGATCTTGATCATCCTCTTGCCTGTAGGGCTTTTGTCGTATAGCATTTCCGTTAGCAGAGCAGTGTCCATGTTAGAACCCCCCGGTGACCAGAGGTCCAACGTACCGAAGTAAAAGGCATGCGTGACTCTCGCAACGCTTCGACTTCTCCCTCAGCATTGCAGTGAACCCTCGGATTGTATCTTCCGCAATGTTCCTATTAGTGACCACGTCACATTTCGGTCGTGAAGATGAGGGGCTCGGGCAGTGCGAATTGGCAAGGCCGAAAGGTCTAGTCACTAACGCTGTCACTTTTGAGAATGTAATCTTCGGCAGGGAGATCCTTAAGAGCTTAGCAACAACGCCCCAAGCAGCGAAGCCGGAGGCCCCGCATTCCGGGGCGTGAGCACCCACGGTATTCTTGGTGAAACGGAAGAGACTGTTCAACCGACTAAGAAGGACCACGGGGAATGATCGTCTGAAGTGGATTGATTAATGCTACAATACGTGCGGGCGGTGGACGGCATACTCATGATTCGCACAGCCCATGCGATTGACCAGAACCTATGGCTCGAGTACATGCAAAGAACCGACTCCCGATGACTCACATATTGAAAGCATATCAAGGCCTGCGCGGTTCAAAATACTCGAAACGGGTCCCCAGGAGATAGCAAAACCGTGACCTGGGAAGCCTGGTTGGTTCATTTTATGGACATGGTACCAGACTATTGTCCAATCTGGTCCCGCATTAATCTTTCACCGGATTTGGCAATCTGTGCAGCTAAGGATTCACTTTCTGGGTCCACTTGTCATTGGTGAGCAAGGGAATGAAACGCAATGAGCAAACTTGTCGTCGAGTTCATTGTCTGGCGATATGCTCAATGTTCTGAGTGGTTCAATGCAACTGAATTTAGGATTGCACCTGTCTCAGGTCTACATATTGGTACAACGTGCAGCCTCCAATAGTTGCGAAGTACTTGCCTTTGCCATATGGACACGATAAGCCCATCCAGCGGTTGTAGATATTGAATTAGTCGCGAAAAGCCGATAGGATGAGATCTATTGCTAGCTAGCTCGAAATCACAGGTGTGGGATATCATCCAAAGATGTCTACGTATTGGCAGTCGTCGTTTTAAGTGTCCTATGTGTAGCACACTTCTTTTCTTTGCACAAGCACGATGAGGAAGAAACTGGAAGAAGTGGCTTAACGAGGCTATACCCAATACGGCTTAGAATAACGGCCAAATCACGGGCGCAAACAATGAGGCTGACCACCAGTAGCGGGAACGGACAGTGACCTGTCCAGGACATCTGCATCGTCCTCAACAGCTGTCACAACCCTCATATTCTTCTCGTGTCGCGTCTAATGTGGTAGTTGACGTAGTCGGGTGCAGCAAGCAGAACTTTGGTGTTGATTTCATCCTTACACACGATCAACTGCTAAACAATTCGATATGAAGTACCATCCTGAATCCGAACCTCCAGATCTAAAGAATCGAAGCTAACAGCGTTAGTAGTACATGAGTGAATCTCACCTTTGGGGACGTTGTCCTTGTGGACCTGTGACCAGCTCGAGGAAGTTCCTTCGAATCCCATCCGCGTCGCTCTCCACACGTTTGCGAACCGCTGGGGGACTAATTGCTGGGCTACATAGATATTGAGATCTACGGAGCGGTCTGATTATCATCTGGCTACGCTACAATACCTGCTAGACTTCATTTGATTCCTCAATGGAGTACCCACCTCTACGAAACGAGGCCCGCAGGATCCAATGATCCGCGAGTCGAGTCATTGTCCTTCTATATCCTAAGCTAAGGGTTAGACAATGACATCGCGGGAACGGTCGTCTTCGGCACGATCAAATCACTCTGATCATAACTCAAGGCAAACGTCGACGCCATCGCCGTCCCATTATCCGCAACACTCAAATGGATTGACTGTGCCGGAGGACCTTGTCTTGAATGATGTGCCAACTTACGGCCGGAATCCTGCATCGTCTCTGTTGATACCTTCACAGGGCATTGGTTCCCCATACCCTGCTATATCTAGCGGCGGCACGCCGTCGTCTACACAGTCCGCTTCGCAGAGGCCAAGAGCAAGCACTACTGACCAAGCCACCGGACAACAGAACGTATACCGTGCTGTTCCAAACAGGGCAACTGGAAGGTCCCAGATACCGCTCGAATACATTCAAGGGCAGCGGTATCCTTCAGCCTCGCAAATGAATCCGCCCTACATACCGGGGCCACCCCCAGCACAGCAGCAGCAAAGCCATATGATAGCGCTACCACCACCACCACCTCGTCCGTCGGCTATTAACAGCTCTCATAACATGGTCCCACCGCCTCCGCCTGGTCCCCCTCCTACAGCATCCAGTAATGCCCCTACAGGATGGAATCAGCAGGGTTGGGGTCGTCAACAAGGGTATTTACCTCCACCACCACCTCTGGGCCCAAATCAAGTTGGGAACCAATACGTCCAGTACTCTCCCTTTCGAAGTAATCAGCCTGCTGCTTTATCCATACCTCCACCGCCTCCTCAGAATGAATCTATTGTATCAGCAACATATATACCTGGTGGGGATTCATTTGGGCCTGGTGTGGGAATTCCTGCGTTGTACTCGCATCAAACACAAGAGCCAATTATCCAGCGGGATGAGAGCTTCTCATACTCAGCTGCAGAAGCGAAAATGTTGGCCGAGCAAAGATTCTTCAATGGACCTACCTCTGCTATCTCGCCTAACAATGCCCTCCCTTTCAGCGATCGACTTGACTCGTCTGTTCCTCAAACACCTCTTAGTCGCCACCATCCTGCGCCTCTCCCAAACAATCAAGTGCAAACTCCTGCCTCTGCGATCCAAGATGGTACCCCCGCCATAGGTCACCGTCATACTGGCAGCAACAATTCGGCAATGTTGTCTCCTAACGACCCGAGCTTGCAGTGGCCTCTTGATCGCGTGCTGATTTGGCTTGCCGCAAACGGCTTCTCGATCGATTGGCAAGAGACATTCAAAGGCCTGGATATGCATGGCACAGACTTCTTAGATTTAGGTCGAGGCAATGGTGGCAGAGGTAATTTTGGGATGATGCATCAAGTTGTGTACCCTCGACTGGCAAGGGAATGTAGCAAAAGCGGTACGGGATGGGATCAGGCCAGGGAGAGGGAAGAGGGGAAAAGAATGCGGCGGCTCGTTCGCAAGATTGCAGAAGGTGCAGATGGCGGTGCAAAGCCGTCTCATGGACGTCGCGAATCAATGCAAATAATCCCAAGTGCATCTACCGATGGAGGAGTTGAAAATTCTCCAAATCTAGGCCGTCCAGAGGGGTTTTCAGCGACACCAAGCACTGCAGGAGGGGGTGAAGATAGTCCTGGTATGCAATTCAGGTCCCCTGGGAACGCTCTCAATCCGCGTATGGCATCAAAGACTCGCAGTAGCACAGCTCCAGTTCCGGCTTACGCATATGGAAATCCATCAACCAGCGATCCTGGCCTCGTTGAGATGTCCCAAACACCTCAAACTCGGACAGGTCTTACGCGAGGTATTTTGAACAACATCAATGATGCAGCCTCAAAGCGCCATAGCCCTAGTGCCTCAGGCGAAACAAGCACTGCAGGCGGGCCTCTCTTTATAGGAGATACTGCTCGCTCCGGTTACGATGCTAGTCCTCAAAGTGGTAGCCCTGCAACTCAACACGCTACGCTTGCCCCCTCTGCAGCGAGTAGTACTTTATCAGCTCCACCATATGGCCGCCCGGGCCATAAAAAGACGAATAGTGCTGATTCTATGGCTTCTAACAATGCAGCAAGCTCTACCTCTAACCTGCTCCGAGGCTCTGATAGACGAAATGGTCAAGATGGCCACAGACCACCGACTCTTGAGGTATCGTCAAAGCAAGGCAACGATGAAACTCCATCAAGTGCCAAAGAGCTTACGAAAGGATTTTTGGACCGATTCAGGAAGAGAAAGAAGGATGAGACTTCTCATCCCTCTCCGGAGGACCACAATCTGGAGTCGCCGACAAGTCCTCTCAGTTACTATCGGCATACGCCGCCAACTCTGCCCTTCGCTCGGGCAGGTATGAACAACAGTAATACATCACTAGACAGGCCCGAATCGGCGTCAAGCAAGATGTCCGAGCATGATCGAGCGATGCGTGATCGAGCTTTCTCTCGACAGAGCGGTGGAAGGAGATACGTCCTTATTACCCCTGATCAGTGGAACTTCCGTCTTGTGGATGTTACTGAAGCCGATACAGCCGAATCCTTACGGGAAAGCATTTGCAGAGCCCTGAACTACACTGATCATGATATGGCCCAGATCTATCTTACGGAACCGGGACAAATTGAGCATGATGAGCCGCTGTCTGATCCAATGCTACTATTTTCGAAGCATTCGCGTGCAGATTCCGCGGGTACTTTAAAATTCTTCGTCCGGCGGGGTCCTACATCAGCATCTTTGGCACCACCCTTGTCCGCCGGTCTAGTAAATGGTATGTCTCCTAAAGCCTCACCACCTGCGGGAAGTCTCTTCCTAAGGAAAGCTTTGGACGATGAAGGTATTGCACGATTGAGATCGAAAGACAGAATAAGGTCTAAGTCGCCTCCATTAAATTCGCGACAGACTACGCTTAAAGGTGAAAGTGCTACTTTAAAGGATCCTCCAAGATCTGTTGAGAGCAATAATGACACTTCGAACCTAACGAGAGACTCTTTGGCAGCGGAATCGGCGAAGGAACGCTTACAACAACTCAAATCTGCGCTTGAGAACGGAGCATCGGCTGATGAAGAATGGAATATTTTCCTTTTGGCTGCAGCCGAAGAACATCAAAAGCAGACTGAGAAGAAAGGCAAAGCATATCGGGAGGGGAGACCGACTAAGACAAGAAAGGAACCCTCTCCCGTCGATGTAGGTTCAAGCAGCATCAAGCGTGATGGGGTCATCAATTTCGACGCTCCGAGACAATCGCCATACGAGGATAGAAAGAATGAGCCCTTAGTACCGCTGAGAAAGCCTCCAGCGCCACCTCCCGGATCAGTGATGTTAGAGAAAGCCAATTCCTTAAGCAAGAAAACCGGCGAGTCGCTCCGGTCGTCAATCTCAAGTCAATCTGAGCTCGCAAAAAGGAGGTCCTTAGGAGACATTATACCTGAGGAGATGGCAGAACGAGGTCGTCGAAAAGCCGTAGCAGCCAGCCCATCAGTGAGTGCCGGGGTTGCAGAGGCTGTAGTGGAAGCTGGTAAAGTGGCCGGCTCTGCTGGTAAACCGATTGGGTCTAGGAGGAACATGTCAATGCGCAACACCAACGATCAGGTCAACAGCGGCAGACCCTCTCCTTCTCTGCAGTTTATAGGGTTTGGACAAAACGGATCGGGCATAAACAGCCCAGGTGGGTCTCCCCGAAGTCCCGGCTTCACCTACGGGAAGAACGATATGCTATTCAAAATACCTGACTATCAAGAAGATGTTGCCAATGGAGCAGAATCCCGAAAACCCAGTCTAGCTCTGCAGACCCAACTGCTGAAGAACCCATCCATCGAAACGTTGCAGAGACCTCCTTCACCAAATATCAGCCCATCTTCTCAACAACCACCATCGCGTAAAACTTCGGTTTTTGGGAGGCCGAAATCATATGGACCTGCTTTCTCGTTCAAAGAGAGTGACATTCAATTTGATCAAAGGGCCGGCTTAGAAGAAGGATCGGATGACGACTCGGATGACGGGCTCTTTGCGAAGCCTCTTACAAAGATCGACGGGAAAAACTCCCCGACAGGGGATGGTGCTAGCGTCCAGAGACGCCCAACGCTTACTGTGGATACTGATGGCAGCCAACGCCGATCGGTCAAAGGCCGATCCGTCACATTTAAGACACCAGACACTTCAACGAACACATCCGCAGCGCCGTCAAGTGAAGGACCTGAACTTGATGATGAAGGTCACCCTGTTCAGCCGCCTCAGCCAAGGATCGAACGACACGTTCCTGACCCAACTACATCTGCAGCAACGTCAGCAGATTACCCAGATTCGGCCAAACTTGCTCGACGACAGTCATTTGCTAGGGATGATGTCTGGGCCAATCGACCGCCCGCAGAGGATTTGCTTAACAACCTTGATGCCTTTTTCCCGAACCTCGACCTGGATCAACCAGTAGTCGAGGACCTTGTTGGCTCTGGCCCCAATTCCCCCGAAGCTGGAGTTGAGCAAAATCCTATAGACACCGCAATGGCGGAGCCTCCTTTTGCCTCGAAACGTGTTATCAGAACTTCGTTGTATGATCGAGTCCGTCCCGACTCCATAGCCGAAGAGCCCGAGACACTGGGTTCTGAAGACTCGACCCTGAAAAGCAGAGCAACAATAGACTCTATGGCCCAGCGAAGCATCCGTAAGAGTGGAGGCATTGGTAGAATGAAGTCTATTCGTGATGTCGCGCGAGGGGCGTACGAAGGATCGTCGAAGCGACATACCCAAGTGTCTACAGATAGGAAGTCAACCAATCTCATGCGCCGGAAGAGCACAAAAATGTTTGGAGCAAACATCGTCCAGATCAAGCCCGGAAGAGGAAGTCGTGTTAGCCTTATCGAGCAGGTACCTAAAGATCTTCCTGCTGGCGTCAGCTCGTTTCAGATCGGTAGGGGCCAGCTTATTGGCAAAGGCAGTTACGGAAGGGTCTATCTAGGTATTAACTTCACGACAGGGGACTTCTTGGCGGTCAAGCAAGTCGAAGTAAATCAGAAAGCAGCTGGCCATGACAAAGACAAGATGAAGGAAATGGTCGGTGCTCTTGACCAGGAGATTGACACCATGAGAGATCTGGAACACCCCAATATCGTGCAGTATCTTGGATGTGAACGCAAGGAATACTCGATTTCCATTTTCCTCGAATACATCTCTGGTGGTAGTGTTGGTAGCTGTCTCCGCAAACATGGGAAATTCGACGAATCCCTCGTTAGCTCTCTTACCAAACAAACACTCGCCGGCCTCGCCTACCTCCATGATAAAGGTGTCTTACATCGGGATCTCAAGGCTGACAATATTCTCCTCGATGTTGACGGTACGTGCAAGATCTCGGACTTTGGCATCTCGAAGAAGACCGATAACATATACGGCAACGATGTCACAAACAGCATGCAGGGTTCTGTCTTCTGGATGGCCCCCGAGGTTATCCGCTCCCAAGGTCAAGGCTACAGCGCCAAAGTCGACATCTGGTCCCTCGGATGCGTGGTGCTTGAGATGTTCGCCGGTCGGCGCCCGTGGAGCAAGGAAGAAGCCATCGGTGCGATCTACAAGCTTGGAAGCCTAAATCAAGCGCCTCCTATCCCTGATGATGTCAGTAATACAATCACCCCAGAGGCTTTTGCATTCATGTTGGATTGCTTCACGATCGATCCGAGCGAAAGACCGACCGCCGAAACGCTGTTGAAGCAGCATGCTTTCTGTACTAAGAAGATGGAGTTCAACTTTTTGGATACGGAGTTGCATCGCATGTTAACGGAGGGCGGCGACCTCAAGTATAGCGGGCAACGGTACAAGTAATATTTGTATATGCACTCTGATATTTTCATCTTCATCAGCGTTCGCGTTGGAGTTCGAGCTTGGATTGGATATAGCTTCACAGGACTGTAGCCTTGTTTTCCTCTCTATGATACCATGTGTTATGATTATGAGCATGGCGCCTCTGATACATGTAAAGCTACAGATGTGTTTCTAGCTAGGCAGATCAGTGAATGCCGCTATGCTGTCAGGATGTCCTGTCTGATAGATGTTGAGAATCCGGATACCTTACCCAGGCCCAGAGTCAAAGTATTGCAGCCCCGTTGACTACCCAGACAGTCTTACATGACTCGAAAGCTATTATCCGGCTTTTGCTGATCCCGTTCTGTCTAGTCTTATGATGGACTGGAGCTGTGCATCGTGAAATTGAAGGGTTGTTCGATCATCTTTTGTCCCCCCGAGTGGAGAATAACATTAGACAACTATTTGTAGGTTGAAAGGAAGAGTAAGTTGGACTTTAATTAGGACCTCGTGAACCCTTACAACGCCCTTAGGATCGAGTAAAATTCGTCGAATTCGTGCGTCTTTTGTCTGACTAGGACCAGTTCTGCGATGCTCATAGTCCGGATAGCGAGCACATACTTTGCAGAAGAACCTCGTACAGCCTGTCAAGCGTGTCTCATACTTCGACACAACTACTACAATGTCTATACCGCAGAACCGCAAATCTCAGCCACATCGGTTTGGAAGGTATTTGAACTAAAGGCAGGAGAGCCTCAATTGCTGTGTTGGAGGTAAATTGCTACATAAAATGATCATGACATTAGCCTGGCCTAGGCGTGAACCATTGAAACAGACCAATAAATATACAACGACAAAGACACTTTCATATCAGCTCTCGACACTTTGGTCATAGAAGGTATGTGAAGTCCTGTGGTAGACTATATTGTAACTCCACTAACGCCTCAGAATTCCATGGCATCATCATCTACTCTCTCCCTCTTCACCCCCTTCTCGTCCTTGAGCAAGCTTGCGACATATGTCCGAAAGTAATCGACATACGGCTTCAGACTCGTCTTCTCATAGTCTTGAGTTTTCTTGCCTTCGTCTTCTTCCTTCAGATCTTGACCATCGAAATCATCAATCTCTCCTAACAGCTCTGTCACAGTGGGCACACCAAGCGGGTCGAATTTCGACAATCTCCGAGTGTCAATAGGTACACAAACTCTGCCTGTCCCCGGATGGATGACAAACGGAGATTTCAGCAGATGTATCTGCTTTTTGCTGACCTCAACATCAAGGCGTGGATAAGTGTATTCAAGCACAATGTCTTGCTTTGCCTCCAGTAGCAGTTTACCATCCAAGGTTTTACTGGCTCCAGCTTTGGCAAGGGAGTCTATATCTGCCCATTTACTAGCGCTTGAGCGACCAGGAGCTGCGTCCCACTTTTTGCGTAGGGCGTCGTTTAGAGCCTTATCCGGAAGTAACTGGAGTAGGCGTTCCGCCTTTTCTGGTTCTGCCCATGGGTCCTGGTCTTCAAGGATATCATGCTGAAAGTGGTCCTTCAGAATATCAAGGCTTCGGCTATAGACAGATTAGAGCGCAAGCCCACAACAGTTTTCCAAGCAAGGGACCTTACGCCAGATGTGGATGTAAAGGCCGTTTTACGTTGACCTTCTTTCCACTCTGTGCTCCCCCTTTGACAACCTCTAAGTATCCTGCAAGAGCCTTTCTCCTCTGATCATCCATTATTCTCGCTCTTTTGTCACTTATCCAGGCATGCGCTCCTCTTCGCCCCGAGTAGACCCACATAATGTGCTGGAAACCAAAGTCTTCTCTCAGAGCCGTATCAACAACCTTTATAGCCATAGTGACGAACGACCAGCACTTATGACAAATATTGGCCTTGCTGCAACAGGTTCGTATCTCATCGTAATCGGTCAGATCTATATCGAAGACCAGCTCCTTTGCCATCGGACGGAATGCGGTAGACTTGCGTAATGTCTTTCGGTCTCGAGGGGGTGCGGTGTATACTGGACCTATTTCGAAGCGGGAAGGGTTGACACGAAGAACATCTTTTCGAAGGCTATTTCCTGTGAGATTTTCTTAACAATGAGGACACGGAAAATTCATGCTCACAGGTCTCCTGTTGGGAAGCTCTGATATCTAAGATACGCATCGTTCTGCAAGGTGAAAGCAAATTCGCGATGACCAAAGTCATTCGACGGTTTGATTGAATGATTCAACCATTGGAAGAGGTAACGAAACGGGAATAGGCGTTGATAGAAAGCCAGCATAACTTCGGGGTCTGTGTACTTCGCCGAAGGAGCAAGCGCTCTGGTAGTGCCTTCTCAGCATTCGTTCATGAAAATTTCGAAGTCTCTCACATTGGTACAGCTGGCGGGCTACTTTCGACCATTCCCGTAGTAGCCCCAGAGCTTGAGAACTCTTCATCCTCTTCATCAACATCATTGAAAAGATCTTCAAGCTTGATGTCGGGCTTTAGCTCTTCCTGTACTGGAACACCACTTTCTGATTCTTTCTGGTTGTCTCCTTCTCTTTCTTCTTCAATGTTTAGAGCATGCGGAGATGCATCAGGAAGCTCACTGTCTTCGTCGAGAGGACTACAAGGAGTGACTAGATCTGCGGCTGTAGAGTGCGGCATAATTGCAGTCTTCAAAGCTCAATTGTTTGGATACCACCTGCATACCACTTGGAAAGACAATATTTGAGCATTAGACGCGAACGCGACTCAACGCGTAAAGTAATTTGGAGCAAAGTCTTGGCAGGGTTCAAGCCCTAGCTCGCCTTGGAAGCGTCATACTCAGCAAGTATGTTATCAGGAGGGAAAATGGGGCAGTGCTTCACTGAGAGAGGAAGTTTGAACATGTAGTGTACATTTTGATCATATCAAACGAGATCCTATAAACTGTTAGGTCTTCCAAGATATTCCTAATATTGGGGAGCCCATGACGCTCACATTTTCGTCTCAAGTGCTCAGTGTCAGTATCTTTGTTATCATTTCTAGCATCCTCCAGCATTGAGTCGATACCCCTCTCTTTTAATGCTTTCTTGTAGCGGTTACTTGAAGGATCGTACTCTGCCAGCCAGTGTGCTTACCGTGAGGCATGTCTTATAATCCTTGAACAGAGGCTCACACTCGTCCGTAGTCGACTCACCCCGAAGGAACTCTAAGTAGCGATCAGTCTCTGTTGACATCCAGTCTCTGGATGTCCTACTATCACTATACCACTTGAGAAAGCATGAGTCGTAGCGTCTTGATAATAATGATTCAGCGAAAACGTCAACCATAGGATGATAAGAGACCTACTCCTTCACTTGATTGCATTCCGGTGCAAGCGAGGAAGACATCCTTAAAAGGACTTTCGTGAACCCTTCTTGATCGTTACTTGGTGGAATGAGCAATGAGTGACCACTGCACAAAATCGTGATAGCCCAGCCTTGAGGCTCTGCGGCAACGCTAGTCAAACACCTGGAGATCCCTGCAACAGATCATTATGACCGATATTTCCACCAGGGACTTTGCAAAGTACATTGATCTTTTGCTTGTCACCGCAACAGTGAGGACAGGGCGCTAACACCCGAGTGTGATCATGGCTTTTGACCGTAGCTTCAAGGATATCAAAGATGCCATCTCTTCGGCTCTGGTAGACACAACTCGGACTACTGGGCAAATTGCTAATGAGGATCTTGCGTTCCAACGGTCCTCAAACCCCTCTATCGTGCCTTTGCTGGAGCAACAGAGTTCGCGACTGCTGCAGCTTACACGTAGACTAATTCGGACTGCAACATCTGGGACTGATATTACTGCACCCCAGATCTCTGATCCTGAATCAGTCGAAGACAAATGGATGGGCTTTGTGGATGTCTTCGACAATCTCCTTGAGAAGGCAGATGCATGCCTTGATGAGTATACAGGTGTTGTCAGGAAGCTAAGTCCGGCCCAGGAGGAAAGAATGAAAAACGCTCTACCTTCGGCCAATGTGAAGAAGAGACCCACAAAAGCCTTTCACCGTCAATACATCCCAAAGCCTCAATTGCTCTTTGCCAACGTTCCTACAAATGACGAATCCGCGCCCTTTAAGCCTCTACTGCTATCAAAGCCGCATGCGATCACGCCGCTCGAGGAGTGCTTAACCCTTGCTCCATCCAAAGAGGGTCCTTTGCAGTATGCTATCCACGTTTGCTGCTGCTACTGAAGGCTGTGAATTCCAACAAGGACTTGTTAACACTGTTCTAGATATAAGCATCCCTACGAGACGGAGATCAAACAGTCACGATATCCTCCTGCAACTCATGTAAAATCTGACCCTATACCTTACCTGCCGTTCGAAGAAACCCAAGCTACATTTGTCGACACACCCGAGGCGATGATGTCCATGCTTCAGGAACTCAGAATGGCAAAGGAGATCGCTGTTGATCTGGAGCATCACGACGAGCACTCTTATATCGGCATTGTATCATTGATGCAAATTAGTACAAGAGACAAGGATTGGATCGTTGATACTCTCAAACCGTGGCGGCGGGAGCTCCAGATACTCAACGAAGTCTTTGCAGACTCTAAGATTCTCAAAGTACGTATCGTGGATTGATGGTGCTATGGTTCATTGATTGATCTATACAGGTTCTCCACGGCGCCTCCATGGATATGATTTGGCTACAAAGAGACCTTGGTCTATATGTTGTTGGCTTATTTGACACCTTCCATGCATCCAGATCTCTAGGTTACCCAAAGAACAGTCTAGCTTACCTACTCAAGCGGTTCGCCAACTTTGACGCGGCGAAACAGTACCAAATGGCCGACTGGCGGATACGGTCCGTGATTCCGAGCGAATTCCTTTACTCTCCAGCTCATGCTAATTTGACCATATAGACCAATTCCAGAAGAGATGTTTAACTATGCTCGCTCTGACACCCACTTCCTGCTCTACATATATGACAACTTGCGTAACGAGCTGATCGAAAATTCCAATACTGCAGATCCTGAGGGTGACTTGATTGAAACAGTCCTGGAGCATTCGAAAGAAGAAGCCCTCCAGCGATACGAGATTCCGATATATGACGCTCAGCGTGGGCTGGGAGCCTCAGGTTGGTACCATATGCTCAGTCGAAATCCAGCTTTGTTCAGTCGAGAGCAATTTGCTGTCTTCAAGGCAGTACATCAATGGCGAGATGACGTTGCTAGGCAGGAAGATGAGAGCGTCCATCATGTCATGTCAAAAAATGCCCTCTTCAACATCGCTAGAGAAATGCCTCTGGATATGCCATCGCTACTTGGCTGCTCACATCCAATGTCGCCGATTTTCAGGAGAAGAATGAAGGAATTGCTGGGCTTGGTCAAGGAGGCTAAGGAAGTGGGCACAAGTGGTCGGGAAATGAAAGATCAATTGGCAGACCTGAGCAATTTCGTACGGCCTTTTTATGCTGTTCGCCCTAGGAAGAATAGAGCGGATCAAAGAATTGCAGATACTGCCGCCGCAAAGGAAGACGAACGCGCATCAGAGGGGTTAATGCTAGATGACCTCCTGGCTCGAGCCGATAATTCTGAGTTTTGGGGCTCGACCATTCGCAAGCCTAGTAAGAGTCCCCGAAGTCCAGAGGTACAGATGTATAACGGAAACCTTCGCCTGGCGCTTCCACTGCCACAGCTGAGTGCAGAGATTTTTGAGGACTCCAAGTCTACAGGAACAGCTGCTACTGAAGTACCGCGGACTGATGCTAGCGCACGTGCCGAGCATCAATACATCAAAGACAGGGCAGTAAAGGAAGACGACGTGTTTGTTGTCAAACAAGCTGGCGGATCACGTAAGCGCAAGGCTGCTGACTTGATCAATGCTCCAGAACCGATATCGCCAAAGCTAGGCGACGGAGTAACAGAGGAAGCTGATGGGAATGCTGGCGAAATGGATGTTCAACCTCCAAAGAGCAATGCTGATGAACAGATCGAAGTCAATAGACAACCACAGATGACTGCGACGCAGAAGCATCTGAGAAGGATGGAAAAGAAGCGGCTGAAAAAGGAGAGATCGTTGCCTGAGGCGGTTGGCGTTGCCAGTAATCAAGAGTATGAGGATCTAGAGGCCTTCGACTATTCCAACGCGCAATCATTATTGCATGCTTCCAGGGAGAATGGCAGTGATATGAAGGGAGGGGTCAATCCTTACAACAAATCGCGGGATGTCCCGAAGGGCATGCGAAAAACTAAGAAGGAAGTTGGAGGAAGAAGCCTGACATTCAAGGTTTGAGGCATACCATCAGGATTGCACTAATACTTCAGGGCAATCACGTGGATTATCGCATGCTCCGCGGATGTTGAAACGCCTGCATATGCGTGTTGTAGATCTATCGGTATGAACTGTCTCAGTACGTGGGACAGAGATAGCGGTTTGTCGACTCTACGATTCCAAGTACTAGAGGATGGTGCACGTGAGAGAACCTGTGCCTCTCGTGCAGCCACATCGAACGATCAATGGCCGCTTGTGCCGCGTCTACGGCATGATGACTTTGCATGCAGTCCTTGGCTCTGCACGTCAGCATGGGCTAAGCAGGCAGGGGTAGCTACTATCCTATCGTCTCGTCCCTGAAGGGCTGAAACACTAAGAGATATGCTGCTCAAAGCAGTAAAGATCTGCAACAACTGGGGCACCATCTGCCGAGGACATGATGCCTTGTGAATGCGAGCATGGTGCATTCTCGAACAGATAACAAGGAGAAGCTTCATGACGTAGAATATCATAAAGCAAATCGCGGTTTTGTAGCATAAGGCACCAATCATGAGCAGCATACAAAGAACAGAGACAATCCCCTCTGTCAGAATTTCAATTCTCTGTCCACCCACTGTTTCAATACAGAGGCTTGGACCTGTAATTAAGACACTAAAGAGAACCCACGATAATCGAGTAGTATCCCGAACGTCCCAAGAGATCGGGAAGGGAGGTTAATGGCTCATGATCCAGTCTAATGTAGTACTAGAGTCGCTTCAGCCTATCGCAAAATCTCGACCAATGGTCTCTCATTCCAAAGAGAAGGGCGTAAGGTATACATTAGACTCCGCATCAGGCTAATATATGGTATTTGGAAGCATTGTTCGAGACAGCTAAGAGGACAGACGAGGGACAGTACAATGCTTGAAGCCCAAGCGTAACGGGGAGCATGTGGGTACATGCATCAAACGTTTTGTTGACCCAACGCTGTGGTTGTCGTATGGCTTTTTACAAGTTGCAACCGAGGGTGCAAGCTTTGACTGTCCAGTTGCCCTTGCATTAATTAGCGCAACGTTAGCTTGGAGGCTGGCTCACGTCCTGTACGTATTAAGCAATTCACTTTCACTTTCACCACCTGCTCAAGCTGTTCTTCCCCCACAACTCCATTCATCAAATCTCCCTTTGGACTTGAAACGACATCCGCCACCACACTGCATGCATTTGACCTCCTCACCCCTTCTTATCGCATTTCCCTTTCCAGCAAGCCTAAATCGGCAAGCAGAACAAGCATAAACAGTCGTCCCAATCCACTCCCCCACCTTCCCGCAACCTTGCAACCATTCAATGGTACTGCGAAAGTCTACTCCCACGGGTGCCTGCGCATCTATATCTTGACAATCCAGAGCTATCGCACGAGTTGCTTCTGTCTTGCTCGGGTGGTTGCTGCGCTCCTGAGCCCGGGCGACTGGAAATTGGCACATTCCATGCCTGTCGACGTCAGAGTCCACCGAAGCCTAACAACGAGCGGACTTTCGTACTCAAAATATTGAAATTGATACAATCTGCGCGAACCCAGCAATCTAATACCATTGCATCCAGTCTCCTTAAGCGCTGCGTGAGACTCCGGCCTTGTACCAACCCGGTGGCTTTCTTCGTCGCTTTCGACCTTCGAACCCAGCATGTCTGTAGCGATCATGCCACACCTCTCGAGGGCGTCCACCTCGTCTTCATCGTCCCACGTACCCATCTCGCGGCAGAATACTGTCTCATCAAACGATGGACGCGCTGCACGCCAATCGAAGAGGTACTCGACTGCTTTGTACCTGTCCATGTCTGCGAAGGAGAAGGACCTGGAAATTGAGGATGATCTAGCAAGAGGTAGAGAATCCCACAGAGAACAATGCGCGCCGTTCTTGGCTAACGGTTTAACAGCTCAAAAGGTTCAGCGAGATTACAAGGCCAAAATATCAAGCCAATCCAAGAAAAATTTTGTGCTCGAAAAGGATGTTCGATATCTCGATTCTAGAATAGCGCTCCTGATCCAGAACCGTATGGCGCTAGAAGAGGTATGTACTCCTTAAGCATCTTGCATCACATGTTACTGAGAGCGGTGTCTTAGCAAAATGAGGTCGCAAACCATCTAGAGGATGCTGCAGATCTACAAGAAGGCTTCTTCCCCAATGATGAGAAAACACAGAAATATGGTAATCTGCTCTTCTTACTCCAATCCGAGCCGCGACACATTGCCCATCTATGTCGACTGGTCACCATGAACGAGATCGACTCATTGTTACAAACCGTCATGTTTACGATATACGGCAATCAGTACGAGAGCCGAGAAGAGCATCTTTTACTCACCATGTTTCAATCAGTACTCACATATCAATTTGATAATACCCCTGAATATTCATCGTTACTACGAGCTAATACCCCTGTTTCCCGCATGATGACTACTTATACAAGACGTGGACCTGGCCAAAGCTATCTGAAGGTTGTTCTGCAAGCGAAGATCAACTCGTTGATCGAGTTGAAGGACGAGGATCTGGAGATTAACCCTTTGAAGGTGTACGGAAATATGATCGAGCAAATAGAGCGAGACACGGGCAGCGTTCCGGACTACCTTCCAAGGGGGGTAACCGCTGAACAAGCAGCAGAGAATAGGGAAGTCCAGGCTATTATTGCCCCAAGGCTCACGATGCTGATGGAGCTTGCGAATTCATTCCTGGAAACAATCATCCAAGGCCTTGACGAGACTCCATACGGTATCCGATGGATCTGCAAACAGATCAGAAGTCTATCAAAGCGAAAATACCCCGACGCAAATGACCAGACTGTGTGTACTTTGATTGGAGGCTTCTTCTTCCTGAGATTTATCAACCCAGCTATAGTCACACCAAGATCGTATATGCTTATCGAAGGGCAGCCCGATGAGAACCCTAGGCGGACACTCACCTACATCGCCAAAATGCTACAGAATCTTGCGAACAAGCCGTCATACGCTAAAGAGCCCTACATGATGAAGCTCCAGCCATTCATACTCCAAAACAAAGAGCGTGTGAACAAATTCATGTTGGACTTGTGTGAGGTACAGGACTTCTATGAGAGTCTGGAGATGGACAATTACGTTGCGCTTTCCAAGAAGGATCTTGAGCTCTCGATCACGCTGAACGAAGTCTACGCCACTCATGCATTATTAGAAAAGCACAGCGCTGCACTTGGCCGGGATGACAATTCGCATCTGAATCTCATTCTCCAAGAACTTGGGCCTGCACCAGCTCAGCTGCCCAGAAAGGATAATCGCACCATCAACCTCCCTCTCTTCAGCAAATGGGAGCATGCCATTGATGACATTAACGCCGCTTTGGACATTACCCCAGAGGAAGTCTACTTCATGGAAGCCAAAGCGACCTTCGTCCAAATATTGCGCTCTCTTCCTCCAAACTCCTCGGTCTCTCGGCGTCCTCTTCGCCTTGACCGCGTTGCTGAGGCAGCGGCAACTTTGAAGAACGACGCTGTCATGGTACGCAAGGGCATTAGAAGCATGGAGCTTCTTAGTCAATTGCAGGAATTTGGAATCATCGACAAGTCTGACGGTTTCTCTCTTCTGCGTGACGAAGTGGAGAATGAATTGATTCACCTCGGCTCTCTCAAAGAAAAGGTGCTAGAGGAGACGAAAAAGCTCGAAGAGGTTTTCCGTACTATCCGTGATCATAACAGCTACCTCGTGGGACAATTGGAGACATACAAATCCTATCTGCACAATGTGCGAAGCCAAAGTGAGGGCAAGAGTAGAGGCAAGCAGAAGGTACAGGTGCTGGGACCGTACAAATTCACCCACCAGCAGTTGGAGAAGGAAGGGGTCATCCAAAGGAGCAATGTGCCAGAGAATAGGAGAGCCAATATCTTCTTCAACTTTACAAGCCCGTTACCTGGAACGTTTGTCATCAGTTTGCATTACAAAGGTCAGTCGAGTGGTCCCCTTGGGATATCTGCCAAGTTCCGGCTGCTAATAGATGCATTAATTAGGGAGAACTCGTGGTCTACTTGAACTAGACCTGAAGCTAGACGATCTTCTTGAGATGCAAAAAGACAACCAGGAGGCGCTCGACCTCGAATATGTCCAATTCAACGTCCCGAAAGTGCTGGCGCTCCTAAACAAGCGCTTCGCAAGAAAGAAAGGCTGGTAGTATTGTTAAGTTCTATACAAGCTAGCTTCTATCGGTTTCTAGGCCTGTTTGCAATGGAATTCTCAATTGGGGAAAGGCGAATGGATATTTACTGCGCGGCGTTTCGACAATTTGGGGGGCAGCGCTTTTGCATTCTTTGGATACCACCTGTTCGACTCGCAAGAAATTCGAGCATGCTTACCTAGGGAGGCAGGAGAGGGGGGGAGAATAGCGGTCGACAATAGATTAGGAATACGTCAAGGGAGAATCCATATAACCGCCTGAAATGATAGGATGAGCTTGCACAGCGGGGTGGAGTATTCAAGGTATCTATCTATGGGTGGTTTACTTTTGTAGTGCTAAGGCTCTTATCTTCCCGGCTGGTCCGGGAGTAATGCTTGTTCATGGGTGGCCTGATGATTTCAAGAATTAGGGCTCAGGGGCAAGGGGTTGCTATTCGGACATGAGGAGCTTTCCGGGGTTGAGAGCAAGCGAGGCCTTGGGAAATAGGATGGCATATTTTGGTGATCATGTATTATATGTTCGGGCCGTGGAGCTGGGAGGTAATAATTCGCCGATTATAATCTTATTTGCCGCAGATTATCAGTGTATCTCTCTGCGATTGGACTGACATTCCTCCACGATGCTTTCGCTGCGGCCTCTAAAGTTCTGAATAGCTGTTCCGGTTTGCTTCTATAACTCACCAAATCCCAAAAACCCCTCCCCCTTTCAAAAACCAACTACCCTTCCTTTCAATCACTTCCCCCCGCAAAACCCCCTCTCAAATCCCCAATCCATCCAACATACTACACCCCCCTTATTCTACCATAAAATCCTCTTATCCCCATTCATCCATCATCACATCCTCCCCTGCTACTCCCCGCCTGTGTACTCAACTCTCTCAGACCTATTCATTCTCCTGTTTCATAAAAGTGCACTTTAAATTTATTAACGTCGTAGGGGTTGGTCGCCGTTAGTGCTGATGGTAGTATTCTTGTTTTCTTGTTTTGTTTTTTTTGGGGGGGAGGAAGGGGTTTTATGGTGATGGTTAGGTGAAGAGGGTGGTGGATGGGTGGATTGGAGGGATGGGGAAATTGAGTGAGGAGATGGGATGGGATCGGTGCTGAGGGTTGAGAGGGGGGAGGATCTTTGTTTTTTGGGAACTGATGGAGGGATGGATAGTGAAGATTGGACTGGGTGACGCTATTTGAGTGGGTGATATTTTTTCTTTCTCAGAGTGGTATCATCGCGTTCACTAGGTAATGCTAGAGAACACTTCTGCTTTTTCAATACGCTTTTCGAGCTCGAATCTCCCAACCCACATAATGCAAACCGCCCAGCTTAGTATATCTCCTTTCCTTTCGCTCACGGCTTTGGAATATGTATACTCTTACTAACCATCGCACACCCCCACCCCACAAACACCCCCACAACAGGATGCACCTCCATCACACTCCCTTCTCCCCAAAGCCCCCCCACAACCCCCCTATCCCCTCCTTCCACCATCCCATTCCACAAACACACTGCCATTGCAGAAACAATTCCTAAAGAAGTAGGGATGGGAGTGCCCTCGAAGTATTTAGACTTGCCAGTAGCGTCTTTAGGAAGGGCGGAAACAGTGACATTAAAGCGGGCGAGGCGGGTGAGGCCGCAGAGAACGAAGAAGGAGAGAAGGAGGGTATCAAGGGGGGTGCGGAGACCGAGGGCGAAGGCGGCGGTGGCCGGGGCGACGCCGAAGGATATCTAGTTCCCATCTCTTTTTAGCACTATTGTATAATACGTCGAATTGTGGGAAGGGGAAAGGTTGGTTGTCAGACATACGAGATCGGCCAACGAATCCAATTCCTGGCCCATCAAGCTGCTTTTGCCCCTCCACCGCGCTACCTTGCCGTCCATGAAATCGAAAAAGAGCCCGAATGGCATGAAGGCTAGGGCGGCCCATATGTTGCTGTGGTTGTTGGGAGGGCTGAGACAGTAGCGCATGGAGGAGAGGATGGACATGAAACCGCAGAAGCCTGGGTTTTGTGTGAGGTTTGGTTTTGTTTTGGGTGGGAGTCTCCAGGGAGAAGGGGGCAGGAGGGGACAGACCATTTAGTTCTGTGATGAGGTCGGCGAGGTGGAGGGCTCTGAGAGGGGGGTTTGTTAGAAAGGTTGAGGGCAAGAAGGGAGGAAGTAGGGGGGCCACCTTATCATGGAGAAGTGGCCTGTGTCGGATGCTAGGAGCTTGGCTTGTTTTTCTTGACCTAGAGTGTAGTTCAGCGGGTGTGCTCAAGCTTCTATGGCCAGACAGCGTGGAGGAAGACAGACTTGCTTGTGTAGAGGATGTAGGTTTCTTGTTCACGGCGCCATTGGCGGCGCTTGAACGGAGGGACATTGTAGGAAGGGGGGCAGAACGTAGTTGGTTTCGAAACGGAGGTATATGGGACCCAGTGTTGTGAGGGATCTGTATGCTTAAGGTACGGCAAAGGTGGGCGAAGCGGGTTGCGGATCAGAAGGCTGAAGTTGACAGGTGCCAGGCCAAGTTTCAGCAATGTGCGTCATGGGTCATCAGCCTTTACAACTACCGCTACAAGAACTGCATACTTGGCAACTCACGCCCGAAATATCAAGTTTGATGGAATAGCCAGGGACCAAGGTGAGATCTGCATAGCATTTGTGTTACTACTTGAGTAGATCTTTCAATGTCTACTGGATTTTCTGCTTCTGACTTTCTGGCATTACTGAACGCTCGAGTCGATCAAGCTAAGGCAATACGCCCCACCTCGCACCGTGTGCAATCCCACAGTATGGAGAAAAGCCGCCCGTGGAAGATGTTGACAGATATGATGATGCTCACTCCTCAGAGACCCGGGTATACAGGCACCTCCAACAACCTCCTTTGTCAACAGGAGAAAAGTTTGTGCTCCAGGTAGCTGATGCACCAAGAACGGAACCGACCCAAGAAATGTAGATGTTCTTTCACAGAAGCTGGGCATAGCCCGATCTCAAAGCTCTCTCTTCGTGTCTCGAAATATAGCCAAGGCTGAAGACGGCTTCGTGCCCTCGTCACACATCATCCACCCATACGCCATAGCACCGATAGTACAGATACAGTGGATAACCGGAGGTCTTCGATGGAGACCATCAAGGTGAGGTTGATGACAAAACGCTAAAAGAGGGAAGGAATTCGTTCGTTGTCGTGATTTAAGCTTCGCGGTTTCAACGTCAACTATCGTCGGGGTTTGTGACCTGTCGTTGTGTCAGGTTGTTATAGTTTCAGCACGGATTAGAACTCCTACCTTTAATATCCTCCGCGAATAATCTTGGTTGTCTGCTATGCTTCCATCACTTTGCCTCCGTTGGAACATGACCGATGGCTCCAGTCGTGAATCGGACATCGAGCCAGCAGTACTTGGCGGCTTCGGACCATAGCTCCCTGTAAGGTTGCGGTGGTACTCATCTTCGATAGCTCGCCTCTTACGGTTCCGGATGCATAAGAAGGTACCACCTGCGATGGCACCCACGGCGACCACACCAATGACAACGCCCGCAGCTATGCCGGCTTTATTTGGACCACCTGATGACGGAGTATTTGTTGTGGTTACAACGGTCTCTTTTGCACTTGTCTGACCCGGTGCGGTGACCATGATTGTGCTGGCTTTTGTGACTACGGATGGAGTCTCTTTCTGGGCTGGAGCTGGCGTTGGTTGCGCAGCAGCCGGTGTAGACGTCGGTGCACTACTCGCACTTGGCTCCGAACTGGGCTGTGAATTCGATTCGCTTCCAACATTGTCGTCCAACCCGGTAAGCTGAACAGACCACGCATTAGGACCTCCACCTGTTACACGGTCAGTATGCAGAATCTAGGGTATAGAAACGAGGACTTACACATATCCTGATCGTAACCATTACACGGAGAGCTGCATTCAGAACTGGAGACTTGGTCACTCGAATTTGGAAGCAAATCGCCACAATAGCAATTCGATCCCTGTGTCGTACCCATTACGGGTTTGTTCTGGTTGACACATTGTTGTTGGCAGTAACCAGGAGATTGGTATGTGTACGAGCCCAAGTCTGTCATATCACCCGCGGAGCTATAGCAGCCTTTGCTCACGAGAGTTTTCAGATCAGAATTCTGGCCATATACCGACGCAAACGCGCAGAATATAGGAAAAGCCGTTGAAACGGCTTTTGGTATTCTCGACTTCATGGCGTTGTATGTATGAGAAGTATGGTGGTAGAGGTTGATGATCGTTTGATGGTGGTTGTGGATATTAGTCTAAGGTAAAGACATCGGTCAGTTTTGATCTTACACCTACTCGAGGTTAACGAAGTACGTACCTTTGTTCATTAAGTATCGACGACTGATTATGACGATCGGTGTGTAAAAGTCCAATGAGTGGATTAAGAATCGCTTGTTTTGCACTGACAATGAGGCCTTACAGTCTTTGTGCAACAACAACACCGATATGGCCTTTCCGATGATCAAGGGAACAATTATTTCGCGCAAAGCCGATGCTGCAGCTGCGAACTGGTAAAGGAAAGTGAGTGTTGGAAGATTTATCGGTCGAATGTCCAATCTTCGATCGAAGGCGAGTAAGAAGGGAATTATCCGCAACTCTCGAACTGCCAGCAGCTCTTTGTTTGTATGTTGCTGAGAGCGTGTAAGTGTGACAGAGCAGCGGTGATGAGGTTTTAGGACTTCCGGGTTGGTGTCTGGAGGTGGTTGAACTGATTGGAATGTAGTCGATGCGTTTCAAGTGTCAAATGATCGGTAACACGACCCTTTATGCAAGCCCTCCTGTCGGTAACGAACGTGGAGCTCTGATCAAAAATGTACGTCTTTTTCGAATGAGTGAAATCAGCAAAGACTGCTGAGAGTCGACATTGTAGCCTGACCGATGGTATGTGCGTATTCCTCCTCGAGTCTCTTGAAATGGGTGACACGATGTTAGGAGAGTCGGACGGTCAGAGAGGAGAAAGACTTGGAGGTAATTTCGTTTCTGGCCCTTTAGGACGCCTAGTTCGGCGCTAAGACGAGTAGTCTCATCGGCTGGCTTCCGCTTTCGGCAATGGTGCGACTGAGAAGGGGAAAGGGAACAAGAAGATTAAATCGACCTTTCAACCTCTCAAAGCATCCCGACTTGTCACTCCTTGGAAATCTTCAGACAACGGCCTTCCTGCTTACAAGACTTTACAGTACTCCTTGACGTAGCCGCTCCTCTTGACCGTGAGGTGTCACTATGTGCTACAGTGGACACTGCACTACTCGCAAAGCGTTGGCTGACAAACCCCTACTGCGGTAAGCGCCTAAGTCTATTTGGACCTCGTATTCATTCTTTCGGGAAGCGAAACAGGAACGCGGAATACGCGATGCGCTGCGTCATTCCTCGATTGCAATCTATATACTTGAAATTTGTCTTGTGTATCGACACGTCGCAGCTTCAAAAACAAGATATTTAAGCGTAGTATCGCGGCTCGTCGAATACATGATACTGATGCCCTCTCACACCCTCGCCTCTGAACATCGCTGGAAAGCGCAGACCTTCGGGCACTTGCTCCTCGTTGATGCGCTCGTCACTGCCTTCTGCCTCACCAACGATGAATTTACCCACCTGTGGTCCTGCTGTCAGTAGATGATCGAACAAAACCAAAAAGCAAGCTTACCTGAAGCTCCGTATCTGTAATTGTCGATCTACTCACACGTGCGTACCCCGATCGCTTAATGCCTTTGTACAATAGATACTCACACCATCGATCCCAATCACTTGAATCAATGTCCTTCATTCCACTCTTTTCGCCCACGTAGGTATTGTAGTTGCCCTCTTGGGGCTTGATGACCAAATAGCTCATCAAGATTAGTGGTCTTGGCGACTCCTTCATCAGCTTCGCCAGGTACTCGGACTGTTGTCTTCTGTCCTCTGGGTCTTCTTCCTGGCCCGAATGGAAGACCACAACGTCAACGAGCTCGCCATACGCATCAAGTGTTGCGTGTATGGCAGGTGCTAATTCGCCCACTGGTGATGGAAGCAAATGGTGGGTAGAGTTCAAGATGGGAAATTTGGAGAGAAGTGCAGCCCCCCAGGTATGCTTGTTCGGGCCTGGACCGTAATCAACATACATCCCCAAGTCCTCTGCCAGAAATTGTGTGGTGTCTCGGTTGCCCATAATGATACGTTGAAGATCTGTCTCTAAGAGACCGATCACATCGACCTCCATCTCCTTGATTAAATCGCGGATTCGTCGTTCCGCAGACCACATATCGTTGTCGAGTGAGAAGTGAATGGTCCAGATACCCGCGGTAATGACCTTTTCATCCTTATGGTACGGCATATAGTCGTTTGTGGGAAATCGGAGATAGGATATCGAGATAGCAAGAAGTTCAAGCACCATCAGCGCATATAGGTAGTAGGACTTGAATCTACTTGGTCCGACCTTGCTTGGCCTCGGGCGCGATGTGCCATTCTTCGTAGTTGACGCCACATTGTAGATACCAAGACCTATGAAGAGCACAGTAGCCGTCATTATCCAGTCAGTGTGTTCTCGCATCAGAGGGCCTCCAGGGACAAAGGCGTAGGCGACAACCCAGACATGGGCGAGTACCATGATGTTGTACACCAGAAAGCCCAAGCCAAAGGCTACGGGGCCGAGTCGTGCGCCTGACGCGATGAGAGGGAAAGCAAGCGACATTAGCTCTACGGCCATGAGTATCGCACCTAGATATCCAGTCCAATGGCCATAGCTGGTCAACAAGTAAGCTCCGAGACCAAGGAGACCGACGCTGACCCAGTTTCCAGCCTTCTCTTGCAGATAAATGGCGTGGACGATACCACCACCCATAGCCAGCATGGTGAGCACGCCATTAGCTGCGATAGGTCCTCTGACGGGATACCCTTCCCACACCCAAAGAATCATGGTACTCGAGTCCGATAGTAGAGAATGCATGCCAAAAAACAGAGCGCCTAGTCCCAAGCCTGCTAGAGCCGCAGAACCCCGTGGAACTCCAGCGACCTCGTAACCGCCTCTGTTGTCGGTGGACCTTCTGGTTGATGTAAAGATAGCTACTACTGCCAGGGCAAGACCAGTCTTGTTCCACCCTCCATTTTCTGCATGCATGATGGGCCAGATCGGGTTATTGGTATAGCAAGCAAACTTCGCCAAACTCGATAGAATCAAGCCCATGCCCCAAGCTAGTGTACGGGCTTCGAGGCGAGCGCCTTGCGACCGTTCAGCATACCATGTAGCTGACCAGGCGAGGCAACTCATTGAAACCCCCAATGCCACAGACAAAAGTCGAAGTTCCGGCATTTTCACCTTGTACGCCAGCAAGCCTGCAAGCGATAGAATGTGAACGTAGCGAACGTTTTTGATGACCAGAGAGCGGAAAGATGCCGAGCATAACATGAAAGGTGAAACGGTGCACATGACCATAGCCTCCCAGCCCGAGATTCCCATGTGCCATAGTGGAAAATCTAGAAAGGCCTCCTCAGATACACGCTAGCTTGGCATAGGCATGTACTTACACCAAACAGTAAGTCCAAGAGACGTGAGCATCGACCAGAAGATATACTATACACGCTTCAGCGATGCTTCTCAAACAGCTCTACGATTCTGGTGCTTACACCATTGTATACGTCAGCAGCAGCGTCAATGGCTTCCGACCAGGAGAAGCCAGAACCGAAGATTAGGCCGACAGGTTTGTCCTTCCTGAAGTAATTGTTGGTCACTTGTTCAGGCATATCATGAATAAGACCACCTACTCTTTCTCCAGGGCTGCATCGGCGACACGTTGAGCCTTACTAATTGACCGTCAAGTCAGTTGTATGCCGATAGATAGGCCATTTCGTCCCTACATTTGCATATTTGGGAAGCCAATAGACATACCCTCTGCTTGTCCCTTGGACGTCTCTAACCACGAGCTCAAACCCTTCGAAATCTAGTGCCGTGACAGCGTCAAACCCCACGTCTAACAGGATTAACGCCCATTCGAAGAAAGCGTATGTGGTGTATGCTTTTTAGTCTTAGTTGTTGAACGATCGCATGATACCCAAGAACTTCTCACCTCCAGCGATTTTGTGAACCTTATGCTGAATGAAAAAGTAGATGAGAGGAACCAGTGTCCCGAAGAATGAACCGGCCAAGATTTTCCTGTATCGAAGAGCTTTTGGGTTTCCCTTTGGACTGAGTGCTATGCACCCAATAGTCCAGGGCAACGTAGCCACCAAATAAGAAATCATGAAGATATCATGCCAGCCATGGTCGTCCGTCGATGTAACATACGTCCATCCCCCACACGTGAGCGTACGAAAGGCCCCTACACCTGCCACAAATTTTGGCAATACCGAGTTCGGTCGTGCCGTTAGGACATACCAGAGGAAGACGAGGGCAAAGCGAGGGCCTAGGATTCTGGTTAGCCGGAGGGACCTCCAGTGGGAAATTTGTCTTTGCGTACCTGAAGTCATGGCAATGAAGACTTGGAATACAGAACGTTCCGGGTAACGGTCGCCAATTGTCGCAGAGACTGATGGAAACCACTCCTCAGGGTAGCCCTGTCACTGCGTGTCAGTATATACGGAACAAGATCCATCTGCAACCAGCACGTACATAGTACTCATTCTCAACAATCTTGTGGTAGTGAAGGTATAAGCCAGTAATCAATGCACCTATGAAGGCGGCATACGCCACGACGGTGTGTGCCCAAGAGATCCAGGCACCGGAAAATGCTACCACCTCCTGTCCATCCCTAATTTTGGGGGGCATTATGCGCCAAAGAAGGGTAATCAATAAGAGTTATAAAATATCATTGAAGGAATGACATAGAGCGGGGGAATTGAACTTAGGTAAGGAACGTACAGAAGGTTTGCAAAAGTGATAAGCTCTCCTGAAGCTGGGAGCTCGGAAAAACAGTCGCGCCAGCGCAGGGATTATTTTGGACTGAAGCACCCGTCAACTGGAAGGCCCTATAGGGCTGGACCTAAAGCTGACGAAACTGCCCCTAAAGATGCCCTAAAGCTGAGAAGCTCGGGGACCATCTAAGGGGATCTTTGGGGGTTCTTTTAAGGCACGCTTCAGCAGCTTTAGGTCCAGCCCGGCCTTTCAGTTGGTAGGTGCTTTCAGTCGATAGGTGAACCCTTCTATTGTTTTGGCATATCAAGCCGTATCGCATAGGTAGTTTTCTGACTTCCTACCCACTAAACATATAATAAGAACAACAAAATGATGAAAAGGGTAACGCCTGGCCGGCTTTAAAAGTCTGGATTATGATAATGAGATCCTGGACTATGGTTCTTCACTCGTGATCAAGGCTGCGGAATAATAGCCATAGAGTTCGCGAATCTAACATTCCTAATAGGCCTCCACGGACCTTCAGGTTGAGTACCTGGGACTATATTCCCTTATCATAATATTATGTCAGATCTACGACTTGGAGGTTTCAATCACACTGACGGAAGCCAGCGATGCAGTATCTTGCCCTCGAAGACCGATGGGACCTTTTGCTTTCTTGATCTTCCCATTGAGCTCAGATTACTTGCATACTGTGAACTGTTTTTATTGAATCCTGCTTGCTGGTACCCGCTCTGCTGTTGCGTGTGGTGCAAGTATCATAAGGGAACTTAAGGCGCCAACTCAGGGATTAGACGCGCCCTCTCTTTCCCAGCATCCTACGGACTTGCAAATCAATTCACCGGGAAGCTCAATCGATCATCTACGCAAGGAAAATCCAGGAACTAAACCGTGACCAAGGCTGGAAGGTGGATTATAGCTGCAACTCACGTTTGGTTGTGTCACGCTCGCAGGCTGCTCTTGCGCGAGAGCACACAAGAGGTGCGGGTCTCACCCTTGATTACGATGAAAATTGGCTTGATGAGTTTACGAAGAACTGGCCATCTTAAGAGACCACAGTACTTGATACCTTTGGCAGATCGGAGCGGTTCAGATCACGTCTCTTTCGCCTTGGATGTTATTAAGTGATAGCTACACTCGTTCGCGACAGCCTCGTATCTACCAAGACGTCCACAAGAAATTTAATCAACAAGGATACGGCAAGTAAGACTCTTTATAGGAGCCTAGGGCACAAGCTCCACCGTCTGCACGACCATGCTTCGATAATAGTGCGTTTTGAACGCTTGGTCGCGGGAATCCGAGAAAGACTCCAAACTGATTGTAGCCATGACAGCTTCTAACGGATGCGTGAGCCAAGGTCATTTAGAATGGTCAAAGTATATATGTCACACCATTACTCTTTGATACCATCTGGAGTTCGTAGCTCATCTGTTCTTAGCTATACTAGTGGGTTATGTAAAGTGATAATTTGGTAAATACAAGTATTGAAGTTGAGGACACGGAAAAGGAATGGAATACATTTCGTACAAGAGACCGTACACATACCGCATCATGATAACAAACTCGGACATCAGGATTGCTCCCATTATGACTGCTGTTCAAAGACCGAACCACAAGCAAGAAGAGAAATAGCTCAATGCACAACCTTCAGACCTTTGGAAATTCGACTTACTGCTCCTGTTGTCGCGGTAGCTGCTCCGTTTTCTTCCTCTGATCAACTAAAGAGTCTCGCCAGAAAACCCTTTGGTCCATCCTTCAACCTTGAAGCCCCACTTCCCCCTCCCGAGCTCCTCTTTTCATCCCTATAGACCCTCTCCCTCTCCCTCTTCATCTCCCTCGCCTTCCTGGCCGCCGTCTCCGCCTCCTCTAACTCCTTTCTTTTCCTCCTCAACTCCCTCCTCGCTTCCGCTTCAGCCTCATCCAACTCCTTCCTCTTACTCCTCCGTTCCCTCCTCGCCTCATCATCCTCCAAATCCTTATGAGGTCTCCTATCCGCACTTCGGGCTTTCGTCTGCGCTTCTTGTCGACTGCTTGTTGCTGTGCTGAGGGTGGTGGATGCGCGGGGCCGGCCGGCAGAGCGACCTGAGGAGCGAGATTTGGAAGTTGAAGATTTGTCGTTGACGCGGAGGAGGAGGCCGGTGTCGCTTTCGGCACGGGGCATAACATCGAGGATCTTGGGGCGGAAGAGGGAGGGCTTTTTCTCTGGCTCCTTTTCCTTTTCTTTGCGGCTGGATTTGCGCTCTGACTTGGGACGCTCGTTAACTATGCTTCTCTCGCTTGTTTTGGAACTAGTATGAGGTCTGCTTTGCTTCTTTTCCTTGGCTTCTTTAAGGATCTGAGCGACATCACCCGATTTTGCTGTTGAAGCGCTGACATCGCTTTCGCGGCGTTTGCGGGAGGTGTCGACGCTGGCTTTCGATGATGATTTACTATGACGACGTTCACGTTCCCATCCTTTTGATTGACGACGACGTCTGGATGAGGTCGGAGACGGAGGCGGTTCGAGTGGGGCTGCATCGCCAGCTGGCTCTTCAGCAATAGCTTCTTCACTTGCTGCAGGGGCCTCAGTGGATGGGTCAGCCGCAGCTTCAGGAGTTGGTTCGGCTAATGAATCTGCCGCTGCCTCCGGTACAGGCTCCGCCGGCGGTTCTGCTGCTACTTCTGGAGTAGGTTGCACAGGAGGATCTGCAGGAGTTTCTGCTGCAGCCTCGGGGGCCGGTTCGGCTGCTGGTTCTACAGCAACTCCCTCAGCAGCCGCTAGCGACGCTCCTCCTGCAGTGTCTGCGGCGATCTCCTCGGTGCTTGCAGGAGGTTCTTCCGCTGACGCCTCTGGCGCTTTCTCTTCGATAGCAGGGGAAGCTTCTTCTACTGGTGCTGGGGGAGGCTCTTCGGTGGCCGTAGGAGCCTCTTCCTCTTTCTTTTCCGGTGCTGGCTCTTCGGTAGCTGGGGCAGTCTGCTCTTCAGCTGGGGCAGGGGCAGGCTCTGCGGCGGCAGAGGGAGCTTCATCGACTGGTGCTGCTGAAGGCTCTTCTGTGGCTTTGGGAGCTTCTTCTACCGTTGGCTCCGGTGCTGGCTCCTCGGTGGCCACTGGAGAAGACTCTGCTGGTGGCTCTGGTGCTGTTTCCTCAGCTGCTGGGCTCGGCTCCGACGGTGTTGCTGCGGGAGGCTCGTCTGGGCTAGGTTCTACCGCGGACTCTTCGTTGGCGGGTGGGCTTACTTCTGCTGGAGCTTCTTCGCTCGCTGACGTGTTTGATTCTACAGGAGGCTCTTCGGTTGCAGGTAAGCTTGGCTCAATGGGCGGCTCATGAGATTTATCTTCTGTGGCGGGCGGAGCCTCGCCATCGCCAGCTTCTTTTGAAGTTTCAACAGGAGTATCTGCAGCTGGCGCCGATTCTGCAGGCGCAGGTTCTTCGGCTGCTGCCGCGGGAGTGTCTTTATCGTCTGACTCACCCAATACTTGCTGTGCGGGTTCGCCAACTGGTACTTCTTCGTTTTCCACATGTGCAGCTTCATTTGAAGCGACTTCCTCGCTTGCAGGCTTATCTTCTGGTGGTGCTTCCTCGATGGCTGCTGCTCCAGCTGCAGGTTCCTCCGGAGCTGTGGGCTGTGGGTCTTCGGCGGGCTTCTCTGGCGCTTCCTCTTGCTTGGACTCCGTAGGCTCCTCTGAGCTAGGGGCCTCATCTGCTACTGGCTCTGCTGCTGGAGCATCTTTTGGGGTATCTTCGGCTCGTGGCACTTCTGGCGATGCATCTTCGGTTGCTGGAGGGTCAGCCGCTGCAGCTCCCTCGGATGGTGGATCTGCTGATGACCCTTCCGGTGCTGGAGTGTCTGCTGGTGGAGTAGAAGCATCCTGGGCTGGCTCGGTTGGTGCAGGCTCCTCCGCTTTAATTTCAGCTGGTACAGGTTCTTCTTGCGCAGTCTCAGCTGGCGCGGATTCTTCTGTTTTGTTTTCAACTGGTGCAGGTTCCGCTGGCGCAGGCTCTTCTGCGTTAGTCTCAGCTGGTGCAGCAGATTCTTCCGGTATAGGTTCCGCTGGCGCAGGCTCTTCTGACTCAGCTGGTGCTGCAGACTCATCTGGGGTAGGTTCTGCGGGTGCAGCCTCTTCTGTTTTAGGTTCGGCTGGTGCAGCAGACTCTTCTGAGGTAGGTTCCGCGGGTGTAGGCTCTTCTGCTTTAGTTTCAGCTGGTGCTGCAGACTCATCTGGGGTAGGTTCTGCGGGTGCAGCCTCTTCTGTTTTAGGTTCGGCTGGTGCAGCAGACTCTTCTGAGGTAGGTTCCGCGGGTGTAGACTCTTCTGCTTTAGTTTCAGCTGGTGCAGCAGACTCTTCTGGTGTAGACTCCGTGGGTGCAGGCTCTTCTGCTTTAGTTTCAGCTGGTGCAGCAGACTCTTCTGGTGTAGACTCCGTGGGTGCAGGCTCTTCTGCTTTAGTTTCAGCTGGTGCAGCAGACTCTTCTGGTGTAGACTCCGCGGGTGCAGGCTCTTCTGCTTTAGTTTCAGCTGGTGCAGCAGACTCTTCTGGTGTAGACTCCGCGGGTGCAGGCTCTTCTGCTTTAGTTTCAGCGGGTGCCGAATCTTCGGGCGTGGGCTCCGACGCTGGAGTTGCTTCTGGAGCGGGCTCCGCCGGCGTCTCCTGCACGGCCTCGGCAGGGGCAGCTTCAGGCTCCGTGGGCGCAGGTTCTTCTGCTGCTGGCTCTGTGGGTGCTGACTCTACAGGCGACTCCGCTTGAGGTGGATCAGCGTGACCTTTCTTCGACTTCTTCGACTTCTCGTTCTTTTTCTCGTGTTTTTCCTTCTTGTCCTTCTTTTCGTGCTTCTCTTTCTTCTCACTCTTTTCCTTATCAGCCTTGTCCTTCTTTTTAACTAAGACAGCATGCTTTGACTTAGAGGACTTTGACTTCTTCTCTTTAGGCTTCTCACCCGTTGGGACTTCGGGAGCCGGAGGCGGTATTTCGTCAGAAGGCGCTGCATCCGCAGGCGCTTCTGGTTCCGCTGCAGATGCTTCTGGTTCCACTGCAGGCTCTGCTGGTTCCGCTGCAGGCTCTTCCGGGGCCGGAGCTGGAGCCTCAGCTTCTGGCTCTGCTACGGTTTCCTCGGGAGCTGCTGGTGCTGGTTGAGACTCTGGCTCTACTGCGGCTTCCTCGGTCGCTGGAGCTTCGGTGTCTCCTTCTGAAGCGTCTTTGCTCTCTTCGACAGCTTCGCCTTCAGGAGCGGCCGGATTTCCCTCTGCGGTTTCTGCGGACTCTTTTGCTTCCTCTGGTGGAGGTGCATCTCCCGATTCATCTTCAGCTGGGGCCACCTCTTCGGCTATAGGGACACCACCATCGGCATTTTCCTCACTCCGAAGCTCTTCTGGCGGGTCAGTCGCGTCTTCTGCTTTGGCTTCTTTTGGTTTCATCAGCAACGCTGGCTTTTGCATACAACAAAGTAATACTCACCAGACTCCTCTGGTACGGCTTCTTCTGGTGAAGGTGCCTCTGCTTCAGGTTGGTCACCTCCATTGTCGTCTTTGGGAGGCTCCTCCGGAGAGGTTTCTTCTGGCGGAGGTTCCGGAGGGAGGTACGGATTTGGCGGTGGAGTAAGCACAGGTGGTGTAGGTGGGTGAAACACCGGTACGCTCGAGTAGCGAGCAGTATGTGTTTCAACGGTGTGCCAGGTCCATGTTTTTGGCTGGCCGTACATTGGCATTGGAGCATGGTGATACATTCGCTGGGCCATCTTCAAGTGTCTTGTGTTGTTTCCTTACAATTGAGACTCTGGACGGAAATGTGGTAGGGATGAGGCAATAAATGAGAATCTTTCTATGACCGAGCCATAACGCTCTTCTCTCTTAAGAAACTGCAGTAGCCAATCGGACATTAAAGTCTCACGTGGGGTTGGGTCGAATGACCAGGAGAGATAATCACACAAATAGGAAAGGCGTTTGAAGCAACAATAAGCAATGATGAGCATAATAGGCCAACGACGTGAGCTTTGAACCAACATTCGTATCACAGAGATGGAGAGTATCGCACACCCCCATCGCTTACAGGTAGAGTGTGCAATTTTCGGAGTCTTGCATCATCTGGAGCTTTCGATAAGCGTGGAGTGGCCAATTGGAGCCACGTCAAGAAGCAGTTTCACCAAAGAGCGTAAAGAGCGTAAGAGGCCGGCATGTGGAGTGGTAAGCTAAGAAGGGTTTGGCAGACCAATGTTCGCATTGGCGGATGCATGATGAGGTACCATCTGAGTGGTGCCTCACTTTCTTACCTTTCTTCAGTGGTCGTATCCCCGTGGGGACTCCGGCCACCAGTAGCCCGCTTGATGCCCAACGCGCTGCTGTACCCCTGATTCGAGCATACACTAGACGCACAGTACTAAGCAGTTACCCCCATTACGAGCTCGCATTAGATGTGAACTTTCAACTCTCTCTGCATTGCAGAGTAAAAGGCGCATCGAATGTGTGTATAGCCGAAAGAAGAGACCATAGAAAAGGTGAGGCAATACTTTTTGCCCTCGGGCTTTCCAGGAACAGGAAGCGCTGGGGGCCTTTCCGGGTCCGCCCGCCCTGCGATACCGGCCCCCGCAGACCAAAGTCTTGGCATTTTCCCTGCCCGAAACAGTCATTGCAGGTACCTTAGGTAGGTACCTACTCACCTTAACTGCCTTCCCCTTAGGCCGCCTGCAGCACCCAACCTGGCTTGTTTTGGTGCATAAGCAGCTCGCCATCCCTTACATCCTCTCATCGCAATATTGGCGCTTAGATATCGAATCTGCCACCTTGAACTTCATCACTTTGGAGCAATTGGTGGCTTCAAGGTCCAAGAGGGACCGTGAAAGTTGCCCCACCCACGGATAGGAATCATGCTGGAAGAGTAACACCAGTAACACAGCCCAGGCATCAGTCTCATGACTCGCGACGGATAAGAATCCAAAATGGCAGGCGAGGCAACTGACCATCGAGAAATCCTGATTACGCACCTGAACCGCTTGCTTTCTGCTCGAGCATATCCAAAGACCATATGTCCTTCAGAGGTGCCACGAGCATTGACTGCCAGAGAGCTTAAGACCCTTGAAGTTTCCGACTGGAGGAACCTTATGCCTGAGGTCCGCGAAATGCTTTGGGATCTACGTCAACGTGGTCAGGTTGACATCCTCCAGAAAGGATCGCTGGTACCTGATGATGTTGATTTGCCAGACATCAAGGGTCCAATTCGAGCGAGAAGGTCCCATGCTGATCGATGAAGTACATCGGCATGGAGTTTACCGTCGTTGTTTGCTATCGATTTTCAATGACAGTAATAGGACGAAAGAAAGGGCATAAACTTTTTTTGAAAGAATATTGACATGCTTGTCGTCTTCTTATCCACCAGCCTGATACCAACCCTGCGCAAAGATGTCACGTGCTTTGTGCGCCTTAAACGTATTAGCACCGCCTCATTGCACCAATAGCTGTAGCTAGCATGGAATCACAGCGGTGACGCCTTGCTCCGTCTGCTTCCGACTCTGCAAACCTTCAGCCTTTGGTGGACTCTGTCTCAGTAACATTGCTACAAATCGTCCACTGCCGGACCAATCGCACACATGTTTAGGTACTGAAAGGGAGGGATAGCACGGGCCTAATCCCGTAGACTGAAAATACAGATCGACTCAACAAATCATTGAGCATGAGTCACTCAATACTTCGAGATAATTATCGAGGTGGGATGTCAGGTCGAAGGAATGGCAGATGCGGTCTGAGAAGTAGAGCCAGGCTGGTCGTCCTCCCCTTAGTCAAGAGAATATGGGGCGTTCGCGGGTCAAGTCAGATTCCAATACTCAGATGACATAGTCTGGCGCGACGAGCCTGCCTTTCGATCTGGTGGTCAGGGTTGAGTTAAGAACGAGTATAAATCTATATCGTTAATACTCTCAATATACAGACGGTGCAATTCGTCATGCAGCCTTGCCGCAATTTTAGGCAGCAATGTCACGTGCTTCTGACTCAAACTTTGACCATAGCCTCAGTTCTCTCATATTTCCATTACAAGTCTTGTCCTCACTATAGGCGATGCCTTTCGCTATCCGTTCCTTGTATAGCTAGCTTTGGTGCATCCACATCAATAAACACCGTTTCACTCGCTTGAAGAGTATCAGCGACAGATCCGCGATGGCAATAGCATCTGGCTTCGGCGTGAATAATGAAAAGTCCCATGACTTTCTCCTACAGCCAACGGAGATTACTAAGGTTGTCATCGACTTTAAAAAAACTGATCTACCAGAATACGACGGCTTATACGCCACAGTATTGGACAACGTCTTCTCGGAGCAGGCATGCCAGACCTTAATCAGCATGGCAGAGTCTAGCACAGGCGGTGAGTGGGAGGAAGCCATGGTGAATGTTGGCAATGGAAAGCAAAGAACCATCAAAGACACTCGGGACTGCGGCCGTATCATTTGGGATGACTTCAATATAGTTGCGACAATATGGGCGCGAATTAAGGACCAAGTGCCAGAAATTCTTACATTGAAGAATCAGTCGCACATTACTGGCTATGGACCAGTTAGGAGGAATGAGACCTGGAAGATGTCCAGACTCAACGAACGAATGCGCTTTCTTAAATACCAAGAAGATCAATATTTTAGACGTAAGTATAATTGTGCCTTTCCATCACCACTGCAAAACATGAATCTAATCTGTGCTTTTCAGCGCACGAGGACGGCTCCTATGTATCTCCTGACGGCAAAGAAATCTCGTTCTACACGCTCCATCTTTATCTCAATGAGAACCCAGGCGGCGGAGGAGCCACGACTTTCCACTCTGACTACCTCGACCGCGAGTTCAACGTCGAACCCAAACCAGGTCGGGTGCTCATCTTCCAGCACCGTGGCCTCCTCCACTCGGGTGCAGACGTCACACGGGGGACAAAGTACACAATGCGTACAGATCTGATGTATAAGAAAGTAGATGAATGAGTAGATCGTCCCGTTTCCCGTCATTCCATGCAATATATGTTACACATACGCCTCAACCGGCTCTAATGCGTTCCCACCTTTAGTCATGCAACGCTGATTCCCATGCAAACATCTAACAAAGATTCGTACACCCAGCTCCCCTTCGATCAATCGCACCTGCCATCCCCCCAACCCGTCCTCCACCTCTCTTCCCACCTCTCACAGTCAAACTCTCCCTTCCCCAACTTCCTGTTGACCTCATTATGTGCCTCACACATCCATCTCCCCAACTCCCCTCTCCCCGAACCCTGGGCTCATTCCCCTCCCTCTTCATCCACGCCTGGAAATCCTCGGCGCAGACCCAACAAGGGTAGAGCTTTGAAAAGAGAGACAGGAATTGCCGCATTTCGGTCTGTTGGGTGGGGCTTGCAGTTGGGGGGTAGGAGGCGGTGAGAGTGTGCAGGAAGGTCCAGGTGCTGCGGCCTAGGACTTCCACGTCGGGTGGGCAGTCATCTGGAAGTGTTGCTTGTGTCCCAGTGAGAGTGGTAGAGGTGGGGGTGGTTTTCGTTTCCTTTTTGGTCATGGCGGCCCAGGACGCGAAGGAGGTGCAGGAGCGGCAGCTATATTAACGTATAGTCAGCACATATTCTTGAGCGTATATTTCCGCTGGAAATTACATTAGAGCTGGACATACGGTTTCCCATCGGGACCCAGTACTACGCCCTTAGGTATAGCTTTTTTCTGCGTCCCCACTTGCTCTCCTTCCACTGGCTCGGCTGTGGGCTGCTGGCCTTTCTTCTGTACATCGCTGAAGAATTTGTCCATGCCTCCTTTGATGTACCAGCAGCAAAAACGCTGTTATTAGGCTTCATGTTTACAGATTTGTCATGGCAAAACCTCGGCACCAATTCGCGGACATGACGCACCCCCACGTCGTCCTCGTCCATTCAGGCATCCAATGGATTTCGGGGCCATAGTCAAGCCCATACGCTCGGATTCGTCAGGTGACGGCCTGATGAAACCTGTCATTGGCTGTAACTTCATTCCGCATTATTACAACCTGAGCATGGCATCATCTCCCTGAATCCCTGAGTCATTCGTCCCCTCTAACGTTGCGAAAATAAACAAGAACACGCAACAACCCACAGATAGATCAAGAGACCACTGATCCCTCCTTTCAGCTAGGGAGACTATCTGACAATGAAAACTTCTAATACCCATCATTGATCTGTTATCAGGACTCTTTGCCCGCTCGTTGATATGTACACCCCTTCCTCCCTCCTCACCCTGCCGCTCGAGGTCCGCCAACATATCTACTCCTATCTCCTCATCAACAAATACCCCGAACTCTTCCTCTGGAGCTATCGGAACTACTCCGCATACTGCCTCTCCCTTACCTGTCGCCAGCTCTACCTCGAAGTGCTCAACTACTACTACGCCAAGAACGTCTTCCGGCTCTCCCTTGTTGACTATGAATGCCTACCAACCCAACTGCCCGCATGGTCCAAGAGAAGGGCTGACTATCTGGAAATCAATCTCAAAAGAGTGCAACACCTCCAATTAGAAATGGAATTATACGATGATGGTCTGTCTGATCCTCTGCAAGTGGAGCAACCAGAGTGGTTCCGCGGCGCTCTGATGCGCGCAAGGCAAGGGTCTGTGGAGAAGTGCTGGTTGAAAAGTCTTGATATACAGGTCTGCGGACCGCGCTCGTGGAGCGAAATTTGCGATTACACAGGGCAGGGTACCGATGAAGAGATGGCACGGTATATAGCCTTTTTACAACCATTGAGAGGGAGGATAGGGAAGCTCACAATTTTCGGTCGGGAAGTGACGCTTGATGATAAGGACCTTAGAGTCGATAATGATACCAAGATTGACGATTTTAATTCGTTTTCAGCTCAGCCAACCTATTATAACCATCAAGAATAAGGTATCTCCTACGCCCAATACGCTGCGATTCTTGAGCCTGGGGACAGAGGATGGAATCGCTACCATGCTTTTGACATATTATTCACAGCCGCTGCAAACTTCAAATTACGGACCTTGTTGGACCAGAGCTGTCAGTAAATGGACACAAGTAGCAGCGATCCAGTACTATTACTAGATTTCTCAACCTGGAGCAAGCCGAGCAAACACTAGTTCCAGCTTTTTCCGTCGCTAGCGAGCCTGAGTAAGGTAGAAAGATTTGGCTTTAGAAGGTTTTTTGGTGTACAGAACTCGCGACTTAAGGGAATCACTCTATGTCATTCCTATGTTGAGACATCAATGTACAAGAAATGACCGAGAGTCTAATACCTGAGCCCCTTGATATGACCACCATGGATCATGGAGACTCGATGATTCCGGTCCTTTGTACCATATTCATACACGACGACCTCGACGACTTGGCGAAACCCGTAAGTTTTTCCGTGACGAGGATGCCACCTCGTCTGCGAAGGTTGTGTGACCAGCGCTGACAGTCCAGGCTACACACTCGCTTTGACCGATCCCGGTCACCGGACACCCAGTCAATGAGACGGACAGATAAGAGTGGCAAGGGTCTCGATTTACATCCCAAACACAGTCACCAGTCAAGGATTTTGATGCCGGTGTTAGATACAATGCCCCAGCCCATCCAATTCGGCGATTCCCGATCCTTTGGTTTGCAGTTGAGGGAAGCATCGAGCTGGGCATGAGCCACGATCGGACTCATGGAGCTAAAAAAGTATTACACTCGCAGGCTGCGGCAGTTTTCGCTCCAAAACACACTAATTGCTGCCTCGAAAAAGGCGGGTCCCGGGACGTAACCGTGAGACAGGCTTAGGTTGTCACATAGTATAAATCTCATTCGTTCAAACCAGAATAGTGCGGCGGGGGTCCCTGTCGACATGTGTATCGGAGTTGTCACAGTGGCAACATGGGGCCTGGCCAACACGATAAGTGCGAGGGATGGCCATGCGGGCGGTATTGCTTGTCTCTGTGGAGGTGCATGCAATCACGAGTGTATTTGGGTTCCTGTCATGCGGTAGGAGCGTCTCAGTGAAGATGTATGGACCCGTTTCTGCTTGTACAAATGGTACGGCACCCGTTATCATGGCTGAAGGGGTTTTGTGATACATGAAATGCCGCTTACATCAACGTCTGCAACACTGTTTACGCAGGCTGAAGTAGAAGAATTTATATTAGGTTTACTTATGAAGGTGAAAGCTGGAATGCCAGGATATGCGATTGGAATGGAAATGGTATTTTTGACTCTCGACTTCTGAGCAACCCACCAGACTTGTATTAATATCCAGCCAGGAAGAGCAACCTTCGCATACGTACCTGATCCGTTTTGATTTGGTGAAAGAGGAGCAGTACTCTATTAGCGGAATATTTCACAGCGAATAAACGGGTCTTGCAGCTTCGTCTACGTTCTTGTCTATTTGATTGGAAACAAACTGGATTTGACACATTTTAAAACGCAGAGATACTAATCGCAGAATGAACGAAGAACTTCCGGTTACGGCACCATCTGCAAAGATTGATTGGAGTGCAATGGCGTATCTTGGTATCAAAGCGGAGATTGATGATCTAGCTCACTCCTGGGATGTCATCGGACCGTTCCAAGCTATGTTCTCCATGTTCCTTCACCGTGTTGGCAAAAGACTGGCGAGTGCAAAGTACTTCTCCAGACGAACATCATCAATGTCCATTTCAACTTTGGCAGACACTGAGAGCTATTGAATGTTACCAGTCTCTCACACATATATCAATCAATACCTTGACCGAGCCGTGACCTCGATTGCTGACGCGCATCTGCTCATGACCGAAAGATTTTTGACGCGAGCTTTTTTCGCCTATCGGACACGCTAACACTTCGGAAGTTTTCGGCTTTTCATCGGCATGATCATGTCTTAGCGCAGGTTTAGAGTCACACTAGTAAAATGTCCTGTTGACCTCTACACCAGTACGTGTTGTCCACTTGTTCGAATCTTCTGGTCTGTCTTCAACACTTTTATCACGGAGACCCTGATACATCATTCTCATTTCTCGCGCTGTACATCTCTCAAGATCACAAAATAAAGCTCGTGTGAACCGCGGCGGTCGGTTCAACCCTGGCTGAATTACGGTACGAGATTCAACCGTGATTCAACCGTAACTCTCCGTCATGTCTGCATATAACACCGGCATGCTACAGCAGCAAACCCCACCTAATCATACTGCCAACTTCAACATAAGCCAATACCCTCCGCTTCCTGACACACCGGGGAATGTGCCACCTCATACACCAGTATACAACAATGTCGATCCTCAGTTGGGCCAGGGTCAAGGTCCAACACCGTTGAAGAGCGCGAAAGAGGGAAATACAGGGCAAGGCAAAGCCAGACTACGGAAGGCTTGTGACTCTTGCTCCCTTCGCAAAGTGAAATGCGACGAGGCCGGCCCGCCTTGCAAAGCATGTCAAGGGCTCGAGGTCCCATGCACATATGACAGGCCCAGTAAACGCCGTGGTCCTACCAATCAAGTCGCAAAGAAGCTCAAGGCAGCTAGGCTCAACTCACCAGGTGCGACAGGGTTATCGCAACCCTCTTCACCAACAAATGCTGCACACACCCTTGCGTCTTTCGCGTCGAACCCTGTGATCTCCGCAGACACCATCTGCCACTGGTCCATCTTGCGTTGCCTCGTTGACGATTATTTCACGCATATCCACCCCCTCGTTCAATTACCCCACGAGCCATCATTTCGCTCAGCTTTCGAGAGACGCGAAGATGTCTCCAACCCAACCTTCCTCGCCATGTTGGCATCCATGATAGGATGCCTAGTGGCCAGCTTTCCCCGGAAAGCACAGCAACACTTTCGACTTCACAACATGGAGAGCTTACTGCCTACGCCTATTAGCTTGGTGGAGAGATGCCATAGAATAGCCTTGGAGGCCCAGGGTGTCGGATACTTGGACAAAAATCTGACTATTCACGATGCTGTTACGAGCTACTTACTTGGCCTTACCAGCGCATATATGTTTAATAGACCGTCCTGTATTCTATACTTCAGGCGGTGCCTGACCATATTGACGACTGTGGGTGCACATAAGCCAAACACTATCATTGGTATGCCCCGACCTGGCCCTGCTCCTCCAGCAAGAATGACCTCCAATGGGCATGTTTTAGAAGGGCCAAAAGCAATTGATGTGGACTTGGTAATGCAGGAGATTTGTAGACGCACTTTCTGGGTCATGTTTGCCAGCGCTCGATCGCTGCAGCAGCATGGTGTATCGCAATGGGAATTGCCAATCCCGCCAGCAACGAAGTCCGAACCATATCCGCCACTACCCATGGAGGTTGATGACGAGTACTTGACGCCGACAGGCGCACAACAACCCCCAAATGTTGTATCTAGGCTTGCTGGATTCAACGCAAACGTACGAATCTACACTTCATACAACAATCTAGCCACAATAGAACTTGTCCACGGCGTCAATGAGGTGGCCAATTGGGAGCAACAAAAGAGTGTCCTTGAAAAATCTTTACGAACGGTCAAGGAGGTCGCGGCAGAGCTTCCTTCAGAGCTCCAGACTAATCTCGAGGGCACCCAGGCACTTTCTCTAGACCACAAGTATCCCTCACCAGCTAATGGGCTCTCGGATCTTCAAAATCAGAGCCACTACGCCATCAACGGGTTTGACAACAGACCTATCGACTACAGCCGCCCTGAGGAGCGCAGTCAGATACAGTACGGTATTCAGAAAGCCAATATCTGCGCTACCCAGCTCTCAACGCGCTTATATTTGGTCGAAAAATACTGCAACCTGCATGATGTGCAGAAACGGAACGACTCCAGCAACCCACTGCCAGAGCTGATTTCTCCAGCATTGGATAATTTCAGTCCGACCCAGAGCAATCTGAGCATGTCCGAAGATGACGTTAGTAACGAAAGGGAAGAAATTGTTAAGAGCTTTATCTCACTCCTCAACTCTGTTAATCAATCAGCCATGGAGACGAACGGCGCGAGCTTCAGCCATAGAATCCGCCAACTCGCCTCTACCCTGCTTGATCTACCACGCCCTCGGAAAGGTCCTCTCCTCCTGAGAGCAGAGACATACTTAAGACGCTTTAAGGACGTCTTAATGCAGCTCGAGCGCGTACAGCCTAGCAGCGATGCTTTTGAGGATGACGAGGCGGCTTATTCGCGACGTTGGAATGAGCTGAGAGATCTTCAAGCAAGATTTGCGCAGGCCGGGGAATTCAGATCGCAGGGTTGAATCGATCGAAGAAGAGGCCAGTCAGTGGCATTGGTGGAGCTTAGGGGCGCTGGGTCCCCATGGAAAGGAATTGCTTCAAATTTTCGGCTGGGGCTTCTGCTTGCAGAACATGGTATTTATGATTGATTGCCTCGTGATGATGTGCTCTGGGTGCGCAAATGCTATGATAGCTGATTGATGGGTGATTGCGTTGCGCATGTCCAAGGTGGCGAGCTGTGCAGTGTCGCAAGGTACTAGTAGCTTGGGCTTCATATCACCAAAATGTTCATTGTGTATGCCATGTTCGGCTTGCCGGTGCCCTTGACCAGGTTCTGTACCATATCCAGATTCGCTTCCCGCATGTCATTATTTATGTACAATAGCTTAAGGATTTCAAACTTATGATGCTGTCCCAGAAAAATTGCCTACGATACATGACCCATACTCTCATCTGTAACTACCCACCCTAATCACTTGCCTCTTGCACCACCACCACCTCCACCTTCTTAGCCGCCGCAGCAGCCAAATTATTCAAAAACGCACCCAACCTATACCCTCCCTTCGCAATCTGCAACCCAAGGTACTGCACCGCGCCCTCATAATAACTCCCATCAAGCTCAACCCCGCTCTCATCCTCCTTCAACACATAAACACAATTCAACGCATTCGCATCCGTCGCCCACTCCACCGCACACCCCTCCACCCCGTTGTTCACATCCACACAACTAACCCACCCCTCCTTCTCAGAACTATACGTCCCATTATCAATCTGCGTGATCAAACTCCCCGCGAAACTCTCCAACACACTCGTTGAATTCTTCCCTCCAGCAAGTTTCTCCACCATCTGCGTGTCCCAACACGCATGTAGATTTGTTTTTGCACCGTCCCACGTGACGGCGATGTCGTTGCCGCCTACTTCCAGGGATTCGTCGTGCAGCGGCTGCGTGATGTCGCCGAGGAAGTGGATGAGGAATTTCAGGGCTTCGGTTTGTTCGGTGGATGAGAGGGAGGTGTCTTGGATGCGGGTGGTGTAGTTGGAGATGGCGCTGACGACGCAGCCTGTGGAGCCGCAGTCGCGGGAGAGGGAGATGGAGCAGGAGGTTGGGGGGGAGTCTTCGGCGTCGATGAAGCTGGGGAGATGGAGATGATTTAGTGACGCTAGAGTAAGGTGGAAGGGTGGGGTGGAGTGTTTACTGGAATGGAGCGCTGAATTTCCCGGCGGTGGTCTCGCGGTATTCGTCTGCCCAACTGGCGACTGAGGCCATGGTTACGCCCTTGCCGAGGATGCTGGAGACGTAGGTTTGGGCAGTAGGAGTGAGGTAGTTTTCTGCTATTGTTGCGATGGTGGCATGGCCGAGGACTCCCCAGGCGAGGGCTGCGGGGGTGCTGAGGAGAAGGGAGAGGAGAATGGGGGTGACAGCGTGCATTGTCGATTAATCGGAAGGAGCTAGATGGTAAATCGAAGAATAGGAGAGTCAAGTAACAGAGATGTAGCATTATGCTGCTACTTTATAGAACATGCGACTTGTGAGAAGGTGTCCTTGCCTGAACGATACCTACCATTGTGAGGATAGCTTATACCCATGTACATTCTCTGTGCTTTCCCATCTTCAAATCATGTGCCATTTCCGGTACCAGCAGGCTCGCTGCGCATGCCTCATCAGGGTAGCGCAACTCAAGCTCGGACCTGCGTTTTGCCAAGTTGATGGATTTTGCAGTCAGGTGCCTGGACGACAGGTAGTCAGTGTCTCGTCCGAGGCTGGTGCCATGATAGGTCAAGCCGACGGGGAAAGCCGTTACTCTCTGTAAGAGGGGCTTTACCAAGTGATTGGCTCTTTGGAGACATTGCCATCTTGGCAGGTCCGGTTGCCAAAAAGGTATAGTCAAAAGATAAGGAAGATGTATGTTAGATCAGGGGTTGGGGGGGATACACGCCATGCTGCCAGAGCATGTCGTTGGCTGAAGGTTGGTCGGAAGATGTTTGGCTTGCCGCGGCCAAGAGGCGCTGCCCGAAATAACACTCGGGGCGGCTGGCCCAAGGCGGAAGGAAGGTTAATGGAAGTTCAAGACAATCGTCATGTTGCAGGGTAGACGCTCTTTGTGATGAGAGCAATGACATTAGCATGATTACTATAGGATCTTCTACTTAAAATACACAATTTACAGTGACCGGAGTCGATGGAACTCTTTCTGCGCGCTAGGCACGCCTTTTCACAACGCCAAACCATGCCGCTAAAACGCAATTGGAAAGTGAAAGACAGGGTATCATGCTGTAGCGACTGAATTGTAAGCCGTCGTGGTGACTGTGGTGGTGACGGTGATGTAAATTGGACTGTTTCCCGAGCTGTTGACAACAACTTTCTCGTCTACAACATTATTGCCGCCAGGATTGTTGATGCCAGCAGGGCCGTTGTTGCCAGGATTGTTGTCATTATTATCGTTGTTATTTGCTGGTGGAGGAGTCATTGGAACAATAGTGACGCCTGCCGGATAAGCACCTGCTGTTGGGGTGGTCTCAGGGATGTCTTTGGCGGCTGCTGGTAATGCGAGAATGGATGTGGCCGTAGGTTGGGGCTGATGTTCTTGTTCAGCGGGGATTGAAGAAGGATTCGGGTTAAGGACAGAGAACAGTGGACCCGAGATGGCTGTCGGCGATGAGTCGTCTGAGGTAGTCACTGTTACAGAAGGCTGGGTTTCAGACTTTGTGCTCTTAACCTGGGAGGCTGCCGTGGTTGGCGATAATTCCATGGTGTTCTGTGATGTAGATGACTGCTCCACAGGCTTCACTGCTGTTGTAAGCTGTGATGTAGAAAATTGGTCCACAGGTGTTGCGCTCAGGAGATGTGACGCGGTAGTGGTCGGAACTTCTGTGGCGGCTTGTGAAGCAGAGAATTGGTTCGGAGCCTCCACGTTTTCGACCTGGGACGCTGTGGTCACAGAAACTGCTTTTTGCACCGTTGTACTCGTTGCGGAAGGCTGAAAAGCCGTTCGCGTCGATGGCGTAGTCGCTGATGTCTGCGAAATCGCGGTTTCGGCCTGGATATTTGAGTCCGCTTCAGCTGAAGGTAGAGATGCCGTGGTTTGAGCTTGCTGATGCAGGCTCGTTGTCGTTGGGGTATTGAAGCCTCCCACTACAAGACCTCCTTGAATGTTTTGAGTGTTCTGCGTTGCGGGACCTTGAACTGTTGATGAAGCTTCGGAGACCGCTGAGACAGCTGGAGAGGTGGCCGAAGGCTGAGCAGCCAGCCTTGCAGCAGCATCACCCGGAATAGCGCATTCGACAGAAATACCAGTTTGACCAGATGGCAGCGGAAGAGCATAGCAAGTTTGACCTTGGGGACATGACTTCAATACGTAAGTACCGTCACCTTGGCACTGAGCTAGCTCTCCAGAGATGCAAGAAAATGCCTGGCTAGTGTCATCAGCATCACATGAAGATGTCTCGCTCAAGGTTTTGTAGATCTGGTTGAAGCCTGATGCCATTGCCGCATTGCCGTTTTGCGCGTTTGGATATTGCACCGTAGATGAAGGTTTGGGTGCGCCAGACGTTGAAGCGATTGTGACTGCTGCGAACTGGTAAGTATTCGTTGCCGGAATCTCTACCAAAGGAGCTGTAGACGCAAGTGATGTAGATGCAGATGACGCAGAAGCAGTCCCTATTGCATTATCGAGCCCATTGGTCGCTCGTGTAGATGTAGCAGGTTGGCTTTGCGAGACCTCAGAGGATGTTCCGCCAGAGTATTGGGCCTGACTCTCGTTATTATCAACCACTGGCGGAGCCACGAACAACGGTGTAGACTGTGCATTTGAGTTACTGGTCATAGAAACTGCAGTAGTTTTTGTAGCCGGTGTAGACGCGGTGTTCAGCGTTGTGGATGAAGAGCTATCGTCGAAAGTGGCTGTAGAGGAGCCTTGGTCTAGCGCAGACATGGTAGAATAGGTGAGCGCATCTGTAGTAGTACTCGAGGAGGTAGAGGATATCGTTATGGGTGTCGAGGTTTGGATGTCGTCTAAGTTGGACGGTATGGCGGACCCGTTAAAGAATCCGGGAGCCTGGTTGCGTCTATGCCTGGGTTAGTGATCAAGCTTAGATTGGTGGTTAAGAGTATACACTTACTGTATGAGACGTCCATACTGTCGGACAGGGCCAGCCTCTATGAGATTAGAAAAGACTGCCAGCAGTATGAGTATATTGGAATGCATGACGCGGTTCTGGCAAGCTGAGACGTAAAGATGTAGAGATCGTTATGGTCAGTTAAGCTGATTTTTTCCCAGCGGATAAATATGCTGCAGCAGATATGCACACAATACTATTAATTGAATGAGAGTGATGATGGAAGAAAGCAACTGAGCGACAAAGGACAAAGGAACAAAGAGAGTGCAAGACACAAAGAGACCGTGAGACGTGGAAACGCGAGACAAAGATTGGAAGCTGCTGAAGAAGACGTCAAGTCTTCACGAAACACGTACGATACAGACTCATATAGAGTGGCCATCGTTGAATATAGAGCATGAAACACTAGGCATGGCTGAAGACAGGCTGCAAGATCTGTGACAATCTCATCGAGACAAATGTCTGAGTAAGCGGCTGCTGCGACGTGCCTGGAAAGGTAATCGTGAAATTCATATCCAGTATGCTCAGATTAGCAAAGGTTGTTTCATGTTCTTGTAAGGGGAAGGCCTCTGTTGAGTGGTGATTGATGTTTGGCAGGAGCTCGGCGGCTGCTGTTTGGGTCGAGGTTGCTGGAGACGCGATCCATGATTCTGATTGGACTAACCTCCCTGGTGACTTGGGTACGCAAATAAGAAGCTTCCAGGGCCGTGGAAGATTCGAATGGCCAGGAGCAGTTGCTATACATGGTAACAATGATGTATGTGGAAGCGCTCATACTGGACAGCTGATGCTATATCGATCTAGGTTGTTATTGCAAGACAATGAGCGTCTTTTAATCCTTGGCGCGCCAAGCCGGGTGTTTTCCGGAGGAACCCTGCCCTGCTCGCTCTGGCAGAACATTGGTTTCCTTCATTCTCTTCAGCAATCCTTCCATTTGCTTATTTTCACGTATACTATACTAGCAGAAACATCGAATACGTCCATTGAATTTTGGGCTGTAGTATTGGTCATGCTTTTGCAGAGCTAGATGGAAATTTGATCAATTGTTGGTGCAACTATTGACAGCCGCCAACTCTCGGTCTTTGAGCATTGGAGAGGGAAAACATGTCGGTACTAATTAGGACGTGTTGCATCTGATCTTGACCATTCGATGACCTTATGAAGCAATAGTAATGGAATCGATGGTGGGAAGAGAAAAATCACGCAGATCCGGCATCACCACCAAAAATCCACAACGACCAAATGCCGCTGGGGCAGTTTCCTGGGGCTGAGACCTTCCGGCACCCAGTGTCTTGTCTGTCGGCCAATGATCAAAGATGGTATCTGCCATGAGAGAGCAGATCAAGCGAGGGTTGTCGGGCGGGGGATGCTTGGATGATCTATCCGTGAGGGTGTGGTACAGTAAGCCCATACGTCGTTCGTCCCGCAGGCGCAGGGTCGATCCCGTCGGCAGCGACCGCCTTGTAAACCTGTTGTGGAATTAAACGACGGTCCATTATGGCTGTCAACGGCCTCGCCCATTGGCAACATTACACCCCCTCCAAACACCTTTCATCTCTCAACGTGATCGCCACTGCCTACCCACTCCCGTCTTCGCCAAGCATGATCGCCACTCCTAAGGTATGCAACTCTACCTTAGTTTGCTACTTTAGAACAATGTTATGAATCAGGCCGTAAGCACCATACTTTATTGTCATTAAGCTCCGGTATCTCAACATCGTTGTATGAGCCGGTATTCTTACCATCTCGGCTGCTGCTATTTAGCCAGCTTCGGAAAAGTCCTCAACATGCCGGTTTGCAGAGCGAAGAGATCATAGACATAAGGCTTCTCAATGTTTCCATGCCAAAGTCGTGCCTGCTGATCCCTTTGGGGCCGTTGTCGTAATGCGAGGGTTTCCACATGTTCTAGTGGGCCTTCGGACCTCGTTACAGCCCGTCCATCGCAAATGCCTTGCGCTATTTCTGCAGTCCAATCCTTGCCTTCGCGATGTTTCCGTGGTGGGGGTGTAGGCCAAACTGCAGGGACCTCTAACGTCCAAGCAGGAACAAATCCGACGAAAGCAAGAGATGTGACGGACTCCCTTTCACTCGATGAAGTCTTCTGTTTTCGGACATTCTTGCCTTGTTGTATAAAGTCACCGAAGCTTCAAGTGGAAGCGATTCACATGGTGGCGTCCCAATAACAACGTTGGAAATATGCATCGACCGAGGTCCTCAAGAGCACTACGTTACTCTCATATCAGATTGTAAGCCGTGTTGCAATCTCTCGTGTATTTGAATTGAAGGGTTCGTAGGCCCTGCATGGGATCTTAGCTTATTGCTTTAAGCTCTGTAACGAAGATTTATGACCCACTTGATGAGTTCCTACTGGCCGGAGACCAGAATAAAATTAGGAAAGACGGTTGTGATGACTGCAGTGAGCAATTATGACCCATCCAATGATATTCTGATGGTGGGACTGCTCGACTACAAGAAGGGGACATGGGCGATTTTTGAGATGAACACCGCAGTCCCTCGCTTTACACTCAAAATTTGATACCATCTTTCATTGCAAGCTCTCCAGAATTTCCTAGACTCAGCTCTTCAGAACCCCATTCAATCCCATCACCACGATGTACCTTCTAAACACTATGCTCTCCCTTCTAGCCTTATCATTCCTTGTGGGTCTCCCAACAACTTCCCCCACTTCCTTCCAATCTCATCTAACCTCCTCAACAGTCCCATGCCAACCCTCTCAAACGCCACATCAGTGCAACCATTCCCATCTATCCAAACGAAACCGTACCCCTCAACTTCCTTGCCCCAAGATACCTTGCACCATATCCCACCGCAAGTCAGTATTCCTGTCTGGTACTAAGGTGTTGAGCTGTGCTGATAGAAACAATAGCTGGCTGAGTCCTACACCATACCACCATACTAGTACTTTAGTGGAGGCCTGGGAAGCTGGAGGGTTAAGAGCTTGGCCTTTGGAGTATGGTTCGGCTTTATAGACAGCATGCTTTGTTGAGTGGCATGGCTTATGGAGTAGTTGGCAGCTTGTAATGAAGATAGTAATCATGAATCATTAAAGGAGGTTTTGCTTGAATGCTTGTTCAACATAACATTTGTAGTAGATGAAAAGGCTAGAGTCAAAGAAAATCGACCCAAGAAATCTTCATCCTGTAGTGAAAGATACATCCCTAAGCCCCGAACTTATTGATATGAATGGCCCTAACCCCCTTGTCTATATTCCTCGTTCTGTTGTAACGTCTCATGCAACTGGCTGGGACACAGCTCGCCAGTTTCTTCCGTCCTTGTGAAATATGGATCTTACAAAGAAGGCTTCCCCACTCGACATGCTTAAAACCGAGGTTCGCTCATAGTGTGGCAGGGACGTAAGCGCCGTCATACTAAGACCAGGAGCCATCATTTGGATTTATCATTTCCGGGTCCCGTAGCAAGCGCCGCAGTCGTCCGATCGAGAGGCTGTCGAGCCGAAGTATGCTGTCTTGACCATCCTTTTCATAGTTTCCGAGTCTCTTTGTGAACGTCTTGGAGTCTTGCCGTAGATAAAAATTGAGAAAGAACAGATGCTCATTTATAGATACGTCGAGTGTTAAGCCTATCTCAATGCCTGGCTTGCTTAGTAGGAGACGTGCACCGGAGTTAATGAGTGCTTGAATAAGCCTATTCCCGCTTTTCCATTGGATGGACAGGCATAATGCAGTCTGGCCGGCACAATTAACCTTGTCGACATCTCTCATACTTCTCAAGATCATTTTCGCCATTTGTCTCTGTAGGCGTCGGTCCTCGATTTGGACCACGCTACGACCACACAGACAATGTAGTGGTGTATCTCCATTCGAGTCTTGCAGGTCCACGTCTGCACCATGTACCAGCAACAATTCAACAATTTCCCCATGTTTAGGCAAGTGGTGGCGATCAAAGGATACCCCTGAATAAGCTCTCAACACCCTATGAAGGGCCGTTCGCGAGGTAGAGCCTGGACGATTTGGATCCATTCCACGTTCAAGGAGCAAGCGTGTAGCTTGTAAATGGCCACGTTTTAACGCTATACTGAGGATCGATGGGTCTTGTGCGGCACCAAGCTCTAGGAGCGCTTCCATACTGTCTACATTGTTGTAATTGGAAGCGTAGTAGAGAGGTGTATAGCCGTCGTGCGTCTCTGCTTCTATATCCGCTCCTTGACTACAAAGAAATCTTATGACATTGGCTCTGTCTGGTTTTTGGAATGTCATGTGCAGCAGCTGATCTCCGTAGGTCATTGCAGAGTTAACAGCGGCTCCACACTCAGCCGCTACGTGGATTGCTTGGGCGCCGCCCACGGGGTCCGCTGCATCAATATTCGTGCCCTTGTCTAAGAGATATTGGATCATAGCGACATGTCCTGCCTGGACTGCTAAGTGAAGAGGCCGTATCAGGCTAGAACGAGACAGCATTTCTCTATCGGCTCCATAGCTTAGTAGAACCTCTACAACTTGAACATGTCCACCCCTGGCAGCAATATGAATGGCGCTCAAGTCCAGAGTCTCTAAGATTGGAACATGGACGTCTTGTCCTGACTGCAAAAAGGTTTTGACTATTCCAGCATGTCCCTGCTCGCAAGCGTCGGCGAATGAGATACGTGGTTCAGCGTTCGGCGTCATATTGATTTCACCGCTAGTGTCTTCAACCCTAGCTAGCTGTTCCTCCGTAGGCCTCAAGGCAGTTGGTTGGGCTTTGATGTGCCACAACTGCGTAGGTCCCGGTTCCCGAATTGTACAAATTTCAGCTTCTGAGCCATCGGCGTCTTCTGCAATTTTTTGCGCCATAGTGCGAGGCCTGATCTTGTCGAAGATCTTCTGCTCTATGCCTTTGAAAGGTCGCTGAAGTGCAGGCGTCCTGTAATTCCGCTTATAGACACGCGCCGTGAACAGTTCGTTCTCGAAGGTTAGTGGCTTGTATACCAGGTCTTCTTCGTTTTTCGACGCACCACTGTCAGTGGTATGACCCGTGTAGATAGACACTGACATACGTGAAGGCACTATTGAGTAGGCGCTTTCATCTGACATTTCGAATTGCTTCTCGGAATTTCGAAGCAGGTCGTTCCTGTCTCTAGAAGTAGGACTATATGTTATCAGCAGATTGGTCGGGTCTCCGAAAACATATTGGAGATGGATATGCGGGCCGCTGGCCTCACATCGCTGATCAAAATTTGGGTGAAAAGACAAATACCACTCACAGTTGGATCGCCTGTAGTAGAAGAGTCATTGAAGATGCTTGATCCCGAACACGTTCTTGGTGGCTTTTTAGGGTGCCTTCATTCCAGACTACTTTAGTCCGCTGGGTGAGGCCCATTTTCAAGGGCTTGTAGATCAGAAGCTCTTCTTTAAGCGCATCCATGACCAACGATCCTGTCTCAAGAGATCGCTGTAGTCGACCCATAAAGTCGTCTTTTTCCAGTAGCTCGTCGGGCGTTTCATTCTGAACCCACTGTCCAATCCTTGACCAGGCCAGCTGCATGGTGTCTAGCCCTTGGACCATAGAAAGAATGGCAAGCTTAGCATTCTTGTACTTCGAGACCAGAGTATTCAAGTCTTTCGCCGCGCTGCCACATATTTTTGCCAACGCGGCCGCTGAGCTCACTAGGCCTACGATCGTAGCTGGATCCATACGGAGGATAAGGCTGAGGTGTGATGTTCCACGTATTGTGGCCAGCTCAACTCATACAATGATTAAAACCCTGTAAGTTTGGATTTAAAAGTGATACATGTGAAACTCAATGGGTTACTAGGGATCGCATTTGAAAAGAAGTAGTGCTCATTACAGACATGGCTCACAGACGAGGCGCAGCAGCTTTGCCAGCCAGATCCAAATGGGTTAGTCATTCGGAAAACACATCCCACAAGCCACCATGTACCCTACAACAACGGACCGCTCCTGGATGTCCTTCTATGATTTGAATAATTAGCGAGCCATTTGACAATAAGCATAATCAACAAGCTTTCAAAACACTCTATTGACGCGATGGTAGAATACTTTCTAGAAAAGAGCTATACTTGTGCCATTTCTTTCGAGGAATCCAGTCTGGGTCTCATAACAACCGCGTGATCTATGAAAGAGTGGAAGAGTACTTTGGAGTATGTTGTTTGCGCGGGTAGGGGGAGTTTGTTGCAATTATCCTACGAGGTGGAGGCGCACCCCACAAAACCCCACGAGGCCCTAAAAGCACGCTAGAAATTTTTGATTTCCTGCACGCCAAGCACGCGCTTCTGGACCCAAGTTCCGAAATCGCCATTGGATTTCATCCAGGCTTTTTGTGACTCAATAATAATCCTGTAAATGATCTTCTCCGCTACACAGCATTTTCCGCAACACAAAAGGTTCTCACGCTTCGAATTAATCACACTCCATATATACCCGTCATCATGTGTCCTTCCTGCAATGGCGACTTAGCTCCAGCCACGAATGGACATGTCAATGGCACCAATGGGCATGTGGAAGATCATACCCCACACAACCCAAGGCGACAACCCTTTGCCTCCGTCGGTGACTACCTCTCCAACGTCTCCAATTTTAAGGTAACTGGAATTCAGCCGGTTGGATGATCAAGATAGCACGGGTTAAAGAGACAACAGATTATCGAGAGCACTTTACGTGAAGGAGAGCAGGTCAGCACGATCATGAAAGACAGAGAAGTGAAGGACGCTGGATATTGACCATGCTATTACAGTTTGCGAATGCATTCTTCGACACCGAGACCAAGGTCAAGATAGCAAAGGCACTAGATGCGTTCGGAGTTGAATACATCGAGCTCACCTCTCCGGCATCCTCAGAGCAGTCGCGCAAGGACTGCGAGATAATTTGCAATCTAGGACTCAAGGCAAGCTGATACATTGTGTTCTGCTGGCTGTGCGCCTTGAAGAAACAGACAGTTTTGCTAACGTTGGCTTCCAAACAGGCCAAGATCCTCACTCATGTTCGATGTCATATGGATGATGCACGCGTCGCGGTAGAAACAGGAGGTTTGGAAGAACTCTACGATGTATGGACGTGGGTATCTAACAAGTCTAGTCGATGGTTTGGATATTGTTATTGGCACCTCGCCGCAATTGATGCAACATTCACACGGAAAGAGCATGGACTACATAAGGGTACGTGGGCAATCGAGCAATCACGAGCAATGAGAAGCATCGTAGACGCTTATTTCTACGCAGGATACGGCCATTGAGGTGATACAATACGTTAAGTCCAAGGGGTTAGAATGCAGATTCAGCTCCGAAGATTCCTTCAGATCGGACCTTGTGGATCTACTTAATATTTATTCTATAGTTTCCAAGGTCGGTGTTGATCGAGTTGGTATCGCAGAGTAAGTAGACGGGTTCTGGCGTAGGGCCATTTCCACAAAATGGAAGCTGATAGCCACAATAGCACAGTCGGATGCGCTTCGCCTAGGCAGGTGTATGACTTGGTACGTCTCCCAAAGAAACCTCCAGGCTTGCTCAGAAAATAGGTATCGCTCGCTAACAATTAATATAGGTCAGGACTCTTCGCGGCGTCGTACACTGTGATATTGAAACGCATTTCCACAACGACACGGGCTGTGCTATAGCCAATGCGTATTGCGCGCTTGAGGCTGGAGCTACTCACGTGGACACATCTGTCCTGGGCATTGGCGAGCGCAACGGTATTACTCCCCTTGGAGGCTTCGTTGCACGCATGCTCGTGGCCGATCGCGACTACGTGAAAGGCAAGTACGACCTCACGAGGCTAAAGGCTATTGAGGACCTCGTTGCTGGTGCAGTCGAGGTCAACGTTCCCTTCAACAACTATATCACTGGCTTCTGTGCATTCACACACAAAGCTGGCATACATGCCAAAGCCATACTTGCGAACCCGACAACTTATGAAATCATCAACCCTGCAGATTTTGGAATGACCCGCTATGTTCATTTCGCATCGCGATTGACAGGTTGGAACGCTATCAAGAGTCGTGTGAATCAGCTTGGGCTGGAGATGACCGACAGTCAGATCAAGAGCTGCACTGTAAGAATTAAGATAAGTTCTGCCTCCCATTCGCTGCCTAACATCTACTGACGTTGCCTATACGCTATGGCAGATGTTGTATGAAACCTCGACCGTTCCGTATAATAAGGGCGCATACTGACCACAAACCAGAGACATCTAACGATCGAAGACACTGATACAATTATCAATGCCTTCTATGAAAACCTTTACGCGGACCAAGGTGGCGAGAAGCCGCTTTTGGACGACATGACCGCAGCCGAAAAGACCAAATTTGCCCAGAAGGAGGCGGAGCTGAGCCATGAGCCAGAGGCGCGGCGCCTGGACGAAGTTGTACAGCAACAGACGGATGTTCTCGCCACCAATGGCATTAGTGGCCACGAAGGTGTGAACGGTATGAACGGTGAAACGGCCGCAACCTGAATGAGAAACAATGGTGAACTTCGTGGTCTCGAAGCTGGTACCAGCTTGGTATAGTATGGACTGCTTGCGCATCTCGAGCATTTTATGGCGCAATTACTCGCGAATCTCGGTATAGACTCGAAAAGTACTGCACATACTGCCCGTTCATGCATTTGTTGGACACTGTGAATCGCTATCATTTGTCGATGATTATATGGAAAAGTCTTTTCCTTTCGAATGGGCATGGTATAGCATTCCTGATTTACGTTGGAAAGGACTCGCAAATATTCACGGAAAGGGGTACATAGTCATATCAAAAGAAATTATTCCTATCGTATATTCTTCGTCATCTTCCATATCCAGCTCATTGAACGCGTTCTTCCAATAGTGATGCATTCCTGTGACATGCCAATCTCTTGACGCAGTACAGTCACATGGCCGGGCGGTTACCAACAAGCTTCTACTTCTGAGTCCCTTTTCATCGCTCTCACTATCATCCCGAAACCCTGCACACATCGTGCTCTTTTCAGATAATCTTGAGCGTAAAGCCCATAACATTTCGAGCTCCCGCTGGCTCCACATCACTCGTCCCGAGCCACCTCTCAAATTCGGATGCCTGACTCAAGGACCAAGCCAAGAGAATGATGCATACTAGCCCTCTCAGAACTTACACCACCTATCACGCAGTTCCACTATAGTGGCTCCGGTCTCAGAAGATCCCATACCCAAAACCTCACCTTTCGTTCCAAACAACACCGCCAGGAAGATACCCACCACAAGTCGCCGAAGTCGTGATCTCGCCCTACCCAATCAGAAGACGCACAGCTTCACCCTCTAGAACATTCTTCGAAAGCTACACTCCCTCAGCATTACAGACCCCTACGTCCAACGCAAAGAAGAAGGTACCGAGTGCGCGCGAATAGCATTGCCAAGCAAATGAGTTGATGTTAAAAAGTCTCAAGAAAATTGTCAATTCGCATTGATGACCTTGGTGGCTTCGAGAGTACTGCTCATCTCATGCTTGGGGACTTGGTTCATGAATTTGCGAGTAATATGTTTGAATGGACTAACGACAAGTAGTCCGGCACAGGAGTGTATTGGATGCGCCGAATCGAGCCGAGACGGTTGTGTTACTGAGCTGAACCTAGTTTTGGTGCATGGAGTTCGCATTATCGACGAGGCTAGGGCGTGTTATGTCGTGCGAGGATAGCTGATTATTTGAATAGCTATGAAAGGGAAGAAGATAAAAAGACTAGTATGCGCGTAGTTTAGTTTGGGTTCAGGGGGTGGGGATGAGTGTGCTGGATTGTGCTTTAGAGAAAGTCTGACATGTGCCATGGCATACTAGCATCAACCGTTGGACATGTTTTCCTCTTATGTTAGGAACTGTGTTTTTGGACACGGACAGATTGCGATAGCCTTCTAATCACGGCTCACGGATGCAGAGCCCAAAAATCCATATGAGATCCTAATACAGGCCGCCATTGTAGCAAGAAAGATAGCCAAAGGACATCCGGGAATCAAGCACATTTACAGTCTTCTTCGAAGAGAATTGAGTTATTGAGTATCTGCTCGCATTAATCTCCAATTCAAAGTGTATACGATTACTAAGTAAACTTTCAATGCAATACATTTCTCATAAACATAGAACATCATACCCCATCACCAAACACCAACCCCCTAATCATAACAAAACGTACTAAAGCAGGCCTGACACCCACTCGGCAGCGTATCCCCCGTCTTCTTCACAATCGCACAAGCCAAACATTCCGCAAAACTAGCATTCATCCCATACGTGGCCACCTGCTGCCCATTGCTAATCATTCCCTGCGTTTCACTCGGACTATACTGCACCTTCTCCGTGCTCTCCCCGCTCGGAAAGGTATAATTATGATTCGGCAGATAGACAATCGTGACTTTGGTGTTATCATTACATCCGAAGAAGGTAGGGCGGATATTGTATCCGTTTGCGAGGAATGTGGATGTGGGGGGATGGTAGGCATTTTGGTTAGGCCGGCGAGTTGGGCTTGCATGTATGTTTGGTAGAGCTCGCTTCCGTCGGGGAAATTGGCGGATGTGTCGGCGGAGTTATCGTTTACGAGGATTACATTGATATCTCTAGAGGGCTGCAGGAGGGGGAAAAGGGGGTTATTTTGGTCAGATTCGCCGCCGTCGACGAGGGTGAGGTTTTTCTGCCCGGAAACGAGGGAGGAGTGGGCGTAGTTGTAGAAGGGATTGGGGTAGACAGCGTATTCGTCCATGAATGTTAGGGCGTGGGTTTCGTTTATAAGAGCGGTGAAGTTGGCGAGAATGCCGGTTGCGTCGGCGGGGAAGGCTGTGCAGAGTTCGTTGAAGACGTCGCTGGAGGTGCCGAGGATGAAGCCAAGGTTGTCGTAATTGGTTTCGCAGTGGCCGGGGGTGACTGGAGCGCCGTTGGAAAGGATGGAACCGAGGTATTGTGTTTGGGTGAAAGCGTTGACGCCGGAGTCGAAGGAGCCGAACTCGTAGGGGGAGAATTCGTAAATTACGGTGTTGTTGGGTGGGAGGCAGACGCCGGTGGAGGTCTCAACGTTTAGAGCTGTGATGATGGGGAATGGTACGTTATGGCTTGTGAAGTTTGAGAGGCTGGTAATGGATGCAAGTTGGTCGGTAACACCGCCGTCAGGACCATATAAAAGCTGATAAGAGAGCAGTCGCCCATAGGGATCAACAACCGTAGGCGAATAGCCTGCAGCTTGCTTTGCCAGGATGTCAACAACAATCTGTTCGTAAGCAGCTGGTGCGCCGGCAAGGTTAGCGGGAACCAGTAGGCTATCCGCAAAGGCTGGTGTCCAAAGATTTGTTTCTAAGGAGGAGATGGTAGGATAATTATTGCCAGCCAGAGAGGATAGAAACCATCCTCCCCCAGAGAGACCAGCCTGATACGTAAGTCCCTGATACAGACCGCTAGTACCCAAATTAGTATCTCGGTTGTCAAAGGCTTGCACAACTCCAGCTCCAGTGAGTAAAGAACGGAGACCGCCACCGCTGGTTGTGAGAGCAACGACAGGCAAGTTGGAGGTATTGAAGCTAGGGTTCACTTTTTGAAGCCATCTACCCAGAGCAGCAGATGCAACTGGCAGTCGACTTGCGATGTAGGCTGATTCAGAAGAAGAGATGCCCGTTGCAGTACGAACGAGAGGAGTACTAGGGCATGTGGCCGGTACGGGAGCATATCCGGAGGTGACAACTGGAGCAGACGAGACGAAGTCAAGGAACGAGATCAAGAGAAGAGAGAAGATGAGATGCATCTTGATCACAAGAGACGTTAAGCTCCGACAGACTGACGAACAGAAATGCAGAACGAACAGGCAAAGTCAGGAATGCCATGTTTATATCAAGGTCTGGGCCTTGTTTTAGCACCTGTAGGACACGAATATCAACCCGTCTCCTGCGCAAGCGTACGAGCCAAAGCTGCGTTGTGCCTAGTAAGTATGCCTCGCCCCTGCACACGTGTAGGAACCATTGCTAGGGAGGATTTCATTTGCCGAGAGATGGGGTACTAGTTGTATGGCAGCTGCCTCTTTTGTAGCGATGTTCTACCGATGATCATTTAGATCTTGGTCAAGGTTGTATGTATTGGGTATACTGTAGCGAACCACTGCGAATCGGCACCAGTTGTCGTCCAATGTGCTCAAAGCAATCGGAGTCGTGGCTTCTAGGCACCCATTCCGCCCCCGCAAGTTTCTTTTTGGGGGACATCCAGTGGCGCCGGCATGACGATGAACCGCATTAGCGTGGCTTGCCTATACCATAAGGGACCTGATGACCACGTACTTTGTTGTGAGAATGTAAGGCACTGGTAGACTGAGATGCCAAACGGTGTTGATCAGCACATTGAAGCAGCTTACGAGCAGCCGGAGACGAAGTAGGCTTAGTCAACGGTTCAGATAGACAGTAGAATCCCGTAACATAGCAGTGAGAGATTCCTGGAGAACCGCTCATTTCAAGCTCAATGATCTTCATTTTGGGGTCCCACTGCACGCTCAAACAGGATCATCTACATATCCCTCTCTAGCTCGACCATCTTCAACATTTTCTTCCAGAGCTCTTCGCTTAGCTTCTAACTTTGTCACCCATAACGCAGACCCAGCAGCAGTCGTAAGAAGAAACAGCATGCTGAGGACTGGTATCAGCTGTAAGAGCAATGCAACAGTGCCGAACCATGTATATTTCAGCTGCCTCTGCTTCACAAAAGCTTGCCTCTCTTTCTTTGTGAAATCCAGAAATTTGAAATAACGCCAGTGATGGAGTGGACCAGCTCGGTATCCAGTAATGAACAGGAACATAGGTGTACCAGCCACAGGTATTAAGTTCATAGGAAGGAAAATGATGAATTCGAGAATCTGCCGCAGGGAGAATGGGGAGTAGATGGCACTTGTTGTGGGTTTGCCAAGTTGCTTGACCGGATCTTTCCCATCAGGATCGAGTATACGGGAGGCTGCAACGAGGTCTGTGTAGCCTTCATTGATGAGGACGGCGTCGAAGACATCGACAAGAGTTTCGTCGACGAAGAATGCTTCGAAGAGAAGCGCGACGATTGCTGCGCCTTCACCAAGGACTAGGAAGGCACCATTGACCCAGGCAAGCTTACCATGGAAAATGGAAAGGAATGCCACCTATAATAGCTTAGTGTATGTGCTATATAGTTGGAATGAACCTAACCGTACCTGAGGTAGATATGTCCATATGAAAAGATTCGTGAGAACGAATACCGACAGAAGAACGCCCGGAAGGAGACGGGCTCGGAGGAGAGGCCATAGGAATGAGTGGGACAAGAAATAATAGATCCCCTGATGACATAGATGTTAGCAAAGGAGCATCCTATATCTGGATAGCTGCGATAGCGACCTTCAAAGGATAGAGCCACGAAGCTTGCGACACAGCTTTCACTGGAGAAACGATGAATGGCAGCCGAGGCTGACGCCTCTGCGTCTCTGTCATGGGTAAATTGAAGACATGAGGGTAGTATTAATCACGGGTGACCTCTACTATAATTCATAGATATGGAACAACGGTGACAATAAATGCTAGCAGGCAGCGGTTTCCTGACTAGTTCTACGGTCTTAACTCCGGATTTAAAGGTACGCTATTCTACCTACCTCGAGGTGGCTCACTGGCTTTAACTCGATCAGGCAGTATCTCGGAATCAGTTCCGCATCCCGATATCGGTGACGCAACGGCTTGTCACGGTTTTAGATGGTCAGTACTCCAAATCTAGCGGTCTCTTAGATTGACAAGCAATTGACTCACTGAGAAGTAGGACGAGCTTTCAATTGCCTACATCATGTCGAGCTCTTCTCTCAAAGACGTTTCTGCTTGCTTGAGATATCACAGTCGAGTCTGGTACCGCTGCCTGTCACCATTTTGGAACGATAGGTGAAAGTGCCATCCCATATCCGATAGCTCTGCCTATCCAACCCCTCTGTTGCAGAAATCACCCGGAAAGACAATTTCTTGCCTCTTTGATGAGGACCTCTCCTCATAAGGTAGTGTGGCTTCTTTGACAAGAACTCATGCACAATGCAGAGCAATGGAGCAATTCGCGGTCCTGACACCAGGAATGAGAAAGAGCTGGAGGAGGGCGTAGGACAAATGTCCAATTCCAGTACATTATTACCAGATTTGGTCAAAGCCCAGTCTGAGGATGTCAAGGCTCCGGCTCGAGGCCTGGATGGCAAAGACATCGAGGCCATCAATGGTTCAGGAGGCGTATTAGCAAGAGTACTTTCCAGGACTCAATCAAGATCCTCATACATAGACCCTGGCCCACCCCCAGATGGCGGCCTCACAGCATGGACCCAAGCATTCATGACCCATCTCGTCGTCTTCAATACCTGGGGCTATATCAACTCTTTCGGCGTCTTCCAGACCTACTACGTCACTTCCCTTAACCACCCTCCATCCGCTATCTCCTGGGTCGGCAGCGTCCAGATCTTCCTCCTTTTCTTCATAGGAACCTTCTCCGGCCGCGCCACCGACTATGGTCTCTTCCGTCCCACCTTCTTCATCGGCTCTTTCCTCCAAGTCCTCGGCGTCTTCATGACCTCCCTCAGCACAAAATACTGGCAACTCTTCCTCGCGCAAGGAATCTGTACTGGAGTCGGCAACGGTCTAGTCTTCTGCCCCTGCCTCGCAGTCCTCTCCACCTACTTTAGCAAACGCCGCTCATTAGCCATCGGCATCGGTGCCTCAGGAACCGCAACAGGGGGTCTCGTTTTCCCGGTCATCGTCCAACAACTCCTTCCCAAAATTGGCTTCGCGTGGACCGTCCGAATTCAAGCCTTCGTTATGCTTACCGTCAGCCTCATAACCCTCGCCTTCTTTAGAACACGGCTCCCACCGCGGAAATCTGGACCCATCGTAGAGTGGAGCGCCTTCAAAGAACTCTCCTACGACCTCTTCACAATTGGCATGTTCCTCATTTTCTGGGCCCTCTATTTCGCCTTCTATTACGTCGGCTCCTTTGGCCGCAACATCCTCCGTATCTCAGAAAGTTCTAGCATCAACGACCTCTTAATTATCAACGGGATTGGTCTCTTCGGCCGCCTCATACCCAACCATCTCGCTGACCGCTTCTTCGGGCCCTTAAATGTGATTATCCCATTCGCCTTCATCTCTGGTCTGCTTCTCTACTGCTGGGCAGCTGTGACCTCCCCAGGCGGCCTCATCGGCTTCGCGGTGACATATGGCCTCTTCGCTGCAGGTATCCAGGGTCTTTTCCCCTCTGTTGTGGCGAGTCTGACGACCGATTTGAAGAAGACTGGAGTGAGAATGGGCATGGTTTTTAGTGCTATTAGTTTTGCTGTACTGACCGGGCCGCCGCTAGGTGGGGCTCTGATACAGAATGAAAATGGGAGGTATCTGGATGCGCAGATGTGGGCTGGTAGTGCGCTTATGGTGGGTTTCCTGATGCTGATTGCTAGTAGGGTTGTTGCCAAAGGATGGGGGAAGGCAAGGATCTAATATATTGATTTATGGGCCCGAGCTTGTGAAAAATCTTTGACATGACCACGAAGATGCTAAAGCTTGAACAATATCTTGTTAATATAAAGGAAAGGTGGACCTAATTTTGACCTATATACTCCCATTGGTAACGGAACATGAATACCTTTTCTAGACCATCCTTTTTACAAACTCCGAGGACGGTAGAGTCTGCGACTATTAGAGACCAAGAGATTTTGGCATTGAAAAATCTCTATTTTAGACAGTCATGTCACTGCTGCGAAGCCAAGCCAGAAAGCGATAGAACTATTTTGTCTATATTGGATAGCAGGAGACCTAGTAACGGTATATATATTGACGAACGAATGTCAGAGCCATTCTGAGAGAAAAAGGCCACTGAATTCCCAAGCGTCGAACAAGTCATCTTTCCCGAACATTAAATATACCAATACAGCGAGAAATAAACCACAAAAACGTCGCTCAGTCATATATCATTCCACGACCTGTCCATCACCCAAGATACTGCCTCAACCCCAACGCAGCAACAATGAGAAAGACATAACGAATCAATCCACTCGTCTTGCTTTTCGCACCCAGACTCAGAATATATAACACCAAGCTAAAGTTAACCTTTCCATCTCGATCAAAGTTCGGTTTCAAATTCCCCATCTGTCTCATCTTCTCCAATTTCCCCTTATAAGGCGGATACCTGACGCTCATCATCCCTTCCATCCAAGACGGCGTGGTGGTGATACTCCGTCTGTGCGTGAAGCAATCGAAACTCGCTTGCCCTCTATACGCACCCTGGCCTGAATCGCCAATGCCTCCGAACGCAAGGGTGGGAAGGGAGCCATGCATGAAGCCGTCGTTGACGGATGCACCGCCGGAACGGATTTCGCGCAGGCAGCGCTCGGTTTCGGCTTTGGTGCCGAAGGGGTAGAGGCCGAGTGGGGTGGCGTGGACGGTGTTGGCGATGCGGATTGCCTCGTCGAGGTTGTCGACGGGGAGGATGGGCATGAGGGGGCCGAAAGATTCGTCGATGAGGAGGCTGTCTTTTGAAGAGTCGACTTGGATTAGGGTGGGTTCGATGTAGCGGTCTTCTTGGTCGAGCTCGCCGCCCATGAGGATCTTGCCTTTGCTGTTGTCGAGCATGGTTTTTAGACGCTGCCATTGGCGGTCGTTGATTATGCGGCCGAAGTCATCAGTGTGGCGGGTGCCGTTGGGGTAGTATTCTTTCATTGCGAGTTTCATTTCGGAGACGAAGCGGTCGAGTACTTCGCGATCGATGAGAGTGTAGTTTTGGGAGATGCAGACTTGACCTGCGTTTACGATTTTGCCCCATAAGAGACGACGGGCAGCCAGGCGGATGTCAGCGTTTTTGGTGACGATTGCTGGATTGCGGCCACCAAGCTCTAGAGTTATTGGTGTAAGGGTTTCGGCGGCCTTCTTCGCGATGATTGTGCCCACTGTGGCACCACCTGTGTAGAAGATCTTGTCCCATTTCTGTTCTAGCAAAGCGGTGGTTTCGGGAATAGCTCCTTGGACAACTCGGAAGCATGACTGATCTAGGGAGTCTTCAATCACTTTCTGGAGAACAGCTGCGACATTGGGCGCGTTTTCACTGGGCTTGATGACGACGGTGTTGCCCGCTGCAATCGCACCAGCAAGGGGCGCAATGAGAAGATTGACTGGAAAGTTGTATGGTCTGAGCGTATATCAGCAATTGTATGGTTCTCTTGTAAAAATGAAGGCATATACCCAATAATCAACACACATCCCAGCGGATCCTTCCTGATTTTGGGAAATATAAGCTTGTTAGCTAGTGGTATGTCTGCTGCTGACTCATCCTTTGCCCATTTGTCAAGGTTGTCACAACAATATATGCAAGTGTTCGTGCAGAAGTCAAGCTCCATGAGGTTGGCCTCAAAATGTCCCTTGCCTAGGTCAATCTTGCATGCTTGGGCGATAGCATCCGCATTGTCGACAAGCCTGATCATCGTCAGTTGCTGGGCTATCTACAACACGGTACTAAGCGCTCACCCCCAGTAGAGCTTTCGAAGCTGGACCTTTCTCCACTCAAGTGGCTTCGTCTTCTGACTGTGGAACGTTGCACGGACCCCGTTGACGATCTCTGGAATGGCATCTTTGTTCGTATATTCGAGCTGAGGAATGGAAGCCATTTTTTGCACGTATGTCACAGCAGTCTCCAGAAATCTGACAAGGATGATTCCAAAGTCAATGATTCGTATGCAAACGATGTGTTCTCGTAGACCTGGGAGCTTCATGCTCCGACTATTTGCTAGTGGACCTCGGTACGTGGAGACTGGACCTCGGCCCAGCGATAAGATAACGCAAGCCAAAGCAGTTGAGAGCGAAAGACAGATCAATAAATCCAATGACTGGGACTTCACAACTACTTGGAATATTTGAAATCAACATCTTGTCTCTATCCCCTTTTTACTGACTGTTAAATATTTCACACCTTTGTAAGGCTTCACGCCCTCTCCTAAACCCCTACTCTTCCTTGCGTCGATCACGAGTCCGTCCACCTTGATGCCACTGGCCAGCCAGCCCTTCACACTGAAGCTTACCGAAGCCGACGACGGCATCAAAGGTGAGTTTTGTTGGGCCTTCCGCTGATCACGGTATTCCTTCTGTTCTTTCACTGAGGCTGGTTTAACTAGCTCGATAGCAGAGCTTTGGTAAGCATCCTCTTTTTCATCGTAGCCACCATTTGCAGGGTCGAATGAAAATCCATTCGCACCATCGTCGTCGTCTTCCGTTAAAGGACCCACAACCGTGCACCGTAGCGTTGCACTGCCTGAGGAAGCTGCATCTTTGGTTGGAACACGCCATTCAACCATGCTCTCGGACGGAGTAAAATATGCTTCACCTCGACTCGCTCGTAGATCCATAATATTTCGTACAGCTCCAGGTATTGGTACAGTGACAACTACGTCCTGTAGAGTGGGACCAGAAGCGTTACCGCCAAATATAGGAGTAGACCTACCAGAACCGCGTGTGCTTATATTTGGCCTAGATGCAGAGGCTGACGAAGATGCTCCGGGGAAAGTCGAAGATAGAATCAATCGAACCTCAAAATCCGCTCCCGTAGGTCCTAGCGATTTTGACACTTCGATAGATACTGGTAGCTGCAGATTGGTACTGGACCAAGACTTGATGTCTAAATTGGAAGGCATAAGATTAACTTCGTAACCTGCTAGCATGAATTTGCCATCCGGCGGAACAAAGCTCAATTCGCCCGGTCTTTCTTTCCACCTTGCTAATCGTACACATGGGTGGAAGACTGGGAGCTCGACCGCCTTTTCCATGCCCAGCTTGCCACCAGAAGCGGAAAGAGTAAGGAGTAAGTCCGGTAGTCCGGATATCTTCGAAGTGAACGCGATGGATCCATTTGCAATGGCTGCCAACGGTCGGCCAGACGGTGCGAGAGTGACAGAGAGGGTTTCCACTATGTCGACATAAAGCTCGTTGCTAGTATGACGGACATTGGCCCGACGCCAGGGAATAGCAGGGCCGGTATTTACAGGATTCAGGCTTAACTGTTGCTTCAGGCCAGAAGGTTGCAGAGCTGGTGACGATCTGGCGGACGTCAACCATTAGTTCTCGGTTTTATCTTGCCAAGATTATGGATCTTATACCCAGGCAAGCCTACTCCCCCCAACAACTTGCCCAAGAACCCTGAGACTTCAACATCATCTCTCAGGGCGTTTGGTTCAGTATTGCACACGCTACCAGCATCGCACATCTCGCCCAGAAGCTGGGCTACAACATCATAGCTCCCTTCTATTCGGTTTGCTAGTAACGGGTCCCCTATAAATTCTTCCAGGACATCAATTACCCGGTGTAGGAACTCGAGGACGAACAAAGGTTCGGTTTCTGTCGAAACAGGCGATAGGAACAAGAGGTTGTTGTGTGTGACTGAGAAGAGGACAGTAGGCGGATTAATATTAGGTAGATAGATCAATGAGGGTCGTGGCGTTGAGTGTGCAAGATAAACAGGAAGGATGACTCGAGTGGGTGCTGGTCTGGAGCGATATACATGTTCGAGAATGGGTTCACTATGCCAGTGTCAGTGCTGGTAGCCACAAGTCGATAGCTTGGATACATACTTATGCTGATTGAGGATGTAAAGCGCCTCTATGGCACTACTCGTCATGATGTGAACATCCTCGAGAGTACTGTGACTAGAGCAGCGTATATGCAAGTCGATGAAACCACCAGCTTGTCACACGGTAGGAGCGGGTAAGGCTGCAGTCTTTGCATAAATAGGACCTCCAAACAGCCATCTGGAGTCTACAATTGCACAACTATGTGTTCAGCTCATAGTCCTCGCGGACGACTGGATTACAAGAAGTTGCACTGATCACATATCCTAGTGGTGCTTCATCCGAGATATGGCTTCGTCGCACGACAAATCACCAACAAATCCCAACCCTGCTCTTTTAGATCTGCAGCAACCAGAAAAGCTCTCTAGGATTCTCGAGGAGGACAAACGCGACTGCTTGTCCTGCAGGCTCGTAGGTCAGTCATACCTGTGAAGTTACAATTTGCAAGCGAATCAGAGCTGAACAGGACCACAGGAGCAGCCGCATTTACAGGACTTGGTGCTTACATCTACATTTCTGGAAGAAGTCAATTATTAGAGCAGCAACACAATTTAACGAAGAAAGCTGGGACTATGGGGGGCTTAAGAGCCAGGATGGCTGGCACAGGTCTACTAGCATCCACTTTCGTTGGCATGGGATTATATCGACTGGTCAACTGAAAGTTGGGCTAAGGGAATTGCAAGGCAATTCTGAAGGGACAGGCACATTAAGAGGGCGCTTCTACGGGCGTAGACGAGAAGAGTAGTGGTGCGAAAGCACAGCGAAGCTTAATAGGTAGTCATGGATCGGCCCAGATAAGGTCATGGTTGACGGGAAATAATGGCGTTTCTGGTAGGGGCGGACCTTGAACAATGGGAAGAATAGCAAAGCGAAGAAGCAAAGAAGTATATGTTGTTTGTGGGCTATGACAAATCTAGATGCTGGGGAGGTTATGCGAGGGTATCCGCCAAAAGGTTAACATCACTCATGTTCCTGCAAAACAAGAAACTCCTTCGCTATCCCTCACGCTGTTACTCTGTCTATGCATGTCTGTCCTTCACATCCTCCCATATGTGCAGAAGCGTGCATCGTCATATGAACATCCAACTCCTTTATTTAGGTGAAGCGACTTCTCTTGCCACCTCCACCCGATCCATCTTTCCCATCTCCTAAATTACCCAAGTCAAAGTAATCTCCAAAGGTAATCCTCCGCTTTGAGCCCGCCCCTGCTCCTAAGGATCGTGTACCGGCCGCAGGTCTTGTGGTGTGCCGAGTCCCACGATGAGGTGTTCGTGAGCCGCGAGGGACCACCTCAAGTCGGACGGCAGGGCCTGAAGAAGGTATCTGAGCTTGTGATTGGGGCTCTTGTGGTGACGGTGATGTGTTGTTGCTGGTGCTTTCGGAAGTTTGCATATCGATATCTTGAGGGTAGGGGATTGCTGATCGGAACAAAAATGGTTGTGGTGTTTGAATCGGGCTGCTAGTTTGTGTGGGTGCTGGTGGGGGGGGCATGGATGTAGAATTAGTCCGGACTGGTGATGTTGATCGGGAAGGTTGTCGTAGATTTTCCGCTTCAAGACCAGTCGAGCGTTGAACGGTTGGCGAGCTACTCCTAGCTCTTTTGGTCGTTTCAACCCGCTCATCCTCACTATCACTGCCGGTGTGACCTAAAGGACTGCCGTCCAGCCTTTCAGTAGCCCATTGCCTAACCTTCCAACCCTCCCCATCATCCAGACCCAGATTTTCCTTATCAAGAAAGACTAACAGGTCATCAAGTGCATGTTGATAGCCAGCATCACGGGCTCGTGCTTGGTCAGCAGCAGCTGTCTTGTAGAGATTGGTGACCGAAAGAGCGGCTGTCTTGAATGACTGAATGAGCTGCTCGGGTGGTGGATTTGACCGTTTCGTTGATGATCGAGGCAAGGAGCTGTTAAGGCTTCTCATCGAGTCCATAGCAGTGCTATGTCCACACTTAAAGAATGTGTTAGTTCTAAGATGGTACAGCTTGCAGAGATGGAGTTGGAGTAACAGTTGTACTCGGGCCGAAGTGGGGCGTTTGACAAATTTGCTGGTATTGGACAAGCAAACGGCGGCTTGAGATGTATTATCACAACGGGATTGTGATACCTGACATGGAATATATCAATAGGAGCGAAGGGAGTTGAACAAAGTAAGCTGATCTTATTATATCATCAATGATGAAGTCGCATTCTGGGAGCATCTGACAACAGAAGGCAAGGTTATTGAGCCGCTGCCGCCAACCAATCGGCGAGAGTTTAGCCGACTTAGCGAAGTTTGGAGGGCGACGCGAGAGCTCATACTTAGGGAAACTATTTTATTACACCTTACACCATCACCTTCACTACAAACAGATACCCCTTACTCTATCAACGACTTACCCTACACGTCCGCCAGAGCTCTTACTAGCCTAGAAGCTCCCATAAAAAGCCTCAAACGATCAATATCAATTCACGCTTTGCCCTAAGTCGGGTTGAACAACCCTAGCATCTGGGAGGATGGCTCCCACCAGCAAAGCTCGCGCCTTCAAATCTAATGGCACCACACCTTCAGACACCTCCATGACTGATTATACTGACCGCGCAAATGGCCGAAAAGCCGCAGCAGACGACAATGACAGTGTGATGGTACGTCGGCTTCCCCCAAACTCCCCGATTCCCTGCCCCATATGCCGAAGGGGCCAGTGAGAAGGAGGGCATCTGAGAAATACACTTGCTGACTAAGAGGCATCAGTACAATCAAGAGACGGAAGAGTTCTCGGTGGGTGGCATTATGGCGTCAATCTATAGTTGGCTCTTCGATTCTGACTTACGAGGATACAGGATTCCGATACCAACCCAAATACCACAGCGACTAGCGATGCGGAAGGTGTTTTTCAACCTGATGGCCGCAAGAGAAGGATAGAAGCCACAAACCTACGAAAAAGTGTATTTGGCAAGAAGCACAATAGGCTAGATGAGTCTAAGGTAGATAGCTGTATTGCGAAGCACATGGAAGTTAGCGATTTACTGACTGGTTCAACGCAATAGGAAGATGATACCATTAGAAGGTTTCGTTACCTGTTGGGCTTGACAGATTTGTTTCGTCACTTTATCGATGCTAGTCCCAATCCCAGGATAAAGGAGATCATGGCCACCATAGATCGCCAGAACGAAGAAGAAGCACAAAAATCCAAGAAGGGGCATGCCCGAGCTGGAGGAGCCGCTGGCGAACGACGGCGAAGGACCGAACAAGAAGAAGACGCCGAGCTGCTGAAAGACGAAAAGCGAGGCGGGCAAGCTGAGACTGTCTTTCGCGAATCGCCAGCATTCATCAAAGGTGGAGAAATGCGTGATTATCAAGTTATGGGCCTAAATTGGCTCGTGTCTTTGCATGAGAATGGTATATCCGGGATCCTGGCAGATGAGATGGGGCTAGGGAAAACATTACAGACCATCGCATTTCTGGGGTATCTCCGGCACATCTGCGGTATCAAGGGTCCTCATCTCATTACGGTGCCAAAGTCCACATTGGACAATTGGAATCGCGAATTCACAATGTGGACACCTGAGGTTAATGTCCTTATACTGCAAGGTGCCAAGGACGAACGACATCAATTGATTAATGACCGTTTAATTGATGAAAAATTCGATGTCTGTATCACGAGCTACGAGATGATTCTCAGAGAGAAGGCTCACTTGAAGAAATTTGCCTGGGAGTATATCATTATTGATGAAGCGCATCGGATAAAAAATGAAGAGTCTTCTTTGGCCCAGATCATCCGGCTCTTCAACTCACGGAATCGTTTGCTCATCACCGGCACTCCGTTGCAGAACAACTTGCATGAGCTTTGGGCATTATTGAATTTCTTACTTCCAGACGTCTTTGGAGATTCGGAAGCGTTCGATCAGTGGTTCTCTGGCCAGAACGAAGATCAGGATACTGTAGTTCAACAATTGCACCGTGTCCTGAGGCCTTTCTTGTTACGAAGAGTTAAGAGCGACGTCGAGAAGAGCTTACTGCCGAAGAAGGAAATCAATCTGTATATTGGGATGTCTGAAATGCAAGTAAGATGGTATAAGAAAATTCTTGAAAAAGACATTGACGCTGTCAATGGAGCTGCTGGGAAGAAAGAGTCCAAGACACGATTGCTGAACATCGTCATGCAATTACGAAAATGCTGTAATCATCCCTACCTTTTCGAGGGCGCCGAGCCGGGCCCACCTTATACAACTGATGAGCATCTGGTTTACAATGCCGGAAAGATGATCATGCTGGATAAGATCTTAACTCGGATGAAGAAACAAGGCAGTAGAGTCTTAATATTTTCCCAGATGAGCAGGGTGCTCGATATTCTCGAGGACTATTGTGTTTTCCGTGAGCACAAATATTGCAGGATTGATGGTTCTACCGCACACGAGGACCGAATAGCTGCGATTGATGAGTATAACAAGCCTGGCTCTGAAAAGTTCATCTTCTTGTTAACCACCCGTGCTGGTGGTCTTGGCATCAATCTTACCTCTGCCGACATTGTTATACTTTATGACAGTGACTGGAACCCCCAGGCAGATCTGCAGGCAATGGACCGGGCTCATCGGATAGGGCAGACTAAACAGGTTATTGTTTTTCGCTTTGTCACAGAACATGCCGTAGAGGAAAAGGTGCTTGAGAGAGCAGCGCAAAAGCTGCGTCTCGACCAGCTGGTCATCCAGCAAGGCCGCGCTCAACAGGCTGCGAAAGCAGCGCAATCCAAGGAGGATTTGGTCACCATGATCCAGCATGGTGCGTCGGCAGTCTTCGAGAGCAAAGGTGCAACTGGTAAATTGGGAAGTAAATCAGATCTGTCCGAAGACGATATAGACGAGATCTTGAAGCACGGTGAAGAGCGCACGAAAGAACTGAATGCCAGATACGAGAAACTTGGAATCGATGACCTGCAGAACTTCACATCAGAGAATGCCTATGAGTGGAATGGAGAGGACTTTACTGGGAAGGTCAGAAAAGATGTAGGCATAGCCTGGATTAATCCGTCAAAACGTGAACGAAAAGAGCAGTCATATTCAATGGATAAGTACTACCGGCAAGCATTATCTACAGGTGGAAGGACAGCCGACAACAAGCCCAAAGCCCCGCGAGCACCAAGACAGATACAAATCCATGATTACCAGTTCTTCCCCCCAGCTCTTCGCCTTTTGCAGGAGCGCGAGACGGCTTGGTTCCGCAAGGAGATCGGTTACAAGGCCCCACTGCCCGATGACGAAGACATGGACGAGGCTCAGAAAGAGTCGGAGCGAGACTTGGAGCAGCGAGAAATTGACAATGCCGAGCCACTAAATGAGAAAGAGCTGGCACAAAAGGAGGAGATGTCCCAGCAAGGTTTTGCCGACTGGAATCGACGAGATTTCCAACAATTCATCAACGGCTCAGCTCGATACGGTCGGAAGAACTACGACGGCATCGCTGAAGAAGTAGACGGCAAGAACGCAAAAGAAATCAAAGAATACGCCCAAGTCTTCTGGCAAAAATACACCGAGATCGCCGACTACCAAAAATACATCGGCACCATCGAAGCCGGCGAAGAAAAAGCCCGCAAGCTCAACCACCAGCGCAAAATGCTCAAGCGGAAGATGGAAATGTACCGCGTGCCCCTGCAACAGCTCAAACTCAACTACTCCGTCTCTACCACCAACAAAAAGGTCTACACCGAGGAAGAAGACCGCTTCCTCCTCGTCATGCTGGACAAATACGGCGTTGATGGCGAAGGTATCTATGAGCGCATCCGGGATGAGATCCGCGATAGTCCTTTGTTCCGCTTTGATTGGTTCTTTCTGAGTCGTACGCCGATTGAGATTGGGAGGAGGTGCGCGACGCTGTTGACGACTGTAGCGAGGGAGTTTGAAACTGAGGGTGGGAAAGGGGTTAATGGGCATGCTGGTGGGAGGGGCAGGGCGAGGGAGGAGGAAGAGGAGGATGAAGAGAATGTGGCGCCGGTTAGGAAGAAGGTTAAGAATGGGGTCAAGGTATGTTTGAATCTTATTGTCACTGTCGGTGCCTGGGTAGATGAGCTGATGGTCTGTTGATACAGAACAAAACCCTCGACGCAGTCAAAGGAGGCAGCAAAGCTAGCTCCGCACAAACATCTCGAGCTGTAAGTGTATCTTCCAACGGCACACCAGCTGCCAAAGGCAAAGGAAAAGGAAGGAAGAAATGAATGATGGATTATTTCATTCCCCAATGTCAGAGTTCGGTAACATCACTGATGGTATAGAAACCATATGGTAAGGTAAGGTAAGGTAAGGTCAGCGAGGTGTTACATTCATGCGGGACAGGAAATAGATTCAATCGCTTTTCACATGTATCTCTCTGCATTCATTGGCTACTAGGTAACGGAAGACTGGGACGTACATGGGCTGGTTATTTGTATATTAGCAATTCGGTTATATGGAGAAGTACCTTGAGGTAGCTATTATGGGAGAGAATCAGCTTAATCCGTAGGTATAAAATTAGCCCCTTCATCTCCTGGAACTTTGCAGGTGCAGCCGGCTTAGTCAGCAGCACAAGTCGTAAGCTTGCTTCCTCATGTATGTAGCATTGCGCTTTCCCGTGCGGCTGCTATTTCTTGAAAAACATTCAGCCTCCACCCGCAACCATGGTGTTTTACTTGACCGATGTGAAGTGTTCGCTCTACACTGACATATCGCTCCCTCCTGAAGTTGCCTTATGCGTGACACGCCCAGGGCTGATACTAAAGAACATCCTAAGATCTGGGTACTGCAAAGCACAGCGCTTCTGTACTCTAGATCAAGTCAACCTTTTCGGCGCCACAGATACTGCCTCGTCCCAGAGACCATCCCAGTCTTATATCCGCCGGAATCGGAGAATTGCCCCACATATCTTGACCCAGCAACGCTACATTACTGGGACGATCTCTTCCCACCACTTCTCGACGTACCATGATTGCTCCATTAAGGATGACTTGGAGTTTAGACTATAGGAGTTCATGGGACCAGCGCATGGCTTAAACACGGATTGTACCACAGGAGCCCAATGCGATGATGGAACGAATCATATTGACTGTCGAAGATCATACTGACTGTCGAAGCTGCCATGCACATTGTCTTTGACATGCGTTGTCTTCCAATATGTCAAGAAGAATTGCTCGAAATGCATTACACTGAATATAATGTCAGCGAACCGAGCTACGAGACCTTCGACGCTTCGACAACAGACAATGTGAGACCTACGTTTGGCCGGTGGACCAGTGAGAAATGATTACCCGGCACTTTTGTCTCCCAGATCATGGCTTCCGGCAAGATTCGATCCCAGCCATGCAAGCCAAAATCCGTCTCCCTCTTTCCCTCGAGCATGAATTTCGTAATTTTGACACTCAAATCTAGTCCCGTTTCAGAAGGTTCGATATCGACGTCCTCAAGAATCCCTTTTGTTGCCCAAAGAACGAAGCATTCCGGCATCTCGGTCGCATTCGCCTCCCCCTCTCCACCCATGATCTTCGGCGTGTACCTCTCGACAGCCTCGATTGTGCCTTGGAAATGCCTCACAAACCAATCAGGCGTCTTCTTTGCTGCACCCCAATCTCCCAACATTCCATGGTCGCTCAGAAATCGTATCGCCTCCGTCTGCGGCGCACCAAACTCCACCCGGCACGGCGAATCGATCAACACTAGCTTTTCCACCTTCTCTCCTTCATGCCTCAGCTGCTTGGCCACTTCGAAGGCGTAATACCCGCCCGCAGAGTACCCTCCTATTATGTATGGCCCCTGAGGTTGTCGTCGCCGGATTTCTTCGACCCATACGAAGCATAGATTTTCAATGGAGGTGTTGAACGAGATCGAAGTCCCGTCATAGTTGATGAGAAAAGGGCTATTGAATGCGACAACGCATACTGAGTTAGAAATCTGTGGAAATTGCGAGTATACCATTGCCGATCCGCTGCCGTCTGGGAGGAGGAAGATTGTTTTCTGTGCGGTCGAAGGTCGGCCTTGCAAGACGATGGACAGTGGAGCTCTGGGCTTAATTGGTCGAGCCTGATGGTGGTCCAGAGTTTGATGGTTTGTTTCGATGCTTCGAACTTGAACGGAGGTTCCTCCACGTGCGTCCTGGTTACTGATCTCATCATACTCTCTAAGATAATTCTGAACTTCTGTGGCGCTTGTGTTAGTTCGAAATACGGTTGGGGGTAGGTCTAGGTTGAGTTGCTCCTTGATTTGTCCGATGATTGATCTCGATAGGACATCGTCAAGCCCGAGGTCTGAGAAGTCATCGGTGTCGTATATTTCATCCTTGGTGACTCCGATCTCTTTGGCAATGATGTTGAACACATCGAGGAGTTGGTTCTCGGTAAGCATTTTCAACCAAAGCACGGAAAAGATCAAGGTGTCTTCATTTTTCAGGCTTAAGCTTCATGAGGGAACCCAGTTAATCAGTCACTACATGGACTTGCGATTATCAGGGTCAAAGACTGGGGGCGCCGTCGAAAGTTACGCTAATTTCTGAGGGTTCGGCGAATTTTGAGCCCTGTGTGATTACCACGAAAATGTACCGAGGTTCAAAATTCCAAGACAAACTCGATACAGACCAAGCACGCTCGTTCCTATCTACGCAAGGACCCGGCGCGTTCTGATATTGGTGGCCTGTAACGTGGTGATTATGCTTATTGTATGTGATCGCAGACCGTCTCGCGTGAAAACCGATCGACGTGCTCCGAAATGCGAAAAATGACTCCAAGGGAATGTTATATTACGACTAGAGAGGTACAGTCGTTCGTAGACCATCATGAAGTAAACTCAAATCTCAAGCGTGTTCCAGGCCCTTTTATTCTCATGTTCTGCGATTGTGACGTGCTGCTGCTCCTTAGGAGTTACCAAGTACAATATTTAGAATTTTGGACCTCTAGCCACGCACCCGTGTAGTTTGCGATTCCGTTTTGTGGCATCGTTGGTCCTCTAGCAAAGAATTCATGTAGTCTGCGTTTTCTTTGTGCAGCATTTTGTTCTGATTGGATACTGACCTCAAGGTCGCCGCATGAGTAATTGGGACCTTGTCTGGTGTGGCCGGCTCCAATCGGTTCATCTCTAAAGTTCCAATACTTTCATAAGAAATTTTTCCCATATATCGAGTGATGCCAGCCCAAACTAGACGCGATGGCCATTCGGTGGCGGTCACGGGCTTGTCATGCCGCTTTCCTGGTGACGGGGATAACCTTGGTCATTTCTGGGAGTCAATCTGCCATGGTAAATGTAAGTGCAAGATGGTAAATGCGTCCGAGCGTGAAACCTTGCTAACGTCAATGAATCTCCAGCGGCTTGGTCGGAGATACCGAAAAGTCGATTCAATGTCGACGCTTTTCATTCGACTTCAGGCAACGTACACACATGTATCACCAGAGGGGCTCACTTTCTAAAGCAAGATATAACAAAGTTCGATGCAAATTTCTTTGGCTTGTCGAAAGCAGAGGCGGGCTCCATGGACCCTCAGCACCGGATGATGATAGAAGTCGCTTACCAAGGACTTGAGAGTGCAGGGCTGTCTCTTCAGGATGTTGCCGGATCGAGGACTGGAGTCTTCATTGGCCATTTCACCAGCGATTACCGGGAGATGATATTCAGAGATCCCGAGGGGGCACCGACCTACACCTTCAGTGGGACTAGTAAGACATCATTAGCGAATCGCATCTCCTGGCTGTTCGACCTGAAAGGCCCAAGTTTCAGCTTGGACACAGCCTGCTCGTCGAGTCTGCTCGCCCTGCATCTGGCTTGCCAAAGCTTACGCACTGGAGAGTCGGATATCGCCATTGTCGGAGGGGTCAACCTTCTCTGGAATCCGGAGATGTTCATGTATCTCTCCAATCAGCACTTTCTCTCACCAGATGGAAAATGTAAAAGCTTTGACGAATCCGGCAATGGCTATGGTCGTGGCGAAGGCATTGCCGCCATTGTACTAAGAAGAGTCGACGACGCGATTGCGGCCCAGGACCCTATTCGTGCCATCATTCGCGGTACTGGGAGTAATCAAGACGGACACACTAAAGGTTTCACCCTCCCCAGTGCAGAAGCCCAGGCGAGGTTGATCAGAGATACGTACTCTGCCGCGGGGTTAGAATTTAGAGACACGCGATATGTAGAAGCTCACGGCACCGGTACCCAGGCCGGTGACACAGAAGAGACCTTGGCTCTGTCTGAGACAATCTCCAAAGAGCGCTCCTCCAGTGATCCACTTTACATAGGCTCCGTGAAGTCAAATATTGGACACTTGGAGGCGTGTGCGGGCTTGGCTGGTGTTTTCAAATCAGTTTTGATACTTGAATGCGGTATGATCCCGCCAACAATCCATTACAAGAAAGGAAATCCAAGAATAAAGTTCGAGGAATGGGGTCTGGAGGTGCCGATTGCCTTGACTCCATGGCCAACTTCTGGATTGCGAAGGATCAGTGTGAATTCTTTTGGCTATGGGGGAACAAATGCGCATGCTATCCTCGACGACGCGTATCATTATTTGCAGAGTCATGGAGTCCAAGCAATGCATTACACTGAGGTTTCAAGGCGTGGTGGATTGATGAACAGGAGCTCAATCAATGGTCATCCTCTCAGCCCAATCAAGACTAGATTCTCTGGACTTGACAATCGGATTTCCCATTCTGTACCAGATTATATGAAGTCAATACCTAATGGTACAACTCACGATTTCACGAAAGAAAAATCCAAGAGTTCCATGAATGGTCACGCCAACGGAGACGTAAAGCCTTACATTAATGGCTACGTGAATGGAGACGAGAGGCCTCCAAACAACCTCACCGATAAAGATCGCGAAGTCAGGCCTCGCCTCTTCTTATTCAGTGCCCAGGACAAGGAAGGGTTGAAGCGTACGAAACAGGCATTGGCTACTCATCTGTTGAACAAATTGGGCGATGAGAGTCTGAATAGCCAGACGTATCTAGCAGATTTGTCTTTCACGCTTAGTCGGAGGGCTACGCTTCAGTGGAGGACAAGCATCACGGCATCATCGATCCAGCAGCTTTGGGAGAACTTGCGGAATGATGAAAATGTATCAATAACCAGAGCCCGCGGTCACCCTCGAATTGGCTTCGTCTTCACAGGCCAAGGGGCGCAATGGCCGAAGATGGGGATCGAGTTGATGGTCTATCCTGTTTTTCGAGAAAGCATACAAGCGGCGGACAAATACCTTAGAGCAGCTTGCTCATGTTCGTGGTCAGTGGAAGGAGAATTGATGAAAGGTAAATCTTCGTCCAGACTTCACCTTGCCGAGTTCAGCCAAACGCTTTGCACTGTGCTGCAGGTTGCCATAGTAGACCTTCTACGAACCTGGAAAATTGCTCCCGTGGCGGTCGCCGGGCATTCTAGCGGTGAGATCGCTGCAGCTTACTGCCTAGGTGCACTGACCCGGGAGGATGCGTGGAGGGCAGCCCATTATCGAGGAGTTGTTTCCACGGCTCTCAAGAATATTGCTCCGGACATCTCTGGATCCATGATGGCTGTAGGATCATCCCCCGAACAAGCGCAGATGTGGATTTCCCAAGCTAAAAAGGGCGAAATTGTCATAGCTTGCGTTAATTCGCCTTCAAGCGTGACACTTTCGGGCGACACGGCTGGCATTGATGAAATGTCCGCGAAATTTGCAGAAATGGAAGTCTTCGCACGGAAGTTGAAGGTTGATACCGCCTATCATTCGCCACATATGCAAATTGTCGCTCAGGACTACTTCGAATACATTGAAGATATTAAAACAAGATCTCAAACCGGCGAGTGTCGAATGCATTCGAGCGTCACTGGACGTCAAATCCAGCCAAACGAGCTTGGAGCTGCCAATTGGGTCCGTAACCTAACCTCACCTGTACAATTTGCCGCCGCAATCCATGATATGGTGCGTCCTATGCAGGATAATGGTAAACGCCTGGAAGAGAATGCAGTCGAGCTGCTGATTGAAATTGGGCCTCACTCTGCGCTCCAAGGGCCATCAACTCAGACATTGAAGAGCTACGGTATTAAGGACATGCCGTATGAGACCGTCTTGAAAAGAGACCATGATGGACTTCAAAGTGCTCTGGATCTCGCGGGTGCTGTATTTGCTCGAGGCGGCCAATTGGATTCACTTGCCGTCAACAACGAGAGCGGCAAAGATAATGTTAAACTGCTTGTTGATCTGCCCCCCTATCCTTGGAACCATTCTCAGGGTTATTGGGAAGAGTCACGACTCTCAAGGGAGTTTCGGAACAGAAAGCATCCGCCTCTCAGTCTTCTTGGTGCACCCAGCTCCTCATTCGCGCAGGGAGAATACAAATGGAGAAAGTATATTAGATTGTCTGAGGACCCTTGGATATCCGATCACCAGATCGAATCTTCAATTGTATACCCTGGCGCTGGTTTCTTGGCCATGGCTTTTGAAGCCGCTCATCAAATTGCTGATCCTCATCAGAAGCTAGCAGGCTTCCAACTTAGGGACGTGCAGCTTACTGCAGCTTTGGTCGTTTCAGAAGACACCAACATTGAATGCGTTGTTCAATTGAGACCGCACTTCACCAGTACACGAGACAGTGCTTCTACCTGGATGGAATTTGTGGTCACCACATCACCGGACGCCGAGACTCTTCAACGAAATTGCTCGGGCCTCCTCGTGATTGACTACGAACAAGCCAAGAATTCCAGCATGAGCCTAGAGAGGTATTTGGAAGCTGATGATTTGCAACTTCAATACCTCGAGGCAGCCTCTCTGTGCAAGCAACACATTGCGCCCGAAGAATTTTATCAAGATCTCGTTAAGATTGGTCTGAAATATGGTCCGGTCTTTAAAAACATAAAGGAAATTCGTAACGGGGAAGGTAAGAGCTTCTGTGCGGTAGATATCCCCGAAACGGGGGCCAAACCCACGGATGGATCAACCCATCGGCCACACATCATCCATCCTGGCACCCTCGATGCTATGTTCCACAGCGCTTTCGCGGCCATTCAAGGGGTTGAGGATGACATGAAACAGGCGATGGTACCAAGAGCGATCGAGGAAGTCTACGTTTCCGCCGACACTCCATATCAGCCTGAGACTCGTATGAGCGGATTTTCAAATGCGGAAAAATTCGGGTTCAAAGGACTCAAGGCTGATATCACAATGTTTGCTGCAGACACTACTCGTCCAGTGGTCAAAATCGTCGGTTTCACGTGTATGGAGATAGGAAGTTCGAGTTCAGCGTCTGATGATAATGTGGAATCGAAGAGCCTCTGTAGTAAGCTTACATGGAAGCCGGCAATCCAGCTTCTTTCGGCTGAAGAAGTCGAGCGAGTGATCAGAAATGCTTGTGAATTTGACCGCGAGGGCGGTCTCGAGGACTTGATTGGGCGTAATGAAGTGAATGCCATCACTTGTATCGGCGAGACACTGAAGACCGTGACAGCTGACAAAGTTCCTTCCGCAAATAAGGAATTCTGGGAATGGATGCAGGCCCAAAAGAAGCTCGTAGAAGACTCAGACCATTCTTCTCAGGATAATCTGAATCATATACACCCAACAGGGCACAATGACGCCGATACAGAGAAGCTTCCACTTGAATTGAAAGCGCATCTCACGGCAGACAAATCTGAACTCGACGATACAACCACGAAATCTCAAAGTAAGCTCTATATGGCAAGTGCAGCCATCAAATCTCTGTTGAGGCAGCTTAGCGAAGTGGGTATAGCGAGCTCAACATTGATCTACAAAAACTGACGAATCTAGTACCTCCGATTACTTCATTTTACCAACCCACGGCTTTCCATTCTTGAGCTTTCGAGAAATCCTGCGGGTATTGGATCGAGCTCCTTACTGAAGCACCTTCCAGGTCTTGAGGCCTTACTGGAAACGGCTCAATACACTGTTGCATGTCCAAACGGCGATACATTGGTTGAAGCGAGGGGTGACCCTTCAGATGTCAATAGCGGGGTCGAATACGTCGTTTTCGATTCCGATGAAAGTTTAGAGACCCAAGAATTTCGAAGTCAGAAGTTCGATGTTGTTCTTGCCTTTGATCTCGCAAACACTACGAAACATCCTGACACTGCGCTCAGAAATGCGAGAAACCTTTTGAAAGAAGGCGGGGACATTTGCGTTCTAGACATCAGTAAACCTGGCTTGTATCTTTCAATGTTGACAGGATCCGGAGGATCTGTGTACGTATATATTCCATGCCTTTCGTGTCTTGAGACTGACAAGTTATGCCATAGAAAAAATTCGTTGACACCTATGCTGCCCCGGCATGGCCTAAAGTTGCATCTCGCGTTGGGCGATGTAGGCAATCACCGTCTGCGCCAGGCTGAGCTGCTCATCGTACGAGCCGCGGTGGAGACACGCACAAGCCACGATAATGAGGAGATAGTTATCATCCATCCGGCGCATCTTTCAGCAAAAGCCTACACTGCTAGCCAGCAGTTGTCTGAAGCTTTTACAAAGGATTCGTGCCGAACAAGCTTCTTTTCCTGGGGATCTGATCCCTCGGCCCTGAAAGGAAAGCCTTGCGTCTCTCTTCTAGAGCTCGAACGCCCGATGCTCAGTGATATGAACGAACGAGACTTTGAATTCTTAAAAATATTCATCACAGAGGCCAAGAGAATATTCTGGATCGTCGGCTTTGACGGTCCAAGCAGTGAGATGGTCAATGGCCTTGCTCGTGTTGTCCGTAATGAGATGCCTGGCGTCTCATTCCAAACGGCGCACATGAACATTGTGAAAAGTTCGGATTTTGAGCGGCTCAGCTCAGCAATTGCCCGAGTATTCAGATCGAAGACGGCGGACGATGAGTTCAGAATACAAGAGGATATAGTATCCGTAAGCCGAGTAGAAGAGGATGTCGTTGCAAACAAGCAAGTTCAAGCTTTGATGCCAAATGCTCCTGATATCATTGATATGGTGCCTTTGGGACAAGCGGGTGGCCCCCTTAAACTCCGTATTCAGACTCCTGGAATGTTGGATTCGCTCTGCTTTGAAGGCGATGACTTGCCGCTGACGGAGCTTGAAGCGGATCAGATTGAGATAGACGTCAAGGCTACGGCGCTCAAGTAAGTCATTTGCCAATACATCTAACAGGATTGCTGCTGACCCCATAGCTTCCGCGAGGTCATGGTTGTCATGGGTCAGATCCCTGATAGACTACTTGGTTTCGATGCTGCTGGTATAGTCCGGCGAGTGGGATCCGAGGTCTCGAGGTTCAAGGTTGGGGACAGTGTCGCCATGTATGGACACGGCTCGCATAGAACTATACATCGGAGTAAAGCAGACTTTTGCGCTTTGATTCCTGATGGCTTGTCTTTTGAGCAGGCAGCGACTATTCCGGTAGTCCACGGAACTGCGTGGTACGGCCTGGTACAGCTCGCGCGAATAGAGAGGGGCCAATCTATACTGATCCATGCGGCCGCGGGAGGTGTAGGTCAAGCCGCCATCCAAATCGCACAATATTATCAGATGGATATCATCGCTACAGTGGGCTCCGAGCCCAAGCGGAAACTGCTGCGCGATACTTATGGGCTTTCGGACGATCGTATACTGTCATCTCGCGACCTGAGCTTCGTGAAGGGTGTTAAGCGTTTGACCGGCGGACGAGGGGTCGACGTTATATTAAACTCACTTTCCGGAGAATTCCTTAGACAAACCTGGCATTGCATTGCACCCTTTGGCACCTTCATCGAAATCGGAATCAAGGATATCCTTGACAATACAGAGCTGGACATGCGACCTTTCCTAAAGGGCTCCTCCTACACCTTCTTCAACCTCAATCAGCTCGAAAAAGAACGCCCAGATGTTATGGGCAAGATCATTGCTGGAACTTTCGAGTTTCAGCGTCGGAAGATCACACGGCCCATAACGCCTGTGAAGATTCATCCCATATCCGATGTTGAGAACGCATTTCGCTTGATGCAAGCAGGGAAACATCTTGGCAAGGTGGTCCTCAGCTTCACCGATACGGGCTCCATTCCCGTGATTCGAAGGGGCGCGGAGTCATTCCAATTGGATCCGAATGCCGCATATCTGATTGTTGGCGGCTTCGGCGGTCTTGGAAGGAGTATCTCGAACTTGCTCGTGGACCAGGGCGCACGCAAACTTTGCTTCCTCTCCAGATCTGGCGGTTCCTCGGCTGAGGCACAAAAGCTTATTCAGGATCTGAGAGATCGAAGAGTGCAGGTTCAAGCCTATGCGTGCGATGTTGCGGATCCAGTGAGCACGTCACAATCAATATCTAAATGCCTCTTGGAGCTCGGACCGATTCGTGGTGTCCTTCAATGCGCCATGGTCCTCCGTGATGTCCTATTCACAAATATGAGCTACTCTGAATGGGTTCAAGCAGCGAAGCCGAAGATCCAAGGAACGTGGAACATTCACCAAAATCTCAAAGACCTCGACTTCTTTGTCTGCCTAAGCTCCTTCGCAGCAATCTTCGGCAACCGTGGTCAAAGCAATTACGCAGCGGGAGGAGCGTATCAGGACGCCGTAGCGTACCACCGTCGATGCTTGGGCCTACATGCCGTGACATTAGACGTAGGAATAATGCGGGATGTTGGTGTTCTCGCCGAGAAAGGCATGACGGATTCGTTGCGCGAGTGGGAGAAACCATTCGGGATCCTGGAGTTCGAGCTGCATGCCCTTCTCAAGCGCGTTATTGCAGGCGACATCAGAGGCGATATTGCACCACAAGTTCTCACCGGCTTTGCCACTGGGGGAAGCGCCCTGGCCGCAGGCATATCCACTCCATATTACCTCCAAGATGACGCTCGCTTCTCCATCATGTCCAGAGCAGGCGTCAGGGCACAGAAGAGCAGCAACAGTCCTGCAAGCCAGAATACGGCAATATCGACACAAACGCTACTATCAAAGGCCAGCTCGATGCAGGAAGCGGCGCAGATAGTGACGGACGCACTTGTTCGTCGAGTTGCGAAGATGCTGCAGACGCCGGAGTCTGAGATCGACACGGGGCGGTTCTTGAATACCTATGGTGTGGATTCCCTGACGGCCATCGAGATTGTGAATTGGGCGCTCCGAGAGCTGAAGGCTACGGTGAGTGTGATTGATGTTACGGCAAGTGTGCCCATCACGACGACGGCTGGAAAGATTGCGTCTAGCTCGGCTTTGTACCAGGAACCGTCGGCTTGATGAAAGTGAGGAGACTGAAAACATCGCAAAGAGGTGCATGAATGTCTGCGGAATACCAATCTAGCCAATTAGACAATTGCGATGAGAGGCTTATGAATATACTGGGGTTTACCGCGCTATGTAACAACACCATCTCTGAGATCAAGTTCACAAGCCTGCTTTTTAGCCCCTACACCCTCAACTCTCGAGTCCGTTGAAGAGGCAAAACTACCTACTCGACAATGACAACACCTGCTTGGACAGATCTGCTTAGTCTTAGGCTAGGCTGTTTTATGGCTAGGGCTCTGTAGGAGGTGGCGTGTCCCAATAGGCTATGAATCCTTCTGAACAATTGATCACACTCCACAACTCATCTTTATTCCTCGTTCGGAAGCTTCTATTGAATGGAGCAGACCTACCTTGCCAATCCAGGTAAATTTGAAGCAAATTTAATCTTGGCGCATTGATGTGTGAGGATCTTGGCATTGGTACGGCACGCCATTAGTAACAAACCGCAATAGAAATCTACCTACTACCAGAACCATATTATAACAACAATATCCTAAATGCCTAAATTATTTAGCTAGATTATATGATTCTAAAGCATATTATCTATAAGATCCGAATAAGAGTTGATACTGTTATAATATCAGCGTCGTCGAATACTCGCATATACCCGAACTTGACTTATAGGGGCCACGGGGCCAAAATGTATAAATAAGGAACTGGCCTAAGCTAGGGTACGGGCGCGGGTATGGGCAAGCCCAAGCCCAAGCCTCAGCCCGCGCCGGCGCCCGAGCCCGCGCCCGCACCCTAGCTTGGGCTTAGGCAAAGGCGATACACCTGGGTATATGCACCCAGCCATGCGCACCCAGGCATACGCGAGCATAGGTCGTTCTCTATCCAGAATTTCTAAATTATAGATTCCAGAATTGGAAGATCTAGCTATATAATTTACATAGCTAGGATATCTATTCATATATGATTTCTAGGCTTCCAGGGCTATAGCGGTTTGTCACTAATGGCCCACCGTAGTTCTAATTGGCGTTCGCATTTGCGTGCTAAGGCCAACAGGACTCCGATTCGGATTCTGAATCTGCAAATGACTCAGCATACAGAGATTGACACTATTAACCTTGATTTGCGCTAACCGTTTTGTATGAGCCTTAACCCTAATTTCAGACGATGCCCCCTGGAGCATACCTAAGTCTTTGGGGGCACCATAGGGCCCAGACTTCAGCTTTTAAGCGTTTGCTTTAGGCGAAGAGCCTCTATTACTGGATGTCCAAGATCTTAGGAGCCCCCTATTAATGACCCCGAAGGGCGGACCTCTTGGCACGCTAATATCGTTACCGCAAAGCAAGATTAATGGTGTCAATCTCTGTACTCCATTCATCATTCCATCCGAGTCTTTTGATGAGCCATGGCATGATCGTTGATATAGTGATGGATTACAATGCAATGCTATCTGGCTGCAGCTGCTGGCTAGGAGCCTTTTAGCTATTTGGTGAATGCTTCTTCACATACCAATAGTCCCTGCTTCAATCCCGATTGCAAAGCAAATTGAATCTCAAGTCTCAAAGTAACCCAACTCTACAGCAGATCAATACGTGCTTTTACATTCTCATAAACTTTCATTTAGACCCTGGCGCTCCTCAGAGACTGACACAGTCATTCACCCTCCGATCTCAGGCGCACACTAAGAATCACCACATCATCTAACAATTCACGGGAAAATGGTGCAACAAGCCACGATCTGACCTGCTCGTTCTGGAGCCAAACTAAGCCGGTCACGGTGCCCAGGTTCGAAAGTAGCCGCAAAGTCAGTCCAAAGAAAAAGAACCTAAGATGACAGATGGACTCCAAACAAACGACCCACGACCCGCCGAAAATTTAAGTCTAGAGAACCACTCCACTCGCGCGTAAAACTTCGTCACATTTGGCAAAGACGTCGAAACTAAAACGGCGCTGTCAGTCTGTCGGTCACGGCCTGCCTCGCTTTCCGAAACCTTACCCGTAATCGTGCAAGGTTCTCTCTTGTGGAGTCGTAGGCACAGCTGCGCCTGCAAGTGAGTCCGCGGACCACATTATTGCAAGAATGCATATAGTTCAAGGAAAACTTACAGGACCCCGGCGGCTCAGCGTAAGCCTTCAACTCCATCTCCACCTCTTTCTCTCTTCCTACTCGGACTTTCGATAGCGTCTGCACCCTGGCTATTCTTTTCGCTCTCGCTCTCTCAAATAGGCCAAGCCGTCTACTGATTTTGTCCGCCCTGTCGCCAATGTTCTTGAACAGGTAGCCTAGCGTGGCGGCATCTTCTATGGCTTGGTTCGAGCCTTGGCCGCTGAAGGGCAGCATCTAGGAGAGGTAGTTTGATTAAAGATTGTTAATTATGTGAGTCAGGGATGATCAGTATTCAAGATCAGGGCAGAAACACTTACCGGATGGGCGGCATCGCCTATCAGTAGGATGCGGCCATTGTACCAATTGGTAATTGGATCATGGACGTAAAGAGGCCAGCATTTGACATGAGATGATTTTCTGGAGATTACATTAGAAAGTCGAATTGGCGCATTCCACCCCGGATCACTTCGCTGTCGACTTTTACAACTCTCCAGGATTCGTGGTCACGGTTAAGTCTCTCTCCACAAGGTTTCAACAGGTATGGATATTGAGGTTCGGGGGACGTACTCAATTGTCTGGATAACTCCGGGATCAAAATGACTAAACTCTTCCAACATGGCAAGCTTTTGATCTGATTGATCTTCAGTACGCTGACAGATGAGTAACGAGTCGTTGAAGAAACAGCAGTCTAACCTCCTTCCTTGGCATCTGTAGAGAGATCCTGTCGGGTAGGATGAATACCAACAAGGTTTTGTACCTCACCGCTGAGAGCCTGTAAGACTTGCGACCGAACAAGAGGATTGAAAAGAGACACTCACTCGCGGCAAGGATACCACACCATATGACGTTCATTTATCTTGTCTTCTAGATCTATCAAGATCGCAGCATCTTTCGGACCCTTACGTTCCAAAACTGTCGCAAGATGCGGCTGGCCTAGAAGGGTCTCTGTGTCCACCAAGAATCGGAAAGCACTCATCCCCGTCTCACGTGGTGGTGAGAGCGGTGCGGTATCTTTGGTGAGGACCTTCCTCCTTAAGACAGAGTGAAGTCCATCGGCGGCCACAACAAGATCCGCAAAGTATTTCGATTCATCCGAAAGTACTACTGCACCTTGTATATCTGAATCTACAATTTGAGCGTTGAGACGCAAAGTTGCTGGCTTCGAGTCCTGAATGTCTGTGGTAGTTGCCAAGTACAGCAACTCAGAATGCAAGTCGACCCGGTGGACGGTCCACGCGGCTGATCCAAACGCCTTCTCTGAGGCACTGAGATCGATACTGCCCACGCGTTCTAAATTACGGCCGGCAAGCGAATTCCATGTCCCAATCTTGCAAGCACGAGCTCTTTCGAAAGAGAAGCCAAGGCTTGTGAGTGCACGGGCACCATTGGGAGTGACAGAAAGCGCAGCGCCAACCTCTGTGGCGAAAGCGGACTTCTCGAAGATCTGAAGCAGAGAAGCATTAGCTGAGATGTGAAACGCTTGCGTAACTTGGCATGCTACCTCAACATCCAACCCTGCACGTCGCAAGGCTACGGCTGCACAAAGACCGGCAATGCCGGCCCCAACAACGATAACTTTCAAGGTCATGAGGGGAAAGCTTGACGAATGCCGAATCCCTCGGATTAAGTCTTTAGCCTAATAATGGCTCTCGTTGTGCAAATCATCACCAACACCGAATTTCGCTCTCTTTATCGTCAGATAATCGCATGAACGCACGTGCAAATTCACGAAGTGGGGAATCGATACCAAGGATGGTTCAAGAGCAACCGGATACAACATTGAGCAATTGCCGTTGCAAGGTCGGAGATTTTTCCGAAATCGCCGTTGGTGCATATACATATGCTAATGCACCCGCCTCATGCAATGCCACCGCCTCATGCAATGCCACCGCATCATGCAATGTACCCTCATCATGCAGGTTGTAAGATCTCACAAGGATTAGACCACGCCTTAAGTCCCTCCCGGAGATGAGCACGATCTCGCGGGCAGAACCGAAAATCTTACATCGCGTTGTGGGTCGGCACATAGCCGAGTCCCTTCAGCTGCTGACGGATCAAGCGAGTGGCCATTTACCATGTTTATCTAATACAAAACGCTGATCTTCTTTATCGATTCGATCAATTCTACCTTGCTACATTACGACAATGCTACATGGCTATCCCATAATAAGAAGGAACCTCGGACGCAGGGGTTTTAGGGTTTTTGCAGATCCCCCACCAAAAACTCCCTTCCAGCAACACATGCGAGATATGAACCCCATGGTTCGTTTCCAAGGACGAGCGACGACGCAGCTGCTACTCACTAGAAATTAGTCTACTACCCTTCTTAGATAAGAAGTTCCTCGCGAAACATCTCAGAAACTCTAAACCTGAGCACCCTCTCTAATAATGATCTGTCTATGCTCCGGAGGCGAGCATGATTGGTGTCTCCACGGTAAAGGCCTGCTCGCAAGGCTGCGCACATCGAGATACGACTCTTTATGCCTCTTTCAAAATTCCATCTTCTCACCGCTAATTTCAGGACGCCAACTACCGTTAGTTCTTGCAGCCGTCGTATCCCGCTGGCGGGGTGGTAAGCGGCTCTACGGCGGGTTGGCGGCGAAGCTTGAAGAATCATACAGTACTATCGAATTAGTATTAAATAGTGATTCGCTGGCTCGCAAATCCTGGTGAAGAAAATCGGTGTGACGTGTGCCATTATTTAATACTACGCTGATACTACACTGCTAGCTAAGCGGACCTTGCTCCACTAACAACTCGGATGTCGCTCCATTTAGCCTGTACCCTTGTCCCTTATCATTATCATATTGATTGAATGGCCCATTTCCAGTTGTGGAGACCATGGCATCCCCACCCCTCCCTTCAAAGGCAGCAGTGACAGAGTCTACACCATACAGATCGTCCCTTTCACCTCTAAGCAGTCCTGGTTGTGTATCTGTAACGTCCTATTGATGCTGACTGAAATGTGGTAGGCTTCTCTGTTCCCTTCTTCTTTTACCCTTCTTATTTCCTCCTTTTTTAAAGGCTTTTTCATTTGGGTGATAACATCCCGGCTCGCTTCGCCATATTACCCATGTTAACCATGTGGAGCTTATCATCGCTTAGGCCACTTTCCTACCCATGGTAGACCATGTACGACATTTTAACAAGGATATCAGAGCTAACCGGTTTCTGGAGAATCTTGCGAGAACGAAGGATAAGCAGCACAAATGTTACTTGCCCCTCGCCATCGCGCAGATAGCAAGCAAAATTTCGTATTTGAAACTGACGTGTCTAGTCATGCCTTCTCTTGTCTGGCTGCTGTAAGCCCTCTGCAAGGCTTCCATCTACGATCACGTCATGGCTACCAATTCGAGGATTCGATCAGCTTGCGATGCCTGTCACAAAATGAAGGTTCGCTGCACAGGTGAAGTACCTTGTGAGACCTGTTTGACTTCAGGAAACCTATGCCTCTACAGTTTCTCCGGCCGGCTTGGTCGGCCCAAGGGAACTCGAAATGATAACAAAAGAAAAGCAAACGATGGAAGGACCTCCCAGCAAAGTCAAACGGATGACGAAAAAGATATAATGCCCAATTTTGCCGAAAGACTGGTATCTCCTCGATCAGCTCGTTCAGGGCACCGACAAGCCCCCAATCAAGTGCGACCGACCTCACAAACTCAGGTGTTCTCGATGGCGGAGGATGTAGCCACAGGTGTACCAGCTATCGACTCTTCTGAATATGGTGAGATGTTTGAGATTGATACGTTTCCTGCAAGCTATGGAGAATCTCAGAGGCCGCAGGGGCAAGCAGGGCAGAACTTAGATTTCTCTAATCTATTCTTCTCGGACGGACGTGATCAAGCTTTCTTAGAACAGTCACCACGCGTGAGTGAGCCCTCGAAGCCGGACTCGCATAATTTTTCTTGTTAAACCAGTCCAAAAGTGGCATCACAAGGGACTTTCCGGCTAAATGTATGATGCAGGATCAGATGGGGGGAGTAGAACATCACCAGAATCCAGTTATGCGCACACCTATTAGCACCTCTCCTCCGACTCCAATTAATGGGAAAACCAGAGATGACCAAGCTTCAGACTGCACTTGCCTTCAGCAGAATACCGAGTTACTTTGCTCTTTCAAGGTTGCAGAAGCTACGAACAATCAGAACTCTCATAGAATTGACACTGTCTTGCAGGCCGCCCAAGAAGCCTCAAAGCCTTGGCAAAACCTCCTCAACTGTCGCAATTGTGGCTTTAACCAGGATCAAGAAGTCATTCAAATTGCGTTTATGACTATCCGGATACTGCTTCTCCGATTTCAGGATCTGGTGCCCTTGTGCGATCCGTATGCATATAGCAGAGAAGGGCCTTCCGATAGGCCACAATGCCGGCAAGAGGTGGCACAGCAAGCTTGGCAGAAGTACGGAGCACGCCTCACTCTCGGAGCGTACGAAGTCAGTGAGAGTGAGAGTAGCATGATGGCGCACGTCCTTCTGCTTGGCGCGATTCGCAACATCAAATCTATGCTTCTGCCTTTCAAGGAGATGCTGGATAGGAAGCAGACGTTACACCGACCGAAGATCGATGGACCGGGCGGGAGCCGAGGCCAGCGACAGGCTAAAAATGCGTTCATAGGGCAAGGTCATCCCGCGAGTAACCTAGATCATATAAAGCATATGCTGCAGGGCCTCGGAAGCTTTCTCCAGACACTGGAAAGAACGATTGACCGCGACCCTTTAGATAGAAATTTTTCGACAAATTGAAGGATCGAGGAGGTCCGTTTCCTAGAATTGAAGCAAAGTTTAGATAGAGCTAATTTGCCCTCTCTCTCTGTTGAACCACATCTGCGCTGAGGTCCCTATTCACATTGGTCGTTGATTACTCTTCACTGCCCAATCTTCGCTCTAGGTACCCTAGGCAAGTGGAGTCGTTCTTGCTGCTCTTGAAGGTCAATTGATGAGGTGTTTCTCAAGATAGGTGGGGAGTTCGTTGATAACCTCCCCCGGCTCACAGCTGGAGTGCGCAAGAGGATTTGGCGCGATAGCGAAGATGGACGGCTAGGAGAGCAAATCGATCAAATCGATGACTATATACATATTATGCTCTTTTTGAGGGACAGAGAGGGAAGAGAGGCGGTTTGTATACAAAAGTCCGTACAAAACGGTTACCGAAGAAATCGCCGAAAACCGAGCCGCGAACCCAATTGGTTGCTAAGCTTGGGCTTCAAGGAGACTGAGTGAAAATTGCCGTTGGTGGTATGTGGCAAATTACATGGTAATTGTTCTTCTAATTTATTTCCTAGTGATGGAATCGACCATGAGAATGCGATTCACCAACCGCTCAACAGACCTCTAGCTCGTCAAGCAAGCTAAATTGATTAATGGAAACCGTTAAGCGCCGTTGCCGCAGCATCCACAGGCACCCCTAATTGCTCTCTACGTTCAGCAGGGGCCTCTAATTCAAACTTGAACTCAAGCAAAGACTGAAATGCGCCGTTGGTGCCCCCTGTCTTACCCACATACGTCAATCTAGGATCTGCTTCGTGAAATAATCTAACAAAGTCGGCCGCTGTCCGCTCTTTTGCACCGTGGCTGGCCAACATGACCATATCTTCAATTCTATATGAGATTCAAGCATTAGTAGTGCATTAATATGTCAATAGGGATGCAGTGATCAAAAGACACTGGCCGGTGCAGGATGCTTACAGTATTAGCTGATCATCCAGTGTATTAGCTCTTCCGACAGCTTGCTCAGGCACTATGCCCTCGCTCACGAGAATCCTAGCACCCTGATCCAGCGCCGGGACTAGATTTTTAAGCATCTTGACTACATCAGCATCGGGCCAGTCATGAAATATGTGTCGAAAGATGTAGATGCCAGCGCGCACTGTCTGCTTCTCGAATAAGTTGTGCATCTGGAATTCAAATCTGTCTGCTGCAGGACCACCATTCGTAAGACGTGCGACAGCAGCTCTTCCCTGTTCCAGCGCGACCGGGTCGATGTCCTGGATGATGAAGCGCATGGAAGGGGGGCATGCTTGGCTGAGGGCGAGGACGGTGTGACCGGAGGAACCGCCAGCCTGTAAATCAGAGCAAAAACCGTCAGCGAGGCCTTTCAGACTCAGAATCAGTACCGCTCCCTTTAAAATTGGCCTTGTGGGATGAAAAATGAAAATGGTAAGCTGAGTTAGCACTCGAACTCACATCTACCACGGTTTGGCTGCCCACACCTGCCCAATCATACGCCCCAAGCATATGCTCAATCGTCCACCGCGAGGTATTATGCCTCGCAACCATGTATTTATGGTATCTCGCTGCCAATTCTGGCTGCTTTGACAGATATTCAAACACATTGTTTTCTTCGGGGTAGACGACATTAAATGCCACCGCAGGGGGGCCATTGGTCACCTCCTTTGGTATGGGCCCTTCTCCTGCTCCATTGACCCCCTCAAGCTTCTTCAGCTGCTGCTCCCGCCGTCCCTGCTTCTGCTGCAACTCCAACGCATCCGCTATTCGCAGCAGTATCGAACTCATCTCCCTCGTACCATGGCTAACGATATCCCTTAGATGCTCATTCTTCGCCAGAAGCGCCGAACTCGCATTGTGTGTGAACACCCTTCCTGCTGGCGCTTCCTCGAAGATGCCTTTGGCAACCGCATACCGCATCGTCCGCACGACGACATCTTCTGGCAGATCTGCCGCGGAAGCAAGGTCTGTTACCGAGATACCGGACGACAACGGGACCAGCTGCGGAAGGGAAAAGCGGACCAGCACCGCGAGATTGGCGGTGTCGGCACTGGACCATGTCAGGGAGAGGATGTGGTCCTCGGGGCTTTCGGCCAGGGAAGCCAGGTCCCGCGCCGCGCGCACGAGATCCTGGCGAGCGGAGCGGAGTTCTGCATCCTCGCCCGCGTATCTAGAGGCGCCGCTTGCGTCAAAAGCGGGATCTGGGTGGGATTTTGCGGCAAGGCATTTTGAGAGGCGGATGGAGCGGGCGGTGACGAGGCTGCTGAGAGATTCAATTGTTTTTGGGGGGGATATGGGGAACATGGTCTTGGTTTAGTATGTAGAGGTGATGGTAATGCTGGATGCAATGATTACCACAAAGCAGAGGGGAGTGGAAAGGGCTTTCTTTGAGCGTCAAAGGTTATGGATGGGTCTCTAGTCCTTGCAGCGTCTTCAACGCATCGTCTCGGACTCCTCCCGCCAACTTGCACATAAGCCCAGCCTGATCGGGCGGAATCAGCATTGCTCCCCTTCCCTCACACCTCTCAACACCCTATCCCCAACCATCCGTTCATTTGTCCCAATGAAACGTAGTCCCCACCCACGCCGCTTTTCAGCCTCTTCCCCTTCCCCCAAATGCTCCGTTCACCATGCTACACGATCCCGCTGATAACAATGCCCCTGACATGCATTCGGAGTCTTACTGAGCTTTGCATGTCTCGTCTCGTCGCTTTTCCTTGGGATAGCTTATCAGGAATGGATCCCGCCGAGCCTTGTCACACCCTTAGTACCTCCGAGATTGGGGTTATTCTGTCTGTCCTGCGTTATCAAACCATTCGGCTAAATGAGTGAGGATATAATGTCTATGTAGATCTCTTTTGCTCCTAGCGCGGTGAATTCTTTACATTGAAGGACGTCCTGAATTTACCGCCGAGGGTAGCAAATCTGTAAAAAGCGCCGACGATGATCTACCCGAGCGGACCTCCCTCCCGTTATCCCCTGCTCGGGCACCCCGAGAGACTAGATGGACTAGCTTAGCCCTACTCTAGCCCTAACTAAGACAGCGATGAGTCTGGTTTCGCGCTAACTGTTCTAGTCAAAGCCCTAACCCTATGTCTAGATGAGGCCCCTGGAGCATGCCGGTGTCTTCGGGGTGCGGTAGGGCCCAGACTTTAAATTTATAGCGGGTGCTTTAGGCAAGGGGCAGCACCGATGGGCCCTCAGAAAGCCCCCATTAATAGTCCCTAGGCGGGTGTTGTCTAGGCACCCCCTGAGACCAAATTTTGCCCTGGGGGATGCCAATATTTTTGTCCCCCACGAGCCCCTGTAGAGGTCATTGTGTCAATCTCCGTACCTTTCTCACATCTCTTCGGCTTGATCATCCTCCCGCCTCGACTATCTTGGGTCATTGGAGCATTTCTTTGCAGGTCCCTTAGGCAGTCTGAAACTATCCACCACTATGTATTGCCCTGTATGTATCCAACTCCTCGTCCCCAGCATACATAAACGTGAGGGACTACCACTAGCTTTCGTGGTTTAGTTAGGGAGGAAATGCAATCTCGAGATCTAGCAGGAACCATTTGCTGTTTTATAGTCCTTCTTCGAGGTGTAGAGTGGTGGCTTTAAAGTAAAAGTGTCATTGAGACCTGAATTTTATTAAGGCTTCAGTTGCCTTATTCGTTGCTTGTAGCGTCTTCCCCTTTTCACTTCCCCACCATGTGGGCTCATTCTTGAAGGAGCCCATGCTTGTCTTTTAAAGTGCTCGACGCTCCGTAATTTGGAGCCCAAGTGCGTCAAAACATGACTTGCTGGATTTGTGTGACGTTTGCTGGGGTCAAAGATTCTTGATACTCCCCTTTTGGGACCTGTGTAGGAAAAGGGTACCTTATAAAGGTGTAGTAGCAGAATTTCTTAGGACTGTACCTTGTGTTGTGGATCTTATGAGTCAACCGAAATAGCTTTCGTTTGGTGGACAAGAATCGAGAAAGAGTACAGCACTTGGTGTGAGTTATTGGGCGGAAGGCCTGCTTTTCTTTATGCTGAAGTAATAAATGACAGTACTTTATGGTCTCTGTGGTGACAAGAGAGGAATCATCGTCTGTTAAATCATTCGCTATTGCCCATAATCGATAGGAGTCTCCACCATATTGAAGCCTTTTTTTGAATCGCTAGCTCGGACCAAGTCTAGAGAAATTTGGGATACTTACAGCAGCACGTTCCTCAGCCAGGAAAGGTATCAAGGGCCTTTTCAATTGAGGGTGTCTGTCAGTCAGATTCTAGGGCCAATTGAGGCGTGTCTTCTCTTTGGATCCTTCAGCCTTAAGTAATCCAATTACCTTGTCTTATTATTGATCGGAATTCTATGTTTATTGGCCACTTCTCGCTGCGAGATAGACTTGGGAAGGTAGAATGACCACCCCTCATGTGCCTGGTCTAGGCGCTCTGCCAGTGATGCTTCCGATATGATCGATGCTTCGGAAGACGAAGGAGTTTAGCTATCTAAAGGTCCAGCCGTATGTGTCATAGTTCAATGACAAGGTCATAAAATGGGGTGTTGTTGAAAAAGTGGCATGTAAGAAGAATTAGGCCGTCTGACCGATAGGGGGACTTGAGGCTTTGGGCATCGCTCTTTGATCGGTATTGAGGTGTAAGGGATGGCAACGTGGGGAAGCTACAGAAGGCGAATTTTGCATTTTAGGGAGATAGGAGGGGTTTGGGACAGTTTGAAAAATGCATTACATCTCGGAGATATTCAAATAAAGAAATCTCTACAACTAGGATATACTGTAGGGCGGTCTGATTGTGGAAATTTTTGGCTCGTCTCTTGGTTTGCTTTCGTTCTCGTCGCCTCTCTCACTCACTATTGAAAAAGTGTTCGACGGCATCTTGGCACATTTGACCAACAACATTGATCTAGATAAACAGCGTTAGCTTCAGCCCGGTAGTAAGACCAAGAACGCCAGACTCACGTGGGGATGCTTGAGGAGCGCATGGTTCTCGGCCTCAATCTCCCGACATTCCACCTCACCACCCACCAATCTCCTCCAAATCTCCAAGTTGTCCTCCTCACCGAGCCAAGACGGCAATGCACCATCCCGAGACAGTGACTTGCCCCGGACTAGAGTCGTCTTCGCAGGTTGACCTCCCCCTGAAGCATTTTGCAATCCCGTAGCCTTGTGGCCACTCGAGTACGCCCTGATAGTGAATTCTAAATGCTTCCTCTGCGTCTTTGTCATGCGCTTCAACGCGGGAACATAACCGGCATGTTCCAATTCTCCGAACACGATCTCCGCTCCATGAGCTCCATCACTCATCCCTAAACCCGGCTTTGGAACGAACATACCAATGAGAAGGAGACCATGCACATGTTCCCCCACTTGAAGCAACTTCCTGGCAATTTCACACGCGTAGAGCGCTCCGAACGAAGCCCCGCCGAGTACGTAAGGGCCCTGGGGTTGCTTTTTCCGGATGGCATGGAGGAGGAGCTCCGTCATGTCATCGAAAGTCCAACTGGTGTCTGCATTCGCCCTCTTGTAGGGAGATTCCAAGCCGTAGACACAGAGATTGTCAGCCAAAGATGGGAGTTGGATGTACGGGACTGAGGAGCCGCTCCAGTCGGGCATGAGGAAGATTTTGCGCGCGCTGGGCGTGTCAGAGCCTTGGAGGACCGTGATACCTGCTGATAACGAGGACGTTGGCGGGGCGGTATTGGTAGGGGCAGCAGAGATGAAAGAAGGGGGTTGGGCGATTTGAGGAGTCTTGCGCTCATCTACCTCCGAAGCGCTGTCTATCCCCGCGATCGAGATTGCAGGCTCTTTGTCGAACGAGAGGTACGTCTCTATCGGCTTTACGGACTCCATATCTAGCTTTCTGTCGCTTCGAAGATCGCTGTTGGGTTTCAGTGCGGCCTTTGCGGCGCCAATCGTTGGGTTGTCGACGAAGAAAGTGGCTGGCAGTTCGAAGCCGGTGTCATTCTTCAGATTAGCCATGGTTGTCATTGCCATGAGAGAGTCTAGGCCCATGTCCGCGAAGTCGGTGTCTTCGTCCATACTTTCTAAGTCACAGCCACTCTCTTCTGCAACTACGGCCAGAAGCTTACTAATAATCTCGCTGCTCGATTCATCGAATTCAGTCATAGGCGTTGAGGTTGGTCCCGAACCAAACGTACTGGAAGAGTTGGGAGACGGCGGTTCGGTGACTTCCATCACGGGCGCGTAGTCCTTGACTGTGCGAGATTCAGAGGGCCCTTTCTTAGTAGAAATTATCGAAGACGAATCTTTAACACTCTGTCTCTTTTCATTAGGAAGAAACAACCGTCTCATCACCGCTCTTTTCATTTTCTGATATCTTAAACCTAAAACCGCCAATACCAAATCTTCACCGTCGAAGACATAGGCGTCCCCACACACAGCTGAGCCATTATCGGTTTCCTGCATACAAACATACGAAGTGTATCTCTTTCTAGCTGAAAGCTCTTTGAAAGGTCTCCAATCCTTGAAGCTAGTTGAGAGGCATATAATATCCTCCGCATATTTCATAGTGCCATTTAGCAAGAAGCCTGCCACAGATGCAGTAGAGTCCATCCAGTAAGGATTGATTTGGAAAGCACTTGACCCTTCAACCGAAGACAGCGTCACATTAGCCACAGCATCTTGACATTCTGCGTCGAAGAGAACCTCGTCCATGGCTCGGTATTTGTCCCCGTAATAGACAAGATTGGAAAACATCTTGTACACCATCGGCTTCAGGAGGCGATGAGCATTACCGAGTCTAGCATTTTCTCTCAAAACAGCAATTCTAGACCTTGCGAGGAACAAAGTCTGGTTGGCTTGAGCCTTCCATTGCTCCCCGTTGTCGAAAGACACTTGACAATCGCCATGCTGATGAGCCGATGTTCTATCAGTGGAAGAGAAGGATACTTTCACCCTTTTGATAGCGGGGGCGTATTTTGCAGTCACTGTTACTATCTGGGCTGGATTGATAGTTTCTACAACAAGCGGCGATGTGAGCTCGAAATCATGGATAGCCATCATTGAGGGGCTATGCCCTAGCGGTAGCTTGGACCGGATGTAATTTGACGCCGTAAGGGCCATGTCGCCAAATACGCCGGCCGGGCAAACGGTAATGCCGTCGACAATGTGACCCTGGATAGCAGCGAGAAGATCAGGCTGGGAGACTTGTGATGTAAAAGTCACGCTCATCTCTTCCCCCTGAATTTTTTCATGCTCAACCCGTTGCAATGTTGTTGACAGGAACATGCTGGCTGAAGAGTCCACAGTCTCTTTGATGTCCTTAGAATATGCTTTTTCCGGCTCTCGATATGGTGTCCAATATTCAGTTTCCTCGAAAGCGTACGTGGGGAGGTGTAAAAGATTCAAGTTTTTCTGAAAGTCGCGATGATACTCGGGCCAATTAATTGGTATCCCAGAATTGTAAAAAGCAGCCAAACAAATAGAGATGGTCTTCCATTCATTGACGTTGCTTTTTAAAACTGGAAACACCTGCTCGGTCGAAGTTCTCAATGTTGCACGAATCAGCCCAGAAAGAATAGAGTCTGGACCAAGTTCGACCCAACGCGTGCGCTCCGATACAAAGTCATTCTTTTCTGCAGCGTATAAAGCACCAGTAAAGTTGACAGGCTCACGGGTTTGTCTAGCCAAATATAGAGGCGAGAATGTCGCAGCGTCTTTGACTACTGTTCCCAACAAGGTTGATGCTACAGGTATGATCGGTTTATTGAAGACCACGCCTTTCGATATACTCTCGTACTCTTGCAGGATGGGCTCCACCTGCTTAGAGTGGAAGCCATAAGCAACATTCAACATCGTCGCCTTGACCCCTTGTTCTAGAAGGCTTTTCTGCAATTGGTCGGCCTCCTTTCTGTTGGAGCTGACAACCGTTGTTGTGGGGGCATTGATGCAAGCAATCTGTGCAGACTTCGAACTCGCTTCCTGCATACGCGTCTGCACCTCCTCGACTGTTGCCTGAACGGCCAACATTGCAAATTCTTCAGCAGTCAAATGCTTTTCAACGAGGAGTGCCCTTTGGCCCACAAGATGCAATGTATCGCTCACAGATAGGACACCAGCAACAGCTAGAGCAGCGTACTCGCCAAGGCTGTGGCCCATGACAAGATCAGGTCGGACTCCCCAAGTCTTCAGCGTCTGTGCGATAGCGATTTCAAGCGTGACTATAGCTAGGTGGACACGAATTGGAGGCTCGGAAGACAGATCTTGGCAGCCGCCGGCGATGAGGTCAATGAATTGTGGTAAATTTTGTAGGATGGCCATCTCCTGGTAAGTCGTTACGAGCCTTCTGAAGGTTGCACTGTGCTTGTAGAGCTGTTCTCCCATCGAGGAGCTTTTCCCACCTTGGCCAGTGAATGCAAAAATCGTTGATGATTTGGCATTTTTACGAGTAGGTTCTTTCACGACTTGCTTGGAACTGTCCGCGCGTAAGCTACCAACAAGCTCGCTAATTGTCGCAGGGATATACGTCGTGCGGAGCGGTTGATGAATTCTTCTCGCCGTCGTAGTATAAGCAAGATCCGCAAGTTGTGTTTGAGGATATCGTTCCAAATATTCCAGAAGCCTTTGCAGGTTCCCTCGAAGAGAAGTCGAAGATCTTCCAGAGAGTGCGATAATGTGGTACGGGCGCGGGTCTCCAGACTTCCAAACGGGTCGAGGTGCATCCTCTATCAGGAGTGCTGTGTTGCCTCCTGATGCATCGAAGCTGTTGAGGAGAACCCTTACCTTTCCATCTCCGTCTGGGCGCGGGCGTAACTTCATATTTCTACCAGCAATATGGACATTGAGCTTCTCCAATGGCGGAAAATTCCGATTGATCTTAAACGGGGCATCTGGTTGTGGAGGAATTTCACGATCTCTCAGCATCATTAAGACTTTAACCAGAGACGTTACCCCTGCAGCCTGAGAGGCAAACATCAGTCATTCGCCCATCATCTGTTGAAGTAATGGACTTACTCCTTCACCGTGGCCAACATTAGCCTTGACAGCGCCAACCATCAATGGGTTCTGCTCGGTACGGGCTCGTCCCACGGCTTGCAGGAGGGAACCCATTTCGATGGCATCTCCAGCCTGAGTGCCCGTCCCATGCATCTCAACGTAGGAAACATCCAGTGGATCGACGCAATTTTGCCTCAGTACGGCGTCACAAACTCTCTTCTGAGCTTCGCCATCCGGATGTGTGATTGACATGGCCGAAGAGCTATAGGTCCTTGCAGAGCCTCGAACGACACCGAGGACATTGTCGTTGTCACTAATCGCATCCTCGAGACGTTTCAGAACAACCACGGCAACAGCCTCGCCGCGAGCATAACCATCGGCGTCATCATGGTATGTCCTACATCCGCCCGTTGTGGAAATCATCCCTGATTTACTCAGGGCGCAGAACGAGTTTGGAGATACGAGGACAGAACCACCGCCAGCCAGCGCAGTATCACACTCACGTGCCTTGAGAGCGGCGCAAGCGAGCGAGATAGCTGTCGTGCTAGTCGCACATGCAGAGTCGATTGCATAGGAACCGCCACCCCATTTGTAATGATAGTTCAATCGGCTGGGTCCAAACGCCCGAGAGATACTCGGCACGTAGTAGATATCCACACCTTCATTATTCAAGATTTCATGCCAATCCTCTGCCGCCTGACCCAGGTACGTCGCAATACGGTTGCTACATGTCGCTAGTGTCGCATCGGGTGAGTATCCGGCCATCTCCAACGCTTCGTAACTGGTCGTAAGCAAGAGCCTGTTAATAGGGTCCATTTGGTTTGCTTCTCGAGGGGAGATATTGAAAAATTTATTATCAAAAAGGCCCGGTCGATCAAGCCAGCTGCCGTGACGAGCTGTTGTGGAGTTCTTCTTCTTGCCTGTTGGATCGTAGAAATCTTTGACATCCCACCGCGATTTGGGGACCTATTCCATAGACTTCGTAAGCTCGTCTCTCAAATATAGTGAGAGATGAAGACTACCTCTCGGATAAAACTTTTGCCCGCCAGCAAATTTTCCCAGAATCCCTCGACTGTCTCACTCGCTGGAAAGCGTCCAGACATGCCCACGATCGCGATATCATCCGACCCTCCCCGCAATGAGTTATTCTGTTGCTCAGAATGCAGATTCAATTGGTAAGCTATTCCGTTCTCTTGCATCGAGCGCTGGACAGTTGAGGTGTGTGTCGATGGACCAATCACTGTGAATTTGACTCCATGGTGATGCCTCAGAGTCGACATACATTCCTCAATAGTAGCACTTAGCTTGAGCACTTTGTGAGCAATCTCTACAATCATTTCTCGCAGAAGGCCACCGAGAGTTGACTCTGTAAAGAGGCCTTTTCTCGAGTTACGGCCAATTTTTGCTTTGCTGGAAAGCGGCGTATCCAAGATTGCTGACCCATGGAGCATCTCTTCAACATCAATGGTTGGCATATGTTCTGTATGAATCGCGCCGTTTGTATCTGTCTTAATCTTCGCCGCCCTGTCAAGCACCGTCGACCAACTCCATAGCCTCCGCAACGAGGAAGGCGGGCCAACAAGAGTGAGCCAATCCCTAGCCTCAACCCCAATCGCCACCTTTCTCGGCTCCGGAATGTTCTATGTAAAATGCATGAGCGGATGTCGATTGTCAAACTCAAATTCCCGTACAGGCGCCACTCACATGCTCAGTATGGAAACCTGTCAGAAGTTCTTCCATTTTTCTCCGATCGACTCCGACTACAGTGGTTGCCCAATTTCCTCCCACATCCTCCACAAGCTTCATTCTCCTAATAAGAGCGTACGCCAGTCGAAAAGTGATTCTGATCATCTCAAGTCCTATGCTCAGAATTTCGCTCGTATCCCTTGCTGCAGCTGCCACGGCTGCAGGAAGCAAGCCCGTACAAAATGCGAGGATGTGCGTAGGCGCAAATTCTGACCCTAAAATAGAGGGGTCTTCTTCCGCAAAACTATCGTACTAGGTCAAACGGATATTGAGGAGAACTTGGATAAACGAGAAGACCAATGACATGAAAGGACCAGGGGTGAACATACACGCATAATTCCCCAATCCTGCCGACACACATCAACACTGTCGCCACTATCCCATTCACCTTATCTTCTCCCTTCTCCCTTTCTATCCTCACATTCTCCTCCGCCAACCCCAATAGCGAGTGTATTTCTCCTTCCCATCCTCTCTCTTCAGCGCTCAGCTGTGCAAACTCAAGTTGCACAACATCCGTAGCTTTTTCCAGGAACGTTCGTGCGATGGGAGAAGTTTTGGAATGGCGGACTAGCGACTGAATAGACGAGAGCTTTTCGATGGCTTGGTCGCCAAAGAGGAGAAGGGGCGTCGGGGTGGAGGTGGTGTGCATGATCAGCAGGGCAGGGATGTGGGAGTATAAAAGTAGGGTAGAAACGTAGGAATGAGAACAGTATTTGTGAAGCTGGGTTTTTAGGTTGTTGGTCGGTGAGTTGGCGACATGGGAGTACACAAATGAGGGTTATCTACTCCCTCGGTCTTAAGGGCCTGAATGACAACTGAGTTCTAAAGTAGAAGTATATGAAGCGGTTCTTATATTAGTGCCTAATTAGATTCTCGTTTAGCTTGATGTTGGTCAAGGTAAATCCCTAACATGTTTGATACTAAATGGTTTCCGCGTCGCTTACTGATATTGCGTGGCCAACTGTATGGTGCCTGAACCTCTGACTTCATAGCGTAACGCATAGTGAATAGACGGAGGAGCTTACTTGAGGCTGACCTTGCATAAAATAGGCCACCGCAGTGGCCAATACTAAGAATGTGGAGCGTGCGTTTGTCCTATTGGGACCCCTCGGCTGGCGCTGATGTTTCCGAAGAAGTTTTATCCTAGCCGCCCGAGGGGTACATACAGCTTGACTGTGCCATAGTCGTAATGCCCCGCTAAGAAATCCGCCGACTTACTGCAACACCCACATGCAAAATACCTCGACCCTTGGATGTTAGAGCTTTCGACAGTATCTTGCATGTGGATCGATAAGCCTCAGGGTGTGTCTCCGGAGAACTTCTGATAGAGTGTTCTGTCATTCTAGCGTGCAGCTGTGGGGGTTCGGCGGATTTTCCATGCAACCGCCGATCTTTGCAGGCCTAGTATTGAGTCCGTTTCGACCTGGCTAAGGAGTGAAGATAGCCACTCTGAGCTTCTTGGCGTGTGTTTGGATCGAAAAATTCAATTCTTCGTTGATTGGACCCAGTCTAGTATTCGTCACATGTAGATTTTCCCTACTCTTCAACCGTAGAGGTGTATTAGAGACCAGCTCTTGGCATATCGGACAGATGTGTCGCAGAAGCACTTGGATCCAAGGCAGATGGTTCCTGACCTTATATTCCGCAGCGACGCGATCGTTTGGCCATAAGTTGAAGTTGACATGCTTTGTGTGCTCCTGCTCTTCCGATCTTCGCGATGCTGCCGTGAAATTTGGCGGTTTGGTCATCATCTAGCATTTGGCACAAGATGCTATGCACATCTTTGGAGGGTTTTCCATAGATTTCTGCTCAATGGTGGTGGAATGTCCGAATAGAGGTCTTGAAGTGACGAGGCTGGAAGATCTTGTTGTAGCTTGAGACGCAACATGTCTCTCGCATAAGCCAAGGACAGACGACAGGGGATAGTTTATGTAAATAGCAGCTGCAACAGGTTCTGGTTCCACGTAAGTCTGAACTGCTTGTGAGGAAGGTGATTGAGAGCTGAGGATGGTGGGCGGTGAAATGGGTTGGGAAGGAGATTCATGCTTCGAAGCTACTGTGAGGAATACATTAGCGCAGGTGATGAGACTATAGAGAATATAACTGTCAGCGTACGTGTAGAAGGGTTCTAAGCTGCTGTTGACGTTGTGTGTAGCTTATCCACTACGTGCTCGTTCAAGTAGGCGCTAAGAGTAGGGTTTCAAGGAGTGACGGGTTCTTCTTGAAGTATTGAAGCCTGCGACGGACAGCGGCATAGTAAGAGATCACCTGCAGTTGATGCTGTCACTCTAAAGACGCTGCAAGCGATGCGCAATGCATGTGAAGCAATCGAAGAACCGAAATGGAGAGATTGAGATTTCTTGATTTCCGCGCTAGCCTATCTTGGTGTACTAAGCGACGCCTACTTGCCAAGGCCCCAAGGTGACAGCTTACATGACGGTATTCTATTCAACTAAATTTATTAAAGCATGAGCCAGCGTCTATTAAGTCATGACATGCGTCGCAGTATCTTCAGTCTCCCGCCAACTACCGTTCTCCATCCTTCTAAGCGACCGAGCTCGCCTTCTGCAATGCTTCAGGACCAACGCCTTTCCCAAAGGTCTCCACAGCTGCTTCTTCAGCCACCGAAGGCGCATTCGAGGACGTTTCCCCGGACTTAGTCTCGTTCAACATGGCCGCAGTGATCTTTTGCGCCTTGGCTGCATACTTGCTTCGCGCCCGGATGGCGTCGCCGTACATATGGAAGACAAAGGGTAGCGGAGTGCATGCTAAGGCTAGGAAGGCAGGAATGCTTGAAGCCCATTGGTTTCCCAGGTTTTGGTACATGTAGGGGGTGAAAAGTGGACTGGAAATTGTCAGTCATTGGCACAGCCACTTGCTATCGGGCCATAAGGAGTCGGAGAGAACTCACAAAGCGGCAGCGAACAGACCTCGCAGAATGGCATTCGCCGCCAGAGCAGAAGCCGCGTAGACGGTATAGGCGTCGACAACGTAGTTGATGAGACTGATGTATAGCAGAACCTGGCCAAATCCGAAAATTGCTCCACCCAGGATGCTCACGATCCAGTGGACATGAGGATACGTCGACCACGCGAACCAAAACAGACCAATGGGAAGGAGCACGGCTCCAATCATGGCCGGCTGCAACCGACCCTCCGGTTTGGCTTTTCCTGGATTTGTCGCAATCTTCTTTTGATAATTCACTTCCAGAAAAATGTAGAAGAACATGGATAGAAGCTGTCCCACTAACACTCCAACGTACGACAAGCCGCTAACACCTTGCGACCAATGACGACCCTGTTCAAAGACGATGGGAAAAGCGGTGAAAATCAGATATATGATTCCATATACTGTTCAGTGGTCAGCGAAGAAATTTTCAGCAAGGCTTTCAAGCGGCTGACCGATTGCGGAGTAAATGGAGAGCAATAGCACGATAGCTTCGAAGAACAGGATAATCCATGGTCTAGCAATAGCTTTGCTAAGCGTTACCCTCGCCTTGACCTCCTCCTTCCCACTTTCTAACTTACTGATGTACTTCTTTCCCGTATTCTGCTCCAGCTTCTTCGCCCTCTGTATCAGCAAATAGGGCGTGTAAGTCTCCGGTACGATGATTATTCCAAGAATCCAAAGTACGCCTGTGAAGATGACGGTCATGCCATCATTCCATCTCCATCCTCCATACTGCGACACGAAGCCTCCAGCGATAGGACCAATCGTCGGTCCCACGAATGGTGCGGACGAGTACACCATCATTGCTAGGCCCCGCTCTTTGGCCACGAACATGTCGGCAATAACGCCCGCAGAATTAACAATTGAAGAGCTCCCAAAAGTGCCAGCCAAAAACCTGAGAACCAACAACGTTTCAATGCTCTTGCTACCGATCGATGCTGCCCCAAATATTGTCAGCAATCCAAACATGATAGCGTACAAACGCTGTCGGCCGAAGTGCTCAGACATGGGAGCCCAGGTCATCGGGGCGATGGCAAAACCGAGCACGAAGAGTGAGACAGAAAGAACGGACAGCTCGAGGCTCGTGTGAAGGTCCTCTTGGATCTGAGGAAGGGCACCGGAGAAAGCGGTGGAGGAAAATGTGACCGAAAGGGTGCCCAAAGCCATGATGATGGTGATGGTCCATTTTATGCTTTTAGCCATATTCATGGGGTTGCGAGCATCGTCGGGGATCCAGTCTACGATGTAAGGGTCTGAAGCAATGCCGCTGCCAGAGTAAGCGTGTTGGACAACATCGTCGGTCAGGAGGGTCTGGGAGAGGACGAGACGATAGTGGGGGGTTCTCTCCGAAGAAATTTTTCCTTTATCTGCCATGGCCGAGGACATTTGTGGGGTTGTGGAAAGAAGACGTTCAAGCGAGGTGATTGAAGGAGTTGGACCTCGTTGATCAGGTCGAGCACGTTCTTGTGCTCGTCTATCGATACTGGCTATGCGATGTCATACATGTTGCACTTCCCAAAATGCCCAATTCAGGAAATAATGATGGAAATCCTTCTTTCCCAATCCTTCTCCCAACATTGACGTGCAATCCCTCGTTGGCAAATCCACACGAGATTGATAGTAAAGAGCCTCAAGAGAGCGAAGGCCTAACACCGACTCAGTATCTCCGTTAACGCCGGCGCCAAACACCAAAGCTCCCCACTTCTTTGTCTCATCAGTCAAACCCCGTGCCAGGACAATCAATTGCTGCACGAGGAAGGGAAGCCGGAGGAGATCAACACTGACTCGTCTGATCTGGTTGGTTGAGACAACCACTCCTATCAAATCAAGACAAGGTAGGAAGTATGCCGGGCTAACAATCTATCCGAGCCCAAAACCTTCAAGCGATCATCGCAAAATTTACACTTGTACGGAATAGAAATCATTTTAATTTCGGGTGGCAGACTTTTGAAGTCTTTCTTTTGAAGTCTAGTGGTCAAGTGTGCGGGGAGTGGGGCTATCCGACAAGACTATCGGCACTTTCCTGAAAATGTGCTGAGCGGCACATATTCTCCCACTTCTACCTTGCCCACTAAGAAGCCGGACAATTTGCATCTATGACACCAATCTCTTCCATCTGCACAACCTTCTCATCTCTTGCAAAGACTACAGCATTTCCACTAACATTTCCAACCCCTCCTGATGCAGCCGGCCATCCCAGCTTCTGCAATCCATGTTGCGGATCGCGGGCAAATGCAAGCCACAAGTCCTGCATTTTCTCGCTGACGGACCGCTGAAATGGTGTCCCTTCACCACGGAAGTTGCCATACGTCCCGAAGACGAGGGGAATCTCTGCGCAGTGATAGGCGCCGAGCCACGGTCTGGGAAGGGGAAAGCGTTAGCACGATGGGCTTCGAAGAATAAACGGGGGAGAAAGCTCTAGAGGGGCTGGTGGACATACAGTGGCGAAATGTTCGAGAAATTTCCTCCGTACAGATATCGATGTGTCGGACGCCCTGTCGCGGCGCGGTACCTGTTTTGCGTATTAATAGAATAATTGCAAAACATCGACTTCATACCCCCCCCACCCCCCACAAAGCTAAATGAGACGAACCGGGTAGTTTCTGCGACAGGAGAATGAACATATTTCAACGTCGCAGCTTCAATGGTCGCCTGAGGTGGGCCTTGTTGCGAAAAGGGCACCATGAGGGAGCCTTCGTCTGTGGTCGTTCCAAGTATCGCCGGCTTAATCAATGACGATGGTGAGCAAGCAGACAGAAATCTCAGCTTATCAACCAACGCATGGATTGAGGGGGCGAAATCACACAAGACCTACCACATCCGCGTATTCCCCAGCTTTCCCTTTGCTCAAATATTCCTGCGGTGTAAAAATCAACCTGCCATCCGCACATGGCTGCCAATGTAGGGACGGTGTGGCATTGCTCTGGGTATGGATCTGAAGGAAGTTCGCAATGACACCTGCGTCGATCGAGCGCATGAATTCCACTTCTTCCGTTGCCGAGCTGTTCGCAGGACAGCCTAATTGCTGTGCGACATAGCTGAATGACTTCTTGTCTGGGTCCGCGGTCGAGCTAGCCATGAGAACAACTCCACTCTCCAAGATCACTGCCTGGAATATCGGATCGGAAGGATAGGCGAATTGAAGGGCATCTACGACGCAAGCACCTCCGGCCTGACCCCAAGCTGTTATGCAGTTGGGATTTCCGCCAAAGGATTGGATGCTTTTGCGAACCCACTCGAGTCTGATGGAAGAAAGGCCATAATCAGCCATTGCATCTTCATTCATTCATGCTGTTGTTGTCATGCAAAGTATTCCAATCAGAATACTCAATTACGTGAGGCAAAAAGGCAAAAAAGAACTTACGCTAGTCGTGTGTCTAACATGCCTACATTCTGCTGGTCCAGCCCCTTCGCGTTCGGAGAGCCAAAAATATTCAGTCCTACCAAAGGTGTGAATCTATGACAGTACGCGGGTTTTGACGAAGGAGTGGAGCCCTACGGTAACTGCAAGGTAAACGGATTCTTAGCACGGTCTCTTCCGTGGAGCAGCCGTTCCCCCATGCTTAGAGTCTCGTCTACTCACTTGGTTTGAACAACGATATGCTCTTGCGATCTTTGAACCCATTGTTGAGGACGCTCATACGGGGTGTTGATCCCACCCTGAAGCGTACCACCCCCATGGATCCAGAATAGCACTGGCAAATTACGGCTACTTGAATCCTTGGGCGCGATGACATTGAGATAAAGGCAATCTTCGTTGTGAGGAGGAGGAGCCAGAAACTCCGGTGCTGCGTTGCTGAAAATTGGATAGCTGTTATACTGTGGGCAAGAAGCTGGTGCTTTTTGTGCACTGATATCCCTCTGTCCTTCTGATATGGCGACGGGTGGGAGGAAGCGTAGAGGGCCGATTGGTGGCTCCGCGTATGGTATACCCAGCCATTGTTTGACATCTGGGTGGGAGGGGTCGATGAAGCCTTGGATTTGACCAATTGAGGTATCAACTTCAAGGCCCTGCGTCGATGCAAAAGTAGAACCCATGGCTGCAATTGTGATGAGACAAGTTTGCAATTGCGTAACAAAATCACGACGCAAGACTTGTCAAAGTCATGTGCACATTTTTGAGAAACAGCACCCTTGTTTACTATGATATCATCGTAATATTGGCTCTGGCATCAAACAGTAGGTTTCGGTTGACTTTAACTTACAACATTGAAGATAAGATGCTTGTAGTCTTGCAATAGGTACCAAACCAGTATCTCTTCCGGGAAGGGTTTGATCCTTCCGCGCAAGAGGGTGCAATACACCGACGGCGAATTTTAATCGAATCATAATGCGGCGCATTTACGGTTGGTGTCAGCTTCTTACATTCTAACGCTCGTTTCCACGTCTATCGGTAGCCAATTAATGCAACGTGCTTGCGTTATCTAAATCAGAGCACAGACCAGACATCGACTCAAAGATCAATCACTTGAAGCGTGTGCAACTGGGTTGAACCCTGGTTCTTCTTGTCACTAATTTTCTAAATCACAACAACTTCAATATCAAAGACAGGCGCTATGAGCCCCCAAAGAGTCCTCCTTGACCCGGTCAAGACGCCTGGTTTATGCCATGCACCTAATCTGACCAACGAGAGTGCCGATATGGCATCGCGGATCCTGCAAGCTAACCGGGCAAACCACATCTTCACTACCTGGGAAAAAGAGATGGGCGTACGTAACCCTTGATTATCCCAAGGACCATGGTAGGTGGATGGAGACCGATTCTGATGGTTCGAGAAAGGCAACCCTGCATAACCATATCGTATACCATACCTTGTCGCTCTACGCTCTGGGCGCGTCCCCAGACTTGATGTTGCACCATACCAAGCGAAACACCACATATCAACTGGTTCCACCAAAGTTTCCTGACGAGACGACACTCCGACTGATGGCCGAGCCCGAAACACTGAAAAGTTTCATCGGCAAGGAGGAGTATTTTCTTGATTTCTGCGCATTCTTCGAGCAGGAGATTGAGAAACTGGGATACGAAGATGTATTACAGAAGTATCTAGTTGGTGACAACGACATCGCAAAGGATATTTTCCCGCGTATCTACCACGGTGCGTTTCAACTTGCCCCCTCACTAAAGTCGCGGACCTTTCTGACGCAGTCTAGGTTACGTACATGGCATCATGCACATCGGGCTCGGTCTTGAATTTAAGCAAGCACCCATTTTGGCCGAAGGCCTCGCAGAGGCCGCTGTCCATCACGACTGGTACTACACCGCGTATATTGACGCCTGTGCCCTCGAAGCGCGCAAGCCCAACAAAAAGAAAATCTCGCTCATCGAATGTTTCGAAGAAGCCTTGCTGGATGAAAAGATCACCTCTTGTTCCAGCTACGACTATATGGACCAATTTGAGCCCCCTTCCGAGAAATACCCCGATGGCAGATGGTTTGTAACGCGGGAGATGTACAGAGACGGGGTGGTGGGGCTTGTGAAGAACGAGTTGGCCAGTTGTGCAGGAGGCTGGCAAGTTAGGCCAGAGGACGACTTGGACCGGGCGACGGCCGAATTGATCAACATATCCAGTAAGCGTCTCCCCACAAATCGTATCTTAGACCACGCAAGATGGTCTCAAAAGAACTAAACCCTAACCAAATCACAATCGCAGTCTATGTCGCCGCCGCGGCGCAGCGGCCCCCGCATGAACCCCGCTACGATTTTTTCCTCATCCACGGCTCCAACGCTTGCTTCTGGCACTCGGTTCTGCTCGCGGAGCCGTCCATGTCTCGCTCGCAGAAAGCGCATCTCATCGAGACAACGGGTCACATGCTACTCTTCATGTGGGCCGGCGTGGGCTGCCCGCGCAGCAACATCGACTGGCTGCTGTCGCATCCACCCAAGGAGCCCAATTGCGGGTGGAAAGGCATCTTCGAGCGAGCTTGCAAGCACGACGACGACGGACATATGATCAAGTTGATCAGAGCGCTCAAGAACGGGGAGACCGTGTCGAGGCCGTATGAGGAGACGGAGGAGTTCAAGATGAAAGGGTGGATGTTCTTACAGGCGGCGCATGCGGCCATGGATTCTTCCAGTCCGGTACCGATGAAGTATATCCAGCATTTTGATATCATTCGGCTTGTGGGTTTCGAGGAGGCGTGGAAAAATGTGCCCATTGAGGTCCGGGAAAATGCATCGACTGAGGCCTCGGAGAAGGTCTCGATTGAGGCCCAGGATAAAGTGCCGATTGAAGCTCATTGAATTCAATGATGTTTCGTTGCTAAGACAATTGCAATGTCTCTGGTCAGTATGACGGGGCTTCGCATCATCGTGAGCGGTATGGAGGGATTTGGAAGGTGCAGGCCGTACGAATCCATTTAGACCCACAAGTCTGTCTCGATTTTCATGGTCGATGATAATCTTACTCTCCAGTAGAAAAGTCATACAGCCTGGCAAGTGCTATTACGAATCTTTGAGTCGACTAGAATAGAAAGCCCACGTTCAATATTGCGAGCCTCGAGCAAGGCTGAAACAGTGAGCACAATCTAACGGCCCCTCAACTGGAACTAATGCTCAGTTCGGGGGATTTTATGATGTGCTTGAGAAGTCTACGAATGTTCGCGATGACTGCAAACCCGTGTCAATGCGATAGCTAGGCCAGGCACCTAAGAACGAGACAGGTATAAAAGCAGGCTTGAGTCCCTAACTGTTGGCATCATTAAGCCAAGGGGACTGCGGTGAGTTTGAGAGACTAGCAAATTGCTAAAGAAAGCTTTGCTACGAAATGATTCCCCCTTCACTTTCTCTTACTTCAAATCTAAGACTCAGTTCGTGTAGCCAAGGCTACATAGACAGGCCAATGGATTCGAACGGTCCCAGTGGGACATTCATCGTCAAACACCCGCTCCCACTCCGCGTACACGGCTCGAGAGCGCTCCTCCGGAAGCTTGTTATTGAGCGGACGTACCGAGTCAAGAAAACTGGAAAGTTGCTTTTTGTCGGCATCAAATGACCACCCTTCAGCCTCTGGATTTATGCCGCTTTGGTAATGAACGATCTGATCTCTTGGATTCACTCGAGAGATGCCACCTAGCTTTTGGCTGGCAGGTGAAAACTGTCGAGACAATTCACGATAGGGTAACTCGTCGGTAGCAGAGTTGATATATACCCGCAACGGGTCATGATACAAACCCTCTGATAATGGCAAGGAATCCAACCCGCCTTTGCCAGTCATCCGGCGCTCGAGGACTTTCGTAAGCATCGCCCGGCCAGACTCAGGTCCTGAAAGGACAGGTTTCAACACCAAGTTGTCAAGTGTTCTGGCAAAGGCGTCGCAGAAACGCTGAGACTGATGCGGGAAAGTCGGCATCCAATAGCTGAACACCGCAAGTGTGCCCCCAGGGCGGAGCATTTTGGCTATCGAGGCAGCCAAACCGTCCGCATCCATGAAATGAGCGGCAGTTGCGCAGATGACGAGGTCGGCCTGCTTCTCGCCCGTTTTCACGTACGCCTCTTCTCCAGTCGACTGAGAATATTCGAGCGTCGTATCTAGGCCATGGCGGTCAACCCAACTGGACAGAAAAGGGCGTGCCTGTTCCTCGTTCGAAGGGCTGGGGTCGGATATGTGAACGACTTTGAAGTCGGGCATAAAATTGGTCGAAGCGATGCCTGACCCAGCACCCACGTCCACCAGCCGCTCCCATCCCGCCTTGGAATGCTGGCGGCGATAATTGTAGATGAGCTCGGTGAGTGATGGAGGATATGAGGGTCTACCCTTCTGGTACTCAGCCCAATCTGTGGTAGCGTACGTCGTCTTGGGCTGGGGACCAGCGGACCCCATCTTAAGGAACGCGGTTCAATTCGATATTGAGCTGTCCGCTAAATTCAATATGTACAAACTGAAGATACGTTTACGTTGTTAGAAATTCATGTTTACACCAGGATGATATTGACAACAATACTGTCTAGATCAGCTTTTATTAGGCACATTAATGTACTCGAGATTGCTCATGTGAAACGACAGTGCTAGCTATTTGGTATACTACAGATAATTGGCGTGGATGATTCGCGTCAAGGAGTCCGGCGACTTCGGGTCACCGACCCCCTGTACCAAGGTATCTACCCGAGAGATCTTGAAAGGAGATCTGAAAGGACCGATTCCGCACCCTCCGCACAAGAAAAGTCCGTTATCAATGTTGTCTTGATACGCGACGCTAATATCTTATATCTTGTCAGCACTTGGACACCTGCTAGGCGAAGATCGTCACTGCTGATGGATGATCTTCGCGAATGCTGAAACTCTAAATGTGTATGGTGTATTTGAGGAGATTAAGCGAAGATCTTAGCCTTTCAAAGCCTTTGATCCTTGGAGTAGTGTATGTAGCATGCAAAGTCTGTCACATCACATCTGAGACGCGAATCACTTCGTAGGATCAAATGCCATTGATGACGGTGCCAAGCCAGGACATGGACGGACTTTACGCATCTTTCGTGTAAACTCCATACTAAGTCCGGGCGGGCGGGCCTCCCTTCGAGCCCATACGCGCCCCGTACCGTCTCCTGCCTTACCCTTTCTCTTATTTACCTCCACTCTCGATATTTACTTTATCGCTACTCTAGAAAGTTGTTCCCTCGTAGTATCAGTGAGTCTGTCATTAGGCTAAATCATGGCAGAAGCAGTGCCCAATGCAAACGGCGCAGCGACAGCCGTCAAATCTGCATCAGATGCCCCAACAAAACAAGGCCACCTGCCCCCGCCGGACAACGAAAAGGGCGACGCTTTCCCAGACTCCTCGAATGCCTCCACTCAATTGAAGTCTGGGTCGGATACTGCCCTGCATAGCGAGCCGGATGGCGATGAGGCCAATGAGAAAGCGCCGCCTGGAGATCAACCAGGACAGGTGCGGGCTGTCACCGGGATCAAATGGTTCATGACGGTGTCTTCCATTCTATCCTCGACATTTCTCTATTCTCTTGACCAAACGGTCGTTGCCGACGTTGAGCCCAAAATAGTGGAACGGTTTGGAGAGATTCAGAAACTGCCATGGCTACCGATTGCCTTTCTGCTAGCGGCTGTCTCGACCAACTTGATATGGTACGTCGATTGTCAAACAAGGTTGCATTTCCATTTTTCCGCTCATGGAAGTGCATCTGCAGGGGGAAAATATACGGTCAGCTCAACGCGAAATGGCTTTATATCGCGTGTGTCTTCATCTTCGAAGTCGGCTCAGCGCTTTGTGCTGCGGCACCTACGATGAACGCCGAGATAGGCGGTCGTGTACTTGCTGGCCTGGGAGGTGTAGGAGCGTAAGACTTTTACTGACTTTGACATGAAATCATTTTATCTAAAATAACATCACATAGGTACATTGGAACCCTGACTCTGTTGGCTGTCAATACTACAGAGCATGAAAGGCCGGTGTATATTGGCATGACAGGCATGATATGGGGGGCCGGAACTGTGCTAGGACCAGTGAGTACTTGCCGCGAGACGCCCGTTGAGCCGCCTTTCCAAGAGATTGCACTAACCTCGTTTGCTTTTCAGATCATTGGAGGTGCTTTTACTAAAAGCAGTGTTGGGTGGCGCTTTGCTTTTTACATCAATCGTGAGTCGTACTCGTGATGTTCCTCGTCTTTGTGCACCAGCTTAAGCCCTCGGAAGTCTTCATTTGTGCTGTCGCTGCCCCAGTATACCTATTTATCCTTCCCCCGTTCGACCCGCGACCGGGTGTCCCATACAAAGAGCGCGGTTCCAAGCTAGACTACATCGGAACGCTTCTCATGGTCGGTGCCTGTGTTTCTGGCGTCATGGCAGTAAACTTCGGCGGCATCATCTATCCCTGGAACTCCGGCCAAGTAATCGCCTGTTTCGTCGTATCCGGCGTTCTGTTCATTACCTTTGGCCTGCAGCAATCGTTCTGCATTATGACGACAGAAGAAAACAGAATCTTCCCTTGCAAATTCCTCAAGCACAAAACACTTGTCATCCTCTTTATTCAGACGTCCGCCTCGACAACCATTTTCTTCGTACCGATGTACTTTATCCCACTCTTCTTTCAATTTACGAGGAACGACTCCGCTATCGAGGCAGGGGTACGTCTCCTCCCTCTCATCTGCATCCTCGTTTTTGCCGTCATGCTCAACGGCGCCCTCATGTCGAAATACGGTTACTACATGCCTTGGTACCTCGCAGGCGGCTGTCTCGCCCTCATAGGCAGTGCGCTCATGTACACCGTTAATGTGGACACCTCCAACTCGAAGATCTACGGATACACGGCCTTGCTCGGTCTCGGAGCCGGCATGTACGCCCAGGCAGGCTTCGCAATCGCTCAAGTCAAAGTTGAACCGCACATGGTTCCCTTGGCCATTGGCTTCATCTCGCTCGCGCAGATTGGTGGCGCGACCATCGCACTTGCTATTGCGAATTCGGTTTTCTTGAACCAGGCCACGAACGGCATATTGGCCATCATGCCAGATGAGCCTAGAAGTGTGGTGCAAAACGCAGTAAGTGGAGCTGGCTCGACCTTCTTTCAAACACTCGACCCAAGCGTGAAGACTGCTGTGTTGGGAGCCGTCAGTCACGCGGTTAGTCGGATCTACATCCTGGCTATCACTGCTTCAGCATTAACCATTATCTTGGCAGTCTTCATGTCAAGAGAGAAGGTTAGTAAATTTTTCACCTTGTCTTCCTTTCCCCATGCGGTTTCATTTCCCCTTGATGGGACGATCTCTGTCCTTTGGTGAGAAAGAAGCAAGGTGTTTGTGTCATTTATCTAGAAGTGGTGTCACTGACCGGGATTGTTTAGCTTTTCTTGTCAGCTGGCGTTGCTGGTTGAATAATCGAGGTGCTAATAGGGCTGTGCGTGGATGGCCATTGCAGTGCATCATTGTTGAGTGCACTGTATTGCTTCAATAATTTATGTAGATGAGATGATTGATAGCATCTCCATATTGGCATCGATGCATCTAGAGGCGGATGTGTTGACAATGGCGACGGGGATATGTCGTTAAAGGGAGGATGATATGTTCATACAAGAATGGAGAGGTGGTATGGACAATGGGAGAAGCAGATGCGCTTAGCCAAAGGAGAGGGGATATGTCAGCAAGGGCCTGGAGGGTGTGTGCAACGTTTACGTTAGAACTTACCCACAACCTCCTTCTCCTACCTTGTCTCATCTTTCCCTTCCTACTTCTTGCTCCTTTACCATTTTGTTGTGCTCTAGGAACCATCGTTCGACGCAAAGAACGAAAGAGTAACTTTGAATTCTAGGCGCTGTGGTCTGATCATTTGATGCAAATTGATTTTACTAGTGGAGATCGAGAAGCTTTATCCATTCCCTATATTGTTACCATGATGATTTGATAATTTAAAAGCATACATTAGTTGTCTATTTTCGAAAGAAAGATTAAGTATGTGACTTTCTTTCTTCCTCAACATCGCTATCTCAGGAATCGGCCCAATCTTCGGGGTTGATCGGTGTCTCTTCGCCCTCTTTCTCAACATTCCCTTCGTCATCTTCTTTTCGCGCTTGCTCTTCGTCAATCTCTTCGTCTTCATCATCCTCATCCATCCATTTCCGTTTCTACAGCATTTTTTATATCTCCGTCCCAGTCTCTATTCTCTACAGCTCTAGTCCTTCCACCGAAATCATCTCGAGGGCTAGAGGCTTTCTTGCCAAGCAAAGGACCGCGCTCAAGGAACCCTGATTGATCAGCATTAGCGTTGGTTTATCAGTATCATCTGCCATCTGCTCGTTAGAATGAGTACCGTTGAGAGACATTTCATCCGTGTACGAAGCGTTTAGCTTACTGGCTCGTATATCTTCCTACATAAAGTCTTCATCTTGCATAGCCTAGTCTCCGACTCACCGCCAGAGCTTAACTCATATATACAACGCTCGAAATCTTGAATCTTTTTCAAGATCACAGACACAGCTTTGTCAACAGCTGATGGTTACAGCAGTTCGCACTATGTCTGGCTAAACGGAAACTTGCTATAAAGCAATCCGAATGCTTACGGCGCGATTACGACAAATTCACCCATCAAAGTTTTCTCTCCTGCGAGGGTGAAAGCTTTGCTCCAGTCCTCTAACCCAAATACCCCCACAGGCCTCGCGTCACCAGCAGCACCGAGCTTCAGAATCCCAGTCTCCACCAATTTCAGCATTGCCACGATATCTTCGCGCTCGTACCTATCGACATTTGCAAGTCAACTCCCTACCAATGTTTGGAAAGGAAAAGAAAAAAAAGAGGGTGCAAATCATAAAAAGACAACTCACATCCATTTCCCCTTCAGCGTCAAATTCGAATGCATAACCGGGAAATGTGGAAGGGCCAAATCATCGACGCAACCGCCCATCAAGCTAACCCTGCCACCGTGTCTCAACGCCAAGATTCCACTTTTCAAATGCGTCGACTTCCCAGCTTGAGGCGGACTGATATCGAAAAAGGCATCCACAGTTCCGAAACTCTTCAACGCCTGCATATCATTCTCTACATCACCCGTAATCGGCACCGTCTCAATTCTCTCACTCTTCATCTTTATCTTCGCAAGCTTCTCCTTGTTCCTCCCCATAGCAATAACCCTCGCCCCCATCGCCAACGCCACCATCACCGCCGCACCACCAAAATGCCCCGTCGCCGGCGACACAATGACCGTTTCGCCGGGCCGGAGGTTGATATCTCTCAACCCACCATGCGGCACCATCATCAACGACAAATACGTCAAATCCGCAAATTCGTACCCCAACCCACCACACAGCCGCCGCTCATCAAGCACGTCACACGCCTCCAGCGGCACCTTCGCATACTCCGCATACGTACTATCCCTCCACTCGCCTCGCATGAGTTTCGCGCTCCCAGCCGTCCAGCCCTGATGGATCCCCGAATCGATCACGGCGGTGGGATCGTCCCGTCCGCGAACGACGCAGTCGACCAGCACCAGCATGCCCGGTTCCAGAAAGGTGGCATCAGGACCTACGGCAGCGACGCGGGCGACGGCGCTGGTTCCTGGTACGAGGGGCGTGGGGAAGGGGTACCGGCGCGTACCGTTGTAGATGTTGGACATGTAGGAGATGACGGATGCGGCTAGGACGCGGACGACGGCGCTGCCGGGGCCGGGAGTTGGGGTGGGTAGGTTTTGGACGGTTAGGGGTTCGGTGGTGGAGGTTACGACTAAGGCGCGGTGAGTTTGGGGAAGGGCGGAAGCCATTTTCATGGTGGTGTTTTGAGTGAGATTTTGGGAATGGGCTTGAAGTTTAAAAAAAGTAGAAGATTGCCTAGAAATAAGCAGTGAGCGTAGAGCGTCTTTCCAGATTTGTGTTTGGCTGTATCCCATACAATTTAAGCTGTGGAATGTGCTCAAGTTATCTGAAAGCTTGCCAAATGAGAGCATAGGGGCTCTGGGGTGGTTGTGTAGCCTTTAGCCACTATTTCCATGCCCTATCTGCATCGAATTTGCATGCGATCTCGTAGAGAGGGGCCCCACCATCGGTGACTTTTGACACCGAGTCCTGTCAATTCTACATATATCCGATGCTCGTAACCCATCCTATTGTATTAGCAGCACACCAATTGATCTCTAAGAACCGGCAATGGATGGATTCGCAAGAGCAGTCCGACTTTACGTTTCACGAACCCTGTATGAAACCTCCAAAGGTATGATTAGCGTTGAGAACTCGGGCGCGGATTTGTCACCGACTATCTGCTACCTGCATCAATCTTGCGAAAGCTTGGCACTGGCCCAAGTGTTACAGTCTGATATCAGAATGATGTAAGGTAGAGTATGTAGGTATTAGAGAAGAGTGGAGTTGTGGAGTTAGCTGGGAATGCGTCGTTCGCTAATAAGTAGTATCAATGAGCAGAGATGGGTACTAGAGAGAATTAACAGGTGTATTGCAAAGGGAGTTGAGAGAGGGGAAATGTAAGGATTTGATGGGAAAAGAAATAGTTTATGCGGAGCTGATAAATTTAGCAGCGACTTTCCAGGAAAGCTCGTCGGTGTCCATTGGGGACAATAGCTGAAGACACTTCCAGGTTGCTGAGCAGGTATCTTGGATGGCGGCGGCAGCGACAGATTTTTTTTTTCTGAATGCAGCCCAACTCAAAATTAAAATTCGAATAAGCCTCGAATTTCGCTGTTCTGTTCATTTCAGAGGTTTCTAGTGCTCTCAATTTGATAGCTGCTGCTCTTCTTGTGGCTGCCCTTCTTCTGCTGACTGCTGCTCTTCTGATAGCCGCTCTCTTGCCGCGAACTGCATTTTGCATTGATTGATAATTCTTGCACTTCGAATTTGCCGTCCGAATTTTGGTCGACAGCGTACAGGGCTAGGGACGCAGATACAGCACACCCGGATTTGGTCCTCAACCAAATGGTCCTTCCGTTGCTGAGTAATTTCGCTATCCGTTTCTCGGTCCTTCCTAGGTCTTGCCATCCAAGAACCCGATTTATATGCATAGCGACGATAGCATAAGTTGATAGCTGAGCGACAGATACTGTGCATCTTCAGCTGACCATTGTGCCATAAGAAGCCCAACTGGGAAATAGAGAAACAAGTAGCAGGAAAATTTTATTCATGCGACTTCTCCCACACGATCACCTGCCCAAAGCGAGTTTCCGTTTCGTATCGGGTGACAGTAATGCCTGAAGAACTAGACTACCACAGGCTGCGGCCCTTCAATGACCATGAACTTGTGGTTAGGATCGGCCACTTCGAAGGTTTCCGTCATAGTCAAATCATTTTTCTCGCTCCCAGCTACTTTCTGTAGATCTTGCTTTGACATCAGACCTCCTCGACGAACTGCGAAGCTGATCAGAAGTAATTCAAAAGTAAAGACATAAGAATGTGGAAACAGAAAAGCAAATTCATAAGTTTCAGCCCGAAAATCAAGGATGTCAACACTGAAACAAGTTCGCTGAGGACGGCATTGATGATAACTGCCAAGCTTACGCTATCTTCGTTCACACAGATGTCCTCAGTATTTGGATCCTGATCGTTGGATGGAATACAGAGCTTTCAGATGGTAGACGGGCTGCAGTGATCGGTAAGCCTTGCTAGGTTGGTTCGATTCGGCATCCTGCTTTGGTATTTTGAAGCTCACATGTTTGTCAGCGGTCGACGTTTTGCAAGGCCTGGATCCAGAAGCCATTCCGCGATTTTTCTGGTATAAGCATTCGCTCCTCGTTGCATCGTTGGAAGTGCATAATCTTGAGCTCGGAGAAAAATACAGTCCCAAGCATGTGACCACGACATGGCCCAGTGGACAAACCCTTCGCTCTAAGGTTTTTAAGAGTCCTAACAGCGGCTTTATAAAGTGGCCCACCAAGTGTCTCAAGGGAACTTCTGTTACAGTGAAACCCAGAAATTAAGGCATTGTTGAATCTCTGATGGCAAAGTAGCCGTTCCAACAAACATTCTTCGGCCACATTCACCTGCATAGTACAGCGCGCTAGACCATACTGTGCCTTGTGGCCACATCGCCCAGTTCTGTCTTTACCGCCATTTTCTCCGTAGAGTAGGACACTTTGGCCTTTTGCTAGCAATCCTCACTTTTCACCTGACTGTCTCACTATTCTGCTGGAACCGCACCCAATGATCCCTGGCAGTGGGGTTTCGTCAAAAGCAATTCATTAGCAGCAGCAGGCCCATGCTCCCTCGGTGCTCCCTTGATAGTCCCTCTAAAGTGGCCCTGCTCCCTTTCCCGTCCCGGAACGGCAGCCGCAAATCCTATATTTTTTTTTTGGAGAAGTAAGCTATATACAGGATAAGCTAAGCTAGGCTATATTAATAGTCTTCTATATCAGGTACCTTAGATATCCATCCGAAAAATGGTGATGCGAATCCGAGCCTCTATAGGGTGGTATCCCATTCACTTGTGGCGTTGTATGCAGAGACTTTCGCTTGTCGCTGTTACAATCAAGCGGAGACGGACTAATCAAGTCGCATCTCAGCTCTCGAGGTCCATCCCAGGCAATCATGCCATATGCTGTCACGTCTCAGCTTATGCTGTGAATAATGCTTTTTCGTAAAGTCGTCAAAATCATAATCCTCCTCCGCCCCAAGCCGCCATTTCATCTCAACTCCCTATCCATCCTCTCCCTCCACTGCGGTCCAAACCGTCGCATAGCCCACACCACAACACTACTTCCCGCCGCGATGACACCTACGCCGGTGAATAGCCAGCCATTTCCAATCGCCGCAATGAGCGGCTGCGCAACCACCGCGCCCACACAGGAAAAAATATTTCGGACAAAGTTGTTTACAGCAACTCCGCTGGATGCCTTCTTCGGCATGAATTCCGTGAGCATAGTTGTTGCCATGGCGAAAATAAGCATCGACCCGACACCAAAGAAGAAATTGGCGATCAGTGGGACAATCCAGAAAACCCCTTTGTCGGCAGTCCAACCGTACCAAATCAGCGCAGCAGGGTAAAGAAACGCCGCAATCCACGCATTCTCCCTCATTCGATCCTCCGGTCTATATTTCAACTTTATTCCATCACTCTCATACCTCCCCGCCCTCCTGGCCTCGCGTGCCATAATTGTATCCGTCCACTTTCCGCCAAGTAAACTCGATAGCACGTAACCTATTGAATTAGGAATATAAGTCAACCCGACGGCGGTGGTGGAAAAATTGTAAGGAGGGGCGGAGAAGGTTGTTTCGAGGGAGATGTTGAGGAGGTAGAGGGAGCCGAAGGTGATCGAGGCGTAATAGACTGTTATCAACACGGCGGGGAAACGGAGGTAGAGGATTATCTTTAGGGGGTCGATGAGGAGACGGCGGGCTACGGAGAGGTATTTGGAGGTGGTGCGATGGAGGGAGGAGATGTGGGAGGTTGTGCGGGTGAGAGTGGGGCGGGTGGGGTCGGGGCCCTTTTCAGGGTGGGAGGGGAGGGGGTTGTCGGACTTTGCAAAGAGGGGTTTTGTTGCTTTGAGGGTCTGGGAGATATCTGTCAGTGCTGGATAGGCTAACGAAGATCGAAGATTTTTACCTCGGGTAGGCAGAAGAAGAGGAAGATGAGCAGGACGCCGCCGTAAATGGCGAGAAACCATTGCGTACTCCTCCAGCCAAATCTCTGAGCCAGAGCACCTCCGATGATTGGTGCAAACAAAGGACCCATCAAAGGTCCGAGATAGAAGGTCCCCATGGCTTTTCCTCGTTCCCTCACTTCCCAGATATCTGCAATTGTTCCTGCACCAACTGCTTGTACGCTCGCTGCAGCTCCTCCGCCAAGGATGCGCAGCACGATAAGCATGCCTATACTGGTTGATATGGCGGAAAGGATGTTCCAGAGCAGGAAGAGGGTGAAAGAGATGAGGTAGATTGTACGTCGACCGACTGACTCTGAAAAGGATGACCACCACAGGGGGAATATTGACATGGAAAGCATGTAGAAGGCTGCCGAGAGGTTTGTGACGGTGGGAGTGGTGTGGAGATCGTCAGCTATTTGTTGGAGAGATGCTGCAAGGCGTCAGCTAGAATTCATTGCTGTATGAAACCCGGCTTCATGATAGGTGGTCTAACTTACGAAAGATGATGGCACTCCCAAGAGGAGCTGCCACAGCTGCCGCGGCAATGACAAAGGTGATGAACCATTTGGTTCTTCTTGGATAGTGCTTGGGCTCCTCGACCTCGGCGACAATGGTGAAGCGACCAAAAAGACCTCTTCGTTTGGAGTGTGGCACCTTCACAGGTGCTGGGTTTGGTATTTCTCGTTGTGCCGTTTCAACGTCGTGCTTTTCATGCTCTCCAGGCTGGTTGCTAGCCTCAATCGATGGTCCGGCCACTGATGGTCTGGAGGAGGTAGGAGCCCTATCAACTGAGATCTTTTTCTCGAGATTAGGAGGGATTTCTCGCTTTGGAGACTCATGGTCAAGCTGTTGAGCACCGATTCTGGCAGTGTCCTGATCCATCGTGGGATTGGAGACGACGGTGATTGAGGTATGACAGAGCAAGACTTAGAATCTTCATAAGAAGTGGTTCGATGTAGACTACGTGCGCATATCTATCAGGTTGGAGAGGCAAAGGAGCAGCAGAAGTGAGGTTCCGGTGTAACGGGAGGTGGGGATTAACAGTGCATGAATGCACGAAGCGGTCAACAAGAGAATTGACCCAACATCACACAGAAGACGCAAAAAGAGAGGGTTAGTGTGTCGAGTGGTTATGGATGCCACAAGCCAAGATTGGCTTGAATGAGGAGGAGTTACAAGCATTTTGACAGAAGGCTTCTCGTGGGACTCCAACATTAGTCCGTCGGCTTTAATCTTCGGGCAATAGATGATGTGGAGTTTAAAATGGTAGCGTTGAGGGGAGGATACTGTTTTAGTGGTAGAGTATGCAAGTGGAAGCTTGCCCACTCACGACTTGAATGCCGAGATGCCGCTTGCTGACTGTACACTTTACACTGTACTATCCCAACTGTCATACGTCAGTCAATTGACCCTACCCGACAGCGGATGATGTTTTTCGGAACCAATTCCGCCCCACTCAGTCTCGTGCGTCATTCAGTCCCCGGGGCATCTCGGGCGTCTGGACCCCTACTACTAATCACTTTTCTCCTGCAACGCGTCCATCTAGGCCTAGACCAATAATGAATAAGCAGCCATGGCTTCTGGCCTGTGCTCTACTTGACTATTAATCGACCAAGTCGTTCAGATAATTGTGAAAGATGCTTAAGCACCTTCGCGACGAGCTTGCTGACATTTTGCCTCAATATGACTCAAGAGGTAGAAAGAGTTATGTGACCAGTAGTTTCATCGTGGCTTAGGTAAGGAATAGTGCTTGGATATTTGGAGCGCTTGTATCCCTCCAAACACCGAAACCGAGATCGCTCTTCACAACCAACATTCACACACCAATAGCACCATGACTTTGCAAGAAGATCGAGCCCGCTTGATGGCCCACTTTGCCGGTGACATCTACAAACATCCCAACAAATGGTCCGACCTCTGGGACAAGGGCGACTTCTTACCCTGGGATCGTGGCATGCCAAATCCTGCTCTCCTCGACACCCTCACCGATCGTCAAGATCTACTCGGCTCATCTTGGACCGAAGATGCCTTGGGTCACAGGCGACGGAAGAGGGCCCTCGTTCCAGGATGTGGCAAAGGCTATGATGTCTTGTTGCTTGCAAGTTTTGGATATGATGCCTTCGGTCTCGAAGTCAGTCAGACGGCGGTCAAGAGAGCATATCAGGAGAAAGAGATACATGGCGACAAGTATCCTCCCAGAGATGATCGCGGTAGTGGAAAAGTCACCTTCATGCATGGCGACTTCTTTGGTACCGATTGGATGCACGACATTGAGGGTGACGGTAAAGTTGATCTGATCTATGATTATACGGTAAAATTCTCTGCTTCTTCCTGCTTAAAGCTTCTGAGGCCTGGTCGACAGCCAGCCAGAGGTCATTCATAGCTGACAGGGTTGCCCAGTTCCTCTGCGCTCTTCCACCCAGTTTCAGACCAGATTGGGCGCTCCGTATCTCCCAGCTTCTCGCTTTCGAGGGTAGATTGATTTGTGTTGAATTTCCCAGTGCGAAGGACCCCAAAATTGGAGGTCCTCCGTTCGCTATGCCGGCACCCGTCTACGCAGAGCATCTTGCCCATCCTGGCAAAGCTATTCCTTATGACGAGGAAACCGGTCATATCAAAGAAGGAGTCTCTGGCCCCGACAGCCCTGCCGGGTTGAAGCGTATTGGTCACTGGGAGCCAGCGCGGACTCATGAGATTGGCAAGGGCCAAGATTGGGTCAGTGTATGGCAGCATTAGAGAAGTTCCGAAGTCGGCCATTTGTCGAGAGATGTTATATATAGAATATAGCTCCATGAGCATGCGCACTTTTGGGCTATCACTGAAATAGCTAGTGGCGAATCAACACGTCCGACGCAATGAATTGTAATGCTCTCCGAGGCCGAAACTGTGTTGGTAGTATGCAAGCCATAGTTGTTGAGGTGCATTTTCAAGGCCGCACTCAATCTTGTCAACTCGACCGTCAGCTCGTAAAACATTGATGTCCACTTCATACGCCTTGGCCAATGCAAGGATCTCAAGATGGCCACCCCATTCTCCCGTCTCTCTAATGGTCTTGACATACTCAGCCAGGGGTTCTTCAAGAAAAGGTGCAAAATCATCTGGATTTTCGGAGATGTATGCTGCTGCAACTTGCCTAGTAGTCTTATACCCTGCATTTGTTGCCGTAGGCTCAACGTCGTTGGTTGTGATCTTGATCTTTGGCCTTAACCCTATTTTCAAATCTTCCAATTGATCCGCTATCGCCGCATATAGACAGTGCCCATCAGAGCGGATCTCGTGCTCGGTAAGACCTTTTGCGGTATATGCCTCACGCATAGATTTGAGTTCCTGCTCCCGGAAATTAGGCAAGTCCGCAGCTTCTCTCCCGGCTTGCTCTGTAGCTGCTTGTTGTTCAGCTGCTCGTCGAGCTAGTCTCGCTTTTTGACGATTCGTTTTCTTAGTGGGACCGTCAGGCCCAGCGTGTGAAGACACTGACATCGATTGTAAAGAAGCTGTAAGACCGTTCGATGGTTCCTTGGCTTCTTCTTCCCCCAACGTGTCAACAGCAACATCATTACCCCCTTTATTTTCAACCTGCGTTTCGGTCAACGATGATACTTCAGCTGCTTGTCTTTCTTTCAACAGCCTTTCCAGCTCTGCACATTCATCATTGATCCCCTTTCGGGTTTTCTTAGTAGCTGACTTTTTCTTTTGCATTATCCGAGACTGAAGGTCCTTTTGCTCTTGTCGATGTTTCTTTTGAATTTCATCCATAACGCAAATAGTTCAATGTTATTTAAACAACAAGATCTGAAGGAATGTGCAGTGCAAATGAAGGAGGCTTGGCAAACATGCAAGGCTCGTACGAGCAGGGTACCACTCCAGAAGAAGGCTAAGCCGAAGAGCAAGAATACGCGAGCCGAGGCATCCCTTGCGGCCGTAGGTATCACGAGGCGCTACCAACGTTACTATTCTCTACCCTCAAGAACATGATCAGGAAAGGAACTATACCTACACAACCCTCATATCTTCGTAGAAAGTAGAACAATCATATAGGGACAGTCCCACGCGTAAATGTCAATTTCAGGTATCTGGTCCCAGAAAGGGATAGCGCATTTCCCCACAATTACGTAGCCGCGTAAAACCCAACTTCAAACAATCTCCCTTTGGACCGCTGGACCGGAGAGACGCCAAACTCAGCCAAAGATGGTGAACCACAAACCACCCTCAGGCTTAGGGAGCCTCGGCCACAATGACTACGCCTGTCCGGGACATTCCGATCTTATTACAACAATCCCATCTGTCTGCACTTCTCTTGTTCCCCTCTGTCCAGGTCAACAATACTCCTTGTCCCCCAAACCATTCTTCCCCCTTCACCTAGCACCGGAAGAGGCAAAAGCCATAGAGCACAGAAGCAAGCCATATTACAGCAAATCTGGCTGATCAGAAGCCATTCGTGTACGGCGTACCAATGTCTTCCATAGACCATGAAGACCAGCTCTACCAAGAGGACGTTGATGCAGTGAAGAAGTGGTGGACTGACTCTCGATGGAGGTTCACCAAAAGGCCGTTCACTGCCGAGCAGATAGTGGCTAAGAGGGGCAACCTCAAGATCGAGTATCCCAGCAATGCTATGAGCAAGAAGTTGTGGAAAACAGTTGAAAGCAGGTTCCAAGTGAGTCACTCAGTGGTGTGTTCATACTATAAGCTGCTGCTAACGCCGTGCACAGAATGGCGATGTCAGTTATACCTATGGGTGCTTAGACCCAACTATGCTTACGCAAATGGCAAAATATCTCGATACTGTCTACGTCTCGGGATGGCAATCTTCCTCAACTGCTTCTTCGACAAATGAGCCATCGCCAGATCTGGCCGACTACCCGATGGTTTGTCACCTGCAATTAGAGGCTGTGAAAACGTTGCTCACCATAAGTAGGACACTGTACCCAACAAGGTGCACCATCTCTGGATGGCCCAACTATTCCACGACCGCAAGCAACGAGAAGAGCGAATAACTACTCCTAAAGCCAACCGTGGCAATGTTGCCAATACAGACTTTCTACGACCCATCATTGCGGATGCTGATACTGGACATGGAGGTCTTACAGCGATCATGAAGTTGACAAAGCTCTTCATTGAGAAGGGAGCAGCGGGCATACATATTGAGGATCAAGCGCCAGGAACGAAAAAATGCGGTCATATGGCTGGCAAGGTGCTAGTGCCAATCAGTGAGCATATCAACCGATTAGTAGCTATCAGAGCTCAGGCGGATATCATGGGAAGCGACCTTCTCGCTGTGGCTCGAACAGACTCTGAAGCTGCTACACTCATCACCTCCACTATTGATCCTAGGGACCATGCATTCATTCTCGGCATGACAAACCCAGCCCTTCAGCCCCTAAATGACTTAATGGTAGCTGCCGAACAAGCTGGGAAGGTGGGTGACCAATTGCAAGCAATTGAAGATCAATGGACCGCCCAAGCCGGCCTTAAGCTCTTCGATGATGCTGTAATCGATACCATCAATGCTGGCGTCCATGTCAATAAGGCCGAACTTGTCAAAGAATATAAGTCAATGGTCAAAGGCAAAAGTAACGCCGAGTCGAGAGCTATCGCCAAAGGACTCACTGGTGTCGATATCCACTGGGACTGGGATTCTCCAAGGACAAGAGAGGGTTACTACCGGTATCAAGGTGGCTGTGGCTGCGCTGTCAATAGAGCCATTGCATTTGCGCCTTACGCCGACATGATCTGGATGGAGAGCGCAAAGCCAGACTACAAACAAGCCGAGGACTTCGCCAACGGCGTGCACGCCGTCTGGCCTGAACAAAAGTACATCCCCCCAATCCCCCCAACCGAAACATACCTTACTAACACCCCCTCCCCAGACTCGCCTACAACCTCTCCCCCTCCTTCAACTGGAAATCCGCCATGTCCCGCTCCGAACAAGAAACCTACATCCAGCGCCTCGGCAAACTGGGCTACTGCTGGCAGTTCATCACTCTCGCAGGCTTACACACGACCGCCCTCATCAGCGACCAATTCTCCCGTGCGTTCGCCAAACAGGGGATGCGTGCGTACGGGGAATTGGTGCAGGAGCCGGAAATGGAGAATAAGATTGATGTGGTTACACATCAGAAGTGGAGCGGGGCGAATTATATTGATAATATGTTGAAGATGGTTACGGGTGGCGTTAGTAGTACGAGTGCGATGGGGAAGGGGGTTACAGAGGATCAGTTTAAGTAGGGGGGTGAGCGGCGGTGGTAGATATGGGTAAGTGCTGAACATATGGATCTTGGGATTATTTTAGGACAGGATTCGGATTATTCTTGATTGAATAGCATCAAATTGTACAAAGTTTGGCTGGATGTCCCTTTTCCAGACGGATACCTCAGCAATCTCTGCTCTCTGTGCACTGCGCGTCGTTTCACCAGGGCAGTAAATCGAGTACATCAACGCTTAAGGAGGCCACGTACGTATTTCGAAAGATGCGAGTAAACGACATGACAGATAGCTCTTACTGTTTTGGAATAGCCGGTTTGGACTATGTATCACGAATGAGCATGTTACTTTTGGAATTCCAAGATGCTAGGTCTGCAGTCTGTGTGTCTTGTTGCTTGGACATGTTAAGGCTTATGCTATCTATTAATAAGAAAATCCGAAAAAAGAATCCGAAAATCCGAAAAGCTGTCTAGAAACAAGAAAATTCCGAAAAGGTAAATCGAAAAGCTGATATGCTATGTAAAATTAAGCAAATCCCGAAAAGATAACCCGAAAGTATTGCATGTCGTTATTCGCAATAAGCTTCAACAGAATTGGAAGCCTTGCCCAATATCCAGGTACATTGCTCGCTCAGTCCAAAACCATTCAGATCTGGGCTCCCAGACCTTGCCCGCCCTCTCCGCCCTGTTCATCTCGTCAATCTTAGATTGTTTGGCTGCTTTTTTATTGAGATATGCATCATAATCTTCCCATTCGCAAAAAGGCACATCGCTTTTCGCCCGTGCCAATTCCTCGTCATATTCTTTGGAAGTCAACTGAGTTGAGAGCGGATGTAGTACCATAGGCTCAAGTCCAGGGAAGCGAATGTAAGGGTCAAAGTTTATGAGTACAAATTGCTCTAAGGTGTCATTCCATTTGCGGTGCAAGCGTTTCGTGCTGTACAAGATTGAGCGTGGATCGTCGACACTCATTGTAGACCGTTTCATCTTCCCAGTGGGGCAAAGGAGGTCGAATAGCGCCTTCGGCGCGCCATCAGGAGGAAATCGGCGCATTGTGACACATTTTTGTTCATTGGAATCATTCGGTGAAACCGCACCTAGCTTTTCGGAAGATATCTTGTCGAGCTGGCCCGACTCTGATTCACTCGGGGAGGCATGATTACGTGAACCAACAGCCAAATGGAATTCGGTTCCCTTTGCAGTGTCTGGATTTGCGTCGGAGCCAAGGTATATATCAAAAAATGTTGATGCCCTGGGATTGTAGCTGCGTGCTTTGAGTCTATAACCGGGGTCTGTAGGGCAATCCCAATCCTTTTCCCCTAGCGGCAGATCTGCTGGGTTCAAGGTTTGGAGGCCGCAATTGAAGTAGAATTCACGATCAGGCGTCGCGGTACCAATAGCAGAATTCGGTTCAGGAATTTGCAACGGCTGGAAGGTACATGGAGTGTTCAAGGCATGGTCTTTTTTTCCATTGACCCAAGCTTCGACAACACTCAGTTGCCCACTATACTCATCACGGCAGAATATCAGACTCGGCCAACAATCATTGGGTTCATAATCACAGTTTTGAAGGGTCCGAGGCTGCCGTCTCTTGACTCTTATGACTTGCAATTGCTCTGGCAGAGGCTCGGTGCCAATAGCATCAGACGCTGGAACCGGGTGAGATTGCTTGAGCGGGAAAGAAAAACAGTAATGGTAATTCTCGTTGTCTCTAGAGAGCAGATGAAACCACCCGTCGTATAGTTGATACTCCTCCATGGAGAGATTGGTACATCCTGGTAGATATAGTTTTGTAATGCACTGCTGCTTGTCTTCCAAATCATACAGGTCCAGGTTACCAAAGCTTTCGAAATCCATGGACACTACGATGTAGCGTCCATCAGTTTTCGCCACGCAGTCGCCGGGGTACCAACGGATCATGAGGAGGCGTTCCTGCAGAGGAACTCCTTTCCGTATATTGATCACTACCAGGTATCGTGAACTGGAATCGAAGCTTTTGATCAAAATCAGCAATAATCCTTCCTTATAATCCGACCATGAGATATCGAGATCGAGATCGCGGGAAATAAGTTCCTCAATGCCTTGAGTGTATGGATGCCAGCGCTCTGCTTGTTCACTTAAGAGTGATCGTACGTCTATAACATCTTCTGTGACCGCGGCATTGTATACATCCAAGATGCGGATCAGGTCTCCCAGATGGTACAATAGAAGACCCTCACCGTAGAACCACGCATAGTGATGCCCGAGGACGATTACGGAATACGGTTTCGCTAGCTGAAGTCTCGTTCTGGTAAGGTAGGTCCGTTGTATCGCAGTGTTGTAGTCGATCGTCAATTTCCGTGCGAGATCTGCTTCGAATGTAAAGTTCATGCAGTCCTACTCCAATTAGTCCGATTATCTGCAATAGATCAACTATTTTAGCGATTACCTCGACATAAGCGCTGCAGACTTCATCAGATTTGAGACACCTGCAAAGCCTCGTACAAGTGGCTCGCAAGTTGACATACTCTTGGAGATCAAGGTAGGAGGTTATCTTCCTAAGCAGCCCCCGAGGCAGCGTTGCCAAGGGTGTTTTGATTAAAAAATGCATTGCTCGAAAGTGTTCGGAGACTTGGAGATGGTTTGAAGAACAAGAAATTGTGGTTGAAGGAAGATGACTCAAACAGTGGGGCAACCAGTACGACGAGCAATGTCTCACGTGGCCAACACCGGCTCACATCCTCCGGAAGCTGGAGGAAGACACGCTGCAAACGGTATTGTCATCGAATTCCTGGGTTTGAGTGTAAACGTCCTTGATGATCGGTAGTAAGACAATGCTACAGCAGATTGAACGGTAAGTTCCACCTTTTCTAGAGGCATCGATGGTGTCTGTTACACAGAAACCATGGCTGCCTAGCTCGGGTCTGCATAATCCTTGGCAACATCACGGTAGTATGCTTAAAAACACCAGGTCAATCTTGAACCCTTCCAAGCAAGCCGCTAACTTCGTGGGCAATGGCCGTCTTTCATTCTTTGTCTGAAAGGGCGTACTTGATAGATTCGTTAAGGATTAAATGGGCATGATTATTCGGGGTCTCTGTAGCTTCATGGCTCAAGTGGCATAATTTACGATTGACTCTGATGGCAGGTCTGAGCGGTAAATTCCTGAGCTACCCTTTGGCAATCGCGATGATCCTATCCTAAAGTGCAACCGGCAGACATCGTGGATTGGTTCCTCAAATTTCCGATCCTGTCACACTTTGTCCCTTCAGATCGGAAACTGGGGAACATTTTGAGGTATCGCAGGGTCCGCACGTAACGCGTAGACCTGCGGAAGTTGGGGGCGTAAGCGTTGAGTCGGCGCCGTAGGAGGAAAGAGTTGCCCGTGCATTGCGGCCGACGGATGCTGCTGATTTGTAACGACAAATTACGGCCGAGCACAATTCGTTGGGGCGTGTGAAGCCAGATTTGTGCGGAAAGTCGTCACCGTTAAGCACCGCCCAGTCCATATCATCTATGTTCCGGTCACCCTATACTTTGGCGGAATAGTAATGGTCTATAGGCTCAGACCTGCTCTAGTTGGGATGTACATCTTGACCATCTAGAAATGGACAGAGTAGAAATATAGACGGACCGTTTATGAATCAACTCTTTACCCGCGGTAGTCTATACAGTGATCACTAACCTCATTAAGTTACCCTCATCGCCGCATAAATCTTGCTGATATAATCTGTCCACTGTCACCATAGCAAGATCGCCACCAATATCGCTATTTGCATCACCATGAACATCGTCATCATCATTATTGAACCACATCGATACCTCCATCAATGCTACCATCCAAGAATAAAAGCTCTCATTAATTTGCACTGATACTCTCGATATGCATTAGTGCCTTGCAATTTCTTAAAGCAGCACCAGACCTCAGGGCGTAAATCTAGCTCATCTGGCAACAGACAATCTATATGATCGACAGCGAGAATGAAGAAACCTTCGTTATGATCAATACTGATCTGGTATTCGAATTCATTCAACCCTTTCCTCCTCCAGAAATTAGTCCTGATATCTAAGGCAAGACATCCACACCCTCAGACTTCATATCAATGAGTACCTTCTCCGCCGCCTTAAACCCATCCATACCCGCTGGCACACCGCAATAAATGCACACTTGCACAAGCACCTCTCGAATCTCTGTAGCCGAAACACCGTTGTTGACTGCCCCTCGGACATGAATAGCAAGCTCTGGCACCTTCCCCATTGCAGCCAACATGGCAATGTTGATCATCGAGCGCTGCTTGCGTTCCAGACCTGGACGGCCCCATACGGCTCCCCAGCAAAACGCCGTTGTGAATTCTTGCATTGACTTTGCGAATTCTGAGCTTCCGTTTGCGAGGGCGCGGTCGACGTAGGCATCGCTGAGAACGGCTCGACGAATGGGCATACCCGTCTCGTAGAGGGTTTTTTGTGCTTCTTCGCGTTTCGACATGGTGGATGATTGGCGCTCTGGTTGTAATTGTGAGAGGTAAGTGAGATCTTTGCGATAGGCGAAGTTTGAATGGCGCTGGGCGTATCAGTGGAGAATGAATGGGGTGAATGGGGATGCAGTAAATTGTAGATCTCAATTGCGGAAGATCCAGAAGCTTTATAATGCTGCCCCTGAGCTGATGGAATGGAAAGGTTTAGATTCACTTGATCTTTGGTTGGATGGTCCACTTGGAGTGATATTTCCTCTGTTTTGTTCGTTTTTGGAGATACAAGCTTCCTCACATTACCCCAATTCGGCGGAGTACCCCAACCCCAACCAGTGTTCGGAATCAACGTCACGTGACATGTAGTAGAAATGCCGGCATAACGCAACGCATGGTTCGGACAGGTATTAATACGAGCAAATATATCCTTGGTGATTATAACAAACCCATAATCGCCGGCTGTCGTTTCTTCAGATCATTCAACCTTCCTTCAGGAAACCACAATCATGGAAGGCAAGGCTTCGACTTATGGCTTCATAGGTACGAGCGACCTCTATTGTTAAGCTGACTCTGAGAGCCTTTGCTGATTACCTGAGGATATGGCAGGCCTGGGTCAAATGGGCCACGGAATGGCCAAGAACATACGACAAAAAGTTTCTAATGACTCTACCGTTGTGGTCTACGACATCAATCACGCTGCACTGGAGCAATTCGTGAAAGATTTCAGCCGCCATGGGCGGATAATTGCAGCTGCGTCGCCAAAGGAAGTTGCGGAACTTGCTGTTTGTGACCCTTTCATGCATGGAAATGTCTTGATCTTAGCTGCTCAGTGGATAATCGTCTGTACCGCAGGATATCGTCATGACCTCTGTTCCTGCTGCCAAACATGTGAAGGACGTCTTTCTGAACCCCCAGACAGGCTTACTTGCCGCCCAGCGGCAACCGCCTAATAAGAAGATCCTCTTCATGGAACTAAGTACAATCGATGCTGCAGCCTCAACCGAGGTTGCTGAAGCAGTAATCGCGAACGATCTTGGCGACTTCGTAGATGCTCCATGTTCGGTACGTAATCCACAATTCCTGAACCCAGTCAAAATTGAGTCACAGATATCATCCATCCAAGATCCTGGCTGATCTCTTCGAACAGGGTGGGGCCATGGGCGCCGAAGCTGGAACACTCTCATTCATGATTGGTTGTCCAATTAGGCTATATCCACAGGTGTTGAAAATATGCAAATTGATGGGCAAAGAGAGCTCCATCTTCCGATGTGGTGACTTAGGAGCGGGCCTTAAGACGAAGGTCCTCAACAACTACCTCTCTGCGCTTACGGCTCTTGCAACGGCCGAAACTATCAACATTGGCATTCGCGGTGGCCTTGACCCCAAGAAGTTGAACGAGATTATCAATGCCAGCTCGGGTCAGAATTTCAATTCCTCGGTCAATAACCCTGTTCCAGGCCTCAGCCCCGCTAATGCTGCGTCACATGGCTATCGAGGGGGTTTCTCAATAGAGCTATGTCTTGGCGTTTTGGAGTTAGCGGTTAAGGCGGCAGAAGATCTTGGGGCAAAGACGGTCCTTGCCAAGCCTATGTTGGAGGCTTATACTGAAGCCAGCCGTGATGAACGTTTTAAGGGTAAGGACTCCAAAGTCATTTACCAGTATCTCGCCAGGCCAAATGGGGAACCAATCCCAGAAGCCCAATGACTGGAGTGGTAAGCCCTATTCCTACCTAGTTTAAGAAATGGATGATTAGACATAATAACAACCGGGGATCATTATTCATGAATGGAGAAATGGGGACTGCCGATAGGTGTGAAAGTTCAGTAGCGAATATGTGTCTACCCCAAGCTTACCCGATCTCAATCCTCCAGTATTCACTAAGGCTCAGAGATGACCCCCAAAGCCAATAGGTCAACTCCTCTTGAAGAGCGGCCAGCAGCACTGACTATGCTGTTCTGGCAAAGGCTTCAATCGAGGGTCAGCCATGGCGCCACATCGAACAGATAATCACATTATTGGCGGCAGGAGCCCCAACCAGCCACATCAGAATGAAGATCAAACCTGCGTGCGTATATCTGCTCTGGAGGCCGGTAAACTCACGCTCCCCGAACACTTCTTCTGTGCAGACCAGCATGATAAAAACGTCCGCAACACAGTCCCATCAATGTCCTTCCTCATCGATCATCCGCCATCTGGGAAACGTATAATTTTTGATCTTGGTATGCGCCGCGATCTTGCAAAGTATCCCCCAGAAATCCAGCCGCACCTACAGACTCGACAGCCCATCTTCACCGTCCCAGACGTATCAGACTCGCTTCGAGCTGGAGGATTAGACCCTATAGATATCGATGCGGTCGTCCTCAGTCATGTTCACTATGATCACGTCGGTACACCTGGCGACTTCACCCGTGCGCTTTTCATTGTGGGGCCTGGAACACGACAACTCCTATTACACGGCATGAAGTACCACTCCGCGGCACATTTTGAGAAGGATTTGCTACCGGTTGAGCGATCGATTGAGCTGCCGGAGCCTGGTCACGCAGAGGGACAGGGTATAGCAGGAGAACAATTCGATGCCGTCAGACTTGAGAGCTTTGTCGGCACGGCTACAGCATGGCAACCGCTCGCTCCATTCGAGAATGGGATCGACCTGTTCGGTGATGGCTGCGTATACATCGTGAACAGTCCAGGTCATCTGCAGGGCCACCTGAACCTACTGGCGCGTGTAGGTCAGAGGCGGTGGGTCTATCTTGCGGGAGATGCATGTCATCATTCAAGGATATTGGACGGAGAGACGGAGATGGCGACGTGGCAGGAGAGGGGTCAGCTCGTTTGTATACATCAAGACAAGCCCGGAGCCGAGGAAACCTTGAGGAGGATGATGAAGGCAAGGAAAGAAGGCTTTCGGGAGGAGAAGGTGGAGATCATCTTAGCTCATGATGCGAATTGGGCGAAGGAGCACCGGGAAGGCTTCTTCCCAGGGTTCTTGTAGGTGACTATATCAAAGGTCAATATCATTAAATGATAGAGGAATAGTCATGTCGGAATAAAGATCAGAAATTCTCCGATAGTCAGGATTACGTCAGCTAAGCCATTTTTGGGTAGTTCGAGTGGGTTTCCCTAAGCATACAGAGAGTCTGTTTTCGTAAAAGTCCTAAGCTTGACTACAGATAAGACCCCGGAGCATGGCAGTGTTTTCGAAGTACTATAAGGCCTAGACTTACCTTTTAGCAAGTACTTTCGGTGAGGAGCCCCCAATTAGGAAATATATTAGGTATTCAAAATCTTAGGACTCCCCTATCATTGACCCCTAAAGCGGGTGTTTTAGGGGTGGGTCTATGGGACTGGATTTCTGGAACGCCAAGATTGTTGGCGCAAATCAAGACTAAGATTTTCACTCCGGCGAGAAAAGAAGTGTGCTGTCTATTTACAGATAAAAGTATTTACACATCAGCCAAATTTCCACCGTCGCATTTCGTCTCCAGATTACCCTAATAGGCTCACTGAACTTTGGGAGCGACTTCCTCGCGATGCACTGCTGACAGGTCTGCCTCTTTGCCCTCCATTAACTCTTGCTCGAACATGGCTTTGGTGTCCTCAACATTGGCGAGAATTTCACCATGCTTTCCGTGGAGGTGAGGAAGTGTTTTCGACACGCGTACGACATCGCGAATTCCGTGGCTGTTGGCGAAGATTGCATCGATTTCTTCCAAGCTTCGATAAGCCGTTTCAGGGAAGAAGAGGTAGACGCAGATGAATATGAAAGCGTTGAGAACAACAAAGATGATGTACGTGCGATACCCGATGCTCGACAGCGATACAGGCGTGATCTCGACAATCAAGAAGTTGAAAACCCATGTCGTCGCAACCATGAGACCGCTAGCTTTGGCACGGATGCGGAGAGGGACAACCTCAGCAGGGTAGAGCCACACCATGGCGAGCCAGCCAATGGCGAAGAAAAACTGCACTACATATAGGAAGACAGCTCCAGCGGCTCCAGGACCTTTCTTGCCGGGGAAAGCGGTCACGCCTGCCAGCACCGCCATGCCCATCATCTGGCCGAAGGAACCAACGAGCATAAGCTTTCGACGGCCAACGCGCTCGATCAAGAAGACAGCGATGAAGGATGCCAGAAAGTACCCAGTCCCGTTCACCGATGCAGTGATGATGCGACTTTGGTTGGCATTGAGGCCTAAATACTGCTGGTAGATCGTGGCGGCGTAGTATACAATCAGATTTATTCCGCAGATTTGGTGGAAAACTGAATGTGCAAGGCCAATGCAGAGACGATGAAGGTTCTTGGTTGGATTGTTGTTGCTGAACATGGATCGCCAGGTGTTCTCCTCGGATACCGCGAGGACGACGTGGATTTCGTTCAGATCCGCCTCAATTAGATGTCGATCTTCATCGGCGTAGAGTGCCTCCATCGTTCGTCGTGCTTCTTCTGGCCGGTTCTGCTTCATTAACCAGCGGGGCGACTCTGGCATGTCGAGGATGACCAAGCAGACGAATATGGCGAAAACAGCTTGGAAAGCAATTGGGAAACGCCACGAAACGGTAGAGTTGGTCACAAATTTGAATCCATAGTCGAGCCAATATGAGAGTGCAACACCACCAGTGATCATGGCACCTTCGATCATCAAATACATCCCTCTGTCGCTAGACTTTGAGCTTTCAGCTTGCCAAATTGGACTACGGAATCGTGTCAGCAATGACGTTCTAGCCAAATATGGAGGGCGACATACATGGTAACGGTATTGACTCCCGTGCCAAGGCCTGTCACAATGCGGGCAATAATGAACTGAGGAAGTCCATACGCGGAGGACTGCAAGATGGCTCCGAGAATAATAATTGCATGGCCGCAAAAGATCATTCTCAGTCGACCGAGTTTGTCGCCTAGGAAAAGCGAGACTAGGGCACCAAACATGCCACCAATCTCGTAGATTGCCACGGCAGTACCTTGTGACATATAAGTCTTTCAGGATTCAAGATATCTCTGCGTGAGAGTCTCTACCTTGAAGAGTGGCATTATGGTTGCGCTGTTTCCCTTTGGTGTGGACGGTATCCAACTGCGGAAATTGTTTTGTGAAAGTGGGAAGCTAACTCGAGTTAGCCAGATGGCAAATGAAATTGGGTACTGCAATGTCTGGTGTTGGACATACTGTGAGCAAGGAACCCATCACACCTTGATCTTGAGTGCGCATCACCGTTAGTCTCTGTTTCTATCCGCGACAAGGACGCACCCACCATAGCCGAACAGCAGAAAGGCCATTCCGGCCGTTGCGACCACCAGAGCATTGAGCTTCTTGCCTCGAAGGCCGAAAAAGTTTTTTGAAAACATGTTCCTACTCGATTCGTGACCTTCCTGGACAGTAGATGTGACCACAACTTGATCAAAGTATCGCGATCATGGCTCTTTTTGTAATCGTGCAAAGTGTACCCATCAATTCGGAGTCCTGGCCGAGCATCTTGGGGGAAGCGCTAGAAGACCTGGATCTGCTGTGGAAATCCATGGAGGAGTGCTTAAACTACCCCGGATTTCCCCAGAGGTTCCCCAGTATTTCCCCATATGGACGCGCGGACGCTCCGCTTTCAAACATGGTCAACAGTCTCGGCCCTACTTTCCAGCCACAGGGGAGTTGAAAGTTGGAGAATGATGGCCCAGAAGAGTTCCGCCAGCCAAATTGTGGTGGAACAGAGTTTACCCCGCACGCAACCAAGACCAAAGTGGACATCAAAAGTATATACCACACACTTCGCATTTTCAGGCTGATAAGAAGTTATCATGTGAGCTAGATGATACCCCTTTCTGCTTTGATATAGTCACATGGAAGTCCGCTATCATCCCTATTCGTAAACACGCTGTAGCTGTGTATCTCCCCGATAACACGACGAAGGTAGGTCAATTGGAAATTCATAGTCATGAATCACATCTAGTTCGGGAGCCTTGACATCGGTTAAGCATATAAAATAGTCATTAGCATCACTTTGTTTTGCTCTTCTTTCTTTAAGTCGGAACCGAACCGTCTCCATTCCATTTTCTCGAAGGCTTCAAGACCCCAAAACTTCCCCATGTGCTAGTCGAAATGTCATTTCCTGCCGAGTCTCTTGCAGTCTCCATTGAGGTGGATGAGATAAGCAAGCAGAAGACAAAACCCTTGGGGAAGAAACGATTTCAGTGTCGGTTTTGTCGGAGACTTTTCGCTCGCCACGAACATCTCCAACGCCATGAGCGACTACGTATGCACCGAATACTATCCCATTTGAGCCTACTTACTGAATTTGTGACCGCCAGATACCAAGGAGAAGCCCTTCCAATGTCTGAAATGCCCTCGAGCGTTCAATAGAAGGTAACTTTCCCACAGTATAGTAGTGTTCAAGCGCTGAGACTGTGTACAGTGACCTCCTCTCGCGGCATGATGGATTGTCGCATAGAGAGACCTCTGTCAATGGCTCGGCACCCAATAAGCGCGCAGTTCGAAAATCTCCATATTCGCCGGATGCGAGCCAGAAGGATCAGGCGTTTGAAGGCACCAATGCGTCCGTAAGAACGTCTTCTCTAAATTCAGCAGATCCGGATGAGGGGTACTTGCAGGACCGCTCACCACAGCTAGATCATGATGGCATGTTGACACTCCTGCTCGCCAGCAATCAGGAGCTCTCGACAACAGCAGCTCAAAATATACCGAATATGATCAACACGGTTGATGTTCTCATGCAAGGCTCGAGTCATACACAAACAGCAATGCAAGATGTCAGTTCATCCATCAACCCAGCAGAGCCGCAAGCTCTATTACCAGAACAAGATCTAGATTCCCAACAATTTGATTACACCAACCCGTTCTACGATTTCGTATCATTCATAGACAGCGTTGGAATTCCTGAGCAGCCCATCCCCTTTTTCTCGCCAGACCCATCATTGGACTTTCCACGGACACCTTGGCAACCAATCTCACAAGAGAATAATTTTATAGCAGCTGAGAAACCTGCCGCAGCCACTGAAGACACAACCTCATTCTCCCGGTTTGGCTCTCGATTGCCATCGCTACAACCAGAACAAGAACCGGAAAAGCCACGTCAGCAACAATTTAGACCCCACGCCCTGTGGGATGTCTCTGTACTTGATCGGGACAAACTTCTGAGCGAGCTCGATGAGTTCAAGTCAGTGGTCCCTTCGGATTTTGTGCTTCCATCGCGACACGCGCTCTCTCGTTATCTATTAGGCTATGTTAGAGATTTTCACGATTACTTGCCATTCCTACATATTCCAACGCTCTCAATTGGACATTCTCCGCCGGAAATTGTCCTTGCTATTGCTGCTTTGGGTAGTCGATACTGCTTTGAAGCGGCCCAAGGGGACCAGCTCTTCCACGTCAGCAAGGCGGTGGCCATGGAGCAAATTCGCCGGCGCGATGAGCTATTGATGGCAAAGCTTTCGGAAGCAGAAGAAAAGCGCTCCATCCACAGAAACAGTATCAGCCCTGGACACAGTTCATGGCGTCAATACCCGGACACGATGAACGATACTCCGGGGACCTCTCCATCTGCAGATCGGGTCTCCAGACCCAGAGGCTCAACTGAAACGGCGCAAGCTTTGCTCCTTCTTATGGCTATTGCATCATGGGGCAGGAATAAGATTATGTTCAGAGAAGGTCTGGGCATTCGGAGCGTCCTTGCGACACTTATTCGCCAAGATGTGTTCTCAGATTCAGAGGTTCCGGAGGACATATCCTGGGAGGACTGGATCAACATGGAAGGCGCCAAAAGAACCAAGTTCATGGTCTTTTGCAATTTCAATTTCCATTGCATCGTCTTCAACATCCCACCATCGATTCTCAGTTCGGAGCTTAACATGCATTTGCCCTGTTCCGAATCTGAGTGGAATGCAAAGACAGCTTCTGATTGGCGCGAACTGCGCCAGGCTTCCAGACCAGAGCCTATGTTCCATGACAGTCTTTCACGAATGTTCTCCAATAAGAATAATGGCGGTGGCTACTCGTCTCTAGGCAGCTACATCCTCGTCCACGCTCTGATTCAACATATCTACCTCTTACGCCAGCTAACCAGGTTCAAACCCGGATCCAATGGGACCCTCCCCAGCAGCGAAATAACGGCATTAGAGCAGGCTCTGAAGAACTGGCAATGCGGCTGGGAGTCAAACCCTGAATCATCACTCGATCCTCAAGATCCGCATGGGCCCCTCGCCTTCAACTCAACCGCCCTGCTGCGAATGGCCTACATCCGACTCAGCTTTGATATTGGCCCGGGCCGCGCTCTAGACACCCAAGATGCCGTTAAGATCGCACGAGCTATCCGACAGAGTCCACCCATCCAACGAAGCCGCAAGGTGACCAGGGCGGTTCTGCACGCAGCGCATGCTCTAAGCATTCCTATCAAACTGGGAGTGAGTTTGGTTGCACGGAATCAGCTCTTCATGCGTTCCATTCAGCATTCGCTTTGCTCACTAGAATGCGCATTCTTGCTTAGCAAGTGGCTAGATGCCGTCACGATACAGCCTCTCGACCCACCACTGAGCGAGGATGAGCGCAAATTGCTAGCATTTGTGACAAGCCTGTTAAACGAGACTGAATTTGCTGGTCCTGCTGCGACTGCTACTCGAGGGTTTGAGGAAGCTAGCAAGAAGTTGAGCGCCAGTGTGGTGAGGGTGTGGGCGAAGCTTTTCAAATCTGATTCTGGTCAGAGTATCTGGGATATTGTTGATGTGATTGGCAGGGCGTTGGATGTCTATGCAGACATGCTGGATGCGGGTTCTCAAGGCGACATGTGACGTTATCAACCAGTCTTGACAGCAGTATTTTCGATTGCTCAAAGAAATGTTATGGCTCGCATTTCTCATGGCAGATTCCACAGTCTTCTACATTGTAAAAAGATGCACAACTGTCTTCTAAGACTCAAAGTGTCATATCTACTACCAGCTTTCCACCCAGACCTTTGTGATATTCCTCTACTAGATCATTAAGCTTGGCTAGAGGATATGTCTTGGTAACAGCGCGGACGCCATGTTCAGCCGCAAATCTCAGCATCTCCCGCATGTTCGACTGCCTTCCAGGTAATATGCCCACAAGCTGGATCTGTCTGAAAACCATATCACGAGCAGAGAAGTTGAACCCCTGCGCAGGGAACGACACCACTACACCGAGTCCGTGGTTCCTCAGTAACTGGAGCCCATAATCAAAAGCCTTCTGGCTCTCCGGTAATATCAGAACAGCGTCCAGCCCCCTCTCAGCATTCGCTTTCCCCTCGCCTCCATGGATATGTGCAAGCACCTCCTCTGGCTGTGTAGCTCTAGCATCGTATATCGCCGCCCCCGTATTCAAATCCCTCGCAAGCCTTAATGTCGCGTCCTGATTATCAATACCAACGAGCTGATACCCCATCTTGACACCAAACTGCAACGCCAAATGTCCCAAACCTCCTCCACACCCAATGACACCCGCCCTCGCTCCAGCAGGCAAATCACATTTCTTAAAAGCCGAATAAATCGTGTACCCTGCACACATCAACGGCGCCGTATCCACAAACGACAACTGCTCCGGAATCGGCGCGACTTGTCTCGAATCCACGCACACAAACTCTTCAAACCCGCCATCCCCTGTAAGTCCCAAATTTCCCGCCTTGGGACAAAAAGCAGAATACCCTTCCTCCTCATCACCATTATTCCTGCACTCCCAGCAACTTCCACACGGCCTGTACGCTCGACCGAATGATCCCACTCTCATTCCCGGCTGGAACCTGGTGGTGTCGACCTCGGGGCCAAGCGCAACGACTGTGCCAGCGAATTCGTGGGAGCCAATGCGGGGGAGATTTTGAGACATGAGGCCGGAGGCGAAGACGGCGTCTGTGTGGCAGAAACCGGCGGCGCCGACGCGGAGCAGGATGTCCTTTTGGGTGGGGTCGGGGATGGGGAGGGTCGAGAGCTTATAGGGGGCGTTGAAAGCATGGAGGACTTGGGCTTTCATTGTTGAGGGGAGCAAAGTCGTGGACATTGTGAAGGTGGTGGGCCGAGGACCACTTGGGCGGGGAGAGTCTTTGCGTTCTTGAGTTGGTAGCGTCGAAGTGTGGGAGGCAAAGAGTCTTGGGCCTAGTCATTCGCTGCGCTGCTTTCAATGAGAATGTTCCATCGCCGACTTACCTGAGAAGAAAAGATACACAATGAAACAGTAAAGAGAATCTAAACTGCTTCGCTGTCCTTTAGCTTCTCGCTACGAGATATGAACAGATACCTCGGTGTATCCCGATTCTTCGGGGTGTTAAAAGTGGAGTGGTGCGCGGCATTGCATACATCGATTTGGAGAAGTCGCGTTTTTTGGAGATACTCCAATATGCCAAGCTCTCTTCATTATGAATGGAGCAAGCTGGGGGCATTGCCTCAAGGACTTTGATGCACAAATTTATGTTAATTATTGAGCAATGTGGCTTTCTTTCATTCCATCAGTGACGGCCTATCCCTTCATTTATCCGTTGCGTATCGAAGAAAGCTTTCCTACCTCGGGACTTTTGCTGATATCACCGTAGCCATGTCGGTTTTGAGTTAGTGAAAGGGACGAATAGATGAATCAGTATGGTTGAACTGACATTTGACAGTTATTATACTTGCAGGTGTAGTAGGAATAATCCTGCTGCAACCTTTCATCGCCTATGCCCGCGACCCACATAGACTTCGTCGTTTCACATCCGCATCATCAATAGCAGCTCTCACCCCGTTATGGCTTATGTACCACAATTATTTCGGGAAAAGGTACATCGCGGTAGATAAAGCCCATGAAAAACTCGGCCCCATTGTGCGCATAGCGCCCAACCACATTTCTTTCGCCGAGCCTGCAGCGTACAAAGAGATATATGGACACAGCACACCCGCAATCAAGGATGAGTGGTATGACAATCTCGCAGCGGGCAACCCTTCGATGGCCACTGCAACAGATAAAACGGTGCATTCGCAGAAGCGCAGAAATCTTTCGAATGTCTTTTCCCCCAAAGAAGTGGTCGTGATGGAGCCACGAATCAATATACTAACCCACAAATTGCTCCATGCACTGAAAAAGAAGTCGCAAGGAGAGATGCTCTCAAGCGCTGATAGGTATGCCGTTGTTAATGGAGCATTCGATCTGCGCCCCTGGATCAACATGTTTTCGTTCGACGCCATGGGAAGTATGTGCTGGTCCTCGGATTTCGGCTTTCTAGAAAAGGGAGACGACAGCTGCTTTGCCCGCACGGCAGAAGGCACCGTCATACCAGTCCACGCAATGGAGACATTTCATGTGGGAGTCGCTTTCACAACACTGCTCGCACACCTACCTCTACAATGGTACAAACTTGGTAGACGGATTTTCAAGAAGACCTGGTCCGGCCAGTGCGCTGAGAATTTCGGGTCCATGACACGCTTCAAGGTTATGGAACGGATGAGCACTCCACCAGCAGGACGCGATCTGTTCTCCCACTTTCCCATCCAGGCGACCGAGAAACGACCAGTTCCGATGAAACTGCCTGAGATCATCGTGGAGAACCAAGTCATGCTTAGCGCGGGTAGTGACACCACGCAGTCGGCTCTCACATATACCATGTTCCTCCTTGCAGCCAATCCGGATAAACAACGTGCACTTCGCGAGATACTAGAAAAGACACTGCCCGCCGAGGAAGTGAAGGGGCTTGTTGCTTCCTACAACTCCTTGAAGAACATCCCATACCTCAAAGCCTGCATTGATGAGTCAATGCGACTCTATGCACCCATCGGCTTTGGCCTTCCACGCCGCACCTTGGGTGAAGGGGCCACCATAGCAGGCCACCACATTCCAGGTGGAGTGACGATATCAGCTCCAGTCTATACGATCCAGCGTAACGAGAAGCTATTCCACGACGCATCGAAATACATTCCAGAGCGCTGGTTGCCGGAAGATCCTGATACGACAGAGGAGGAGAGAAGGAACCTGAAAGACTACTATCTCCCTTTCAGTCTTGGAGGAAGAGCATGTATTGGCAGGAACTTGGCGTACATGCAGATGAGTCTCGTCGTATCTGCTATGGTGATGGCGTTTGATTGGGAATTGGCTAAGCCCGGGTTTGAGATTGTGCCGGAGGAGAAGTTCATCTTCAATTCGGGCCCATTGCCGGTGGAGGCCAAGCCACGAGTTGAGATAGTCTAGGTACTTTAGTACGAAAGTCATGAGTATCATTTCGAATGGGTAGCAGTTTCAAATACAAGCAATTCAGAAATGTAATCTTGTATTTGGTTCATGTGTAAACCTGGTCCGAGACTAAAGTAAGCTTGTTCGTTAGCAAGATTTGGCACTTATTGAACGATCTGCTGCTCTTCATTCAAAGAGACGCATTGCGAGAACAGGAGTATGGGCGCAAGGGGAAGCAAAGCAGAATTTGAGTGGCGAGAGTATCGAATATTTCCCCTAGAAGTCTATCATATTGGATTTAAGGATCACAGCCTGTAGGTCCCGTATAGTATTTTTCTTTAGTCTGCCACGACGAACAAAGCAAGATGATTCCTCTAGCCCGTTGAATCCACAAGCCCGCCATCGACTATGATCTCTTGACCTGTGATATATCTCGCCTCATCACTGGCTAGGAAAAGCGCTGCATGAGCAACGTCCCAAGCATCACCCCTAAGTTTAGTCAGCTTGCTTCCTTCATGAAGCTTACTTGAAATGCAGAACAAAACTCACATAATCCCTGCAGGGACCTGCGCATCCCGTTTCTTGCAAAAAGCTTCGTAGTCACCCTCAGCATACTTATCTGCAAGAACCTTGACCAACGGAGTATTAATTAGCCCCGGCACGACCGTGTTGAGCCTCACGCCCTTCTTCGCATATATTACAGCTGTAGTCTTCGTGAATTGGATGACCGCCGCTTTCGTAGCTGCGTACGCTACTTGCGGCTTGCCGATATACCTCAGCCCGGCTACAGACGAAATGTTCACTACTACACCACACTTGTCTTGTTTCTCCATTATGGGCAACACGAGATGGCAGAAAAGGTAGACGCTTTTCAGATTAATGTCCGTTTGTGCATCCCATACTTCTTCGCTCATTTCTGCTGGGCCGCCGGGCTCGCTACGTCATTATCTCCCAGTCAGTGTAATTCCCTTAGATTAGAACAAGGGCTGTGGTGTACATAGCGAAGGAGAATAGAGTTTGCTACTCCTGGCGACTTGTAGCCGAAGTTGCTATGACTTTGGAAAGGAAAGCTCCGAATTGGTGCAGAAGCAGTCTGATGCTGAGCATGTTTATGGTGCATCTCAAAGCACAACACCCTTCAGCAGTCCAATGGATTTGGAAGCGACCAGAGTGACATACGAGCGTCCTACATTATTTACCAGGATATCTATCCGGCCGTGTTTGGCCATGCAGGCGTCCACAACTGAACGTACAGAGGCTGAAGAGGTAGCATCTCCATGCATGGCAGTGACCATATTAGCCTCGTTCTCGGCCTGTATGGAAGAGGCGGCGCGTTCAGCGGCGGGTAGAGAGATGTCGCAGCCAAAGATTGTCGCACCCTGGCGGGCAAAAAGAGTTGCAATTGTCGTCCCATTGCCCCATCCTGTGGGGTTTCCTCAGCTCATGTAGCATTACCAGTAGATCATAGTACAGAGCAACCTTCAGAGACACATCCAATACCACTAACCAGTACCACTTTGCCTGTCAAGTCATGGAGAGTCATCGTTTTCAGCGGTGAGAATTCTAGCACATAGCAATAGGAAGAGCGTGTTGACTTAAAGTTAGATGTAGTTTTGGCAATTGTGCAGCGTCTGTGCAGCGTCAAATTCTCAAGCAGGGAGAATGAAGCGGAAAAGTTGTCCAACCACGTCACTGGGCGGGAATTGCCCCGCTCGCGTTACTATTCGGCAAATCAAAGGACGGTCGCGACCGTATTAAGAATTTCTATCCTAGCCCAACAAGTTGATTCCTCGACGCTCTGTCCAGAGTGTTCCAGTTGTGAAGGTAGGCAATAACCGGATCGCTTCACTCATTCGTATAATCCATTTCTCATGTCCGGTTTGCTTTCAGCTGTCTGGATTAAGGAGCATTCCCAGCATTCCTTCGGTTTGCCACGCCTGCTGTGACCGTTCGACCTCCATGCGTACGTATCGGTGCAGTCGAGCCATGAGCCGATCAATTTGAGGTGATTCTCCCATGTGCGAAGAGTACATATCGAGGATAAGCATACCAACATCGACGCAGAGGTTGACATATCGTGGATTGGTGATGTGCACGCAGACCCATTTGAATATCGGTTGGAGAGAGACATCGTCCCGGCCAGATAGTGCGGTACGCATAGCAGAGCGGTGACGGAGAGCTGTTAATAAAGTCACCACATGAGGCAGGTTGTTTCCTTTTAGGACTTCATCGAGAGCGGCTCCGTATTTGCCCTTTCGTAGCAAATTCTCCCAGGATCTTGGCTTGTAATTGCCTTTGGTCCTGCCTTCAATAACAATATCTGCACCTTCGCCTGTAAATTCCTGTCCTCTTAAACGTTTCTCCCACCCTTTTGGCCTCTTTTTGGCTCTTTTGCGGTCTAGCTCCTCAATATTGCCTTCAATCAATGCTTGCATCTCTTTCTGCCGTTCCCTCTCTTTGACCTTCTGCTGTCCTGAGAGGCGTGTCTTGATGGATAGTTTGCCCGATTGCATACCTACCACCAAGTGGCGATCTTCTCTCGTCGTACCAGACCCGACAACACACAAGGTAAGGATTGGAGACGGATACTTGGATCCAGCGACCACGTTCCAGGCAGTAGTCTCAAATACCTTGAGATGTCCGTCCAGTCCACCGCTGACTAGCCTTGTGTTGTTGGAGGCCAAATACAAAGAAGTTACAGTCTTCTGGTGGTTCTTCAACAGCTGCAGAGGTCGGGCTGCGACTAGATCCAACACTGAGATTTGATTATCCGCAGCCGCGAGGACAGTGGTACCGGAGGGCATTGGCAATACATCTTCAACAGGCGCTGCATGTTTAAATGTCATTACTGCATTAAGCGGAGTCCTAGGATCCCATAATTTGACAGTCTGGTCATAACTCCCTGAAACCAATAAATTGGAAGCCTGGCCGGGCATGAAGGCCCCACTCCTGATGTAGTCCTGGTGGCCGACAAAGGTCAGCGTGCTCTCCTGGCTTGGAAGATCCCATAATCTTATTGTCCGGTCGTCGCTCGCGCTCATCAGTGTTGTCGGCTCGGTAGGTGAAAATTTGGTAGCCCATACTGGTTGCTTGTGCTCTTTCCACGTCTTTAAGATAGCCCTAGAGTTAACATCAAAGACTTGGATTGCTCCACTCTCGTCTCCAGCAACCATGACACGGCCATCACGTCTGATCTCCGCGCCATGGGCAATATCGTCGAAACGAGAGATTGTCTTAACAATTTTCCGCGTTCGAATCGAGAAGATTTGGACACGTGTCCCAGTGGTGACAGCAAAGTGATCGGAAGCTTGTGCGATTGCATTGGAAGGGGGTAGAGGATTGGAGATGTGGGTGATTGGACTGTTTGCCGGCGAAGGGACTAGTAGTTGTGACTTGAAGGTGCGCCAGTACGTTTGCTCTGGTGTTAGAGGGGAAGGGCCCGATGGTAATTTCACGGGCTGGATAGCGAGGACTGGAGCTGACATTTTCTTCTCTCAACCTGACATGCGAAGCGTTGCAGGTTGAGGTTTGCCAGCGAAGCCCAACAATGATCGTTTCGTGCGCTCGAGAATTTGGACATGGATGTGTAAGGCTGAGAACCACTAGCTGTTTTGAGACTAGTGTATGCTTGCTCCCCGCCTTCCGCTCGCTTAGGTACCTGAGGTATTATTGGCAGGGGCTCTTGGCGATTCGGAAGCTGAAAGCTTCTCGGGGCGCAATGTAATCATTCGAAATGAGACCCAGCTGCGTTGTAGTTGTTATTGAAGCGTGTCCCTTATTGTCCATGCGTAGCCACGGTCCCATTCTTGTCTCACCTCCTCGCACTCCGCATTCCAGCCTTCTCCATCTGTTCCGGGATTGGGTGGCCTTCAAAACGGCATGTCCAGGTCGCACATAGAGCAACAAGGCCTGTTACAACCCGAATCCTTTGACCTCGATGACCTTGACTCCTCTGAACCTGCTCATCAAAATGGGCACCCAAGGTATCCAGGAGGAGAACAATCTCGTTTGCGAAAGACCTTCATTTCTTCATGGCTGAGACCCCGTTATGTTGTGATTGCGCTGGCTACCGTTGCGGCGCTGCTACTTATTGGTGTGGGAATAAATCGAGGGAGAGGGTTCAGACTTACCAAAGACCCTCCATACCTACCGCCTTCAAGGGGCCCCGATGGCCCCGGCAAGCAATGGGCTAAGCCTAGCAAATTCGAGATTGTTGGGTTGATATTCTTCGGGCGGCCATCTGTTGTTGCTATACTGGACTGCTATTTGAAAAGGAATCTTGTATCCAGTGGAGGATGGCTAGACGAGGTCCATTTCGTGGTGAACACGAAGAAAGAGGAGGACATCAAATACTTGGAGGAGTTAATCAAGACGAGCGACTTGTATAAGATGATTACTATACCGTCACTCGGATACAATGAGGTCTGGGAAAATGCTGTGGAAAGAAATGTTATGTACATAAAAATTGACGACGATATTGTATGTGCGCTCAAGATCAGACTCGTGATACTGACTAACAATATTCGAAATAGGTATACTTTAATGATGAAGCTATAGCTGACATAGTCTACACAAAGATACACCATCCAAACTCACTCGACGTCGTGGCCAACCTGATCAACAGCCCCGAAACAGGCTGGCTTCACTACCGACTGGGCGCCATACACTCTTACTTGCCCGAAATGCAACCTCCTCAGAATCCTAGCCCCGATTCTAAAGGACCAACTGCATGGCGTGCATCGGCGCTACCGGAATATAAGGGCGACATGGAGTTCCCGGTTAGAGGAATCCGTAACGGCAAGGAAGACGACGGTAGTACTCTTGAGATAGGGTCACCCGGGGGACCTCCGTTCAAGGGCCATCGCTGGCTGCCGCTTCCAGAGAATGAAAACAATCTTTGGCGGACGCCGATGGTAGAGTCAAGTTACGATCCCGATGGACCGGATTGGGGAAGTTGGTCGCTTGGTGCGCAGGCGCATTACTCTTTTCTTGAGAACCTCGAAAATGAGAATCTAGAATTGTATCATTACGGGCATGGCATTGATGATGAAAGAGAAGGTATCTGGAACATGGCATATGGTCGGATGAATATCAACTTCATGGCGATCTGGGGACAAGATGTGCTGGACAATTTGCCGTTTAGTACACTGGATGACGAGCTTGAACTGAGTGTAACAGTTAACAAGAAATTAAAGAGGCGTGAGTTTTGCGATTGCAATCTGGGGTTTGGATAGAATTCAGTGCTGATATGGATCGATAGCCTTACTTGTTAATACTCACGCCATCGCAGCACATTTCAGCTTCCGATCACAGCACGAAATGTACGATACAGACTTGCTGGATCGGTATCGCGCGTATGCGAACGAAAAGATCTGCGCCAAAGACAATCAGATTAAAAACCCTTAGAGAAGAAAACACCCCTGAGGTTGCCTGTTGGACTACTTAGCGGACTGTTAATTGCCAGCGGAAGGAGAGGTGGCCATTCCAGAGATGACGACTTGAGTTGTCAGATCATCGAGTTGACCACTCGTTTTAAACTTCGACCAAGTATTTGTTATCACTTTCTCCTTCGAGACAGAATTCGAATTCCAGGCACTTAGTCACCAATCTAGCATTTGACAAAGTCCAATGCTAAGATCGCAAGCCACCGGATCGAACGTTTCGTCCTCCTCAAACCCCACATCACGGGACAGGCACTAAGACCGCCTTGGGCTCTGGGGCAACTGCAGGCCTAACCCTGTGCTACACTACATGGCCCACACCAGCCATACGAGTAATCATCACTGGAACCTCGGAGGATGGGAAGAGAGAGCATAAGCCTGATCATATTGTTGCTGTAGTTATGCTGAGCCAGCCTTTATTTCATCTACTTTTAGCGTCTAGATACCCATGCATTTCAGCAAATTCCATCTCCCCTCTTTCTCCTGCATACAGGAGGACTACCAGCATTCCTGTACCTACTTATCCATACTAACCATCCACACTTCCCAAATTAGCCAAACACACCCTTCTCCACCCCCATCTTCTTCTCCTTGCCCAAGCCTCAAACCCAGCACCACAATGAAAAAAACCCCATATTCCCTCCTATTCCCTCCTTTCGCATCGTGCAAAAGCCAGCGATACACGCAACAGGCGTCCCACCACAACAAGCGTGGCAAGACACCTATTACCATCTCTTAAAACATTATGGTTTTCGATGTAATGGGCACAACCCCGTGGAGGCGTCATCGGCCTTCACTTCTCATTGACGCTTTCTAGCCCTTACCTTTAACCCAGGGCCGCAGGTAATCGAGGTTCTCTTACTGGGTTCTATTTCCAGCTTCAGGTCCTCCTTCAATACCTTAATTCTCCAGATAAATCCCCAGTGTTTGGCCCCGATAGCATAGTTCTTCAAATACAGTATGAGCTCAAGAAATTCGATGATTGATATACCTGCTCTTGTGGGCCAGAAGAGTCTATACGAAGCTGCAAGAGCTGCCACTTTCACTTCCGAGATTCCTGAATTTTTAATCCACAAGCTTAGTCGAGTTCGATACAGAAGTCTCGATATTCACATAGAATGGCCAAGTATTCCAAAATCTTGATTCTACGATGTTCATCGTCCATCGAGTCTGAGGGTCCTGTAATATACCAGTTATTTTCGCGGGGTTTCTTTCCGCTCCGCAACCCAGTCAACATTCTGCATTCTGCAGCACATAGACACCTGAGCAATTGGAGCTATGTACCTTTAAGAGTCCTTTCATATGACTTTCGATAGCTCAGAAATGTCAAATTTCCACTGTCAATTCTGACATAGGGTTGCAGAGGGAGTGTGGAACAATGAAGCCGACTGTACGGTCCGTGGATGGCTTGCTTCACATATGGTAAACTTCACCCAACTATTGATTATTCTTATTGGCAGAGTAAACTACTGAGATCTTATTAGCTATGATCTTCCTCACCGCGTCCATACGTCAAAAGCATATCCACTGACTGCCCCAAACGGCTCAACGATCATCGTCTACGGACATGAACAAGGAGTTCGGTTGGTCTGGAGGGGAGGTCGTCCATTCAAGCAGCCAACCTCTGAGCAGAAACCATGGAATGCGAACGGAGATTCTAGGGGTATGGTTGTAAGCTTGATTGATGATGAAGATCCTGCCCCAGATGCGCCGCTAGGTGATACCACACTATTCGACGACGAGGAAGAGGAATATGATCCTTTGGAGCCATATCTGCCTATTGTGCAGACGCTTGACCTAGATTTAGGAATTGAAGTTCTATGTCTGGCGTTCCCTCACCTACCAGCAACCCTACAAAAGACAAGCTTAGATTCTCTACCAACATTTATGTCAAATAAGCTGATCTGTGCGCTTACTTGCTCGGACTTCACCACCAGGGTACTCACTGTACCTCTGATGCCCCCTTCTCCTCAAAGCGAAGCACGTCCAGAAGTTAGGAATGCGGTCTCGAATTTAGACACACGGGAAGGCCTCTTTGGAGAGCAAATGTTTACGTTCACGGGCGAACCTAGTCATCGAAGCATTCCTAATGGTGTCTCGATAACTATCACCGCACGTACGCTCGAAGATGAAGAAGATGACGATATGGAAGACGATGGACAAATAGACAGGGTACCGGCCCCATCACGGACCGCTTCGCGAAGTCGCAGCAGGTCGCGACTTGGTCGAGATGATTCTTGGGACCTGCTTGTTGCATCGCACTCGTCTGATCTCTCCGGCCTGCTATTAATCTACAGGGTGCCGTTAGCGGCGGAGGGAGTCAGGATCTCATCAGAACACCAAACCCCTTGGCGGATACAAAACCTCGCATCTCCCGCAGTGATTGTTGAGTTTAATACTGCCTTGTATCCTGCAGCACGACATTCTCTATTGCTAGTCGCAGAGGCAAAGGGACATGTTCGTATCTTGGACAGTGTTCCTCGATCTAGAGCGGCTCAAAGTCTTTGGCTTGTCTCATTGCATAGCGAATTTGAGACTTCGCAGGACTCAATAATACGCCGAAGGCCAATACTAGATGCAAAATGGGTGCTAGGAGGCAAATCCATTTTAGTGCTATTAGCAAATGGAAAATATGGTATCTGGGACATTGAGAATGCTGGCCCAAAATCTACGAACACGGTCAAAGCTCCTCGGTCTCTGACGACCTTCGTTTTCGATGGTTGGGTTGGCAACTCTTTAAAGTCTAGACCTATGATGAAAAGCTCGGCTACCAAGAACGAAAGCAGAACAAAACTTGTCCCGATGACACCAAGCACTCGCAAGATGAAGCAGGAAGCTCTATTCGCAGGGCCAATCACTGTTGCACAATGTGAGGGTCCGGCTCATGGAGCGTTGTTCGTTTGCCCGGTCCGAGAGTCGTCGAACAGCGGAGCAGACGATGAATCTGTCTTATTTTGGCATGAAAATAATACCATGATCATACCTAGTCTCTTAACCCATTGGCAGAACAAAGTGCGTCAATCTGGAAACCTGTTCGGTACCGGTGCAAAAGGCGAGCCACTGCTCATTAACAATGTCCAGCTTGGTGGCGAATCTTCTAATGAGATTGTTCTCCTTCTTCGCTCCAAAGAGCCAGCAAAGGAATTTATGAGTCGAGTGGAGATTCTAATTACTGGAGAACATCGACTCTTAATCATCACCCCGCCTCTCGTGGAGCCAGCACCGCCACCGGAAATGAGTCCGCCGCCTCTGTCTTCATCAGTAGATCAGCAACTCCTGGCCAGGGGAGAGCTTGATGTGCATGGTATGGACCGGATCCTCGCGGGAATGTCGAACGGAGATACGCCTACTCGCAGCTCTCGCAACTATACTTCAAACGGAAGTGGGAAGAGCCTCTTAATGTCATTTTAAGCTGCAACGAAAATTTCGCATGATGGTCTCGTGCTTATGCTTTTGGTGGTACCTTAGTTAGCATGGCAATTAGATACCCGGCTCGTTGATATTTGTTCTCAGCCTCGTCACGAAGATGATCGTGGCGCTATAGTGCAAACCTAAAACACTAGTGGAATGCGGAGCTTGGACCGTTTTATGTGTAACACAATGCTCCATGCGTTTACATACGTAATTCCGTGCAGCCTTCATCACTTGAGTTGTTCCAAGAGGTGTGTCCCTTTCAGTAAACCTTTTTTGGGGCCTACTAGCGCCTCGTTCTGGTCTGCAACCACTGCCATTATCGACGAGCCTTAACACTACGATCCATGCTTGGTGACCGCTAGCCATACCTATCCAACAGCTGGTTCTGTCTTTGGGCCGCTAGTCTTCCGCTACCTGAGACATTCACCCTACCACGAATACAAGAGATGTCAAGATCCTCCGGCCCTACTCTCATAAATCTTCCCCCACCTCCAAGCGATCCTGGAGGAGCAACACCATCAGACTTTGGCCCGTAAGCTTCTTCAATAATCAAATTGATTAGAGACCTCCGAGTCGGGTACTGATACCAAATAGAGGAACGCCAAATTCCGGATTTTCCACTACAGCCATTAAGGACGGCCACCAAGGCCATGTCCACCCCCATGCACATGGTCACTCCTCATCTTCAGCCTCCGACTCTTCCACAAATACTCTCGACGCCGAGCGCGCAGATCGCATCTCTCGCCTAGCTGGCTTAGAACGCGTAGCTACTCTCCGGGGCGCCAGTCAGCACCTTCCCCATAATATGCAGCAGCAGCAACCTCCAGGTTACTTCGACAATGCCAGTGTGTTACACAAGAGCACAGTTGGCAGTGCCTCTGCGACTGGGAGTGCTGGAGGTAGGAATACCTGGGCAAGCGGCAGCGATGTTGGCGATAGAATGAGTGAGGACCAGGATGATGGGCTCAGTAGTGCGGGTATGAGCGATGAAGGAAATGCGAGTCTTGTGGGATTTGGGGAGGGTGCAGGGAGCACCGTGAGTGGCCCAACTTCTAGCTCTGGTAAGTGGAGGGAATCCGCTGGAGCTGCAATTAGCCCGACTTCTGGGAAGCAACAGAGGAGGGATGGAAGTCCAATGGAAGGAGTTGAGAATTGAGAATATTTGTCTAGCCTACATGGAGCGGCAATTCTGGATTTGGTCAGTGTTGCTGGCCAGGCTGGTTATCCGCTGATGACATGAACGAAAGTGAAAGGGTCTACAGCCTTCGAGCTCGAGCGAGCTACAGGCGTTACTAATGCTTCACATGCGCGGCCTTACCCCAGGTCTTACGCTATACTAGATAGATGGATATCAATTGGTTCTCTATGGGGTTCTGTGGCTGTCTACCGCGTTGCTATGTTCAAATTATGCATGTCTGCTACCCGCATGAGACACTTCTCCGTTCAGCGAGGTAATATACTGACCGAGGCGGCAATGCTGCACGTTCAAATCCATCCTACTCAATCACGGATATGCTTGATTTGGGTATCACAGAATATTGTGACTCCATTATTTCTTGTCTGTGCAAGTTCCGACCAGCAAGACGCGGCCAATTACTGTGATGGAATGAATTGAGTCCTGGGGTTCTGCATAGGCTATGGAGTTGGAGTCTAGGCACCGTCATTTCATATGGGACTGAGGCCTAGTGTAGTCGAATTCATACGGCAAAACTAAGAGATGTCAGAACCGTGTCATTCTTGCTTCTGAGAAGCATAGAGGGGTGGTTCCTCTAGCTATAACGACCACAGAGTTCCTCATACTTGGCCAGTTTGAAACCTGACGATCGTAAATTTGGATCTTTCTCGAAAGGAGTAACCCTGGTCCGCGATTGTTTGTTAACAATTATCGAAAAATTCTACTTTTCTCGTAAGGGTACAATGATTGTGGTATCTGCTACAGACAATACCCAAACGGATATGCGGTACATGCGCGTGTATACTGTGATTACCACTTCTCATTTTCGTCATGCCTACCTAAAGGTAAGGTATCACAGGACGGTTTAGTTTCAACCAAGTATTTACTACTCTTTTAGGACTAGCTGTAGGGTTTCCCCACGACGTCGCCTGCTCACAACGCCAGTCGAGACCACTAAAAGCCTCGAATTCATTCTTTGTTTCCCTCGACCTCCCTCCACTACTCCTACGCTTCGCCCCCGCCTCAACACCTTCCAGAGCGCCCTGCTCGTGGTCAACAAGCTTTGCGTTTGTCGGTCACTACGGGCAACAGTTCAGACCACCTTCGGTAAACGGCAAACTTGTGCGGAGTGACCGGAGAGACGTATTGTAGGGATCATTCACTCACCCTTTGTCGAGTCACGCTCCGGTACGAAGAATCACCTGTGACTTTCACTAGTCATGGCAGTTCCCACGCAATTTGCTTGTAAGTCCTATCAGCAACCAGCCGGCCCTCGACTTTTAATTCCCCAAATTCAACTCTAGCTGACAACCCTAATACCATACAGATCGGACGCTTAAAGGTATCAACGTTTTTGAGGCATCTCCCCTTTACAGCTCGCTGCCTGGGTTTGAGAGGTTCGTACCGTCACAGAGATTTTTATCTCTTGCTGTGTTGCTATGACCCTGAGCAAGCACAGCTGACTCCGCACAATCCAGGCCCGAAGGAAACTTAAGATGTTGTGCCTACTCGCCCTGTGGGCGTTACTTTGCCTGGGCGTCCCCCGAAAGGCAAGAAACCCAACATGGCGCGGAGAACCCTACTTATTCTGTTCAGGGTAACGGTCATTGACGCTTCCATTGGCCACGTAGTCACAACGTTACCAGCTCAAAACGTGTTTGAGCTGGGTTTCTCCCCTCTCGGAACCTTCATCATAACTTGGCAACGAGCCACAAAGGATGACAACGGCGATGCAGTCAAGAACCTTAAGGTGTGGAGGGTAGTCGAGGAAGGGGCAGACGCGGGGGAAGAAGAGCACAATGTCGTGGGGCGTTTTGTGCAGAAGCATCAGACAGGCTGGAACCTGCAGTATACTTATGATGAACGATACTGTGCTCGCGTAGTCACAAACGAGGTTCAATTCTACCAAAGTGAAGACCTTGGAACAGTGTGGAATAAGTTGCGGGTTGAGGGTGTCATAGACTTTGCTGTCTCCCCTGGAGAAAATCATTCGATTGCGGTTTTTGTTCCGGAACGTAAGGTAGGTATTTCCCAGCCAGGGTGAAGCGAGCCAGTCTGACGAACTGATAAAGGGACAACCCGCCGCCGTGAAAGTTTACAACGTGCCAAACTTTGATGTCGCTGTGTCCCAGAAGAACTTCTTTAAGGGTGACAAGGTCCAGCTCAAGTGGAATGCTCAAGGCACGAGTCTGATTGTACTTGCTCAAACCGAAGTCGATAAATCAAATAAGAGTTATTATGGTGAGACGACACTCTATCTTCTGAGTGCCAATGGCGGCTTCGATTCAAGGATAGACCTTGGTAAGTCAAGCAGCTCTTCCGAGCCGCGAAGGAGCATTAACTCATTTCTATAGACAAAGATGGCCCCATACACGATGTTACATGGTCGCCGAGTTCAAAAGAATTTGGAGTGGTTTATGGCTATATGCCTGCCAAGACAACCATATTCAACCTTAAAGCCAATGCCACTCACAGCTTTCCCCTCGGTCCAAGAAATACAATCCTATTCTCTCCTCATGGCCGTTTCGTACTTGTTGCTGGCTTTGGCAACTTGGCAGGCCAAATGGATGTCTACGACATGGAGAAGGACTACCAAAAGATATGCACTATTGAAGCCAGCAATGCCAGTGTATGCGAGTGGAGCCCAGATGGAAAGCATATCCTCACAGCGACTACAAGCCCAAGGCTACGTGTCGACAATGGCGTCCGAATCTGGCATGTTGGGGGAGGTTTAATGTACAATGAAGAACTTCAAGAGCTATACCATGTCACTTGGCGACCACAATCGCCCACCTCACATCCTCTGGAGAACCCCCTACATCCTATGCCGACGCCCCACACCTCTGCTTTAGCGTATTTAAACACTGTGAAGACCCCATCGAAACCAGCTGGCGCTTATCGACCACCCGGAGCTCGAGGAACAGTGACACCTTTAGCATTCAAGCGAGAGGATGAGGGTGGAGCGGCCTACGTCAGCAATGGTAGTTTATCACAAGGGACCGGCGTAAGCGCTTTCGGTAAACCTAGAAAGAGAGAGGTGCCGGGTGCGGAGACAGTAGCCGACGAAGCACCAGGAGCTGCCCTTGCGGACGGCGATGAGAACCTATCAAAGGCAGCCGCGAAGAACAAGAAGAAAAGAGAAGCGAAGAAAGCAAAAGATGCAGCCGAAAAAGTTGGTGGCCTCGCTCCGACTCCAGATGGAACGGTTCCTGAGGTAGCGCCAAGTCCAAGCAGAAGCCCTGAGAGGAGAGATAGGAGAGGCCACGAGAGACAGCGGTCAAGAGGTCAAACGGAGCCTCGACCACGATCAAATCAAGGAAGACGAGAACCACGACTCCATGAGCGGCACCCCCAGCAACAGCCAAGATCTACACAAGCACCACCACCAGCACCACCACCAGCACCAGCGCCAGCACCTGCACCTGCACCTGCACACGCACCCAACGGCACGACGTCTAAACCTCCCAAAGCGCAAGCACCCGAGCTCTCAGTGACGTCACCAGGCGGTGGAGGCACCGCAGGAGACAAGAAAGTCCGAGCTCTATTGAAGAAGTTACGCGCTATTGATGATCTAAAGATGCGGCGAGCGGGAGGCGAGAAGTTGGAGGGCACGCAGATCAAGAAAATGGACACGGAGGACGAGGTCCGGAGGGAATTGGAGAATCTGGGGTGGAATGAATGAATGACTGATTGATATGACACAATAAGCTTGCTGAATAGACGCATGTATCCAATGGCTAGGGCTCAAGCATGAGCGAGTGCCTTGGACAGGATGCATGATGATCTGGAAGGCTTACCACGCCGAAGTCACGCCAAATTATCTGGTAAGTCTCGTGCGTAAGTAAGCAGCAGACTAGATACATAGAGAACAGAGAAAGATGTCGCTTGGAATGATCGTTCACCAGATACATATGCGCCGTTACGCTGCCACAGAAACACTCTCTTCAATCTGGCATGTAGCACTGGACCAAGTTTTGGTAAGACGTAAAACCCATCTCACCAAAGACGGCCTTCCTCACAGTGACCAGCGAGCAAGCCGGCATGCTCAGGCACTTTAGAGAGGAATACGTGCGGATAGCAACCCCGGGACTGTCCCGATACGGACGCAGCCGTTGCGAACAGATAGTTGCTCTTAATTCATGTGTCGCGGGATATACTGAGACGAAGGGATGGGTCTTCCCAAGGCTCAACCTTGTACCCGCGGTGGTTTCGAGTATGTGTTTGGATAATAGATCGAGGCATATTTCCCTTTTGACTAAAGATATGCTGTTCCCTTACACCCTCCCCTTCTCAAGAGGTAATCTTCATGCTCGGGCTTCAATCCAGACAGGTTTCCTCATGATGTCTTTGTATGTCAGATGGAGCTAGCAATTGGTTCATTTCCAGCTTGTGGCCATCGACTGCTCACTCACAGTGACATTTGCTAATGATACTGAGAGTTGAGGCACTGTAGAGGAACATCACATACTGTATCTAATAACTGATAGTTGATCGCAGGAGCAAGCCCAGTAACCTCAGAAATTGATACTGTGAATGATGATTCGATGATTCAGAAACCCTGTTCCACTAGGGAATCGCGCTAAAATCCAAGTTTGGATTCAGCCTTACGGCTACGTTGTCAAGATGCCCGGCCCCACCAGGCTGCAACGAGTTCTCCAATATCTTCTCCATACTCACTCGATGCACTAACTCATCCCAGCTAGAGTGGACTCCTAGCAATTCTTTGTCACCTTGCATCCTTCTAGAGCTTGACCCGATAGTCGTAGGAGCTGGAAGGCAGTCACCTGGTGTATCGCTCACTCCAGAAGCCGCGCTTATAGCTCCCAATATTACCTTACTTTAGCCTTCTTCAGCTTCTATCAACCGCGATTCATACTTCCGAGCTCAACTGTTACCAAGACCCTAACTTCCAGAGGGCTGCCGACATTCGTCCGCCGCGAGGAAGATGCTGTCCCCATTCCATATTCGCAATCTGCGGCCCACCCAGCCGAAGATGACACAAGACTCCTTGGTCCGAATCAGTGCTCCTGGCTATGACAAGACCATCTCCACCAATCCCACAGCGAGACTAAAGTATCAAGATGAAGACGATTCAGCTATCATTACAGTAGGTTCTTCTACCGAGTTGGTCCAAAGACTCGAGGAGCCAGTACAGCAAAACCCTCGGGGGTCCCCACGGTCAAGCCGGAATCCCATGTCAATAGCAACACTTCTGGCCGAATCGCAGCAACCACCACTATCTTTGACGCACCATATCTTCGATATCGAAGATCGTGAAGAGGTTCGGAAGCTTTGGCAAGATATACAGGAAAAGAACAATACTTCAAAAACATCGGCCGATGCTTTCACGAAGATGAATGGCGAGGCGAAGACGCTCTCTTTTGATACACAAGACGTTGACCAGAGGCTGCAAGCAGAGAAGGATAACGTATTTGCAAGAGCCTACGATAGGCTTCGACCCACTATCTGGACCCCACTTGCACGAGAACTTGGGGTCTCATGGCGTGAGGCTGAGAACATGCATTGGAGTCTCGGCGAGGATACGCTAGGTGATAGAGCCAGTGCAGACATGCTCGAGTCGCTTGCCTCGACGAGTAACGAGGCTTCTGACTCATGTGAGGTCAAAGCCAGCGCGTCCCCGATTGGTTTTCGTGGCGAGTCATCCTCTACTCACAGCCCAGTATTCTCGGATTATCGAGCACTACACTTCGATTCTACTATGCCACCCCAGCTACGATCAGCGGAACCCATCGGAACGGGGGGAAATCACGCAGCTGGTGGTCAGATGCGGTCTTCTATGGCTTCAAAACCGGCTGCGAATCTCACAATTGAGGGTAAGCGACAGGCACAAGCAGCAGGTGATAAATTACGAGCTAGGACCATGCCATCACGCCATCGAAAAGTAGCCACAGCAGTTGACCACACCAATCATCAAAATCGGTGGGCAAATTACAAGTCACCGAGTTCGGCCTTCTTCCTTAAAGACGATCCCACTCTGTCGCAGAGCTTCGATACCCCCGGCTTGACCTCAGAAGGCAAACGACAAGCCCAGGTTGCTGGAGACAAGCTACGGAACAGAACCAATCCAATCCGCCATTCTAGACCATCACGAGGATCAGTCTCGGAACATGGCATCAGTAAGAATCGTTGGTCCAGCTACGGACCACGTGTAACACGTCTCGATGAACGACGGGACTCTCAGGCGGAGTCTAGTGAGAAGTCGCTGCCCGGAGATGCTGAGTTGTCGGAGAGCAGAGGCCAACCCTCCCTTCTAGAGCTTTTCGAGGTGGAGCTAGCGAAGAAGATGACGACGAATGACGACTATCAAGAGAGTGGACAAGCCACAGTATCTGAGGTCTCTACTACTACGAGTGTACCAAGTGACCTTGCTGTCCCTGCTCAAGAGGAGGTACACCAAGAGCCTAATCCACTTCTCAACGGCCTGAAATTAATCAACAATGACTTACGAAGACTCGCCCTAGGAGACGAGGACCTACCTCAGGAGTTTCCCAGAGCCATTGGCCAAGGATTCCGAGCTGCAATAGGGGGGCTTAGTATATTTGTGAGAAGTGTTACGAACGGTTTACAGGAAGCTTCTGCTCTGACACGTCAGGCAGCGGAGCACACTCGTGAGGCAAATCTTCAGGCCATTGACGACACGATCTCGGATCTTCGAACTGTCGCAGGCGAAGTGACGGCTTTAAGCAGAGAGATACTCCCTGTATTACCCAAGACTAACGAAGATCCGAATCAGGACAAGGCTCGCTCCGAGCCAACCTCTTTGGACCCGTCCACAGGTACCGCAGAAGCAGCGGAGTCTATGCTCTCAGAGAGCAAAGTCACAGGGACCGTCTACACTGCCCCAGACGAGGATCTACAAGATTCCTTAGCCTCAGGACTGGAACGCCCCGTATCGCTCGTCAAGTCAATTACTGTACCAAAGCCCTTCACTCCTCGTCAGGCGAAACCCCCAAAATGTGCGTCAGATATACCGGTATCAGTTACACGTAGTATTCGGTCGGACAACCGCCGGGCCCCTCGGTGTACTGGAACGAGTAGAGCACCTCGTTATCACAAGCCTGGTCCTATTCATCTTCCTCACCATTCGCCCTCGGTACAGTCTTCTGCGGGTGAAGCCCAAACATTCACCCCTCGCTCCGGCTACGTAAACCATTTACGACACCATCAGCCTATAGAGACTGTTGACAAAGCGGTCGAGGAGCCAGACAATAATCAATCGACAAATTTACCGGCGGCTGCCGCTCGCTTTCCCACGTTGGCTCAGTTTGAGGACCAAAACTTTGCATCTGAGAAGCCATTTCCTCCATTGCCCAGTATGAACATGGAGCCGTTAGTACCTCTAAAGCCAGCCTCTCAGTCCGGGTCCCAGACACCTCCTGGTCCATCACAAATTCTGTCCGAAGATCAGGCGGTCAATGGTCGACCAGCCTGTGCCGCTCAGACTCTACTGGTGGCACACGGGATTAATCCAGGTAATCTATCTGAAGCCCAATTTGAGAGCTTCCGAACACAGGGCCCTGCTGTTCAAGAGAAGTCTATCGATATCTACGCCGCAAATCGTGCTAAACATCAGCCCCCACAGAATACCTCAACAAACAGTGGAACTACGTCAGGTCAAGAGTTACCTGTTGTGACTCCAGACATGGACCAAGACGGCATCAGGGCTGGAATCTCCATGCCGAGTGAGACGGCAACAGTTAAGGATTATCAGACGCAATTGAAGCTCCTTGAGCAGCAGAATAAGAAGAGGTGTTTCGTTCTGAGACAACAACGAGTTGAGGATACCGGAGAGGTATACGCCAAGTGCCAAACATTTACTGTATCGAACATGGAAGAGTGTGAGACGGAATTGGAGCGACTCGACGAAATGAGTACGAAGAAACGAGCCATGGCGCGACAGGAACTTGACGAGGTCCTGCGAGAGTCGGGCGGCCTAGAAGGTCCCTCTACGTCTCTTTCGGACGTGCAAGCGTATCCTGCCATTCCACCAAATCCACCTAAATCCGGGGGCGTAGAAAATGATTATTCGCAAGAGTATTATAGGGAATCGAACATAATGGGCCAGGGATATAGTGAAAAGAGGCGCTTTGAGGCACAACAAGAAAAGGCTCCCACTCCAGAGCCGATTCAGCAACCCGAATCATTTCATTCGAAATCACCGTCTGGTGGAGAGAACAGTGACCATGGTTCTTTACTTTACCAAGCTTCGTTCCCAGGAATGACTTCTAAAGGACAGAAGACACAACAAGGTCGCATGGGACGGGAAAAGCGGAGCGGTGCATCAAACGATTCCACGGCACCTGCCAATCATAACATGTCTAGGACCAATGACAACAAGAGCAATGTAGTCATTGGAGCGTCCGACCATTTCTTAAAGCCGTGCCCTTCTTCGGAATGGAAATGGGAATGTTCAAGAGAGGGATGTAGTAAGAAGTTCGATACGCAACAAGAGCGATCGTTGCACCTTCACTATGATTGTCTGATGCCCAAGAAGTCAGATAGGGCATCAGATGGCGCCAAGGCATCAATGCGTCACAGTGTGTCCGAAGCGGTTGATACCAGAAGACGCAATGGAGGGAATCACGGTTCCCATTGTCCTGGTTTCTTAAAAACACCATCCGCTTCCGGAATGAAATTGACATGTATGGCGCCGGAATGCCAAAAGCAGTTCGACACGGAAAAGGAGGCATCGGCACACCTTCGTTTTGAATGCCAATTCCTCCCCGGACCGAATTCTCAGAACTCGGCACAGAGGGGCTCGCCATCGACACGGACTGAAGTCCGTGACCGACTTACACCACAACAATCAATGGGCCATGGCAGCTCTGCAGCGAGACTGGTCGAGCCTTTCGACCCTTTGGAGGCCGAACCTTCTGCTCGACCACATTTGACTGAAGGTATCCGCCGCAATGCTACTGTTGCTTGCACTGACAACAGGCTCAATGCCAGACGTCGTAGACCATACTCAGAGGCTTTTGATGGCAATGGCAGAGTTGAGTGGGGTCAATTTTTAAAGAATGTCCCAAACACTCAACCCAATGCTGAGTCTTCAAGTAAGAGCGACGAGAGTATTCGGAAATCTCCTCTCTCCTACCGACGAACACTAGGCTCAAAGTTTTCATTGGAGGGCGACAGCAAGGAGCATAGGCCCGATACTCATCGCGTGCGTAGAGGATCCCCAATGACATACTATGACCTACCCGGCATCGGCTATCCCAAATGGCATGACGGTCCCCGCGATGTTCGTAACTCTATATCACCAGCCCCGGTAACAACGGCTCGACGTCCATATGTGCTCCGATCGGATTTACGCCCTGGCACTGATGTGCCTAGTCCTTCGTCTCGCTCACCGGCCCCAGCGCCAACAATGTATTTCGAAAGTCCAGAACAGAGGCGTAAAATACAAAGCTGCGTCATGCAACTTAAAGGCCTCGGGTTTGGCGAAGACGGAGTGAGTGGGGAAGAAAGGCTTATGCAGTGTGCATCCGCTGCCGGAGGCGACTTGGTAGAGGCTATTGACATGATTGACGAGGAGCAGCGGGCCTACAGGGAAAGGGAACTGGCAGTAAGGCTCGAATGATGGACCGAAGACAGACCTTTTCTTAGCAGGCAAGGTGAATAGAATTCGCCGAGGAGCTGGTCTCTAGGGAGTGTGGAGTTTGGTTAGGAATCTTAGATTGATGGGTCTCGATTTCTATGATAGGATTTTCATGCAAATGGTATGAAGAAAATTGACGGACAAGAAAGGGCGGCTTTATGTACTATAGCTCACAAACACATTCACTTGAACTGGCGCAAGGCTCTTGTGCTCACGCATCAACTAGTCCCAACGTTGGAACTTCGGCGTCTTCACGCGGACAATCACGCCCTCCCGTCTTCTCGCAGCATAGAACCCCCTATATCTCTAGATTCCAAACCCAAATCCGTATCCCAGTCATCCTACATATCCTTAAGCCTCCAACCTCCACCCCCACAACCAAACCTTCCTCAAAAAGCACGTTAACCAAACATTGCTACCTATTTCTTGCACCAAGGACTTAGGACACTCGAGAACTTAGCATAAAAATCAGAGGCTTGAGATTAATTGTTCCATGCGGCTGTGGCGGCGGCAGCATGGAAATGGCGCAAGTAGGTACATTAGTGTGTGGGGGGAGTTGATGCGATATCCGCTCGGATCTAATCGATAATGTTTTAGGGATGGGATGGTAATATTGCGGAGTCGATTCATAAGGTGATGTTTTGGGCTGATATCTTGCAAGTGGGGAATGAGAGGTTGAGGGGGATTGGTGTTGTGAGAGGGTTGGGTGGTGGTTGTTATAGGGGAGGGGATGGGGTGGGGTGGGAAGATTGTGTAGCGCAAGAGAAGGTTTGTTTTCGTTACTCTTCTCTTTGACCCGCCAAAGCGCTGGATTTCTATAATACTGTACACGTAGCTACGGAATCTATGTGCCTCTACATGATCCGTGCTCAGGGATCCCTTTCCTTGTAGCAATACTCCTGGACGCCAAACATGCGATGCTCCTCTAATATATAACGCCAAATCATGACCTTCATATCATCTACGCCGTCTCTGCGGCTTCTTTTAGTCGTCCTTCTCCTTCTTCTTCTCCTCATCAACCTTCTCCGCCTGCTGCGACCAATCATTCACTGCACCCTCCTCCTGCTTATTTTCAATAACCTCATTCGGATCGGCGATATGTTGCATATTGCTTTCAACATGTCCATCCCCACCCCAAGAATGACTCCAGTAAGTAATGCTATGACTTCCCCAATGATCTAATCCTAGTAGTAGCTTGCATCTCGCGGCGTTGAACTCATCCTCGAGAACCCAGCAGACGTGTCTGAACATCTCTCCATCTCGTTGCCAAGAATAAGGGTAGATTTCCCAGAAAGGGAGGATGACGAGAGATTGTGGTGGGAGAGTGCCGTTTTCCTTGGCAACAGCCTTGAACAGGCGTCGCCAGGGGCTTTTCTCGTAGTACTCGTCCATCTTGCTCCCTTGGCCTTGATCAAAGTCATCGTTATATAGATTCACCATGTTGTAAAGTGCTTCTGGCCCCGTGAGCGCCTCTGGCGATGCGCCGCTGTTGACATTGGCCGTTGCCGATTCTAAAGGAAGCAACCAAAAAGGGTGTCCGGGGGTCGAACCCATCCATGCGTTCGGAATTGAATGTGTAGAACTGTCGTCGGTACCCATGCGACCAAGGAAGGCTTTCCGTTCTGGATGTGGAACAGAAGACTCTCTCAAGGCCAAGGCGGAGTCTTTGCCGGAATCGGAAGGCTTGTCTTTGTGATCCTCGTTACCCTCATTGGACTCATCGAGCCGCGAAGGCATGCCATGAGCTACACTAGAAGCATTGTACATCTCGAACATGCTGTCGTATGGGCGTAGACATTCAGTATCAAGGTCAGCGTATACCCTGCAAGTGAGGAGTCAGTTCGCTTTTCCTTTACATCAATGCTACGGGACTCACCCTCCAAAGACGTGCATGTAAATATTCCGTGCTGCGTCAGCACGATAGATCTCTGTATTCAGGTCCTCGTATGTGTTCAGGAACCACGGGGCAAATCTTTGAACCAATTTCCGATTGTCTTCATCCGTCCACAGAACCCATTCCCAATCTGCATTGGCCGCGCGACATGAGTGGCTCCACTCCACGAACTTAGCAGGTAGTGTCCCGTTTATCCAGCTTTGATGGAAGAGTTTTGGTATCCGAGTAAGATCTGTAACTAGCGGACGTTGCATCAGATCCTCTGGATACAGCCGGCGTGCTACCTTTGGCTTCTTTGACAGGACTTTGGGAATCTTGGAAAAAACGTCGTGATAGTGCCCCACGACACTAGTGCCAGCACTTCTCGCATTATCAAGTAAATGTAAAGTGAAGATGATGAGCAGGAGCAGAGTCAAAAGGGTCGCGACGTTCACAGGCCTGCTGGAACTCTTAAACATTGCGAATGCTGTTCGAAAGGTAAGACGAGAAGAGGAAATGCGCTGGACTGGGTGTGTCAAGTAGCAGAAAATGACATATTTTAGAGATAAATTGAGAAAGTAGAGTTACGGAGGAGTGCTCGTGAAAGGTTTGACATTTGCGGTCCCAAGGGAATGGTCACAGCAATATGTTTGAACAGCTTTGCTTATGTTAGGTGCGTATATCAGCGCTAGGTCTGATAGAAGGCATACAGCCAACATGACCGTTTCACTACATGCGCATCCATGAAGACTTGCGTGGCCGTGCCGAAAGTAAGCGCAGCACCGGCCACACTCTGCGTCCCCAGCGTTTCAGACTGAGCACGTTCTTCGTGAATCCCATCTTTAATTAACCATGTCAGATGAAAGCTTGAGAGAGCCACAGGCTATGCCACACAATGATCACCGGTGCAGCAAGAGGCTCCAGCCAATACCCACAGCGGCCTTACCCATCGTTGCGGTTGGTGCTCCTTGATGATCGCCCTAATTACTCCCGTAAGATTTATTACTTACATTAACGGTCAGCCTGACCCTAGAGAACAATGCCTAGCATAGGCAGAGCATCGTGGTGTGGCAGGTCCTCAATTGCCAGATGGCATCACAGAACTTTGACCTTACCAGTCTCTGCCCCACCATCAAGCCTTTCAGGATTACCCAACATGCAATAGGCCAGCATTTGAAAGACATGAAAAGATGTAGATAAGTCTCATGCAGTCATAGTGCGGGGATTGATGGGCGTTGAAACTTGGCTGTGCCCCAACCGTACCCCATCGTCACACATATGGGACATGCAGGTACCTGGGCGCCTTAACCGTGGATGTCGCACGATTGTATTGGCCTCTAATCTTCTTTGTGGTAAGGTGTTGGGCGCCCGGTCACTCCAGGAGGCTAAGAGGGTCGGGTTGTAATTAGTGGGAAATGTCTCCGACGCTCTTCAGCTGCTTTCACCACCAGCTGACTCAGACCAAAGGCTTCAAGTTGGAATTGGCTTCATGATTGTAGTCTGATAGCATATTAATGCACTGCCCTGGCGGCTGTGTGTGTAATGAAAGAGGCGATGAGGTGGTGAGATGATGCGGTGAGCTGAAGATTGTGAAGAATGAGGGATGAAGAATTAGAATACGCCACCAACACTTGCATTAGATCCCGAAGTAATGCATCTTCTCAGCGCCCGGATCGTCTGCTCTTCTAATATTTGGCAATTTCAAATTAACGAACTTGAAGACGGGTATACGTATGCAAGAAATCGTGGGCGAAGATAACGTCGGCCTGCAACCAACAATACGACAGATTATATAGGAAAGGAACTGCTCGTGATGAGAATCTTCAAGCTTACCGAGGTCCAGTGTACGCGACGACCAATAACAAGAACAGCTTCAGTCGTCAGCTTGTGAAGGTAAGCAGTGCGAGTTATGATAGGTTCGTTCGCTTCAACATGCCTTGGGAAAATATTCAAGGGCGGCTGGTGCGGCACAGCAACCAACGAAACCACTATCTTGTATGTACATTATCGTACCAGCTAATACGATCAAGTACGGGACCAGGCAAACAGCGGCCTTTTTCCGCTGTTATGAGAAATGGGGACCCCAAATAACATTTAGAAGGGTTCACCTATCAACTGAAAGCACCTATTAACTAAAAGCACCAACTGAAAGCACCTATCAATTAAAAGCACCTATCAATTAAAAACACCTATCAACTGAAAGCACCTATTAACTAAAAGCACCAACTGAAAGCACCTATCAATTAAAAGCACCTATCAATTAAAAACACCTATCAACTGAAAGCACCTATTAACTAAAAGCACCAACTGAAAGCACCTATCAACTGAAAGCACCTATCAATTAAAAGCACCTATCAATTAAAAACACCTATCAACTGAAAGCACCTATCAATTAAAAGCACCTATCAATTAAAAACACCTATCAACTAAAAGCACCTATTAATTGAAAGCACCTATCAACTGAAAGCACCTATCAACTGAAAAGCCCCATAGGGCTGATGCCCAGAGGCCCCCAAAGCTGGTCCCCTAAGAAACACGATCTAGGCTAAAGATGCATGGCTTCGGGGACGAAGCCGATCGCCTAGGAAACCAACTTTCAGGGCATCCCTAGGGGGCTTTTCAGTTGATAGGTGAACCCTTCTATTCCATGATCAAGATCGAAAAGGTTGCTCCCATAATCTTCGAATTCTATTGCCGCAATATCATTATTGCTAGAGTCCAACGATGCTGAGGCTACGATTCCTGAAGCTGTAATGCCAAAACAGGCTTTCCACAGACCAATTCTTACACTGCATCTTCATATCTAGTTCTACCAGGGAGTTCTAGTGCAGGTATAATCGTGTATCGATGGCACACCAGCCAATACTGTGTGGATTCATCAACATGCTAACAAAGATTTCGGTATCCTACATTGGGCGCCAAGGACAATTGCGCCTTCTTGTTCACTCATATAATGTTGAATTGGGACGCCTTATCTGAGAGCGATTGTATTCGCAGACGCCACAGCCACATAGCATCAGTCAGTCCGTTGCATTCAAGATTAGTCACTAAGCACCAGCCATCCGGGCAATGATTCGACGACCTCAAACTTGCGGTGAGGAGAAGGAATACTTCCGATATATGATTAATTAACAAAGACACTGGAAAGTATTTCAGTGCCACCAACATATCACTCGTGGAGTACTAATGTTCCACTCTCGAGCCGCAAACTGAAAATCAGCCATGCCATTGATGTTCGGGATATAGAATGGAATGTCAGTCGCAAAGGATCTTCATCTAGTAATTACCACGACAGGGATCAGATACCCAGTAAGCTTTGCAATATATTGCTTCGAGCGAACATTGTACCTCACTATGTAATGAAGTGCACCCTTTCCAAGAAGAACAGGCCTTGCTCGATACAATTCTCTGGCCACGAACGCCGAAGTCTTGAAGCTTTTGAAATACGAAGCAGTTTTGACTGAGCCCACACAAATAAAGACAAGACGACGCGCAGATGACTCGAGTATGGAGAGTGCCGACCTTGCTGGCAAGCGTAGCAGCCCACTTCAGGCTTAAATCTCTTATCAACGGGCTTGGTATTCCTTTGATGATAGACCTAGTCTTGTCCAAAAGCTCATGGTGCTTTGACCCTAAGTATCAATTTCAAGCAACGCAATGACTGGCGTATGAGTAATCATGATGGAGGAGAGCCAAGCAACGCGAGTAGTGGCAGCATTGAGTCTTGAGCAGGCAGTGGTTGGAGGCTAAGAGTATTATGAATTCCTTTGAAATCAAAAGGTGCAGCCAAGGCCCACTCAACAGCACCGAAACAGTACCGAAATCGGTATGGTATGCGCAGGTGATGACTGGAATGAGTCAAAGTGAGTTGTCCTGTGCGTTATTAATTCTCCTGCTCTGGACTCTGGCTTCTGGACTCTGGCTTCTGGCTTCTGGCTTCTGGCTTCTGCCGATCAGTTTGTCATGGTCAGGTCAGGCTTCAACGTACGAGAAGAAGTCGGGAGTGGATGAGGGTCAGCTGATCGATTGACCTGACAGTGATCTGATGCTGGGAGCCTGTGATGGGAGAGATGAGAGATTTAATACCCTTGGGAGAACCGAATTGACCAATGCAAAAAGGATGGCATGCACTTAGCATGCGTGCAGTGGCAACAGGGCGTTATCGGGGGTCTGCTGTTAGGTCTGCAGCCAGAACTAATCACCAAATGACTCGGCCAAGGAAAGGCCGAAGCCCGCGACACTTGCCCGAAGCAATCATAGTGCTCTATACCTCCACCCCTCCACCCAATAATGACCTCTCCCCAATTCCCACCTAACACGACGGACAAGCTGTCATACTACCTAGCTTTACGGTTCCAATGCCCCACGTTCCACTATCATGCCACCACTATCATGCCACCACATAACAATGATACTGCGCAACTGCGGCCTGAATCACACCGCCCAGCGTATTCGTCAGTCGGCATCATGTTCCAAGCCACCCCGCCATCCTTCTCCATCCCACTCAAATCCTCGCATCATCCCACGGTGCGAAGTCGGGCATCAGAACTCTACACTTCACGACCCCGATGCGAAACGCAAGTACCTTCCAGCCACGGCGTTGAACAACCCGTCCACTGGATTACTCGATACTTTCCACCTGTGATGCTTCACAAAATATTTCGTGATCAAGGTTACAGCGGACTTAAGGTGCTGACGAAGGACTTACCTTACCTGATTGGCTTTGGATAGCCTCCATGCCAAGTCCTGGGTATGGAGTGAATCTTTCCCGAACCCGAGAGAACGAAGTATCCAAACCCTGGTCCGTCTCTAAGCTTCTATTTCGATCGTGCGCGTTAAGGTTGAAGTACAAGCGGACGCTGTTACGCAGCTACCCCTGCACGTCTTATTAATGCATGCGGACATTGATATGCAACCAGCTGACTGAGTGAAATAAAATCCGGATTGATTCCATATATTCATCTATCCTCACCCAGCCCCTTCTTAATCCATGATACCACACCTAAGCCACATTCACGTCCTACTACCCTCTTCATTAGTGTCATCTGGCTTATGCTTCTTCAATGAGCTACAATTACTTGTTGCAGTCTAACGGCTAAACTCCAAATCCATTGAGCCTCAACAATACTAGCTGCTGCCTTACATATCTCGGACATACATCCACTTGGCTCGAGACTTGTCCCCTCTCATACACTAATCGCTCTCGCCATCTATCAAGATCCCATATTATGGGTACCCAGCAACGAGATACCCTCTCAGATTCTGAGAATAGCACCCGCAAGAGAGTTTGTAAAGCGTGTGACCGGTGTCGACTGAAGAAATCAAAGGTCAATTCAGAAGCATAACCTGTGATTGAACCTCCGCTCATCCAATCCAAACAGTGTGATGGATCAAGTCCGTGCAATCGATGTAAGACAGACAATACAATATGCGTATTCGGGGAGCGCAAGAAGTCACACGACAAAGTTTACCCTAAAGGGTGAGTACGTCTGCCAGGATACTAAGGGCAAGAGGCTGATGCATTTTCTTCAGTTACGTCGAAATGCTCGAGCAGCAGCAAGAAAAATTAGTCAATGGCATACGGGAATTATATGCTCGGGCGATAAGTAGCGGCAGCTGGACTGGCGCTCCATTGCAGAATACACCCAAAGGCTATCCACTCACGCACGACATCCTCGAACGACTCGGTTTTCTGAGACTCAGTCCTCATGACGAGATAGAACCTTTTGAGGAGAACACAGACATCTTGCGGCAAAGGATGATGATCAAGCAAGAAGAGAATCCGTACCCCACACCTATTTCGACAAAATCAGAGTTCAGTCCTGTCGAAAGCCCCAGATATGATATGTTCTCAGCAAGTAGCAGCTTCGCAGACGTCCATGCACCCCCTACCCCCTTCCAAGCGACAACGCCATTGCAGAGTCCTGTAGAGCAGGCCTCAATTCCGTACCTGGATGGTCTGGGTATAGATACATCGATGAGCATGGAAACAAGTAGCATACGCGCACGTCAGAATTGGAGCATGTCTTCTAGCTCCTATGAACTTTCGAATTCTGGCTACTTCATTCCAACCGACTGCTTACAGGTGTTGGATAGAGCGAACCCTTGCTTGCCAATGGGATGGCCTGAAGATGACCTGTGTAATCTTGGCAGCGAGACTCTAGCCTGAAGCTTCGTGGGAATATATTACGGACGACCGTGTCATTTTGATAGGTTGAGACTGTTGAATGCGGTCTTGATGTTATGGTAATAGATGACGGGCGAATTTTGGCGTCGGCGAGACCGTGTAAATATTCCCCTGCATTTCCGCATACCTCAACGATTACCAGCAAATATTAAATCATGTTGCACTCCTCTTCACTGCGATAAGGCCTCAGCCTGAGCCAGGCACTATCCATCTTTGTTGGTACGGAATGAGGGCCGAGAAGGAGAACCTTGGTCGAAGGGTGAGGTCCATATGGTACACTATCAGTTGCCTTTACTTTCACAGTGGGTCGTGGCTAGAGCAAGTGGATTCGCACAAGATAAGGAGGCGCAACAGTTGGGTGTGTACCGTGGATCGTGCCTTCCTCAATCCTTCTGGAAGAAGTTGACGTCGAAAAGTCTAATTGCCGATAGTTTTCAGGAAGAATGACGACATGCTGTGACACTTTCTACCTCACCACCTCACCTCATCTGCTACTCTGCTATCCTATACCTTCTCATGCATTACGAATCAGATAGTACTTTTGAACCACGAGTCCCTTAGCTAGCTAAGGTACCTAAGGTACTGCAAGAAACCTAGTGGTCCCCCACTGTAGCGCGGAACTTTGCCGTGAGCCAAATTGAACTCTCGAAAAGCCATGGCGACTCCATCTCCAACTCAGTCGCCCGAGTCAGCTTTCACGTTCCTATCTCAGGGTGCAGCCATACAGGAATTTAGACTTGATGATCAAAACATCGTGCTTGGCTTTCCAGAAGCCAAATTCTACAGGTCCCACAATTCACCCTACTTTGGAGAGACCATTGGCAGGACCACAAACCGTGTGAAAGACGCGCGTATTCATGACCTCAACGGCAAAACCTACCTATTATATACCAACGACGGACCCAATTGCTTGCATGGAGGCAAGGAGGGATGGGGTAAGAAGGATTTCGAAGGACCAAGCCCCGTGCACAGGAATGGGAAAGAAGGAGTACAATTCACCTACGTAAGCCGAGATGGGGATGAAGGATTTCCAGGCACAGTAGAGTGCAAGGTTTGGTACACGGCCAATAAGGAAGATGGAAAGACTGTCCTCGATGTCGAATACCAAGTCGAATTTGTGGGCCGTGAATGCGCAGAGACGGTGGTTGGTGTCACGAATCACAGGTGCGGTCATCTGCATTTCTCTCATGCAAGATCGGATGACTGACATGTTATCAGCTATTTTAACCTCAATCCAGGCTCTACGTCCATCAAAGGCACCCTCGTCAATCTCTCTACAGATCAATACCTTGCCCTAGATTCCAACTCCATCCCCACAGGCGAAATAACCGGACACCCATGTGCCCCAGCCCCCAACACTGCATTCGCATTAGGAGCTACATCACCTTCCTTCGATGATTGCATGGTCATCAACACCGATCCAAGCTCCATACCCAAAGACACACGTACCCAACCTCTCCGTCGTCTAGTCACGCTCTCACATCCTGACACCGACTTACATCTGGAAGTCCTGAGCACGGAGCCAGCATTCCAATTCTACACCGGCGAACACATCGACGTGCCAGCGCTGGAAAGCAGCACAGGAGAGAAAATCCCCGCGAGAGGGCCTAGAGCTGGAATAGCTGTGGAGCCCAGTCGATATGTAGATGCGCAGAGAAAGGAGTGGAGGGGGCAGTGCTTACTAAAGCAGGGGGAGGTTTGGGGAGCGAGAAGTCAGTATAGGGCTTGGAAGACATGAGATGTTGATCCATTTGATGCGAGAAAGGGCGTGCCTTGAATAGGACGCCATTGCATGGCTACGAATATTGAAGGATGAGTTGTACTAGGCCTGGCAGACCTGGATCGCTGACACGGCTAGCAGTAGACATGCATGGCAACATCAGCTGTACAGAAAAGGATGATACCAAAACCTCACCGTCTCCCAATTCACCACTTGCGTCATGTCACCGCAACCGTCGTCATACCTGAGGTATTTTCTTCCATTCCCAAAATCCCATGATACACTCCCAAAATCCCACGCCTCGAAACGCCTTGGATGTCGATCCGGCGGAGGGAACCCCAGCCGAAGGGGGTCCGTCGATTGCTTTTTCCCACCATACGCTTCTTCTAGAAGCACTAAAGGCCGAGAGCCTCTCTTCGATTTCCTTGGCCTTGGATAGACTACATGCATGGATCGACATTCCCGCACGCCGTTATCCGATCAGCATCATGTATCAAAAGTACACCATATGCAGGTATCGTGATCGCATGGCGGTCTATCTAGGTGCTTTACTAGAACCAAGCTTGTCGCCCGTTTCCCGGACGATCATATACTCGTAGATGTACACTATTATAGGTATCAAAGTGGATTCTGCAAATACTACAGTACTGCCAATATCAAAGGCACCTGGATCGGAGCAGTATGTATCATCTTCTAGGTACAGAGACCAATCGTTCTTCCCCCGGACCGATCAACATGATCAACGACCCGCTACGACGCCCGTCACGAGGGCATAGATCCTAGCTCCTTTCTCTTCTCCGTATGGTCTATTCATAAATCACAAGACAAGACAGCAGCGTCAGAGCAGTAGTACAGTCCAGACCATCTACGTAGTAGCCCTTTCCCCAAGGCTTACCTCATCCCCAGTAAGTAACATCATTGATTGCAATGTATGGATCGGTTACAACGGCCACGCTTCGCGCGTCGCGCCCGGAACGACTCGTGTTCCGAACTTCGGCCCCGGGGTATCACCCAATCCACTGGACACCCCCCATTACGGGGTTTTCATTTGGGCTTGACGTCTCGGGAACGTGGACTTGTAGTTGTGCTTTGTGCAGCGTGCATAGATGGACACGGAATGAGGGGTTTTTATCGTTTCGTGTGCGTGTGTGTGGTGATTTAAGGGGAAGGTGGGGGAGGGGGTAGTGAAGTGTTGTTTGGGGGGAGGGGGGGTAGGGAGGGTAGGCAGGGGGGGTGAGGGCTTTTTTATGCGCGTGGGCGGCGAAGGGTGGGGATTGCTTGATGGGGTTATGATGGATGTGTGGAGATTTTGGCGTTTCAGATGGAGAGGTTGGGGGTGTAGAATTCATGAGAATGTGAAGGTTTGCTTGATGTGTGATCTTGACTATATCTTGCATTGGCATTTGGAAAGGACAAGGTGTAGAGGACAAGCCGACGGTGGATTCTTTCACTCATCCCGCACAGCCTCGTCGTCTAGCACATTTGTTTGTATGGACAAAGCCGCGAGGGTGGGCGTTCAATCTTTACTTCCAATCATTCTGAGAATCCGCTCTAGCTATGTTCCTGTTCTCATTGATTGTACTTTTGGCTTGCTGCTGTTAAAGTGGCTCCTCGCTCCTCAAGGCTGCGCATGTACAGCTACTCTCGTTAAGCCATCATCACCGCTCAAATCAAGCTCTTAAACAAACATCAGCCTCGAGGAAGACTTCTCCAAAGTATGCTAAAGCGCAGAAAATGTAATTGAAGGGATGGATATCAGCGCTCAAAATGAAACGATGCTGGGGATTGAACCCTTGGAATCTCTTTCTTACAGCCTGGTAAAGCACAGAAAATGTATGTTAGAGGGAATAGCGCTCGAAATCGGAGACATCCTTTCTAATGGACATGCGACATCAAGGAACATTGACCCACTAAAGTGGATATTTTTGAAAGTCACGAAATATGAATTGACACTCCTACAGCTTAAAGCCAATCTTTATAAACCTATAACATCCCCTTTATAACAGAAATAAATTCAATAATCAACTTAAACTTATTGAGGAAAATTAAATTTGTAATTTCTTTAAGTAAGAATTAGTGAATAAAATTGCTTATTACGGTTCTGCTCCATGGTCAAAGAACGGGCGTTTTGCAAGAGATGCCAATATTTTTATCCCCCACGAGCATGGCCATACGCAGTCATTGCTTCAAATGACATCAAATAGGAAAGAATGGATTAGAAAGGACAGACTAGAAAAATATATTGAGGGATAGCATTGGGATTACGTGGCGTCATCTGCGGGCTGCGTTCGTTGAAAACCAGGCGTTTGTCAGCTATCACACGACCTTCAATGAGAAGTCGACGTGGGAGACACCCTGGTGTATGCTGCTCGTACTGATGACATCTACATCGTTGCAAACGAAACCCTCGATATTGGCCTCTGTCAAGCCTCCACTGACTTCCACCAGGAACTCTCTCCTGCCTCTCCACCTCTCCTTTAAGTTTCTTGCCGCAATTTTGACACCTTCTCCCGTGAAGTTATCAAGCATGACAACATCGGCTCCAGCATCGACCGCCTCGTCAGCCTCTTCCTCGCTCTGACACTCAACCTCGACCTTGATTGCGAAACCTCCGGCTGCTTTGGCGGCCTTGACAGCCCTTGTGATACTCCCGGCTGCCTTCACATGGTTATCCTTCAGCATAGTCATAGCGCTCAAGTCTATACGGTGTGGGTCACAGCCTCCAGCAAGCATGCCATACTTCTCGACAAGGCGAAAGCCTGGTGTGGTTTTGCGAGTGCCTGAGAGGGTATTGGGGTAGCCTGCGGAGCGGACGAGGTCGAGGAGGCGGGCGGATTTAGTGGCTATACCTGAGCAACGGGCGAGAGTGTTCAGAGCTACACGTTCACCGAGTAGGATTTTACGGACAGGCCCATGAACCGTGGCAATATGTGTTATTGGATTGAAGTGTTTGCCCTCGGAAACATGCCATTCAACTCTAATGTTCTCGCGTTAGTGAACATAGGTCAGGCTATAGTCCAGACTAGGGTAATAACATAGGGTAAGAAGAAGCCTACGTGCAATCTAATTGCCGAAAGACTTCATCAAAAAATGGGACACCAGCTAGCATGCCGGGACTCTTGCCTAGTAACTTGGCCTTCGCAGTGGCCTCCCCAACGACGAATCCGCCATAGTCAAAGCTGGGACAGTCTTCTTCAAGCCATGCTGATATCATGCGTTTGTAATTCTGAGGTAAAAGATGACGTACAGATCCATGGTTCGAGGCCATTGACTACCGAGGAGTTGGGTCCTCAATGTACAACTTGGACTTGGAATGTGCAAATATTCCGACACCTTTGGCGAACCTAGATATTAAGCCGCTTGCTAGATCTTCAAGCAGTAGTCTATGGAGAGATGTCTGGAACAAGAGAGAAACGTCCTTCAATAACCGAGTGACCCGAAAGTCTGCCAAGATGCGGTAGATCTAGTTCTAGGGCTTAAACCTGCCAAGACAGAATATGTGAAAGCGCGACGCGTTCTTGGGTGTACTGCCAGTAAAGAGTTTTGGAGGGAGTATCCATTGCAATTGCTGTTGCTTCGTTTCGTACTACAAGATTTTATATGACTCAGACAATTCCATGGCCTATCCTGCTTCACTATCCAGCTGCGCTGCGGCAGCGTACGTTCGACCAAAGCCGAAATGAACTAAGTAAACAGAAGGCAACCGGGATATTGGTCCACCATCCGAGGTCTTGCTACCGCCATGGGTATCAATGGTGAGTTGCTTGGACTTCCATAAGTGTAGCTACTCACTCATCGTAGGCTTGCTTCCGCTTCTGAAGTCGATTCAAAAGCCTTGCCACCTCAAGAAGTTTGCAGGTCAGACGATTGGTGTCGATGCATATGGCTGGCTACACCGAGGTACAGTGGCTTGTGCCATTGATCTTGCGCTGGGCAAGCCAACCACCAAGTACGCCTGCTCTTCCCAGAATGAAGAACTCCTGCTGACCATTACACAGATACGTCGATTTCTCTATGCACCGAGTACGGATGCTCATCCACTTCGGCGTGATTCCATATATCGTCTTCGATGGAGACTACTTACCGAGCAAAGCAGCCACAGAAGTGGAAAGAGCCAAGAAAAGAGAGGAGAGTAAGAGAAAAGGACTCGAACTGTACCGGCTGAACAAGCCATCCCAAGCACACCTTGAGTTGCAGAAGGCGGTGGATGTCACTCCAGAAATGGCAAGACGGCTGATTGATGAGCTCAAGAAAATTGGAGTAAAGTATATCGTTGCTCCCTATGAGGCAGATGCTCAGCTCGTTTACTTGGAAAAACAAGGGATCATACAAGGCACGCTGTCCGAGGACTCGGATCTACTCGTCTTTGGCGCTAAATGTCTCTTGACGAAGCTCGACCAATACGGAGAATGCGTTGAGATCAATAGAGCTGACTTCGCCGCATGTCGAGAGATAAGCCTTGTTGGATGGTCCGATACAGAGTTCCGTCGTATGGCTATACTAAGTGGATGCGACTACCTTGCAAGCATCAATAGAATGGGGTTGAAGTCTGCTTACCGCTTCGTTCGAAGATACAAGAATATCGAGAAGATCATTCGGATGCTGCAATTCGACGGCCACTACCACGTTCCGACGGATTACCTCAAAAAATTCTACAGGGCCGAGTTGACCTTCCTCCACCAACGTGTTTTCTGCCCCTTGAAGAAGGATGTTGTAATGATGGCAGAGCTTGGAAAAGAAGCCCAGCCGGAAGACTTCTCTTTCATTGGTCATGAAGTGGCGCCGGACGTTGCAATTGGAGTGGCCCAGGGAGATCTTGATCCCATGACCAAGCAGCCGATCTACGTGAGAAAATCAGCAGCGACTACCGCTCAGAAAACGCCTTGGGCAACACCACGCAGGCATACCACCGAGAACACCCTGGACGTCAAAATGGGCAAGTCAATCGAATCATTCTTCAAAGCGAAACGAACTCCTCTAGCAGAATTGGATCCCAACAGCTTCACACCCTCACCAACGCAAGAGAGATTGTTGCAGCAGGCTAATGGGACAACATGGGAGTCAAGCCCGGTGCCAGCAGGACCACCAAGTCTTCGTTCCAGCCTCTCGATGCCTACATCAGTATCTCGACCTGCGCTGTCGACCCGATCGACACAGTCCGTTAATTCTAAAGACGCAGCCCCGTCTCATACCATTTCTTCCAAGCGGCGAAGGCTCTGCCTCGATTCCGACGATGGCCAAGAATCAGGTAATGCAGTAACATTGAATGGCGAACGAAGCCGGTTTTTCACATCCAATACAAGGGATCCTTGTCCTTCCGTGAAGAATAGGAGGACTAAAAGAGGTAGACAGACGGATATGAACATCTGGTCAGACGATTCCATTGAGGATGTCATGGCTGGGTTGCCATACGTAGGGAAAGCGTTGGAGCTATCGGAGCAAAGCAAAATTAAGGCCTTCAAGGATGATTGTCAGGAAAAGTTCGAGGATCATGTCTGGACGGGAACACCAAATGAGGTGAGGACAGTGGAAATTTTACAGTCATCGAATGCATCTAGAGGAACGGCGACATCAGAAACGTCGACTAGCACAGATGCAGCGAGCCTCACTAGCTCTGCACCATCGGTCGCTCAGACTCTGAACAAACATGTCAGGGCAGAGCTCAAAGCTCTGTCTCAGAAGCTCACCTACGTCGCGGAAACGGAAACAATGGCATCGCAGCGGAGGCATATTAAACAAGCTAAGGAGTCAAGCCAGCCCGCAAGCGCAATTGTTGTGCCTACCAAGCCTCTTCTTCACAGGCAAAGGAGTTTAACACCATTGCAGCGACTGGGGGTGGGTGCGCTGAACCGGTCAAAGTCTTGCAGCGGACTACTCAGCTGTACCCCGTCGATGACGAAAGGCAGCGAAGACGCCGTCATACCAGATTCAGAGGAGAGTGCAGATGACACCATCTCAATATCTGAGGCTCAAGAGCAGACGAAGCCACAGATCGACCTTGGTAGATTTGCATTCAATGGTTAGGTATAGCATTTTTGTCGCACCGCTGGGAGCTTTGGAGGGTTTGATGCGTTCTTGGAAAATAGCATAGCGTGTGGATACTGGGACCAAGGCCGAGGTTAGAGGCTATGATTGTATGAGAAACTTGTGGGTTGCGAATGAGCCATATCAATACTTAGCACGCACGTGACAATCTTTTACTGTAGCATGTGCTCTCAGGCTTTTATTTTATTAATACAAATAGTGATCGCAAAATTGATCATGAGACACTTTGGCCGAGTGGTTAAGGCGACAGACTTGAATCTACAACCGATTTGGACATCTGTTTCATTCGTGAGCGCAGGTTCGAACCCTGCAGGTGTCGCTTTCTTAATTAATATTTTTTGCTGGTCGAGATACTATTGCATACATGGCTTGGGTAATTTGGGTGCGTTCAGAGACATTGAAAGGGTGGAATCGTGGTGGCTAGCTTATCTAGTTTAAGTCGGGATTCACACCAGCACAAGGCCATTAGAACATCCACGTTCTAAGTTAAAACTGCTCAAGAGCTCCGAATCGATCATTCTACAAGAGGATAATTGGTGTATTCGGTTGCTTGCTATCAAATTTAAGTCTTTATTACACAATTTCTTGTAATGCGGCACGCTGAGTCAAGCCATCTGGAGGGGTTTGCGACTGTCAGTTGTATCATTCTATGCTTAATGACTGGCTTATGTCGAACTTCTCATATCTAAAGTAGATCTTAGAATAGAAGTTTGTCAACAATTATGCTTATTGTTATGCAATTCCATGCTTATATCTAGCCCATGTCCAACCTCCTGTATCTAAACTAAGTCGTAAAATGGAATTTTGTCACTACTTACGCTCTTGATTGAACAATTCCATACTTAATAGCCAGGCTCATGGCTAACTTTCCGTACCTAATCCATCTAAAAACACAGCTTTGTCACTACTTTGGCTCTTAAATATGTAATTGCTTGCTTAACATCAGGCTTATATCCGACTTATTGGATCTAGATTAACTCTCAAATTAAAGCTTTGTTACTAGTTGTACTTTTTATCATACAATTCCATGCTTAATATCAGGCTAATATCTAACTTTCCTGTTAGAACATAGCCTTAGATAGCCTCCTTCGCTCGTAAGGAACTTAGATCAATCAACCATATCAAACTCAAACAGATGCCTTGTAATGGCATTCTCACATACAAAGTAAAGATCAATCGACTATATCAAACCTAAACAGATACTTTACAATAGCATTCCCATATGTAAAATAAAGATTAATCAACCATATCAAACTTAAACAGATGCCTTGTCATGGCATTCCCATATTTAAAGTGAAGATCAATCAACCATATTAAACCCAAACAGATGCCTTGTTATGGCATTCCCATATGTAAAGTGAAGATCAATCAACCATATCAAACCCAAACAGATGCCTTGTCATGGCATTCCCATATATAAAGTGAAGATCAATCAACCATATCAAACCCAAACAGATGCCTTGTCATGGCATTCCCATATGTAAAGTGAATATTAAAACAGAAAATCGTCACTAGTTGCTCCTGTCCCGAGTGTCATAACAAAGGCCGTTGCAGTCCCCTATCCTGCAGTAAGGGCATCGCCCGTAGACGGAAGCACCTCTTCGGGCCACAGAAGGCCTGCAGACATGAGCGAATAGATATAGACTCGGAACTTGAGTTCACACTCACCCTGATGTAGTAAGCTGGACATTGGTACCATACTGCGCCTGCCGTTTTTGTTGTGTCGAATATCCCTGACGTTTTTGTTGCGTCGAGTATCCCTGACGTTTTTGTTGCATTAAGTATCCCTGATATTTACCCTCCCATATAGAGGCTTCGGACCGGAAAGAAAAATTAGGCTGTCTAAGGTACTCGTCTTTCTTGGGACCCCGCTCCATGTTTGGAAAGCTTTTAAACTTTGATGTTGTTCCAGATACAGGGATTTTGAGACCGCCAAGGTGAAGTATAAAACGTGAAGTACGAGACGTGAGGTATGAGACGTGAGGTATGAGACGTGAGGTATGAGACGTGAGGTAGGAGACGTGAGATATGAGACGTGAGGTATAAGACGTGAGGTATAAGACGTGAGATATGAGACGTAAAGTATGAGACGTAAAGTATGAGACGTAAAGTATAGCACGTGAAGTATGACCTTTTCTTGGTATTGGGTTCTCTAGCAGATAACCGGGAAGTGATGTTTGAGAGACCCCGGGAGATAGAGACAGAGAGACTAAAAGAGAGACTGAGAGAGTGTGTATAAGAGAAAGCAAAAGAGAGAGTAAGAAAGAAAGTGAGAGAGATGATAAGAAAGATAGTGAGAGAGATGGTAAGAGAGATGGCGAGAAATTTGGCGAGAGAAATGGTGAGAGAGATGGCGAGAGAGATGGTGAGAGAGATGGCGAGAGAGATGGTGAGAGAGATGGCGAGAGAGATGGTAAGAGAGATGGCGAGAGAGATAGTGAAAGAGATAGTGAGAGAGATGGTGAGAGAAGGGTTGGTGGGATATTTATGTGAGAGACGGTGATCGGCTACAAACAGTGTCACTGTGTGGGGGATGGAGAAGTGTCACACGAGGAGATAAGGAAATTCACTCACTTAGGCAGCATAAGGAGGCAAGAAGTTTCACTTACTCGAATAGCATACTCGGAAAGTATAATGAAGGGTAACTGTGTCACGCAAGCAGACGCAGGTTCCTTGGTGAGCCTCGAGATTCCTCAAAGCCTGTGTGACTATTGCCAGGAATAGCACGACCACCCCCTTCACGGGGTATGGATTAACAATGTGAAGTGAATTGAACCACACTGCGGTACATGTCATAGCTGGGGATAGCAAGTGCTTGTGGAGTGGTGCACTGGGCGATCATAGGAATTGACTGAAAGCATCTCGTATGTTTCTTTAGGCTTTCGCGGAGAATGAGAAATAGAGGTCCTTAACGATAGGTCTCAATAGATAGCATATCCAGCTACTAGAAATGCAATTGGCGGAAATACTGCATGAAGCCCGTTAACAGAGTGGGTCCCAGGTTTGTCTCATGCTCTTCAAAAGCGATCAGGTGCATTTGAACTGGTCCGGGGTTCCTTTATTGTTGCACAGTTGTAATTCTACACATGGTAGTTAACAAGGATATGGGAGTAAATTCCCTCAGCTGCGACGCTAAGCGATGGTGGCGCAGTGGTAAGGCTAATTTACCCTACTCGTACGTACCGATCCATTCGCTGCGAGCTTCCCAGCCATTTTTCTAACTGTGCAAGCTCGGATTACTGCAGCTTGGCGCGGACATTTGTTGTTGTGGAGTCCAATCATTGATGTACCACAAGCACCAAAATCCTCACTTACGTAGGCCAAGGAGAGGCCGTTCAGGCCTAAATGAATTGGCCGTCAGCAACGTACTTCGTACCTAGCGAGCGGCAAAGTCGTGGCACCCTTAAGATACCTCTAGTAATTCAATTTGCGGCTGCATATGAACAATGAATGAATTTCATACAAGACTTGCGTCTAACAAGTTAGAGAGCCGGTGGTTATCTCTACTTCTCGCAAACGAGACTCGGGTACAGGTCACGTTGGAAGTAGAGCTCGAACCTTGACAGTGGCGTCTTCCGTTGATCTTACTAGTTCTGTCCGTGAGACAGACAACTCTTTTTAATGCTACCTCAGCAAGTGATCTTTGTTATCTCTCCATATGACAGAAACGCCTTGTATTATACTACCCAAGAAAATGGAATTTCTTGCCTCCTTATGCGACATGGACACCTTTTATTGTGCCTAAGTAAATGAAAAGTCCCTAGAAATGACCTTGATTGGGTACTGAATATAAGAAGTTGGACGGCATGAGCCTGAATGTTAAGTATGACATTCCATAAAAAAGAATACAGCTGGTGATAAAGCACTGTTTTGCTATTCCCTCTGCGTCTGATCTCTTAGGAACCCTGCTTATCATAGAATCATGCTGTTGAAATATCCTAGAGATTAAGCACGGAATTGCATGAAAAAGAGCACACTTTGATGCGGCGGAGGACTCCAGTCACTCACGATCTATTCACTGCATGAACACCCTGACAACCTGACGACCTGACTCCCACCCCTGTATCAGGACCCCGATGACGGCTGTGGCATAACCCATGCCAACGTACTGGTGTCGACGTTGCAAGAGGAGCTTGTCAATGTGATGGAGCTCACAAAAATGTTCTATTATATAGTGGGAATATGGAAGCAATTATTCAACCTCATCCATCCGTCCCGTTCTCAACCTCCTTGACAACCCTATCCCAGACCTCTCGGTGTCCGTACTCCTGCACGATTGTCTCCACAGTCAAGCTTTTCCAGTCCAGTGCGTCTGTGACCCAGTATTGAGTCCCCATAGTCAGCGCTTCGCGGTTTGCCCCAATAAACAATAACCTCCTCAGAATGTGCTCGCAACCATTCTTTGCAGCCATATGCAACAACGTCCATCCTCTACTATCAGTAATCCCCACAACCTCCTCAATTTCAAATAAATCCATGAAAGCGTCAAAAGTAGATTCATTACTATGCCACACAGCACAAGTCATGGGACCCCATAAAAAATCTGTTGTATAGCTGTGCAAATTGGCACCTTTCAATTCTAAATTCCGAATATCCTCGCCACGTCCATAGGCAGCAGCGCGATGGACAGGGCTCCAGCCTCTGGTGTCAGTGTCATCCCATGCGGAAAAGCCTTGACTCATACAAATTTCTATGATCTCGGTCGTGGTTGTGTGTGCAGGGCGAGTCGGGTCCCAGAGGAAGGAGACGGAGGTCCAGGTCCTGGAATTCTGGTACTCGAGTTCAGCGCCAGCGTCCAGCAGAAGGCGGATTATAGCGACATTGCCAATGAGGAAGGCGTTGTTCAACGGGCTTCTGGAGCTTTGTCAGATGCATATAAAGCCTTTGGGGAGCGGGTGCGCACGTTTCGTACTGTCCAAAGGGTAGATTTGGATTGGCGCCATGCTCCAAAAGTAGACGAACAACTTCAGGGTCACCCATTCTTATTGCGAACTTGAGGCAGTGGTTAATTCTATTTTGTCAATGGGTTCTTCAATAGCTTGCTAACATACCCGGAACACTGTGAGACCATCTGGCGTACGGTCATTAGGGTGAAACTCCTTATCCTTGAGGAGCTTTTGAATCTCTGTGATGTCACCGCTTTCGCATACCTTGATTATCTTTGAATCAGAAGATATGACATTCTGCGGTGTCAATACTACTCTAGGGAGCAATGGAATAAGATCCTCCATCAGTAGACTTCCTGTGAAAACTTGACTTAGCCCGAAAGGAAGATAGAGCGGCCAGCGAGCGAAGATACGTGTCCTTCGGTTCCTCACTTTCGATATGATGACGCCGGACTTGATACCAAGACACTTAGCTAACCAGCCCCAGTGATAGACCTGGCCAGCGATCCGCTTTCTGATATATTGCTTTGCGTGACGATATGTATGAGAATTTCGATGCGATTGGCGAACATATTTTAGCAATTCTTGCCTATCTGCCGCGTCTAATTTGAGTTCCTCACTATTCAATCAGCCCCATAATACTGGCGTGAATGGATGAAATCTGTGAGACATACATATCTTGACGAAGCGACGATAGCATGGATACACTCATTGAGCTCTGGATTTGTTGGCTTTGCGTGAGCGCACTCTCGGATTTCTTCTTCTGGGTTAATACCCATTTAAGACGATCTCTCTTTCTCCCAGGATGTAATGTGGTACGAAGGGCTGCCTGAACATCTTTAAGGGATGCCTGAGCATGATTGAGATATTCTTTTTGTGACTGAGGAAGTTCATCCAATACTTTGAGATTTGATTGAATCTGTTGGTCTTGTTGTTGCACCTGGTGCATCTGCCTCGGTGCATCTCGGTAATCATTAAAACAGCGCTTCGTTGCCTTCGATAGCTGTATACCTGCCGCCACAAGAGTCACGCCAGAGGCAACTCCGTCCATGTCCTGCTGACAGCTTTCGTTATCAGGCTGAGCAGATTCTAGATCGTATTCGTATCCTTGTGGCAAGCAGTGAGAGGAGGCACAGGGGCCTTTGCGCGACATATATGCCAGCAATATCAGGCGAAAAGGCTGAGAAGAACCCACTTCCGATGTACCTAGATAAGTGTTCACCTTGGCTTACATCATTAAGAGTATTCGGGCTGCAATGCAGAAGCACGAACGCCCGAATGCAAGTTGCATTTCACGGCCACCCAGCTCGCTAAGGCGAGTGTCCGTCTCCCAATTACCATGTGCCAAAGTTTTTGGCATTTCTGATTCCAACCGCAACCACAAGTCCCCGTAGCTCAACGTCTTCTTTATAACAATTTACCAATCGCATAGATTATGTATATTCAATCTCAAGAGCTGGTTTCAGCGACTCTGACTCATTTTAATCTTTTCTGTATGTGTGGTGATGTTAGAAGGTGCCACTGGCTTAGATGACTAGCTTAATCAGCCATAGGCTCAGGAAGTCAAGGTACCTTAGCATATGACAATTAGCGTTGGAATAGATTTCCCAATGTAACATGCCGAAATCTAAAGAACGGGAGTATAAATCACAAATATAGAGAGGTCACTTAAGTTAGGGTCAACATTTTCATACTATTTAGGAGTACGGAGAATGACACGATAAGTCTTGATTCGCGCTAACGGTCTTAGCGTGCCAGGAATCCAGCCCTATAAGCATGCCCCTAGAGGGGTGCCTAGACAACATCCGCTAAGGGGCTCTCAATAGGGGCTTCCTAAGTTTTCAAATATTTAATAAACCTCCTGATTAAGGGCCTCTCGCCTAAAGTACTTGGTAAAATATTAAAGTCTGGAATGCTCCAGGGGCCTCGTCGATTAGGGTTAGGGTTTCCACCAAAATAGAAAGCGTTGATCAGGACTCATCGTGGTTGTTGTCCGTGGTATATACTTTTATTGAACACACGTTAGGTGCTAGAAAATGACTAGAACTATATCTGTTGACAGGTATTATTAGTAATAACTTATCAGGTGTCAACTCTATATATGACTTTTGCTCCATTTTCTTGCCTTAACGAATGCTGCTGTGCCTCATGCCATCCCTAAGTATTCTCAATGATGCATTGAATTGGCCTTAAAGGTCATCTGGGGTAGATAGTACTACCTCTTCATTCGAGTAAAAGTATCACCCTCTATTGGTAAGTCTATTCCGCTCTATGACTATCTTCCGCGAGCCGGGTATTTGGTCCTTCCTTTCTACTCCTGATCCTAATAAGTCATATCACTTCAGATCGTAATCTGGACGAAGCAGGTATCCAGAACAGTGCACAGCCATAATTCCCCACATCGAAACATCATACGCATCAGATTAGACATGACTACCATTTAAATCGCATCAAGCCCGGATTAAGCACAATAGGCAACACAAAATGCGAAAACAAAACTGTCGCCAGCGGCCAAATAGCCGTAAAGAATTTAATCCTCCAAAGAGCCGGTGCTGCAACGGCCAAGTATACCATACCCCCAGCGCAAACGATGCAGCACATGAACATCTTCCAAAACTTCTTAAGGACTTTGCCAATCTCCTCGGTAAATGGGATATCCACGATCTCTTTTGCAGTTGCGCCCCACTCTATGTTGACGCCGAATAGATGACTCAAAATAGCCTGGCTGATGTGAAGAGAGATGCCCCGAGGAAGATTGTTAGCAAGATGATCCATTTGAAGTTGCCAATTAACGCGGGTAAGAGGTCTTGTTCGTGGTTTCGCACTCTTAGGACTGCGAGGGCGAGATTGCCGAGGCCGTTGAATACTATGATGATGGCGAAGTAGATTCTGAAAGAGCTGACGTCTGTGACTTACATTAGCTTAAATCCCCCCTGCGATGTTTGAATAACTCACAGTAGTGATCCAGCTGATTATTATACCATCCAACAAGGAAGTAATTGGCTAATGTCAGAATCCAAGCCGACCCAATTGCATAGTATGTACCGACATAGGCCATGATGGTGATCTTGCTCGGAAGCGGCATATTTGACCACATGAACATCCTGAATAAAGGAGTGAAGGGCCCCCTTGTGAGCCAGTAGCGAAAGGGATGAAAGATCAATTCGCTGCAGCCATACGCGTATTTCTCCCACCTAGCTAGCTCGTCGTACACTGTCAGAGACACACCCTCTTTGAAGCCGTCTTTTGTGTAGGTAGCAAATCTAACAGTGTAGCCTGTGATTTGGAGTCGAAGAGCCATATCGAAGTCTTCTGACACGGTTGACTCGGACCAGTATTTCTCGACGCCGTCCTTCTCATAGGCGATCTCCTGCAGAGCTGACCACCTCAGGACAGCGTTGTGTCCAACAAAAGGCGCCACATCACCGTTTGCAACAGCGTACTTGATAGCCGTGTAGATAAGGTTAGTGAAGAAAGTGATTCCCCCTTCGAAGAAGCTCGAAGAAACATTGGTGACGCCGGAAATATACTGGAGGATTGCTACTTGAGGCGAGCGCTCCAGTTCGCTCACTGCATCAAGGAAGCAGTCACTTGGAACGCGTGTATCGCTGTCAACTGTTTATGATATGAGTATTAAATTTAAGGTGATGGAACATGGGGCAGTACTTAGGAGGATGTACTCGCCGAGTCGAACGTTGCCGTCAGCTTTAGTTCTACCCCTATCTTCATTAAGAACCTCTGCCAGACATCTATTGTACTCCCGATTCTCGTCTCCTTGGGTCCACTGGGCATGTCGTTGTACTTGTGCAAGCTTATCTTCAATACGAACACTAACAGCCATCCCGTAATTCATGTTTGACGCCTTCTTGAACTTCCCTGCGCGGATGAAGTATTGCTCGCCATCTGCAGGGCTCGGAGGTTGCTTTGAGAATGAGAAGAGACCTTTTGCCTTTGGTGGTTCCTTTTGCTTCGGACGAGAGACCCATCCGATCCTTTGCTCTTCATAATATTGTTTCCTTCGCTCTGCTTCCTTCTCCGTTATGACCTGCATACCATCTTCACAGACAAAAATGTTGGCACTTCCCCCTTGCATCTCATAGGTTCTAATCGCATCTTGAACGGATTCCATGGTTGGAACAATAGTCTCTTCAAGGCTTTCTTTGTATATGGGACACTGAATTGTGATGTGAGGAAGGATATTACGTGAGATTGGTCTCGATTTTTGACCAGAGTAGAACTTGGTGTTGATCCTCATTTGGCTCGTAGGCCCGAACAGCTGTGAGATACATCCAGCGAGCGATTGCATGAAGAACTGCGCCCCAGAATGTATTAGTCTCATTATAGATGCACATTTCGCAGTATCACTTACCAAAGCAAGCCATATCTGAAAAGGAGCCGCAATGATAAAGGCTAGGCGAATATAGTCTTTATCCACGGACGTCTCGATGGCAATCTGACGCCAGCCAAGACCAATGGCGCCAATGATGAGAAGAAGGGTGACGGCAGTCAGGATAGCTTGGATTAGGACTGGTCTACGAGGGGCCTCTTGAGGTTCATCCTCTAGATCCGCAATTCCAGAAGAGTTTTCTTCTGAATAGGCCGAAACCTCCTTGACCAGTATATCCTGCATTTGAGATTTCTCGTTGTAGTCGGAGAATCCTTGAGAAAAGACGCGCACCAGTTGATCCAGATAACTCTCTGCGCGTTCCTCCGCCGCCTCCACACTATCCGCCCAAACAACAAGCATATGTTGATTTCTGATGAAAGCCGCATTCTGGTGTCGCTGGCAGGTCGGGAGGTACTCAATGCTCGGAAGAATTTGTAATCGAAGGTTATCTTCGATAGGTATATAAATAAGTTCGTTACGGCTCAACAAACAGGTGACAACTCTGTCCTTGATACTGATCATAACCTGGATCACTAATTAGCACGTACTTGAGGCTGCTTCACTTGAAGACGGAACAAGCTGACCTTAGCATTGAGTTCTACACCCGCTCTGTAGAACGGGTCATTAGTCTGCTTCAAAGTTTTTGGTCGTGAAATGAATTCTCCAGGTGCGACTTTGAGTATAGCGCCTTCACCCGGCGGCGGCGTGGGCGAGATCCACATATTTGCTTGTTGGGTTCTGGCCATGAGTTCCAGGGAGATATCTGCACGCATTTGGGAAACCCTTTGACCGTCGATCTTCCTAGGGTCACCAGCTGGATATTTGCCCCACTCCAGAGGAAACGGTTGCGTGGAAGAAGGCGCTCCATGGCTACCTCCATTAGGAGTGGTTACTGCTGGACGGATGTAATTCTTGATGTACTGGAACATTGCGCCAGAAGTGGCTTATTTTATACAAGGAAAGGCTCAACCGTGAGAGGAGTTCAACAGGCAAGAAGACATGTACGATTAGAACGATTGTATTAGTCAAATCGAGTGAAGCACAAAAGACTGCCACAGTGGTAAAGACTGTAAGGTCTTCTGCTTGCCAGCCAGTGAGAGTAGTGACAAGACCAGCGGTCAACAATATCAATAGAAGGAGATCAACAAGATAGAGATCATAGCAAGAAGAAGCGTAAATGTGGCAATAGGACCGGACAGACCCAACATTTCCGTGGGGCTCCATGAAGTACAACGACGATCGCCATGATTGCTCTTTGTGTCCGGGTCTCGAACGTCGAACAGCCCATCTCCCTATTCGGGAAGACTAGTTGAATGTTGATCTAAGCTATAGCCTAGAACGTAGAATGTCGAATCAGGTTCCAGGTGTTTTCCGATTTCGAGTATGCCAAGTTGGAAATGCTGCATTAGCCACCACAGTAGAACTCCTGGAGGGTGAGTACGTTATTGGGATGGCTGTAAGAGGTCCAATAGATTGAGACAAAGCAAAGGGATTGAAGCATAAGGTAAGGATCAATGTGGGGCTCGCCAGTAGGGTGGCAACGTTCATACCTGTCAATTACGGTACGATAAGGTGTGTCTCCAGTGTTACAGAGAGACCAAGGTAGCTCAGTGACAGTTAAACATTAAGAAGTCACTCCAAATTGCGTTCAAATGGTTATTCTTCTTCAATGCCATTCACAGTTGATATGCAAAACGCTGAAACCGGGTATCTTGAGTTATGGCAGACCGTTGCTCATCTCAAGTCATCCAAGGGAAGACTTAGGGTGTGCCTCCTGCCATCGCACAGATTGAGATTGAGATTTCATTGGCGTGATCATGCATAAGAGCTCGCTGTATGGGGGAGGTCTAGACGTATCGAGAGTTGTGAGAGGAAAGTCTATCATGGAGGATGCATAGGAACGCGAGAGGTGTGCAGACGTGTCGCTCAAATGCAAAGATATGAGTGCCAAGGGTTGGCGTTGGTCCTGAGGGGGAATGGCGGGCGGGTGGTGGAAGGAAGTGCGGCTAGTGGCGCAGAATTGATCATCTCCCGGGTACTTGGCCCCCCTATCATTCTTCGCCTTGCATCCAGCAACATGCAAGCACAAAGCATCCATCTCACAGCCTACAGATTAGCACGACGAAAAGTCATGCGTCAATGCACACACACTGCGTCCCACGTACTCACTCGCTGGTTGTCATCACATCTAATATTAGAAGCCTCGATAGGTTGCATGGACGAAATGCCGAAGAGATCACACTTTGAGATCTCGCAAATACGACATACGACTAGAGATGCGGAAGTATTCCAATTACCCCAACGTGGCCCCATCCACAATGACCCACTCGCATGCGCCCTGCGCGCATGAAGCAACAGCCTATCAAGGCTATGAGAGTGAATGCCGCCTGATGCTATCCTCTTTCTGCCTTCTCTCCCATCGCATTAGTCGTGATATGCATCCAACTGGGGATGGTAGAGTCACTCAAAACGCAAGACACATGCCATGCAACTCGGACTTGAGGCGATATGCATGAGATGGCCCCAGCACCCGAGGAACATCTTTACTGGGCCACACACAATGGTCGTGCGAGTAGGTCACGGATTTAGTCCAATGCTATGCTGAGCCTCTGATCGTTGCATGGTCGAACGGCCGTATGGTCGTATCTGATTAATAGCGCGATTGCTGCTTCTTCAAGTGGTGCAAGCCAAGAATCTGAGCACTTAATGATCCGATCATTGCGCTGGCTTGAAGGCCAGCTAGCCTAACGCACTCAAGAATCACTAAGTCCGAACATAGTTATTTTTGCCTTGGGCTTTGGGGCACACAACGGCCGGTGCTCTACAGGTCATGCCCGCCTAACAACGCTATCAATTTTGGTTTGCGGCCAGCCTTCGCTCGAGCTCTGGCATGGCGTCCTGTGCCATCTTACAAAGCAACTGGATCATCTCTGTATTGCCAAGAGCAAGTTAGCTTCTTGATCTAGCTGCGAAATACCCGATTGGAGATTGAGGAGACTTACGATCCGCGAACCCAGGGCAACCTCCCGCTGCATCTATGGATGCCTGGCTGCGGGCTTTAAACATGTTGAGCATCTGTTGGGGACCACTAACGGGACTTGGAACCCGTGTGGTTGATTGCGATAGTCGCTTCGTCGCTGAATTGCTTTGACTCTGCAGAGCAGTCGCGTTGACCCTATGTTCATTGCGCTGAAATTCAGCCTCATCCTCATTTCTCGGAGCGTGAAACGGGAGAATTGAGGGATTTCCCTTCTGCTGGGAGGCCTTGTTCTGAGACAGAGAGTTCTGAACTAATTTTGCTGCTGCTTTGTCATCACCCTGGATTTGTGCTTTGCGTTGATCTTCCGCAGTCGATTTGGCAATTGTTCCCGGCTCTTGTTGTTTGCTATGTTGACCTGAAGGGACCAAATTACTTTGTCTGATTCCTTGAGGGTTTTGGGCAGGTTTTGCTGCTTGCTGTGGAGGTGTTCCTTTGCCTAGCTGGTGATTCGGTTTTTCTTGCTCCCTAGTTTCTTGTTGATGTTGAGGTGCTCCTCTGCCTAGCTGGCCATTTGGTTTATCTTGTCCCCTAGTCTCTTGTTGATGTTGAAGTCCTAGATTGGCAGCGTCAACCCTCGGCGAAGGCATCCTTGTTGGCACTTTTACATTCGATATAGAAGGTGGGTTTGCACCAGGCTGCCTGGGCTGAGGTGGCCGACTGGTCGACAAAGCTTGGTACCGGTCACTTTGAGGCCTCGCCGGCGATGGTTGAAAGACTTGATTTCCGCTTTGATTCCCGCCGTGCCTCTGCTGATCAGGCCGAAATGAATTTGATCCAATTGGGGGTACAGCCGATTGATTTAGACGAGGATTGATCTCAATGGATCTTGGAGCCTGAGCACTCTCAGCAAGCCTGCTCTGGGCTGATGTCGGTCCACTCTGATTCATATTTGGACTCGGCGCCTGACTGGATTTAGGGATGTTCTTGTTTGATCCTAGTTGCTGGGAAATCTCGTTTATCCCTCTCTGAGGGGGTTCCTGTCCCATTGAACTGAGGTGATGACTTTCACTCGGCATTGCTGGCATGGTGGCTCTTGTAGGCTCATTCATAGTCGGATAAGGAGCACGTAAGCCTGCCGGAGCTTGAGAAGGACGCGGCTGCGCAGAGTTTGTGGGCGGACGAACTGGACCATGCTGTGCCATCAAAGGCAAGGGAGCTTGTAGAGGATTATGAAGAGCAGGTCCATGATTCTGGAGACCTTTGCCGTTCAGCTGGTTAGCTCTATGTTCATCAGGTTTCCCACGCTCTTCAAAGATCCCCTGTGGATGGAGCCTGCTAGGCTCGCCCAGGTTCATCAAGCCATTGCTTGTAGCGAGCTTTTGTCCTTCGTTGTTCAATGATCGCAATTCTGATGCGGCTTTCATAGCTTTATTAACGGCCTGCTCGCCCATCCGAACACCTTTCTCTCCTGACCTTCCCACATCTTTTCCAGCATTTTCAACAGATTGACCCATTGCTCTGGCGTCCCTGCCTAGTGCGTGCTCGTCCTTGCTGATGTGATCAACAGTTGATGCTCCCAACCGTCCGAAATTAAGCTCCACCGCTCGGCCATCTTTTCCAATTTCCTTTACCAAGCCATGACCATCGACTTTGCGGACTTCTCGTCTGGCCGCGTCAGCGTCTTTATGGAAACCTTTCGCTAAGTCTCGCGCGACTTCACTGGCCTCATGATGCAAATCAAGGCCGGGCAATGCTTTTTCAACCTTTGACGCATCTCTTCGCAGGCTGTTCTCAAGAATTTGCTCGCCTTCTCTGATGTCTCGTTTGTTGCCTGGTAGTACATTTTCTGCGCTCTTGACAATGCTATCAACACTAGCTCCTAGGTCATGCTCGCCTCTTCGAAATTCTCGTTCGAGATTGGGGCCATTCAAATTTCCCTCAATAGCCTTTTCTGCAACTCGGATGCCAGCTTTTAGTTCGTGTTCACCCTTTTGAAGGATGTGACCGCCAGGTAGTGCAACTTCGAACGTGCTTTCCGCATGCCTGATGCCCGCATCGAGGTCATGCTCGCCTCTTCTGACGTCTTTAATCAAGTCGGCACCTTCAAGTTTGTGCAACTCTTCTTTCAACTCATGCTCGCCTTTCCTGACGTCTCTAGTCAAGTCCCCACCTTTAAAGTTGTGCATCTCTTCTTTCAATTCATGCTCGCCTTTCCTGACGTCTCTAGTTAAGTCCCCTCCTTCAAATCTATACATCTCTTCTTTCAATTCATGCTCGCCTTTCCTAACATCTCTCGCCAAGTCCACGCCTTCGAGCTTCTGGAGACCATCCTTTAATTCACGCTCGCCTTTCCTAACATCTCTCGCCAGGTCCACGCCTTCGAGCTTCTGGAGACCATCCTTCAATCCATCCCCGCTCTTCCGGATATCATGTCGAATATCAAGGCCAGGCAGCTTATTCTCAATCAATCTTTCAGTATCCCTGAACCCGGCACCGACATCATGTTTGTCTTCTCGAATGTTTCTCATTGTCTTCTCACCTGCTAGGCTTAGATCCCTTTCGGCGTTTCCAACATCTCGTCTAATATTAGGAACATGCAGCTCGCTTCCTACAGACTCCACAGCACCTTCAACCCCCTGTACACGCTTTTCGAGACCTTCAGCTATGCCATGGTCGCCATGTGTGTGCAATACTGCTTCTGCTTTTCGAAAAGTGGTAGAGACGTTTCCTTCCATATCAATTTTAGCATCTTCATACCCATGTTCGACACCATGGCCTATCGCTCTGTTTTTGTCTTCGAGGATTTGGGCGTTGGCTGAAAGACTGGCAGCAATAGAAGGTTCATCCCTCGCTTTTCGGTGTCTGTCTTGCAAACCTTGCTCGGCACCCCTTTCTCCCGGCCTCTTCCGTTCTATTTCTTCATTATGGACCTCTTGACGTATACCTTGGGAAGTGGCTTGTGGCTCCGTTACAGAACTTTGCCCACGATTCCTGGTCATGGTTTGCTGACCTTGTGTATAGTCATTTGATAACCTTTTGGACGCTTGAAGACCTTCTTGAAGAAGGCGATTATCAACATGGGGATCTTTTTCTAGATTGTGTAGATACCGCTCGATGCTTGCTGCGTCGCCCGAAGGGTCTAGGATATGGAGGGGTTTAAGACGTGGGTCTGAGAAAGGATCTGAGGATTGTTTGGTAGCGTCAGGAGCCCGCTGTCCCTCTTCTTCAGCCTCCGGCAACTTTTCATCCTTGGATATGCCCGCCAGGGAGGCTAGCATTGCCCAACGAGCGCGGGCTTCTGCGGTGACGACTGGTCTTGGGCTCCTAGATCTTCCACGATTGTTCAATCGCGTCGCTGGTGTCAAGTTTGCTGCTGATCCGTCGGCAGAATCATATTGGAGCCCTGGCCGACTGGCACTCCTATGTTCTACAGAATCTAGCTTACTGGATTGCAAGTCTCTAATAAATGTCGCCTCTGGACTATTCTTTGGAGTCGAATTGGTGCTAGAATCAAAGTTCGACTGCTCTCCAAACGTCGCCTGATCAGTAAGGGTGCTTGTCACGGAGCTTTGATCATCCATTGAAAACGGCTCTTTGGTCCTTGAGTCGACCGCAGAAGCGAGCTCCATGTTTTGTTGAATCCTTGTGCTTCAAAGTAACAGAGAACATGAAGGGTTGATTGTTGATCAACGTTTAAAATCCGTAGCTACTGTCATACTAGGACAAAGCTTAGTACTGGTTCTGTTAATATCTACTCAGGTCTGGCTAGACTCCAATGAGCAGTCACTCGCGCTGCTGTGACGCATTACTGTAGGCTTTGACATGTCATGCGCCGTTTTCTCGGCTTGCAGGTAAGCTTACTCGATTACAATTTCAGCTCACATCTAGAAGGAGGCCTTTTCAGCCACGCCACGGTCTAGGGAAATGTAAGATAAATTTGAGTCTCTATTTGTTCGATTAACTTCTCGTTGGATTGACTAAGCTGTGTATATCAGGGTCTCACCTTGCTCCAGCCACTGGTGCTGACTAAGGCGTAGAAAGCCATGTAGCCGATACCATGCATGTCAGCATGTATGTAAGGCAGATATTTGTCCTAAAGCAAACTCTCTGAAGCGAGTAGTAAGCCCCTTGCCACGGTAAGCCTTATAATACCGGCTGTTTCTATAATTCTATGCAATCTCATTGACCCTACTGCATTTATAGGAGACTCTTCAGCCATCTTTCCCACGAGCTTTACTATACTTGTGTCTCATACATCACGGATTCCTCGACGCACCTTTCACCCACGAGGACTTTATCTCACAGAAGATCTACTTCCCGTAATTCACTCGCTCGTCATTTGATACTTCAATCACAACTCTCCAAGAGAATGTCTCAATACGGTGGACAGCAACAACAGTACGGCGGTCAGAACGCCGCCCAACAGGACCCGTCTCAGTCCCAAGGACAACAACAGTATGGTGGTCAAGACGCCAGCCAACAGGATCCTTCCCAAAGCCAATACGGCGGACAGCCAACTCAGAATGGTTATGGCCAACAAGATCCAAGCCAGCAAGATCCCAGCCAGCAAGATCCCAGCCAGCAAGATCCAAGCCAGCAAGATCCAAGCCAGCAAGATCCCAGCCAGCAAGACCCTTCTCAGTCACAGTACGGGGGGCAACAAGGCCAGGCTGGCACTGATGGCCAAACCGATCCAAGCCAGCAACAAGCTCCTTCGCAATACCCAAAAACCCAGCAGGGTTATAATCAGCCAATGAAGAACCCAATGAAGGGTCAAAAGGGTGATACTCATCACGAATTGCAACATAGTAAAGGAGCCCAGCAAGGACAGCACGGTCCCGGGCGAAATTACGATGCTAACCACCACAATGCTATGTACGTAGAAGCGCAACCTCAAGAATTTCACGACCTTGAAGTGCAAAATGAAGAAGAACTGACAAGTGAAAAGGTACCACATGTCCAAAGTAGCCTCCGGTGGCTTCACCAAAGACCACATGGAATCCTTCATCCACCTCGGTACCTACGCTCTCGGTGCCCTCTCCAACCAGCACGGTCTCGCTCCTGGCGCGCCCGCCGATCATCCCTCTGAAGATGCCAGCCAATGACTACTGAAAAGAATTGGCCTGTCACGCTTCTTCATACGTTTTGAGGGATGGACGACAAGGCAAATTATCATTGGATGGGGAGCGATGGTTTTCTGTTTGAGTTTGGCGATGTTGCTCCTGCTGACGTTGTTGTTTACAGCACATCTCTTGCTGCTGGGTCTGCTTGTTGTGCTGTATTTTCGTCCGGCGGTGGTGGTTGGTGGGAGAAAGGTTAGGTCGTAGAAAAGATCGTACACGTGTATCTAGTAATGCAGTATTTCCTCTGTTTTCCAGTAAATTTACACGCGCCACTCTGCTGTTGAATAGATAATCCACTTTCTCGTGACTACCCCGCTGCTGTCAGAGGGACCAAGTTTCCTGATCCATCCAGCTTCCCTCGACGCACTCGCCCACGGACACCCCGGAAACCAACGATCGAGCGCTGTCGAGTTAAAGTAGAGACAGGGTCTCGGGACCCCTGAAGGTAATTGTGGCTTAAGTATGATTATGAATCCGCTGACTGCAGTGTCCGTTTGAGGCTATTTTAGCGCTTACAGGCACTTAAGCGACTACAAGACTAAGTATTATAACGTTCGCTTCTACGCTCCAGCTTACCAGATAAGCTTACTCTTCCCTCCGCATACTGGTGTATATGAGATATATAGGCGAGGCCGAAATTTAAGGGCAGGGATCAGGGTTGCCTGGTACACGAGGATTAGGAGTATGCTGGGGTGGCGCTTACAAGTGAGGGGAAGAGGGTAAGAGGGAAGTGGCAGAGAGGGGATTAATGTTTGGAGGATTAATGCAATTTTCCATGTTCAGAATTAATTGTTGCGATGCAGCAGGCAAGAAATTTAAGAAGGTATACATGCTACCAGATAGTAGACAAACTCGCAATAAAGATCCAAAAGAAGTTGTAGGCTCAAGAAACAAAATAAAGCAAAAGCGCTGTCCCCATCTCCATAAATCACATTGAGCACTCCTCCGCCCTACATCACTGAATTCACCGTCTTAGATGAACCCCGCTTCTCTCTGCCTATTCCCTGTAAGCTGCTTCCTTTTACAAGAAGTCGTCAATGGCCACTTACCGCATGCGGAGGGGGCGGATTCCTGTATCCCCGCGCAGGAGCTTTTACAGGAGCTTTTACCGCCTGTTGTTGTGCACCAGGACTTGCTCCCTGTCCCTGCCCCAATCCTGCCTGACCGACCTGAGCGAATCCGTTTTGTCCACCAAACCCGCCCGCCCCGCTCTGAGGAAAGCCGCCTTGGGAGCCACCATTCTGGGAACCACCATTCTGGGAACCACCATTCTGGGAACCACCGTTCTGGAACTGGCCGTTGCCGAAACCGGGACCTTGTTGTCCACCAAAACCACCTTCTCCGCCTTCATACCCTCCCTGGCTTTGTCCGAAACCGCCGTTTTGGAATCCACTCTGATTCTGACCTTGAGGTATTACTGGGCCGGGTCCGAAGGAAGGCTGGAATCCTGAGCCTGGCCCACTAGGATTCGGAGGTGCTGATGCTGGTGGGGCTGCTGCTACAGGAGCCGGTGCTGGTGCTGGCGGAGGCGCCGCTGCTGGTGCGGGGGCTGGAGGAGCTGGGGGTGCTGGAGGAGGGCCAACAAGACCTGATACTACTGGGCCAATTATGGGCCCAATGAGGCCGGCTAGTAGTCCTGCCATTGACGATTGTGGGGTTAGGTTCTGTGTTAGACAGAAAAGCAAGAGACACTGTAGAAACGTAGGGTTTGCAATCAAGTTAATGAATATATGTATCAATTTGTAGGTTGAGGAAGGAGGAATGGGGAAAGACGAGAAAGGCAAAAATGGCCTGTGGTAAGCAGTGGCGTAGATCAAAATTCTCAGCTGTCAGCGGTAGTCGCTCGGTTTTGAGGATGAGTAAGATGCTGCAGGGTGGCGCTTCCTGGATGTTGCAAGGCGGAATAATGAGATGAGCGCTATTAGCTTACTGCTGAGACACAGACCAAGTAGTGCTCCGAAGCGGCGCTGTAAGGAATGCTCTGGCTTAGGTAAGGTCTATCATTGGATTCGCTAGTCAATTCTAGGTTCTCATGGTTTCTGGGCATGTTCACAATACATTCGTGCAAACACTGCCGTTTCTCATGCATAATCTTGACATTGGTAATCAGCCATCTCACTCTGGAGGCACGTAGGGCTTGACAAGCATCTCGCTGAAGCTGTGAACAAGAATTGTATTAGTGCAGGACTATGACCTTCCAGCTGATTAACGTACCTCTCTAGTTTCTCCTTTCCTCGCACCTCTTCTACCAGTAACGGCATCTTAACCACATTAAATTCATCATACAGCTCCTCAATCTGCTCCAGATACTTCTTCTGCATTTTCCTCCTTGCGTTACATTGCTCGCAGTCATTGCTCTTCTTCGGAAATAGTAGTTGGTTGACAACGATAGCATGTGTGTCGATTTGATATGACGAGAGCTCTTGGATCATCCTCTCCGTTTCGTACAATGACAGAAACTCTGGGATGCAGACACAGACAAATGTTGTCATGTCTGCGTTCTTGAACTGTGTATTGACTTCTGCGATGGTCTCACGAAGAGATTCCATCTTAGCTATGATCTCGTCGAGGTTTTGACCGCCAGGCAGACCCCCTCTTGCTCCAATAACAGAATTCAGCATTGGTCCAAATTGAGTAGAGAGCTGGGAAATTTTTGCCAATGCTTTCTCCATTACGGTGGGAAATTGTAGAAATCGGAGGGTGTGACCAGTAGGTGCTGTATCGAATATGATGGTCTCATAGGAGAGTGACTTGACCTGCTTGAGTACCTCTGCGAAAGACATGGCTTCGTCCACACCAGGAATCTAAGGTTGAATTAGTCATACAAGGTCACAGCATCCTCATCCACAGCGTGACACTCACACTGAAGGCTAAATCCTGCATCATGCTCCCCATACCCCCGGTTTGCGCCATGAGCTCTTCTGCCCCCTCGCCTCCTTCCTTCAATAGATCTTGTATACTACCATTTGGATCGATCTCCATTGCACTCAAGTTGGTAAAACCATCGATAAGCCTGGCTTCCTTGCCGAACTTTTGGGCGAAAGCATCGCTGAGATTGTGGGCTGGGTCTGTCGAGATGAGAAGGACGGATTTGCGGACGCGGGCAAGCTGTATGGCAAGGGAGCAGGATGTTGTGGTCTTGCCAACACCGCCCTTGCCGCCGACGAATATCCAGCGAAGGGTTTTCTGATTTATGATCGATCCAAGCGTTGGCTCGAGATCTTCAGCGTCCGCGTCGATTGCTGCAGACATAGCGAGTGAGGTGCTTGGAGGCTACTGTTGGCTGTCGGAGTATGTATGTACACGAAGTCGACCCAAGTCAATCGACCTGTTTTCGAAATAACAAGTATCTGTTTTACGACGTGGGGTGCTGGAAGCGTCACTGACGTAGCCTGCCGAGAGTTGGACGCCTATATCAGGTATGTATCTAGGTACCTAAGTTCCAGATCGATAGCCCCGGATCTAGACCACCAAAGCTTCTATCGCTATGGGCGCGCACCTAATCGCAACCCGCAACCTTTAATGGTCACGGCAGTTTGAATCTGCAACCTCCAGGACCCTGAAAATTCTTCTACTGTACGAAGTATACATCTTATGCTGCGAACCCATATTTAGCCCCACCTAAACAGCTCAAGATGGAAACTGCCGGACCAATCCAGCCTCAACCTTCCTCGATCATCCAAACGACTCCTCCTAAAGATCCCATAACATGTCACGTCCTTGACCTCACCACAGGGCGTCCCGCACCTTCTCTTTCAGTGACCCTCACCCTCCTCCGCCCTCTCGGTCCCTCCACACCTTTCAAAGCTATCACGAACGCCGACGGTCGTGTCACGAAATGGCAAGGCCAAGAGGGTCCTTCCCTTCAAGAGATGTTTGATAACCTTGCTGAGCATCCTGATGGTAGAATGGTGTGGGTTTTGAGGTTTGAAACAGGACAATACTTTGGCGAGGGCAATACTTTCTTCCCTGAGGTGGAGGTGAGGTTCTTCGTTTTTCCCAGGGAGGGACATTACCATATTCCATTGCTACTGGGTCCATGGAGCTACTCGACCTATAGAGGAAGCTGAGACCGATCGTGAGGGATACTTTGGAATCGTCAGGGACGGTTTTCATGGGATACGCAGAAATGACTTTGCGATACAAGATGATCAATGGCCCCAGAAGTCGTCCACGAATATAACATTTCCCTTTCCCTGGACTGCGTTCTACTTCAAGGTCGAGTTGGCCTTCTAAGAGTTGAACAGTCTATCTTGACGTGATCATGTCTTATCCTGCTCTTGACCAGACATGGAAGATGGTCATTGACCTCTATCACTGTCCCTCTACTTTAGAGATCTATGGTTGTTATTCCTGCATTGTCGTGCTGTTTAGAGAACCTGAATCATATTGAGCTCGACCCCTGTCCCTATACAGAGCTAGGCATCAAGGCGACTAAGCCACTTCCTCGCCAAGTAATGCAGCTCCTAGAGCGTTTCAGATCTATCATTCAAAAAGGGCGTTATACACAGAGTCTGCGCCGGCACGGCTCGTTGCCAGTTGAACCCATTTCTTAAGCTTAATACATCTAAAGGGTTTGTTCGTTAGGGTCTGGGGGAGGAAATCCGAGCACTGAAGCCAGTGGTTCTTGCAAAGGGCATCTTTCCACATTTGCAGTAGCACCTCTTGCCCGCCACATTATTTGCTAACAGGATCGTGGCCTAGCATTGGAGAACCATTTTTAGTCCAAGATAAACTTTGGTAATGAGAAGATCAAATCACTCTTGATATCTTTGCAGGAGTGTCTCGGAGGTGTGACAGCGAGTGGCGACTTTCAGCTATGTGCGGAGATGACGCAGTATGACTTGTCAATTGTCTTATCTGTGCAACAATCTCTAGCTATTCATGAAAGAAGTGATGGAACTCGTGTCCTTAAAACAAGGCAACCAAGGAACGCTGCAGACTGCATGAGGCTCTAGTCTAATTCCCTGCATTACCCTACTTACCAATGCCGGGCGCACAAGGCCCAGTACAGCTTGCAGCTTATAGCTTCCGATACTAGACCGTTGATATCTCGTTACTTCATGCTTTCATTGACTCTCCGTACGACAGAAGATTCCTGATGAGCGGTCAAATGCGAGCGTTGTGGAGTCGGTGCTTAGATCGGTGGGGCTGCAGAAGCCGGGGCTGCCAATTAGAGGAGGGTCCGCGTAGTACACTTGAATATCAGCTACCAAGCAGACTTCCGGTTTTACAGAAAATGCTATGATCTGCGTATCACTTCAAAGATGTCGACAAGAGAGACACAGCGAGATGGCCCAAGGCGAAAAGCGTCGCCCTGGTCTCACCTTGCTCTCTGGGACTATCTGGTCTTACATGAGAAGACTCGCCGAACTATGTCTTGGTTATTGGTATAAGACTACGTGTATCCGCTTCAGATCATATGGAACATTGACTCTCATGCATTGCAATCATCATCTACCTGGTCTCAGAGTCTACTTCCGGCATTCTTCTAGCCATGTCTTCCATGCAAAGCAATGGATACACCTCCTATTTTGTCCCTGGCTACCGCATATCTCGCCACGTCATGTTTACCAATATTCACTACTATCTGGGACCTTATGCCTCCGTTAGACCATTTTCGTACCAGCAGCGCGAGGGATATCTCGTCAGCAATCCTGGCACGCCTCTGACCAAAGTGAGCCTTCGGGCAGCTCCGGAGCCAATGGCCGCTAACGCGTGTGTAGAGCCAGATTGAAGACTTGCAATATTTGTCCGAACAGTACGAGCAGCAAGAAGCAGAGAGGATGATTCGTGCATCAGGTGCTATGAGTGCTTCAGACCTATACATCAATCGACCGATTCCGGTTCAGCAGCGAGCCCGACATGGAACGGCGACACTCCGATGATTTGCTGCATCAGCATTCTCAATCCTTTCCTGTTGGTGGGACTCGCCGAGGTATCCTTCCATCCCCTCCAAAACGCACACTTCAATATCCTGAGAAGCACCTCCACCAATCACTCATGGTGACAGTCAGACGAACAGTAGCATTGATGAAAGGGATCTATCATTTTCATAAAGCGATACCAACTTAGATCGTCTTGGGAGTTAGCATTAAGCGGTTTTGTTTCCGAGATAGAAGCCCTAGGATGCACTTTCATCTTAGCGACATATGGCACTGTCGTTCGGCAGCTGTCCAGGCAATTTCATGTAATTGAATATCATCAAAATGCTCGTCCTGCTGTGCAATAAAGGAGCCCCTGTCCCTAAGAATAAAAACATTCCATTGAGTGCGTCCCCGTATCCCCAGTGAGGCGACAAAGGCTAACAAAGCAATCAGAGAGACCGAATCACATTCGAGGACCGTGAACCAATCAGGCTCATCATCATGTTCCTTCACCACAACGGTGGCCTGCCGCGTGTCGGTTCCCTCTCCGAGAACGCGGCAGTTGGACACCATTCCAGGACCCCCTCAACACCAATCCTTAAGTAATGGACACCGAAGCCATACACTCAATAGCAGAGCTTGATTAATTGCAGTAGATGGATACAGCTTGCAATCAGAAAGTAGCGCTGCGGCGTTCAGACGAGGCGCTGTGGACAAACACAGAAAGCAAACAAAATTGATGCAATTTCGATGCCTGCCTATATCACCGAATGCCATACCCTAGGGGATAAAACCATTCTTGAATTTTACATATTAGAGTCTAGAGATTCTGGTTTCGATGCAAAACATCTGTAAACACCACATTCAGTTGCTGGTGCGATTCACAGATGCGAGTAGGTGTAGTATGCACACAATTGTTCCTCAGCATATCGGCTTCTCAGCTTAAGGTCGACCACTGACAAGTCCATCTTTACGACTGTAGTAGGTGAGGCGCTCTAGAACCTTTGAACGACAAAACATGTACGTTACATTCACCGGGCGACATCCCTTTCGAAGAGAGAGTCTTGTGTGCACAAAGTCAATGTTTGTGCCAATATATACTCGCTCTTTGGATTCAAGGCTCAGTTGACACGAATCCATCAATTTGTTCCAGTGCGCGATTCTTGGCTTGTGGCGAAGTGTGTCCTCAACACACACATTCAGTCAATGATTCAGTCGATCTTTTCCTCAACGGCTTTCTATTTAGACTAAGATGAGAAAAGCAATGCCCCAGTTCAAATTGCTCGAATCTAGGGCGGAAATCAGGGATACACTACCAGCATACGAGTATGTCATAATGATCATTGAAGATTCTAGAAGTAGCGCAGTAGAAGGTCAAATATGGTGTATTCGAAGAGAGGTTGTGACACTACGCAACAACGGATTATAGTGTATAAATCGGTTAGGGATAGAGGACGATGGAGCCAAATCAACTACCTACATTATTCAGTGTATCTGCTCTCACAACATCCAACCAAGGAAGCATCCCCGAGATTCAGATTCAGATATATATGCCATCAATTTAGAGATGGTCATGCTTAATATTTATTATTATCGCTTGTGGGATTGCCACCTTGGCCAGTCACTAATAGAAGTGACCCCCACATGGTCACAGGTTCAACCAGAACACAGGAGTTTCATGCGTAGAGAATGACCCATGCATGTTCAAGACTTGGTGATATCTCCAACAGTTCAATCGCACCAAGGAAAGAATCCTACTTCAATTGAGGTAGGTGCTGTCTTAGTCTACCGTGTCAACCGTGTCGCATAGCTGGAGAGAGTGGCTTGTTTGTCAATGAAAGAGCAGATATGCTACTTGGTCAAGCCTGTTCAAAGAACACGTACGCCATCTCAACAATGAAGAGATCAATCGTGTCAACCGTGTCGCGTAACCGAGGAACACGGTTCAATTGTGTGTTAGCGACAGCAGATAGTACTTGAAGACATGGTGAGTGTGAGATGTGATTGGATCGGAGAAGAATACATGAGTGATTAGTCACGTGCTGAGGGGAAATGTGTGGTGTTAGCCTATTGCAGGGTGTAGTGTGCCTGTTGTGGTTAGTGCGGGCTAGGGCTAAGGTGATCGAGTTGAAATTGTAAATTGGCTTGACGCCCCCCAAAATGCAGATTATGCTCCCTACATCATCGCCTGCGTCATTTTCGAGCATCCCTTTCCATCAACCCGTTTACACTTGCACCCTGCGCGCCCTATCGAGGAACCGGTGGGCTGCACTCTGGACTGGGCAGATCTGCCACTCTATCGGTTTTTATGCTTGCCTAGCTCCTTCCCCCGCCAAAGGAGAAGGGTACAAGCCCAACTCCCCGATTTCGTCATCACCGCCCAGATATGTCAGTGGCCGTCGCTCACCTCAACTCCCAACCTATGCCACGCTCCTCCACCACGAACCACTCTCCCATGGATAGCAAGAAGGCTGTCATCAAAACTGAAGGTCAGTCGCCTTTAGAATATCGCATCATTTTCATTGTCGCGCACCCACTCTGTCGCTACCATTGACCCCTGTGCCACGCGTTATCACCACCCACAAAACTCATCATTAAAGATCGACTATTTCAACCATGGACATCACATGACTGACACATGGCATGCTAAGATACATCCTCAAAAGATTCTAACACTTTGTCAGCCGGAAGAAGTACACCACCTCGATCAGGTACGTCTAGTGTGCGGAAACGCGCTATCATCCAACACCTCAACCGTTATCGATATGCTAATCCCTTCATCAGATCCTCCTCCTACGGTCAAGGAGCCGCCTGATCAGGCAGAGAAGAATAACATTGTTAAGAATACAACCAATGGTGAGACGACACAGCCTCTTGCTCCTCCACCGCGACCTGCGCCAACCCAGCAAAACACAGCAGAAGAAGGCTTAGATTATTTTTCGTCCGGCCATCACAATAGCCACTTTTCCCGAGAGCCGAATCCCTTCGAACAATCATTTGGCAACCCCTCATCAGAAGCGCCCGCGAACAAGTCACTGCTACCTCCCGTCGCAGCTCTTACATCTCCAGCGCCACTTGCTGGTGAGGGACCATCTGTGGGCGGATATAATTGGGCAGGCTCGTTAAGGTCGGGACCATTGAGTCCTGCTATGTTGGGTGGCCCTGTTGGCGCTGGGCCGGGCGATTATTTTGATCCTTCCCTGCGTGGAAGTTTTCCTTCTGGTGTGACGCCTAACGAGTCGTCACTACGGACGGGCCTTACACCTGGTGGCGGAGGTTCTATGTTCCCTGCCCCGAGCCCGAACTCACAAGCTATATATCAACAACTTGCTAGTGGTGGCGCCACTCCAAGTACGTTAGATTTCCACCGGACTGCAATGAACGCAAAAGCCGCCCGGCAAGGAAACCAATTGAACGCAAACGGCACTTCACAATCAGAGGACAAGCGTGCACCAGTGGCTTCTATGGATCCATCGTTGCAGCAACAATCTCAACAGCCAACATTTGGTCAACATGATAATGATGCTGCTAACGGTTTGTTTCTCTTAGCTCAAGCTGGTAATGGCACACAAATGAACAACCAATATGCGATGCCAAACACAGCGCAAGCAAACATGACAAATAATCGATCACATGAAACGTCCCCCACGATGGCTAAGGGAGCGCGGAACAACGGATCTATTCGTGGCCAAAGTGAAATGAGTAATGATATATCTGATAGTGGTGACGGAAAACCAGCTACAAGGTCAAGGGGCAAGCGTAGCTCGAGTGGCAAAAATGGCACTACAAATGGGAAACGAAAGACTGATGATACCCCTGCGAAACAGACCTCGGCAAAGAAGCAAAAGAATATGAGTGTGGATATGGACGGCATGGATTCGGATGACGAGCAACCAAATATAAAAGAAGAGCAATATCATGCAGATGGGAAGAAGATGACTGACGAAGAAAAACGAAAAAATTTCCTCGAGCGAAACAGGTGTGCTTCACTCCCATGCGAAAGTGTTTTTAACTACTTCTAACCAGTACGCAGAGTTGCAGCTTTGAAATGCCGACAGCGAAAGAAGCAATGGCTCGCTAATTTGCAAGCTAAAGTCGAGATATTCAGTAGCGAGAACGACTCACTGTCCGCTCAGGTTGCGACGCTTCGAGAAGAGATCGTCGGTCTCAAAACTCTACTACTGCAACACAAAGATTGCCCAGTATCCCAAAGCCAGGGTTTGGGTGGTTACTTCCAACAACAACAAGACTTTAACCCTCACAGCAACCCATATGGAATGGGCATGCAAAACGGCCAGGTCATGGCCGGCCAACGACGATAGAAAATCATATATTCACGAGTGGGGGAGTCTAAATGTTTGTAATTCGTTTGCAGTTGAACTAGGGCTTTTGGTACGCATCGAAAGGACATGGACTGTACAAGAGGGTAGACCGGTTCGACTGACATGTTGATATCAAGACTTATGACTCCCATTCACTGGCACGATGGCATCTGTATAGATGTATGCCACGGCAACATTCTAGCAAGGGCTTGCGAACTCTGAAAGAATGCCTTGGTGGCAGATTCGCATTGTTATATAGCTAGAGCGACTCTGTTTCAGTGGCGTTTGAGATTTGTCAGATAACATGGCATTATTTGTATATTTAATTTGGGTCCGCAGAGCACAAAAAATATCTCTAATCATTTTTTTGGATTCCTGCATTGTTGTGATGGGATAATAAGCTACGCATAGCTCCACGCAGTCGGGATGCGATCTTCGGTCTGTAGATTTCCAGGCCCCAACCTCAACCTCTTTCCTAGCCACTGACTACCTCTAACTCTAATCTCTCTGTCAGAGCTCTCCCGTACTCCCCAATGTTTACACCCCCAGCAGACCATAACATAATCGCCTGCACCTTCACCAAATCCACTCTAGGGAGGAATCCCTGGCCCATATTCTCATTCATATGCTTGGCATTCTCCCTCTTATTTATCACTTCCTCGACATAGCCAACAACATTTACCCATGCTCCAACCACAAGGTCTTCCCTCTTCAGGTTCTCGAGCAGTAGATTTACATCCACAACTGCAATGACAGTTGTGTCATATGCGGAGGGATAGGCGTGCTGTAGTTCGAGTACACCAGTTGAAAGGTCATATTTCGTGACGCAGCCCAAGAAACGGACCTTGGTACCTTGAGGATGGCTGGGCAGGTGCGCAAGGAAGGTTATGGTGGTGGGGAGAGGTCCATTCGACATTGCCTCATTAGGGTATCATTGAGTTTGCGAAAGAATAGTCGATAGCAGCTGGCGAATGGGCGGTCGACAGCCCATGGTGATAAATTTCAGACCACCATCGTGATGTGTAGATTCATCAATGCATTGAGGTAGGGAAAGCGGTGTTTGGCATTTCAGATCGACTATCGCACATGACGAACCTGATAAAGACTAGCGCCGATGTCATAGGCATATATGTCTGGGCAGCCGAACATGACTTCGTTCTGCTGAAGATACAAGGCAACAATATAATAGACCCAACACACGCGCAACTTCGACATATTCGCCTCCTATCCCAGAGCTTCAACTGGTCTAGACGAGCTCTGTTTCTCAAGCATATCAGCAGGACTTCAGTTGACACCAGCAGCCGCTTTGGATAAGCCCTTGTCTGCGAGGCCTTGTCCGTTGCCGGTCGCCAACCCTTTTGCACAGGCTCGGATTGGATTCCGGTGAATACTATAGCGCTCTGAGCTCTAAGGCGAGCGTACACAGCACATACCACCGTCACGATGTGGGGATCCTGGTTCGGAGGGCAATCGGCGCAGGCGAGGAGAGATGCGCCCAAGAAAGCTATCCTCGATCTGCGGCAGCAGCTTGATATGCTGCAGAAGAGGGAAAGACATTTAGAGAATCAGATGGCAAAACAGGATGAGATAGCGAGGGAGAATATCAACTCAAATAAGACCGGTAGGCAGCTCCCACACCAGACGAGCTACATCGAAGATCCATGAGACCGTGGCAATAGGTTCATAGAGTTGCTTTGGTGGAAAGATGGAAGCTGATGGTGCTGTTTTTATGTCTGCAGCTGCACGCAACGCCCTCAAACGCAAGAAGCAACATGAGCACTCCCTCGAGCAAACCTCCGGCCAGATTTCCATGCTCGAACAACAGATCTACTCCATCGAATCCGCAAACATTAACCAAGAAACCCTCGTCGCCATGAAGAACGCCGGCAAAGCTATGAAAGAAATCCACGGCAAGATGACTATGGAAGACGTCGACGTTACAATGTGCGGAAACCGTCCCCTTTCCCAACATTCCCCACCTTCCGTTCCTTTCCATATACCCCTTGAAGATCAACCATAGCTGACATCTCTCCTTTTTGTTCTACAGGGAACAACTCCGCGAACAACACGAACTCACCCAAGAAATCGGCAACGCCATCACCTCCATGCCCATCACCGAGCCTATTGACGAAGACGAACTGGAAGCCGATCTCGCAGCGCTGGAGCAGGAGAATCTCGACGAGAAAATGTTGAAGACGGGGACGGTGCCGGTGGCGGATTCACTGAATAGGATGCCGAAGGCTGCGAACGGGGAAAGTGAGTACCTTCTTCTTTTCTATGCGTGATGGAGATATTGTTGGGATGAATATGGTGCTAATCTGTTGGTGTGTTCTGTAGTTAAAGGCAAAACGAAAGCGCCGGTAGAGGAAGAAGATGAGGAGGAGGAGTTGCGGAAGTTGCAAGCTGAGATGGCGATGTGAGTGAGTGGAGGATGGTGCTGAGTAGAGATATAATCGAGTGCTCGTTGGCGTGCCTTGCTCTACCTTACGTACCTAGACTTTTTCTCATCCGTGCACGTCTATCAACCTACCTCCACTACCGTCCCCTCCAGTTCGCCATTTCCCGTCCGGAACGCAGCAACTTACGATTTTACTGAAGGCATCTTTGGTGGGGAAGGGAGGGATAGCGTTTGTGGAGTCTGGGCGTTAATTTAGACGCAACAATAACTATTCATGAAGTGCCTGTTGCACGTTCTTGATGGTATGTAGTTGAGAACAAATGATGAGTCGATTGAGAGATGCCCTTCTTCCTTTTCCTCAGTCATCGAGTACGTGAATGTGAAGTGAGCCCTGCTGTGCCAACAAATGTATCAGACTATAAGGAGAACAAGTGGTCTGAGAGAAAGTCTTCGTTCTCGATTCTTTCCGGTTCCTTATATGTATGGGACCCGGTGGTCTTATTTGATCATTCGTAAAGTATGTGTTGCACATATTGGAATTAGAGACTAACAAATGGACCGAGAGATGTTCTTTTCTATTGTGTGCGTAGTCTAGCAAGATGCGCATGCTATGCTGTACTACTAATTTTCCTCCGAAAAATAAGTATTTTTTCTCCGGTCTAATATTAATGATGTCCACGGAGCCCTTGCTCTTCCCTTGTATCAATACTATGTACTCCTACCGTAGGTCAATGAACCTGTATAGCAAGCAAATATGGAGAGATGCAGGGGTATCTTTTTTGTTATCTCATCATGGGCGTCAAAAGAAAACCAAGCAATATCCTCCCTCCTCAGCTATCCTGAGGCGACCCTCTTCGCCTCCGGCTGGGCACTATCACCATTCTCTAGAGGTCTCTTTGTCCCCGCTGCCGCTTCGGTGATGGAACTAACCTGAGATGGTACCATGTCACCATTTGTGAGTGCTGTTTTGGTTGCATTTTCTGCTGCGATTGCCACGGCTGTTCTCTCTGACGGAGAGCCTTCATTCCTCGAAGATGCAGGGTCAGAATTTGATGAGTCCGCAACGGATTGCCCGTTAGCTTCCATGTTCTTTTTGCTGAGTTCGCCGAGCATCTTTGCTAGTGCGTTCATTATGGTCCGTTCCTGCGGATCCTCTTCGGTTCCGGAGTTTGATGTGCCTTGAATGCCGAGGGTGCGGTTGATGGCTGAAGTCACGAGGGTTTCCGCTTTAGACTTCTCTTCCATTTCGGCGATAATGGCAGACTTGAATTTGGCAATAGCTTGGCTTACGTCTGGGGTTCGATTGTCCTGCTTGGGAGCAGTGGAGTCTTCGGTAAGAGGTATGTTATGCGTTGAATTGGGATTTAGAGAGGGCATAGCGGCTGAATTTGCCAAAGGACCGTCGCCGTTAGTTTGCTGAGGCGGATGCTGAGTCACGGATGCAGAGGAATTGCTGTTAGCACCATCGTTATTTAATGGCTGTTGTATTCGAGGCGTTGATTGTGTAGCTGGTGGTGGTGGAGTGGATTGATATGGAGATTGGTATGTAGCCTCGCTTTGTGCAGCGACAAGCGGTAAGGGGAAACCCCGTCCGTAAGGTGGTAGCGGATGTGGCATGCCAGGACGCATGCCATAAGGAGCTGGTGGCATGACTCCATTCATAGGAGGAATCCCAGGATACTGATATGGACGCTGCATCATGGGTGGAGGACCTGGGGGGTAGTAATGCTGCTGTTGGGGCGCTGGAGGTGGCGTTGTCCTCCTCTTCTTCTCCTTCTCAATAGAAACTTCGGGAACCAAGCCCCACATCCATCCTTTGCCGTCTCGCTCGATCTTGCGGAAAGCAGGATGCTGCGAGAGGTTATGACGTACGCTGCTTTGCCAACCTTGCGTTTGAACGCGAAGCTTGTAGAAAGGGTACCGTCTTTCGATAGCTCGGTATATTTGTGGCAGTGACATTTGTCCAGTTGCAGAGTTCTTGAGTGCTTCGTGGATGAGTACTACGTATGATGCTGAAGGTTTGGCAAGTTGTTCAGGTGTCATAGTTGACTCATCATAAACAGGTGATGGCGATCTTGGAGGTTTTGGAGGTTTCTTCTCTTTCACCGGCTTTGAGAGCGCAGTAGCTGCGCCAGTCTGTTCTGGTGGGACTGAGTCGGTTTGCTCTGTGCTCTCACGAGCGCCTTGCTGATCCTCAATTCCCCCAGCTCTCTTGCGCTTAGTATATTTCCTCTTTCCATTGGGTTGCAAATTGGCCTCTTCTTGCTTCGTTGGCTTCGCATCCCGGCCAGTTTTCCCTTTACCGCGCACAGGTGCAGGGCTAGAGCCTTTTTGTGCCGCGGCTTTGGCCTCTTCTCGAGCCTGCCTTGCCAACAAAGCTTGTTCTCTCTTGGAGATAATGCCATTCTTTGGTGGCCGACCTGGGCCCTTACGCTTGGGGACTTGTGGAGGCGCCGGTTCAGGCTTCTTCTTGGCTTTCGCTCGCCTCCTTCCTACATCACGCACTTCCTCTTCTTCTCTTTCTTCCTCCTCTTCCTCCTCCTCCTCCTCCTCTTCCTCATCCTTGATCTCGTCGTCCTCTTCCAGACTGTTGCTGTCTGGCATATCGTAGTTCAGGTCCCCAATATTACCCAGTATATCGGTTTCCATGCCCAGTTCAGCTCCTGTCTCGCCGGGTGGAACATCAGGTAGCACAAAACGTATGCCCACATTGCCAATCTGGATGATACTTCCGTTAACCAGTGGCTGGACTACGCCTGCAGCATACCACTCATCGTCTACAAAGCATCCATTGCGTCCCATGATCTCAACCTGAAAATAATGCTTAGCAAAGTTGAATGCTATCTTTATGTGTTTCCGCGATATACTCTTATGCCCGGCAGGGCCGTCATCGGTGGTCGTGGGTGGATGTATAGGTATGAGCGGAATAAGATCTGGTGACGGCAAAGGATTCCCAGGACCGATATCACCCATCGCTAAAGGATCCATGAGCGAGGCCATTGCGAGGGCATTATAGTTGACTTTGTTGGCCGGGAATTGCACAGAGCTTTTGCGAGACAATGGGCGTGACGAGGAACTTGACGATTTGGACTTTGTCTGCTTGGTCTTTCTCCTAGGTTCATGTCCATTGTGGCCAGAGATAACACCGCCGCTCTCGCTAACAAGGCTTCCTGCCAAGTTCCCTCGCTCTGATGTAATTGAGCTAGCCGTATGACCAGCACTTCGTTTTCTAGACTTCGAGTCTGTGTGTTCGTGGGCTTCAAGGTCCCTTTCAAACGCCTGACGGGCAGCATGTATGTCTCGTCCAAGTTCCACCGCGTACGTCGTCATATAGAATTCACCGTCGTCGAATTCAAGCTTCGCAAAGGCCTGGATCTGATGTTGTTCTTCTGAGGCCGCAACAGAGGGGGCAGTAAATGGCTGAGATGCCGCGAACGACCCATCAGAATTTGGATCAACTTCCCAGGGGAACGAAGTATCATTGGTCAATTCGTCCCCCCCAAGGTCTGGGAATGGCCCAAGGTGCCCTGGATTTCCTCCACCTACGAGATTGTCTCCATTGATTGGCGCAGCCACACCTGTAGGAATCCCTCGAAGCATACAATTCCCCAAGTCGCCATTTGGGGGGCCCTGAACCTCTGGGACATGTGTAGCTACAGGAGGATTTGGGGCAACGTCGACAGATATTCCATTTGAATCGTGGTTCGGTACACCATTCGATAGATTCGCAGCATTCGAGGCTTGTTGTGCAAGTTGCTGCAGATCAACTTGGCTCTTAACCCCACTTCCCGGGCTATTTTCCTCATGGGACCCAGGTGTGTGATTACTGACCTCGTCGTCGGCAATTTCAGGTTGCAGAACCTGCACTTCCTCTACTCGATCCTCGTTCATGGTTGAGGCCGTTTTCGCATTTTGGAGCGGTTACGAGTTGATCAAGAAACAACAGGGCACTTTACTGGCCAGATGAAGTAAGGCCACCGTAGTTTGGAGAATGACTCAAAGTGCTCCGCACACTGTATGGTGTAGTGTTGAGCAACAGGTACACCAGCTGGAGCCAGGCATGCGGAAGATTGAGCCAGATGATCCCTGCAGTGCGGCTGATGGAGCCGGTGTTTAACCTTAAATCGGTCAAGTACTCCATTGCATGTATGCCATTTGACTAATATTGCCTTCTTAATGCTCAGTCTACACTGGGCCAAGGTTTTCTGATCCTTAATTCGCCGTTGTATAAAGGCGATATCATGGGCCCAAAGTCTACTGGGAAGGCAGGATCAAAGGTAAAGCGGAAAGTGCCTGAACCGCCTGTACCTATACCGCATTGGCCTGCACTACAACCACTGGTTCCTAGAACAGATCTCACCTTGGAAACATTGCTGGAAGAACAAATTATAGTTATCCGTAATCTGTTTACCTCAAGTCTCTGCAAAAAATATGTCGACTTTCTCTCGTCATTGCCCTTAGTCACAACCCCAGCGAAACCCAGACTAGGAGATGCTGTAAGGGTTAATGACCGCCTTCAATTCGATGACCCATCCTTTTCTGAGCAGCTGTGGAGCTCTACTGCGCTCAAGGCTTTGGTGAATGGCTCAATAGAGAACAATTGCGAAAGTTTAACGCCCGATAAAGCAAAAAGACTTTGGGGTGGAGACGTCTGTGGTCTGAACCCAAGGATCCGCATTTATCGTTATGGTACCTATATCCTGCATGTAATTTTGCTGCAAAGGTCGTGTTAATCTTATTCTAGGACCTGGACACTTCTTCGGTCAACACTGTAAGTGCTAATTTCTATACGTATACTGCGATACAACCCTTGCGCTGTGTTCTGCTGGTTCATTGAAACCGCATTTACTGTGGCACCGTTGCGAAATGCAACTCTCCCTCCCTATTAGCGCCCAAAGTAACGAGGTTACCATGCACAATCCTGAAGAACTTATCTTCGATTATGTTGCAACTAGTGTTGTTCCAATTATTGGTAGTGTGGCTGCTGGCTATTCCTAAGATAGTAGCGGCGCTATGGATGTGCAACTGGATGGTCTGCAACATTCTTATCGAAGACATGTGGTCTCTTAAAACACCACCACTGTTCACGTTACGTATCGCCTAGTACATTTAGATAGAGTGTACGATCCGTTCATGGTTCTTCCCGAGTCCCCAGGTCACCAAAAGTTTTGGAATTCAGCTTTTGGCCTTGGCTTCGCTTTGTTGTCAGATTTTTATACATACACTTCCAGACAGAATTTCAAAACTTGCATCTAATGCCTCGGGCCTTGGTTATCCCCCAAATCGATAATCAATTGGACGAGACTGAGGATCAGGCTAAGAATTCGTATGTCGTTGTATCACGCAGTTGCATCGACTCTGAAATTTGACGAAGCAGCCTTAGCTAATCTACTCAAGATGACGAGTCAAACACTATAGTACTTCCCACGAGCCCCCCTACGCCGGCAAAGACGACTTGGACTTTACTTATCTACCTTACTGGACCAGCAACAGGTGTTGTTGGGGGCGAAACCGTCTTTTATCCCGAACTCGGCCCTGCAAAGAAGTTCTCTGGAAAACCTAGTGAAGGCACCGAGCCCATCGCTGTGGAGTTGGAGGTTGGAATGGCCCTTCTACACAAGCATGGGCAGGATTGTCTTTTGCACGAAGGCCGGAAAGTCACGCAGGGGGAGAAATGGGTTATCAGAAGCGACTTGTGCGTGAGACGATGATTGACCATCGGTATCCATTAGTATGGCATGAATTTTGACAAATGAAAAATCATTCGAACATTTCATGACCCCTCCATCTCCTTCACTTTCTCAAAAACACTCACAAAACTCTCCGGATCCTGAGCCCCACCAATCTCATACTTATCCTGCAACACAAAATTTGGCACCCCGCTCACTCCCCTAATCTGCGCCTCCATGACTTCCTTATCCACCTCCGGCCCTCCTTTGTCAGTCTCCAGCCAACTCTTCACCTCCTCTTCCGGCAAGCCTGCCCTCACACCTGCCTCCCTCAGCACGGCTTGGGAAGTGATATCCTGCTCTCTCTCAAAATACGCAGTAAACAACTCCTCCACAACTCTTGTTTGCACATCATTCCCCTTAGTCTTGCCCAATTGTATGAGCCTGTGCGAGTCCCTCGTGTTGCCCGTTTTGCCACCAAAACTGAAGTTTATACCCACTTCCTTGCCCACGGCAGTCAGGCGACCGATGATCATAGAGGACTTTGCATCGCCGAACTTGGACTTGTAGTACTCGCGTTTATCGATGCCGGTCTTGGGGGCATGAGGGTTGAGGTAGAAGGGCAGCCAGGTCGTTTCGAAGGTGTCCTTAGAATCTGGGTGTGCAGCTTTGTAGAGTGCGATACCCTTTTCTAATTTGTTCTTGCCAACATAGCACTTGAAGAAGCAGTCAGTAAGATGCTGTAGAATTAGAATGTAAGGAGATACAAACCCAGGGACAGACTGTATCCGAAGTTATTGAGATGATAAATTTGGTCATCTTGGCGAGACACGAAGTCAGCTTTCTGTCGAACAGGGGATGAAGACGAGAATATTAATAGCCGTGAGGTCTATGGTGTTCGAAGGCAGGTACTTCGGCAAAGTTCGATTATCAATCAATTGTCGTTCGCCATATTCGGATGGTGGCACCGGACTTCCGCAACGGAGAGCCTCAACCTTATCCGCGTGTTGCTGGCGGCGACGCCAGGTGGTACCTTAGGTATACTGAAGTATTTCGATTATTTGTGACTGCGTACATTGGTGATGATCGGTTGTATGGGTATTGCATAGGTCTTGCATAGGTCTTGTCTAGGTCTAGGCATTTGCTTCGCTATTAATAAGCTGAGCGGCAGTTCCTGCAGCAGGATTCGTGCCTCCAGGATTGCATGCACAAGACCGGGGACCAAAACCAACAGCTAGCTGTACTAGGTATCAATACTCGGAACGACCGTTGGAATATCCATAAGGCAACGAGGCCCGGATGATCATAACCACGATCATCCAGAAGATCTGAGACAATTCCACATATCAAAGTAGAAGTACAAGCAAGCGACGATGACAATTGCGCATCCGAATGCCTTAGCGGGAGCCACGACGGAGCCAGGCCCTCAAGCCTGACAGGTGTACATCTTGACGCCGATCCCTTCCATCTAATCCCATAGCGGACAATTGAGTTCGCCCCTTTCATCAGGCTATTCACGCGTCTACCGATGTAATTGGTGAGGAGGTAGCGGAGCTACTTAATGATTCGGTAACGAACATCAGATCTACCAGGTGGAACGGCACCCCAGCATAAACAATGTGAATTATGCTCGCTTGCCGTCCTAGCGGCAAGCGCCGTTTTTAAATGTCCTGTTTTTATCCATGTCGAATGCTCAAGGGCTATTTCGCAAGAGAAAGCTTCTTACCATACCCCTTAAACAAAAGTGTGTGAATTGATACGCCATCTGAACACAAGACAATTCTTATATTGTGTAACAATTGCTGCGGTACAACTCTGATGCGCGCGAACAGTCATCGCTAAGAAAATGGGAGATGATATCATACCCAATCGACCGCTGGTAGGGGAGGCACGACTGTCACACTTAGACCCAGGAGCACCTCCAGAACGCGCAAGACCCCACATAGCCTTCTCATCTCCTCCTCCTCATGACAGACGCGCTAAATTCATGTCAAACGGAAGTCGACGACCAAGAGATTCAGTATTCAAGGAATTATGGGATGTGGAGACAATGCCTATAGACTATGGTGTTCAGGCGCAGGCAGAATCCACAGGCGTGCTGACAGGTCGTCCAATACAGCGGCTTCACGCGGATTCTTTCGACTCCACGCAGAGTGAAAACTCCGTTGCCGAATACGAAGAAGGCTCTGTGTCATCTGACGACTCAACCGCGCTTCCTGGACCACAAAACAGCTGGACAGACTCTTGGATCGTGTTTCGGTCGTCTCGACTGATGATGCTGGCTTTAATTTTGGTTGTGGCTATGCCATTGCTGTTTGAAACACCGTTACTGGGGAATACAGGACTAGGTATCACAGGGGTTACGGCTGGCGTGATAAGGAGATCAGGGCCGCAGGAGAAAGAGTTCGTTGACGGGAAACTCCTTTTGCCGAGGCAGAACACAGAAACCAATGTGTGTCAGCGCTGGAGTCAACAAAGTGCCCTTGTCAATGGCACGATATACCTCTACGGTGGACGAGCCACGACAGACCCTACCCAGACCTCTAACACCTGGAATAACGATTTCTTGACCATAGATGTAACGAAAACATGGGACATCTCAGCTCCAAGTATAGTAGGACTTCCTCAACCGTCAGGCCCACCGCCCGTCGCGAATGGTTACCTTTGGAACTCATACGACTCTTTATTCTTGTATGGTGGTGAATACTCGAGTGATCCAACTACCACACCTTCACCCTATTCCCTATGGGAGTACAGCATACCCAATTCTTCATGGATAGAATATCAGAACCCAATGTCATCAAACGGCAACAACAGCGACGGTGGTAACCAACCGATCCTTGGATCTGCTGAGGGTGCTGGTATTACTGTGTCTGAGCTTGGGAGAGGCTTCTATTTTGCTGGTCATGAGGACCCATATACGACTGCCGGATGGGCTCAGCCGGTTCCTCGCCTCTATCTTAAATCGCTGTTGGAATTCACATTCCCAGGGTACTCCAACAATGGTGTGCAAAGCCTTAGTGGTGGACAAGTTGCTGGTAGCGCTGGTGTATGGCGTAACATAACGCAAGGTGGCATACAAGATACCGCTGAGTTTCCGAGCAGAGCAGATAGTGTTCTGGTATATGTTCCCGGCTACGGAGTACAAGGCATTCTGGTGAACATGGGAGGCGGGACTAGTGAATTCTTTGTAAGCAATTCGAGGTCCTTGGAGCCTGAGGTTCATCGCTAATATGGTTCAAATTCTAGACGCAAATGAACGTTATCGACGTCTACGATATTGCCAGCTCGACATGGTATAAGCAATCGACATCGGGAAGTTACCCGATCCTTCGTGTCAACCCTTGCGCCGTAGCTGCCTCAGCTGCAGACGGGTCGAGCACCAACATATACATGTTTGGTGGACAGAATCTCATACCTGCTGGCAATCAAACACAATACAGTGACATGTGGATCCTCACAATTCCCAGCTTTACATGGATTGAGGTAGACCAGTCAGGACAGTCCGTCCCAGCTGGTCGTACTGGTCATACCTGCAATATTTGGGATGGCCAAATGGTGGTTGTGGGTGGATACACAGGGCCGCCGCAAAATGGATTGGGCTGTGACAGCGGGTTCTATGTCTTCGGTCTGTCAAACCTCACTTGGCAAAACAACTTCAATGCTCTCAGTGGCGGTGATACCCAGAACCAGCAAGTCGCACAATCGAAAGACTCGCAGGGTCTTTCAGGAAGTTACGGCTATGCAGTCCCTGCGGCAGTACAATCTGTTATTGGTGGTAAGGCCAGTGGCGGCGCAACTATCACAGCACCAGCACAGGCCGCAACAGCAGGTCCACTCGCAACCGGCAAGCCAATAACCTACACAGTAACTGGTGCCAATGGTGCGGTGACAACCGAGACTGGAACGGTTACCGTAGGTGGTGGTGGCGGCAGCAGCAGCGGAGGGAAAGGCGGACCCAATATTGCTGCCATAGTCGCTGGTGTGGTAGCTGGCATGCTCGCTATCCTAGCAGCCTATCTCGGCTTCTGCGCCTGGGTCTACAGACGCCAGCTCCAATTATACAAACGCCACGTTGCCATGTCCCAGCGTGCGGCTGCCGCTGGTGGTCCAGGAGAGAAAGCAGCCTTCCTCTCTCAGGGCTCTTCTGGAGCGCCCAAATACAGCACTGACCAGAGCAGTCGTAACGCTGCGAGCGGAACTGGAAGCACGCCTGGCACGAGCGGCTATGAGCCCGTACCGCCGATGCCAGGTGGTGCACCGATTGGGGGAAATAGTACGGCTAATTCCAGTACGGAGGATTTGGCGGGTGAGCCGAGTTTTGTGGGTGTTTTGCTGAATCCGAGAAGGAGTTTGAGGGTTATTAATCGTGATTGATTGAGGTTTTGGAGCGATATGCTTCTTGTATCGTTGCTTTCCTAAAAAAAAGTAAGGATATGGATCTAATCTTAATAGGATCATTCAAAGTGAGGAGGAGTGGGAACTTTTATTGTCAAGCCCTGTATACGTGGGCTTTTAATACAACACACAAAAAGCTGCGTGGCAGGTCATTTCTGTGTTTTGGTTCAGATACCATGCTGCTTTTTTCTGGGTGCATGGCGTTCTAAATGTCATTATTGGATCGCGGGGTACCTAATGATTGTGATTACGGTACATGTAGCCCACACGACGGCTTTTGACTATGTGTTTGTAAAGACAGTACATACAGCGCCACGGCGCTTGGCTCATGTATGCCTACGGGCATTTTACGTTAGTGTCAGAAAGACATAGCACATATAGCGCCATGGCGCTTGGTCCTTGTATATATTGACGTATACACAAATCTATTCACTACTCTTAATTATATATCAGTCTCACGATACGTTACAGACACCAACCCATCTCTATTTCAGGATACACCTCCCTCCACGCCTCCGCAATCGCTTCATTCACCTCCATATTGGTCAGTCTACCAGGGATCCACTCTTCTGGCTCCGCTGACCCTGCACCTGCCTCATCCTCCCCATCCCACTCCAGACTGGCTTCACCCCACACCCCATCCTCCCCCTCACTAAGATCTCGAATGGCTTGGACCATGGAAGCAATACGCTCCCGCAGCGCAGCTATCTCCTGCTGTTTTTCGAGGGAGGACACGAGTGCGTCGCGGGGTTGGGGGCTTCTATGGCAGCGCTCCCGGTTTTGCGTTTCTTTGGTTATTTCTAGGGTGAGGAGATTGAGCCGTAGGTGCATTTGATTGTAGAGGACTTGGGATTGGCGGTAGGCTAATTGGCCGGGGCTGGTGGATGGTGACGATGTGGGTGATGCTAATGGTGAGATTTGTGCCGCGCGTGAGATATTCTGGGGAAGGGGTGCGATGAGGGTGGTGGAGAAATTAGGCGATTGAGGTGGTGAGAGGAGGGAGCGCTGGATCATTCTGGTTTCGAGGCTCCGGTGCCTGCGTTGGGCGAGAAGGCCTATTGGGCTTAAGTTTGGTAGTGGGTTCGGGGGAAGCACTGCGGTGTCGTATGCTGGGCTTGCGGTGCGAAAATATTGGAACAAATTGTAATTCGGGATGTCTTCCATCATTGCGTATATCTGGAGATTTAAATGGTGTTTGCAGTTTGTGACTTGATACTAGAAGGTTGAAGAATAGCAGTGGAAGAGAAGAGGGGATGGTAAATACTTATGTGGAGGCTTTGCTGGGGTTTTCTGAACGATATATGAAATTGCATGTGAAAACGAGATATTGCTCTATTGAGCATGTGAAAACTTTGCGTCATGTTCATATTTCGAAAAAGAACAGGCGATTAGAAATACGATACCAAATCTGAGTGTCTCACGCAAGAGTATTCAATAAATTTGCTCGTGGCCTTGCGCTTGATGATAGTTCTATCTTCATGATCTTCGGTAGATTACAGAAGTGTCGAGCATGGTGCAAATGTTTCGCCCGTGGCATTGTGACAACGGGATTGTAAAGCTTTAACCAGATCATTCTCCGTCATAGGGTATAGTACTGCAGATAGATCATAGCGAAATACGCAAAATGCGTAGGGAACTGGAACGTTTTTCACCTACGCCTCGTTGACATGGACCATGGATGAAACAATTTACAAGACTGCACATATAATAAATATTATAAACCAAGAATCGGGTATTGGAGTAACAAGAAGGAATGATTGGAAGTTGTATAAGACAGAGGTGTCAAGTATGAACTGAGAGTTGAGTACGAAGACAAGTGATTGGGGGAGAAGCTTGAGGCTCTGGAGCGCCGTGCAGATCCTCGCTTCCGAAAAGGGTTTGGACAGGACACCTCAGAGAAAGTTGACCATCGCACAAGATGAATTGTGACTGCCACCTGTCTTAGTAAAAGTGATCTTTTGTTCGCATTAAAGGACACATAACCTCATAATAGGCATCAGGAAGTTGTTTCTGTATGCTGTAACCGTTGTTGCTGGAGAGCCATCTCCCTTACTCTCATAGCTCTCGCCCAACATGCAGTCCTCACCCAATATGCTCACAAAAGTAATTACTCCTAGCACATGCTATGTTACCTTGGCTAACACAAATCTTTAGTTCGAGTCCAAGTCCTCAAGAGCAAAGGGTATTGCGTTCCATCCAAAGAGGTCTGCCCTTTGCTTTGGAAGCTGGCCTGCTACAAACTGACGGAAGCTAGGCCATGGATCCTTGTCTCTCTACACTCCTCAACGATTCAGTTATGGGACTATCGTATGGGAACATTGATAGATCGCTTCGAGGAGCATGATGGGCCGGTCAGAGGCATAGATTTCCACAAGACCCAACCACTGTTCGTATCTGGAGGAGACGACTACAAGATCAAAGTCTGGTCATATCAGAGCAGGAGGTGCCTGTTCACTCTGAATGGCCATTTAGATTACGTCCGAACAGTATTTTTCCACCATGAACTTCCTTGGATTCTCTCAAGTTCGGACGACCAGACGATACGGATATGGAATTGGCAAAACAGATCCCTCAGTTAGTAATTGCAATTCAGGCATAAGTTGGATACCACAGGCTGACATATATCTTTCAGTATGTACAATGACGGGACATAACCACTATACAATGTGCGCCCAGTTTCATCCCAAAGACGACCTCATTGTTTCTGCGTCGTTGGACCAGTCCGTGCGGGTGTGGGATATCTCAGGGTTGCGCAAGAAACACTCGGCTCCTACATCTATGACTTTCGAAGACCAAATGGCTCGCGCCAATTCAAATCAGGCAGACATGTTTGGGAATACAGATGCTGTGGTGAAATTCGTCTTAGAAGGACACGATCGAGGTGTAAATTGGGTTGCGTTCCATCCAACGCTGCCTCTGATTGTGTCGTCTGGAGACGACAGGCTTGTAAAACTATGGAGAATGAGCGGTAGGCTCGGTTGCTTCTGTCACATGTTATTGACGCTGACTTGAGGCAGAGACCAAAGCTTGGGAGGTTGACACTTGCCGAGGCCACTTCCAAAATTCATCCGCCTGCCTTTTTCACCCTCATCAAGACCTTATACTCTCCGTCGGAGAAGACAAGACAATACGAGTCTGGGATTTGAACAAGCGCACATCCGTTCAGTCTTTCAAGCGGGAAAATGACAGGTTCTGGGTCATTGCGGCTCATCCTGAGATCAATCTGTTTGCAGCAGGTCACGATAACGGAGTTATGGTCTTCAAATTGGAAAGAGAGAGACCAGCTTCCGCCATTTACCAGAACCAGCTCTTCTACATCACAAAGGAGAAGATGGTAAAGTCTTACGATTTTACCAAAAACACCGAATCCACTCCACTACTTTCTCTAAGAAAATTAGGCAGCCCCTGGATGCCTCCCAGAACCTTATCATACAACCCCGCCGAACGCGCCATTCTTGTCACTTCACCAGCAGACAATGGAACCTATGAGCTTGTCCATCTTCCACGTGATAGTTCTGGTGCGCTCGAGCCGACCGACATGAAGAAAGGCTCAGGCAGCTCGGCAGTTTTCGTAGCTCGTAATCGTTTTGCAGTCTTCACCCAGTCAAGCCAGCAGGTCGATATCAAAGACCTGACGAACGCTACTACGAAGACTATCAAGCCACCCCCGGGCACCACAGATGTTTTCTTTGGTGGTACCGGCTCTATATTGCTGGTCACTCCTACAAATGTGGTTTTATACGACATTCAGCAGAAAAAGCAGCTTGCAGAAATGACAGTAGCCGGTGTCAAGTATGTTGTCTGGTCAAGCGACGGGCTGTATGCGGCCTTGCTTAGCAAACACAACGTCACCATTGTTACGAAATCGTTAGAGCAAGTCAGCACACTTCACGAGACAATCCGTATCAAATCTGCCGCATGGGATGACGCTGGCGTACTCCTCTACTCCACCCTCAATCACATTAAATACACCTTGCTTAACGGGTAAGTCACTCATCCCTTGAGAATGACGTCTGCTAACATTTGTCAAGTGATAACGGTATTGTCCGTACACTGGATCAGACAGTGTATCTTGTCCGAGTCAAGGCCCGCAGTGTATATTGTCTTGACCGTGCTTCGAAACCAAAGGTCTTGGAGGTTGACCCTACCGAGTATCGCTTCAAGCTTGCGCTTGTGAAGAGAAACTACGAAGAAATGCTGCAGATCATCAAGACTTCGAGTCTTGTGGGTCAAAGCATCATTTCCTATTTACAGAAGAAAGGCTACCCAGAAATCGCTTTGCAATTTGTACAAGACCCCCAAACCAGGTTCGAGCTTGCTATTGAATGTGGGAATCTCGATGTCGCCGTAGAGATGGCCAAGCAGCTTGATAGACCGAAGCTTTGGACCAGGCTAGGAACCGAAGCACTTGCACATGGAAATCACCAAGTTGTGGAGATGGCCTACCAAAAACTTCGTCAATTCGATAAATTGTCATTTCTCTACCTTTCCACTGGAGACGAAGAGAAGCTCGCACGTATGGCAAAGATTGCAGAACACCGTGGCGACTTCCAGTCACGTTTCCAGAATGCCTTGTACCTCGGAGATGTCGACGCCCGGGTGCAAATGCTCAAAGAGCTTGATCTGTGTGAGTACTTATGTCGAATATTCAAACAAGTGGTCACTGACGAAGCGCAGATCCTCTTGCTTATGCGACAGCTAAAGCGAACGGCCTCGATGAAGAGGTTCAGACAATCCTCGAAGCCAGCGGGCTCACCGAGGACCAGATCTCATTACCTTCCATGGGCCAGCCATTGCAGCCACCAAGACCGATCGTGCCGACACAAAAGGCAAATTGGCCCGTTAAAGCAGCTTCACATTCCTTCTTTGAGAAAGCTCTTCTTGGCGAAGTTGGAGCGATCGATGACGACGCAGCGCCAACTTCGAACGGTTTCGATCACATTGACGGCGCGCCAGAGGACGAAGCAACTCCCCGGGATGGTGAGCTTGGCGAAGAAGAAGATGAAGACGCAGCCGGCTGGGATATGGGCGACGATATCAACGTGGAGACGGAATCCGACTTCGTCAATGTCGACAGCGCGGATGCTGGGGCAGGCAGCAGTGAGGCTGACTTGTGGGCTCGTAATTCACCCATTGCAGCTGATCACGCTGCTGCCGGTTCCTTTGAGACAGCTATGCAACTCCTTAACCGGCAACTTGGCGCGGTTAATTTCACTCCACTGAAGCCGCGCTTCCTCGAAATCTATCAAGCTTCCAAGACATATCTACCGGCTACCCCAGGGCTACCTCCTCTTGTGAACTACGTACGACGAACCATAGAGGAGACTGATACCCGGAAGGTACTACCGATCATACCGAGAGATCTGGAAACAATCGCTACGGTTGACCTTCAAGAAGGGTACGGTGCGATGCGTTCAAACAAGCTCGAGGACGGCTTGAAAACCTTCAAGAAAATCCTACACTCCTTACTAGTCAACGCGGTATCCTCTCAACAAGAAGTTGGCGAGGCAAAGAAGATCATCTCGACAGCTGCAGAGTATGCCACAGCCATGGCAATAGAGCTAGACCGGAGGACTATATCAACAGAGGGAGATGATAACGTAAAGAGGAGCCTCGAGCTTTCAGCATATTTCACCATTCCGAAGCTTGAAGTAGCTCACCGACAATTGGCGCTCATGGCTGCCATGAAGCTAGCATTCACCAACAAGAATTTCTCGTCAGCCCTCAGCTTCGCCAATCGAATGCTTGCGAATGGTGGTTCTGCGAAGCTGCTAGATCAGGTAACTAAACTCAAGTCAACTTTGGACTTTTGCTAATCGCTAATTTTTTCTAGGCGAAGAAGATAAAGTCTCAATGTGAAAGAAGTCCGCAAGACAAGATCGACATTGAATTCGATCAATTCGCAGAGTTTGACGTCTGTGCGTCTTCCCACACGCCAATATACGGCGGATCCGCGAGTGTTGCATGTCCTTTCGATGGAGCGAAATATCATTCGCAATTCAAAGGACAAGTATGTAAGGTTTGCGAAGTGTGTGAAATCGGTGCTCCAGCAAGCGGTATTAGGTTATTTGCGTCCTGAGCGGAGAGGAACTGAATAGATGTCTTTGACTGCAGCTTACAATAATATATGCCTTACGCTAGGTATGAGCCATGGTTTGCGGTTGTTCTCCTTATGTGCCTGAACTACATGAGCTCAGAACTTCCATCCTGTTCTGGAGCTATGGAAGAATAGTTTTTTGGCCTTCGCGAAGGACCAAAGATTTCTTGACCTCATGTGTGTGGGCTGATCGTCGTATTCAATTGTTCAGGGACTACGGCGGGGTATGGCTATTGATGTAGGGTGAAGGCAGCCTGTGATTGGGGTTCGGGTTGTTCCACAGGGCGAAATGCGGTTATTAAGGACATAGATTACAATATCACACAGCCAATTACACATTATTGTTCGAAAGCACTGAGGATATGTAGAATCTGGATTTTGCCAAGGGCCTAGGCGCATGATAGGGGTTCTAGAGGCTATCCCACCCCATCAGTCCTGTGGCAACTCGCTCAGCCTCAAGTCTCACGCTTCCACAAGAGCAAAGACCACGAAGCCCCCGATAGCGTCCACGACAGGTTATGATTGACAGAACAACCGAGATCACACCCCGCATCACCAGGCAACTTCTTCCCAGCTATTGATCAAGTTACTGCGACCTCTGAGGTTATCTTATGCCACCACCACTGTCGACAGCCTGACACGTGCTTACACCAATCTCATCTTAAGATGACGATCCTATCCAAAGTTGTACCGCTTGTCATCCTTTTCATAGTGCTAGCCGTTGCCGCTTTCATTGGCTATGCCGCATACACAATTGCGACGGATATCGCTGAAAAAACGTCGAAGAAGATGGAGCAGAAGAATATCAGCTTCGGGAAAGAAGGCATGAAGATTGGAGTGAAGGAGGTCAAGACAGAGAATTATGTCGATGCGACACAGAGGTAGGCTATACTTGCTGGGTACCTGAGAGGCCAGCTCTGGCCGAGCTTGAGCGGTCATGGCTCGGAACTTACCAGTCCAACATGCGTCTGTGACTACATTAGGCTAATCGGTCACCTTTGCAGTCTACTCGTCAAGGCCTGGAACTACTCCAGTTGGCCAGCGTATAAATCGCGCCTTTGGAACAAGGACAGTAAGGAAAAAGAGCAGCCACAGAAGGCAAGGACACCGTAAGCCTTGTCATCCCAGCTCTCCGCCTTATTTCAGTACCTCAGTACTACAATGGCTACTTAGCAATTTCTGGCTGACATCTATGTGCGTTTCTGCTCCAGATACACTCGCTCGAGCAGTTCAGGCAAGGCAAAAGCCTAGCGATGCAAAGACGGACTGGAAAACTGTTTGCCATTCAGTCGTTATGATGATTTAAGGAGCAAAATGGATAACGTCACGAGTCGAAGCTTTGAAAGACTGAAATTCAGAGGCACATATTTCATGGAAAGCGGATATCTAGACCGAGATATCCAGCAGCTGATCTATATAGAGGATGTTTTGGTGGGCTACGGTTTCCTCGTTTTGTTATCGCTGTTACGGCCAAATCGTTGCAAACTGAATCCCAATTCAATCATATACCGGGTCTATACGATGCTGGAAGCTCTTTCCGCCCATGAGATAAGAGATAATCAAAGTTGCAGGTTCCTGTGGGCAACTACCCCAGCAGATTCCTGAGAGTTGCCATTCCTTCCCACTTCTCTCTCCAAGATTCGGCTTTTCTCATCAACATAACGCAGACATCCTTTGCTTTTCCTACACTTATTAATTGTTCTTCGCTACCTACTATACCTACATTATCACAATGACGTCTGAACAATCTCCACGTCTACTCAGCGTTCGTGTCAATTCCGATAACGCCGACGCTTTCACCCCACCTCAGATCTACTATGGCCCAGAAAAGCATCCAGAGCGAGGGGAACTGCATGGACATAGGACACATACTTCGGTAGAACCCATTGCTCCACTCAATAAGTAGGCCACTGAACCCGCTCTAGTTGCATGAACCAAGCAATCTTCCTGCTTTCCGGCGGATGAGCCTGGGTAAGACACTGCCGAGTAAGAGTTACAAAGATCCTCTGACTCGAAATCTAGACGACACTACGAGCGAACCTCGTAGGTTTCTGGTCCCTGTAGACTCGACTTTGAAGAGCTTGCTCTCAAGGGAAGACACAGACCAGAACATCCAGATTACCATCGACGACCATGGCCCGAAAGTCCTATCTCTGGGCACTGTGCATTCTCATGGCCATAACCATGTAGACGTCCGCGGAACCTACATGCTGTCAAACTTGCTCCAAGAGTTGACATTAGCTCAAGGTTACGGGAGGAAACATATCGTCCTTGACGAGGCTAGACTGAGTGAAAATCCCGTTCAGAGGCTATCCCGTCTCATTCGATATTCTTTCTGGGATAATCTCACACGACGCATCGATGCATCATCTATTGAGCTAGCCGGGAGAGACCCGAAGGACTGGACAGACGACCCAAGGCCAAGAATCTACGTTCCAGTAAGCTGCCCAGAGCAGGTTCAGTACTATGAACAACTTGCAAAAGACCAGCCCAAGATTCGTCTAGATGTGCAGAGGCTGGCTCCCGAGGATATCACTCCCGAAGGGATCAGGGATATGAATGACAAGCCAGGATTATTGGCACTTGCAACGGAACAATACTCCAATACTAAGACCGGAGCCCTCGAACTGCGTGGTCTACCCTTTGTTGTACCCGGAGGCCGCTTCAATGAGATGTATGGATGGGACAGCTACATGGAGTCAATTGGGCTTCTCGTCAACGAACGGGCTGATCTTGCCAAGGCAATGGTCATCAATTTCTGTTTCTGTATTAAGCATTACGGTAAGATCTTCAACGCCAATCGTACCTACTACCTGGGACGTACGCAGCCTCCGTTCCTTACGGACATGGCCCTTAGAGTCTACGAGACGATCAAACATGAGGCTGACGCCTTGGCGTTCCTTCGAGAAGCCATCCTTGCCGCTATTAAAGAGTACCATACTGTCTGGATGGCCTCTCCAAGGCTAGATCCTTTAACAGGTTTATCACGCTACCGCCCGGAAGGCATTGGCGTTCCTCCGGAGACTGAACCTACACACTTTATCCACATTCTGGAACCGTATGCCAAGAAATATGGAATGTCATGTCCTGACTTCATTCAAGCTTATAATAGAAACGATGGGACTATCAACGAGCCTCACCTCGATGAATACTTCTTGCATGACCGTGCTGTGCGTGAATCTGGGCATGATACTTCCTACCGCCTGGAAAATGTAGCTGCTAACCTAGCAACTATTGATCTCAACTCTCTACTCTATAAGTACGAAATTGACATTGCTCGGACAATAGCTACTCACTTTGGCGGACAGCTTAGTATCCCACCTGAACTGTGCGCCGGCGTTCAAGGGATGAAGCCAAACCAAGTCGAGTCCTCAGCGGCTTGGGATCGACGAGCGAAGAATCGACGTAAGGCAGTCGATCGCTATTTGTGGAACGAAGACGCGGGCATGTACTTCGACTATGATACCGTTAGAAAGGAACAAACTGATTACGAGAGTGCTACTACATTTTGGGCAATGTGGGCTGGACTTGCAACTCCCCGTCAAGCTGCAGCTCTAGTCATCAAAGCTCTCCCCAAATTTGAAGCTTTCGGAGGTCTAGTCTCTGGTACGGAAAAGTCTCGAGGACGGATTAGCATTGAGCGTCCTAGCCGTCAATGGGATTATCCATATGGTAAGGATATATATGCAGGGTCTTCAGCCTTGACATAGCTGACATTGATCAGGATGGGCACCACAACAGATACTTGCTTGGACTGGTTTCTTGCGCTATGGGTTCCGGGAAGAAGCGGAAAGGCTTGCTTACAAGTGGCTTTACATGGTCACCAAAGCATTTGTAGATTTCAATGGCATAGTCGTGGAGAAGTATGATGTGACGCGGCCTATCGATCCTCACAAAGTCGAGGCAGAATACGGCAATCAAGGCAGTGACTTCAAGGGAGTCGCGCGAGAGGGATTTGGGTGGGTGAATGCCAGCTATGTATATGGTTTGACGATCCTCAACACCCACATGAAGCGTGCATTAGGGACTTGCACGCCTTGGGAGACTTTTCGCAAGGCTACTGCATCCGATGACGGACTGTAGCTTCAGCTCTGAGAACTTGGGAACGAGTGGATCCCACTGTGTACTATTCTTACCAAAGTAGTACTGAAGAACCGCGGATAGCAGACATGCATATTATGCACATCAGTGCTTGCATGTGTGTCTTTCTTGACATCTTCAGTGACTTGCATGGCTGCCCTCCATATCTCATTCTGGAACCCAATCAATTGGCACTGCGATAGCCGACCAGAGAGCTGTTCATGCTCACGAAAACCAAGTCTGCAGCACTATGTGATCTCCCAGACATTAGGCAAGCACGCGGACCCCCACTGATCCGGATTGCAGCTATTCCCTCAACAATGCGCTTATAGCTTTGAAACTATAATTCTGTAGATATGCTTGACAGTGATGGTCTATAACATGCGTATGAGACTTGCTCGTCATGGGATCACGTGTCCAACCATGATACGAAGCTTGGCGATGCTTAAAGCCACACGAGATCAAAGGCGAGTCAAAGCGACGGTCCGACTGTTTGCTTAAAACTCCACCACAATAGAACATCAACATCGTAGTAAAGTCCTTGCTTATCGACATTTAGCGATGTTGAATCCTAATTCCGTGGAGGATGGGCTGTGCCACCGCAAGTACCGAATCCTTCGTGCGCTGATTGGTGAGAGTAAATGACTCTGCATGAGGCCCTCCACTCCCGGGTCGAGATTAAAATCGGCACGGCGGGGTTTGCAAAATGGATGGGATGCTGACATTTCCTCCCTCTTCCGATTGCGACGCCGAGGATATCTCTCCTTCTGAATCTTACCTTGCGACATTCGCTGTCGATTGTTCAGCGCGTTTGTATCCAGATTGGGAAAGCTGACTACAACGGCTGCTATGACTTTGTGACTGCAACGCTGGGCGTCCACTTTTGGCGCTGACAACTCGCTTTGAGCGAATTTCACAGTGGTTGGGGGTGAAGGAGTGAGGAAATCAAGATGAGAAGTTTGACATCCATTGCTGTTGTTTGGTTTGCGCAATGCCTGCTGCTGGTGCAGGCTTCTGGGTACGGTGTGCTGCCGCGCGCGGCATCGTCTTCAGCTGCTCCGACGCCTGTATCAGTTAGCCCTTCGCAGAATTGGTATGGATTCATATGCTCCCAAGTCTCAATCGAAGCTGTTGTTCCAGTGCTCTTTATATTCGAGGTTCCTGGCTGACGAGTACTCATTAGGGATGGCGATGACGGTCCGTGGTCCTCCTTCACGATCCAAGTCGGTACACCCGTTCAAGACGTCCGAGTTTTCATATCCTCCAACAATGCGGCTACATGGGTCGTCCTCCCTGCAGGTTGTAATGTGGGGGACAGTGATTGCTCGCAAAATCGGGGGCTCGCTTTCAATCCCAATACCTCCTCGACGTGGAGCATGCACGGGAACTATGAGCTGAGCACAGAACAAAATCTGAACTTGTCTGCCGGAGCGATATTTGGCAATGATACCCTGGGCTTGGGAATACAAGGGAGTGGAGGTCCGGTCCTGCAAGACCAAGTCATTGGTGGATTTACAGATGAAGATTTCTATCTTGGCTATTTTGGAGTGAATTCAGCAGTCATTAACTTCACCAACGCACAATCCCAGCCTAGCTATTTGACAGCTTTGAAGGACCAGAATCTGATACCTAGTGTGAGCTTTGGTTATACGGCTGGAAATCAATATCGATTGAAGCAGGTGCTTGGGAGTTTGACGCTTGGTGGATACGACGCTGGGCGCTTCACTCCAAATGGAATGTCTTTTCCCTTTGCTGACGATAGCTCTCGAAGCCTAATGGTGGGCGTACAGTCGATAAGCTCAACCGATCAGACAGGTACAAACAGTGTATTGTTGGCCTCTGGCGATGGGTTCATGGCTTACGTGGATTCCACGGTCGCTCAGATATGGCTACCACTGGAAGCATGTCAAGCATTCGAGAAAGCATTCGGGATTATCTTTGACGAGACATCCCAGCTGTATCTTGTCAACGGTAGTCTGCATAATCAACTCCAGGCACAGAATTCCAGTGTCACATTTGAACTAGGTGCTGGAACAAGCGGTGGGAAGACTATCAACATCACGCTGCCATATGACAGCTTCGATCTTCTAGTTGAGCCTCCTACCCCTGGAGTGGCGAATAATACTAGATATTTCCCACTACGGAGGGCAGCCAATGAGAGCCAGTATACAATCGGGAGAACCTTTCTTCAGGAAGCGTGAGTAAAGTTCTGAGTCGAAATGCCGAATGAGTCCTAACCCTCCATAGGTATCTTACTGTCGACTGGGAGCGTCGAAACTTTTCAATTTCTCAATGCCTGTTCGATGACAACATGCAGCAAAACCTTGTGCCTATCATGTCTAATGCCACGTCTTCTTCATCAAGCTCAGGTTCGTCGAAGGGAAAGACCGTCGGCATCGCGGTCGCCGTAGTTGTGATTGTCCTTGGAGTCGCTGGCGCTCTGGGCTGGATCTTCTGGAGGAAGCACCAGAAGAGCAAGAAGGCTGCGAAGGGTGTCGAGACGCCTCCAGATGAGGTTGTCCGCCAAGGTTTCGCAAAGGGAGAACTTGACACAGGCAATGATAACCAAAGATTTGAGATGCCGGGCTCCGAACCCGTCAAGCCTCCTCAAGCGAGCCATACACCAAACGGATGGGTGAATGAGAAGGCCACTTATCCCGGAGATCGATCAGGGATGGCCGAAATAGAAGGCGGTGATGTCTCTTCTACTCCAGAGCTGCCGCTCTCGCAAAGACACCAAATGCATGGATTCCACGAAATGTTCGATCCTTCAGCACCTTCGATGGCACCTATAGAGCTTCCGGGGGTAATACCCCAACCAAAAGAGATGGAGGGTTCGAACCCGACCTCACCGGCTTCTTCACCTCGCCCGTCAGCTCGATCGCCTCTTATCAGCCCTAGATCGGCTATGAGTCAGTCATCGAGACCGCGTTCTTGGAAAAACCGCTTTTCGAGACCACAGCCATCACGTGAATCCACGCAGGAGTCGATACCTAGTCAGGTCTCCGCTCCCACATCACCTCCAAACCCTTCAAGGGGTCCACCATCAGCTCCTCCCACGGAGATCTTCAGCCCAGTGTCAAGACGCGGCACGGGCACTTTCCGGTCGGATAATGAAGGACCAGCATCGCCTCGTGCGGGCCCAATATTGAGTCCTATATCACCTGATGACAATCCACGGCCGAATCGGTCCATGTTCGAACGCCTGAGGAGGGGCACGAATGAGCAAATTCAGTGATCTATAGACTAGGTTGCACACGGAGTAAGGTACTGGAAACGATAGCTGAAGGAGTTTTTGGCAGCGTGAAGGATTCCCGAAAACGTGCATAAAGGATGGTAGGATTTCGGTGGAATTGGATAGCATGACCAAAAGATTACGATTATTTTTAATTGATCTTTATCCCATCTTCATTGCTTATTCCCGTGTACACCTACTTCATCGCCTGTTTAAGCGCGATTCTCATAATGCCGATGCTTGAGGGTTGTGTGACTCTTTGCCCCCATATTTCCATTCCCAACTTACACACTACTGTGATCGTGACACAGGATCAAACGATCAAACGGCTTTGCTAGGGAACAGACTTCCAAGCTTCCCATCGCATCTATGTCTAGAATTTTCTAGTCTCGGCCAAGATGGCCGGATGGCCGGGTCGCCGCCATCGCCGCCATTACGGAATCATGCAGCATGGTGGACGGTGAGCCTTGATTCTATAGTGGCTGGACGATTAGCCTTTTCCTGCACTAATTGTCTGTCAAGCTAGCCCCTTCTCAACCCTATGCATATCTGGGGGTGGGCATGGCGTACATGGCAAAGCCTGGCCATTATCGCCGTCTTTAGGATCCTAGGATACCATGTGCGTAGGGTGGCAGAGACGAAGAGAAGTTGTTGCAAGGATGTCGACCTTAAATCAATGATCCTGGCTCTTCTGGGCTTGTGGTGGCACGGTGCAGGACGCCTCGAGAAAAAGAAAGAAAAAAAAGGCAAAAAACAGCCTCAGCTGATGAAACATTGCATCGCACTAAACGCTGAACGAAGCTCACCCATCGAGACGATCTGAGCGAGACGGCAGGAACCTTCTCCATATTGTATAATGTACCCCAAAGTGCGTTGATGACTGACTAACGGGGAAGTTTGGATATTTTACGTTCTCGAGCAAAAGCTAATAGCGAACTCCGTCCTACATGCTTTTCACCATCATAATGCAGGTCAACGCAAACTATGTAGGATCTAGAACCCCATTCGATCTCTTATACGAAGTGACACTATAGTCGAGCCTGTTAGAAAAACTTCCGCTCCCTTGGGGTAGTGCACATGCAGCAACAGCACTGAAAAAAACAAGTGGCGCACCTCGTGTTCGTCAAATTCTGAAGTCTAAAGGATCTAATACACCCCCCACACGAATGCAGGTACGCGCCAACTGCAGCTCCTCCATGCCGCTGCCATGTGTTGGTACCTTGACTACTAGAAAAATATTAGCACTTTGCAACATGTACCACATTCATCAAATCGCTGCAGGTGACCATCGCACAGAGTAGGATGGAAATTGTTGGCTCGTTATCTCTGGTTTTCTTCTTTGGCTTAGAGAAGGCCGAGATACGGGAATAAGACCAGCGTTATTAATGAAACACTGCTGATCCAACTGTCAGACCGTTCACGGGAGGGTTTCGGGACACAGATATAGTTCGGGATGCGAAAGTTGGGATGATCATACCCTACTCCGTAGTTCTACACGTCCGCACTGTCAAGTTCGGAGGGTTAGGGATCAACAAAGCACACGGCTCGCATCGACACAAAAGGGGTCTTGTCCTTTAACGGCAGCTGCACGTAAGGTGTACAGCGGTATGGGGCTATCAGCATCCAGTAGGCAAAGGGACCCAGCCGCTGCCAAGACGTCCGAGACGGGGCGCCAGAAGGAGGATGAGACCAGATCTCATCGGGAGCACGTGTGCAGCCGGTCTTACCTAGCTGGGACTGAGGATGCGAGATCGTCAGGAACCAGGAGCACAAGGTTGTATCAAGAAATGCGGAGAGGAGGCGCGGGACAAAGGCACTCAGGCACTCTTTGTCGCCCGGCCCACTTGTTAGGTATTTTTTGCAGACTATTTGCTGCCTCACTGCCTCACTGACGCAGGAACAGCCGAAGATGTGCGACAAGGTGCAGCAGCCCAATAATGTACCGTAACAATAGCCCATAGACTCTGCATTCGGAGTAACGGAAGCCCATCCCCCTGTAAAGCGTGCAAAATCTCTCATTGTTGCTTTAGCTCTGCTGCGCTGCTCAACTAGGGCACGCCTACACACATGGGAAATGAGTACATCTGGCCTCTTCTTCCTTACATGAATCTTATGTCAACGCCACGAAACCACAGTCGTACAATGACCGTAATAAGCAGCAGTAATATTGATTTCAGGGAAGGGTTCCGGAGGTAATGCCTCTCTCTCACTGCTGATGACCTCAGACCTAGGGCGCCACTGCTGGGTTGGCTTGCACGACTAGGTTATGACGGATCAGTAGTGTTCAGCTGCCAAGGGAACAGCGTGCTGATTGCGACGTGACGCTCGGCGAGCTTGAGAAAGCGGGTGTTTCACCCCAAGAATCAGCGATGACAACGAAACCAGCGAAACGCCAGACTACAATACTGGCCAATGGGACCATGACAGGACAACGCTACACTTGGAGCGAGAAGAGCGGAATGGACCGAATAGGGGGGCCTCTTAGGGGCTCTTAGGGGCTCTTAGGGCGCTTTCGTCCCTTGTCGTTCCTCGTTTGGACGCAAAGGGAAGGATTAACGAGTCAGAGGGAGTCAAAACGAGAGCCCCCGGATCCCAAAATAGCGCCCCTAGTAGCCCAGCATAATCAGCTACTGCACCTCACGCATCTCAACCTCACTTCCCCTAAACCCTTCCCAGCTATCCCATCACTTCCAGCTACTCCTCTCCAGTATGACCACAACACTTAGCTGCCTCCCTATCGACTAACACTACATGCCAAAACGCATCGTGTTTCATTATGTCTTCGGCTCTCTCCGTGAGTCCGTGGGTTCACTGGGCCAAGAGCTCCTCTCTAGCCACCATCTCGATTCCTTCCACTACCTGCCTCTGGCCGGCCTTCTTGTTCCTCTTCCATAATCCTTCCCGCACTCTGCCACACCACACTACCACATGTCCGTCAGCATGGGGAAATTAAGGAGCTTGGGCCATGGCAGAACATGGCCCGTACACTGCAAGGCTACGTCGTTGATAACACCGTCAACCTACCCCCCGGCTTCCCAACTTTGCCTGCGTAGCATTTAGTCTCAAAAGGACCTGCACTGCCGCGATATAAATAACTGCGCCCTCTCATCATGCTGAGTGTTTCTCGAAGCCCTACGTGAAGCGAAATTGCATTGTCTCAAAGAGGCATAGGTTTTTCGTCGGAGAGCTCTTTGCCGCTCTTTTCAGTCCCAAACTAGGCATCGTTCGTACCTCGGGACTACCGTTTGTCACCCCACCAAAGCGTGCTCGTCTGCGAGGCGCATGGTGTAGATCTCTGATGACATTATCTTTTTACTTTTACAAACACATCCTGCTGAATATACATAATAATTAGTGTTCTCAAACACCGCACTGTCATTTCTATGGATAGCCTACGGTGGTTACATAATACAGCATGACTGTTGTGGGCTGAGAAAAATTTTTGGGCATTCAGGTCAATACGACGGTCGTTTCCAACATCATAATATAATTCTAGTACAAGGCTGCTGTACACCTCCCCTATCACATTCATTAACTGATTCCTTCGGCCCCACACCAAAGCTGTTATCCCAGTCATCGGATTAGGAAGATCTTTTTGGGGGAGGATATATTACGTCCGGGCTCGCACAAGGCGCAGAATGTCAGAGCAACAATTTCAGTCATTACCATACGGGCCCATTCAACCAAGAGTGGGACAAGATCACCTCTCCCAGTCCGCGCCGTCATCAACTCCAGAAGTAGCATCGAGATCCTCCATTCCCTCCCGGCGACGCCGAGCCTCCTCCATATCCCCTAGCAATACTATGTCCACTGAGAAGCCCAGAGAATCTACCAGGCAGCGTCAGAAGCCGAGGACGATGCCTTATAGAGGTCAGGCAGGATCATCGAAGGGGACGGGTACGATACCAGACCCAGGGCTTCTAAACCCGGCAGAGGAGATCACATATACCCCAACCACGCATCGTATAAGTAAGGCAAAGAAAGGGAAAAAGGTCCACGCTTGCGAGTATCCGGGATGTACAAAGGTATGGGTCAATTATCATGGAAGTTCAAGGCTTAACTAAGGCTATATAGATCTTCACTCGAGCAGAGCATCGCAAGTATGCCATCCAAAAGTGTAGTCAATGACGTCTATAGGTGGCTAACAGGTTGCAGGCGCCATGAGGCAAACCATAATACTTCTCCAGCTTTTCAATGTGAAATAGAAGAATGCCGCAAACCCTTTCAGCGTGCAGACTTATTAGCGCGGCATATGGAACGACAGTGAGTCGCCTGTGATTTGCGTCCAGGCACACGAACTGAGATAAACAGACACAATATGCCATCGGCTGAGGCCTCTGCCTTTCGAAGTCAATACCGGCACGGCTCGATTAGTGACATGTCAAGATCGCCCAGAGGCAGTTTCAGCGCTTCTGGCATGGGTCAGCCGGGAACAGCAACAGCATCATCTCTGCCACAGCCCTCGGGGACCATGTCTATAGGCTCAATAATTGAGCCGAACATGAGAAGCGACTTTAAGAGCGAGTTTTCGTCTCATGCTGGGCCGAGTATACATGAGCTTCCTCATGGTCCCATAGGTACGGCACCACGCAGTCTGCACCCGGAAGTACTCTATGGCCTAGCACCTTCTGGAGATTCTCCTTTGTATTCATCGTCTGATTCTTGTTACTCCCCTCTTTCAGGAATCTCAGACTACCTGCAGCCTCCAGCTGTCACTCAGCCTTTTTATGCTCAGGATATTATTCAGCGACCTCAGTCTACATCTATCGATAATTGCTTTCAGCCGATCATTCAATCTCCGATGTCTGCTGGGCCTCCTACCCCAGCTTGGAATCAGCAGTATGATCCTACAGCTCTTGGATTTGCCCCTGAGGTACAGTGCCTGCCTCCGGTAAGTGACTGTCATGAGCAAATTCTTGTGCGAAGGCTAATACTTTGGCCTTAGCAACGTCAATACCAATTTCACACTCCCTCATGGGCAGGTGCGAATGCATCACATACCTACGAATTGAACGTTCACTCACAACAATCTTGGCCAGGCCAATACATAGGTCAGCCCAATCACAACGCCAACCGCTATGAGATCATCCCATGACGACTTTCTACGACGCTATACTATCAAACCTCTATATATTAAGGCCATAAGAACGGCAATCTAATCTGTAATGTCTCTCTGTCATGGCATGTTATGTCTACCATATACCTTTTGTACTACTATCTACGACCGGACTTACGACTCACGGCACCACTTTCCTTAAAGTTATTGCATTGTATTGTATGTCATTTAGCGAGCGTTTTGTGATGTTTCGGACGGTGTTATGTGTAAGATTAGAAGAACATTTTGAGATGACACTGACTCAGCGATTGTTTATCTACCTCTTCTCTAAGCGAAATTCTATTTCCGCTTCTGTAATAGTAATAGTAAACTTTATTGGCAAGCAAGATACAGCTCCAAAAGACCAACAGGTCACTGATGATTCATGAGTGACTGGCCCCTTTGCCTTGTAAGCCCCGGACGTGGAGATTCGATATGAGAGGCTCTATGGGAATTTACTCTAGAGGCTTGGCGTAAGGCCAATTCCTGGGCTGTTTTAGACAACAACTGGTCACACAAGGTCACACACTCCTACAATTGCAAAGACTTAGTCAATCGGCCAGAATAGCACCATACAGTCAGGGAACTTAGCAAGCGCGCTGTAACACGCCCCTCACTATATCTAAATCTAGGCGTCGGAGTGGCTGAAACCTCGCGCAATACTACCTCGGAGAAAGCTGGCAGAAAAGCCACGGAGAACGGGAGAAGAAAGGGAAAACCCCCCACGGAGTAACAACGGAACAAACATCTACTCAGGAAGTCCTTTCAGATACCACGTTGTTGGTTTGTCAGCCTGTCTCACATGCCTGCCTTCTGCATGAGATCACGGGCATGGGCCCCCTTTACGGTTGATAAAGAGAGATCTACGGAACAACGACAGGCACGCGAAAAACTTCCGTCAACTGTAGCACGCATGTGCAATTGGAGTTACATCTTGAATTCCCCGGCGGACACTAGGTGGCAAGCTGAGACTTCTGACCTCAAACAGCGTATTATTCATCGAACGAAACCCGACCATTCGAACAGGGAGAGTGAACCCAGTGTAAGACATCCATGAAGCAAACTTGTGAGTGGCTTGACGATCAAACCGCTCCTTAGAGGGTTACAATTGCAGGCCTCCATCGCGGTCGTTTTTCATTTCTGCACTAACGTATGCCTATCTCGAGGGTTCAGATACTGGCTTCCCTTCAGCTCTCCTACCCGTGTCGTTGACCAGCTTACCGAGCCATGCACCAGTCCATCTTCCTGACCCTTTGCTCCTAGGAGCGGCACACTTTGACTCTTCACTGCTTTTGTCACTCCCTCCCAGCTTCTTTCCTTCAATGACTCATCGTACTCTGTTACCTGTTCTTGTATAGATGCAGAGACCGGCATGCTCGGGCTTCGGTCCGCTATCATGATATCTGTTGGTCGCCCCGATGGGTCACTTGGCCCTTCTGACAGATTCTCATACCGTCGAGCACCTTCATGATACGCTTTTGCTTTGGTCATAGCATTCTTTCCTGTGAGATTAAAATACTTCGGCGACTTTGGCCGCTCTTGCTGGTGCTGGTCTTCCCTAGTGTCCTCTACACAGCTCTCCCACCCTGCTCCTCCTATAGTATCCTGCAGTTCCTGAGATTGGTCCTCATCGACGTGTTCGTTTGTCATAAGGGACCTTGGCAGGTCCGTGAAGTCTCCTTCCTCAGTATCGGCTGTCAGGTCGATACTGCGGCTAGGCAGCTGTGACACGGCTTTCTTGAATCTATGGACTTGTTCGGCCAGTGAGATGTTCGGGTCTTCTCGTCTAAGTTTGTTGAAAAGAAGAACTTCTTGGTAATGCTGAGTGTTATCGATGGCATTGAGGCTGGTTCTTAGTTCAGAGAGTTCTTCATCGTTTTCGTGAAGCTGAATATGTGCGCCTTCTTGTGTGATGTTATAGACTTGGCCGGGACTGAGATCTTGCCCTTCGTTCATGTTGACTGAGGTACTAAATGCTTTCCAATTAGCAACTCCAAGGGCATAAGCTGCTTTGAGCATTCATGCATCGAGCGGTTGGCTTCCAAGCAGGAGTCGGACATTGAGGTGCACTTTCGGGTAGCCTCAAAGTCGCCTTCGAGTCCCCCTTGGGTTGAACGTAGCTCGACGGAGAACAAACTTGACGATGTTTGAAACCCGGAATAAATGGTCCTAGATTCAGCAGTCCGATTGAAAAGCAAGTGCATTATCAACATCGACAAGCTTCCCAGTACTAATAGAAGAGGACTAATATTCAGATCACTATCTTCTACTGCCGGCAGATAGAACATGCCGATGTTACCCCTGGCCAAAATTTGGTAATTGAATGGCTCAATTCGAGTCACACGAAATCGATTAACCTTACCAAAAGAGTACAGGAAAGTAAGAAGAAATTACCTCAACCAAGGCATACTATAGGCTGCAGCCCCTAAGAGCGTGCAGAAGAGGTATGATCTTCGACCTTTTTCCGGCGCTGAAATTCTGGAGCATGGTAATGAGAATCAGGGCTACGCTCGCCTTCTCCTGAACACAAGCCAGCTAACCATACCCTCTCAATCGCCCGACATGCTCCCGTTCTTACTAAATAAATTAATCATTCCAACCCTTCCGGACTCCTACCTTTGCAGAATCGCCCGTTCTGACCGCCAATCCCACAGCCCTCGGCATGGCCGATACCCCAGCTATATCGAGTCACATCAGTCACACTAAACCATCCACCCATTTCACTGGTAAACCGCCATAATGGAACCTTCACGGGGAACACGGTTGCGGCGCTGCTCGACCACATCAGCGGGCCCCATCTCAACCCCAGCGCCCGGGGAATAGGTGCGGCTGCATCCGAATGCGAGGCTAAACCCTCTCCGCAATTGGTCCAGGCTGATTTCTTCAAGCGAACTGCACGTGTGACTGGCTCCAAAGGTTAGTAGTGCATGCGCTAACACGTCGGTATCCACTTTCCATCACCCGCCTGCTACTTCCGGATCTTGGATGGAATTGTGTGCATACGGTCGGCCTGATAAACAGGCAAGCGTGTTGATGTTGCTTTCTTTTAGTTCTCGGCACAATGTCTGAGGTTGCAGTTTGGCTTGAGGAGGTGGCTTTCTTGCCAACAAGGGCGGGGTACGGGAGCTTCGATGGGCACACCTATATGAGCAGCGTTGGACAACTGGAGGGAAAGAGAGATCCTCAATCGATCTAACCCCCACTCCGCGTCAAGTTATCGCCGCAACGCAATCTATTATAAAGAAGATACCAACCCGCCGGGAGTACTACAAGCACAAGGAAGGATCCATTACCGTACCCTCGGGATTCTCGTGGCTTTGGACGGCTTGTTCCCTCCATTGCTATAGCAGTGACTAAAGCATCTAGCATTGAACAGGCAAGTGCCCATTACCGTGCTCCCGGGGTGCTCGTAGCTCTGGGAAGGCTTCCTCCTCCTAGTTGACGTGGCCAGGGACTGCTGAAACAAAAATTATCAGCCCTGACGTAAGACGTCCACCAGTTTACAGAAACGGCCCATTACTGCACCATCGATAGTCTCGTGGCTTCAGGATGGCTTCTTTCCTTTGGATAACAAGACAAGAGACTGCAGGAACAAGACTCATTCAGCATTAGCGCTATAATCAACCATGGGACTGGGAATGTGCCCATTACCGTACCCTCGGGACGCTTGTCGCTTTAGACGGCGTCCTTCCCATCTTCGATGGACCTAATAGGAGTCTAAGACATCCCAAGTGTATTAGCGAATGGCTCGGTACCATCCTCCCGGCTTCTCATCGCTTCGAAACGGCCTTTCCCTTCCCCCCTCCGATTGACCTGACAAGAGATCGCTGGAGCAAGACTACCTTAGCCAGCCCTCGCATAAGCCATCCACCACCATTTGGGATGAATATGACCCTTACCACAATCCCGGATTCTCATGGCTTGAAACCCGCCTCTTTCACCTCCTACCAACCTGACGCACCAAGAGACCGCCGGAAACAACTCAAGACGAGCTCTGGAATAGCTCACATCACCGTCCCACGATCCAGGTACCGAATAAACAGTCCCTTACCAAATCCTGAAGAAAGAAAAACCGCCTCCTCCATCTTCAGATTCGTGGACACCACACCAGCAAACCACAAGAACCAAACCAACAAGCTCTACCCTACCTAGCCCAGCACGATCCGCCAAAGCAAAGCAAAGCCATCCATACGCCACCCTAGGAACCCTGCTGTCTTCCTCCCTCCTGGTTACTAACCCAACCACAGATTTGGGGAAACAAACCCAGCCCAGCCCAGCTCAGGCTTAGGGAAGGCTACTAACTAGGACTTGAGAGTAGAGCAGAAAAGAGATAAGATGCAGAGAAAAAGGGGCCCAGGGTCGGAGGTTAACCATGATAATGTAGATACAGTTTATATCTAAGTAACCAAGGAAGAGAGGCGGAAAGAAAGCGGGAATGAAGATACCAAGAACGAAGCAGGTTTTTTCCTTTCATCTCATATTGAAATAACACAAATTTCATACGTGAAATCAATTGCCGCAATATACAAGAGACAAAGCCCACACCGGGCATGACCTCCCAAAACGCCGTCGCTGCAGGGAAATCATACATATCATATCATATCCATCATCTCACCATCACATACATCAATAAATAAATGAATACCTCAATCATACCCTTCTAAACGCCCCCAACCTCCCCCAAAACCCCTCCCCACTCCTCCGCCCTCCACCTCCCCTCCACCTCCCTCCCCAACCCCCTCTCAACCACCTCTCCACGCCCCTCACCCTCCCCGCACCATCCCCTCTCCTCGCAAATTCCAAAGGCGTCCCCTCCCTCGCCGCGCCCAGCCGTTGCATTTCCATTTTACAACACGCATAAGGGCTTTCGCCCAGCGCAGCGAAAAGAAGGGTAGTTGCTAAGCTGAAGACGTCGGAGGCGTAGGTGGCGATGGGTTGGTTGGAGCGGGCGAGAGCGGAGAGGAGTTCTGGGGCGGTGTATTCGGGTGTTACGGCTGAGATGAGGGGGGGGGAAGGGGGGGAGGGTGAGGTTTGGGGGGGAGGATGTGGGAGGAGGAGAAATCGCAGAATAAGGGCGTTAGGGTTTGGGTTCCTTCGGAGGAAGGGGAGGCGGAGGGGCGGAGGAGGATGTTAGCGGGTTTGATGTCGCCGTGGATGCAGCGGTGGGAGTGGAGGAAGGAGAGACCGGCGACGAGGGAGGTGGAGAGGTGGTTCCATGTGGGGAAGCCGAGGATGGGATCGAACATGTTTTTTGTGGTGAGGGGGGTGGTTTTTTTGACGGTTTGGGCGTGGATTTCGAGGGAGAGAGGGAGGGCCGTGAGGATTATAGAGTGGGTTGCGGGTTCCCAGCCGTGGAAGGGGACGATGTGGTGGGTGGAGGCAGGTGGATGGGAGTGGAGGTAAGTGAGGATGCGGGCTTCGCTTTCGAGGATTGGGTAAGCGTCCCGGCGAGAGGGTTTCTTTATGGCTAGAACTTTCTGGTTGGTGTTGGGGTCTTGCTTGGCGCCATTGAGCGGTGATGTTGGAGGACTTGGAGGGAGGGTTGGTGGTTCGGGGATTTCGCTGGCGAGGTAGACCGTGCTCCATACTCCGTATCCTAGCTCCTCGTGGAGGGTGTATCGTTTTGTATACAGCTTCGGTGACGAGTCTGGTACTGGAACCTCCTCCTTTGTCTGCTCTGCCATAAAATTCAGTATATGTGCAGGCTTCGCGCCTAGGTTCACGCCAATGGAGGATAGCGATTCGATGCCGTCGACACTGATGGAGGCTCTCTTGTCGCGAGGCCGTTGAGGTGTAGCTGGGGGTGTAAGCGCTCCATTCTCGCCGAGTTGTGGTATAGTTGCTGGCGATGTCTTCGTCGTGGTAGGCTTTGGTTTCTGGTCCATGGGCAGTGCAGATAGCGGTGCCAACGCTGGACGTGTCGCTGGGGTAAGCGTTGAACTCGTCACTTGACTGGTAAGAGGAAGCCAGGGCTGCTTGTTCTCAGGAATTGTAGGCTTGGACGCGTCCATGTTTGGAGGTTATGGCCGTCGAAACTATTGTATTGAAGCTACACCCTCGAGGGTTTTGGTGGAAGAAGGACTGCTTTCTTTCGCGTTTGGCTGCGAATTTGGAATAGGATATGGGTTGTCCAGGCGATGATTGGCGAAGAATGGAGAAGCAAAGGCGCAGGAAGAGCAACTTTTATACGATTGGAGGGGGTGGTTATTCCCCAGCATTTCTTCGACGCATGTGAAATGACATGGTGGTGCCAAAAGTGGATATCGCCCACGGCTCCGCATCTGTTCCAAACTTGAGAATTGTGGAGAGGCCCTTTTTCAAGAGTGGTTCTGGCTCTGATTGAGCGTGGAAGAGCAAGTACTCGTAAGGGAAGAATGAGATCACGGCCAAACTATGGGCTTTCGTCTCGTATGGTGCTCATGGCAAGAGTCGCCAACGCCCATCGGCGCAGCGCTGTCTACTTGGACCAAAAAAACAGCTGACAGGTTGCTGTCAGCGAGGCGCATGCTGAATGGCACGCCTGTGTTTTGTACCAAGTACGAGGAGAGTATTTATTGCGGACGCCAGCGAATACTCGTAGAGAGATTAATCGCAGCATAAATCTGACGCTACTGATTGGTCCCCGACTTGCACGTGCGAGGATGCGTCGATCAGCCCTTAGGGTGCCTTAAACTGTCAAAAAAAAAAGATTTAGGTAAGCGACCTTCGAGACTTGGCATACCAGTGCTTCCCTTCTTTCTTTCTTTCTTTCTTTCTTTATTTCCTGAGGGTGGTTTGGAGAAATTGTTACAAGGAAATAATCGACAGCACCATCGGAGCGAGTACCAATCTTGTGCCGGTGCATTGTCGCCATACCTCATCCAGCACACACTCTCTCAAGCCGACCCTCCATTCGCCCTCAGGACTTGTCCGCTTACCCATCCACTCTGTCCCCCACTCAACCAAACAATCACCTCTGCGACTTCCTCTGGCCTCCCAATTCGTCCCGTCGGACTAAAACCTGCAATGACTTTCAAAATCTGCTCTGTCTTGCCTTTGTAGAACATGTCTGTGCCAGTCGGGCCTGGTGCCACTGCATTCACGCATATGCCCTTAGTCAAAAGCTCTTTGGACATGACCCGTGTCATCTGCTCAATGGCTCCTTTGCTGGCAGTGTAGAGGAGGTAGGGAGGGGTGACGACTTGTTGAACGCATTGAGAGGTGGAAATGAACACGATATGTGAACCGCTGGGCATATGTGGCGCTGCTTTCTGTTCAAATTCAGCATCCGGCATTTGGATTAATCGAATAGGGCGAAGGACGGCTTCAAACCTGAGCAAGAAAATATGGCCCTTTAATATTAAGTCGCATGAGATTATCAAAGTCCTCCTCCGTGGTATGCTCAAGGTCTCTCATCAACAACATCCCCGCGCATGGAATGAGGATGTCGATCTTCCCAAAGCGTTTCACTGTCTCAGAGATCATGTGTTCGATGGCAGAAATACTTCCTGCATCGCCTTTGATAGCTAGAGCCCGGTCGTCACCGATCTTTTTGACGATCTCGTCGGCGGCACTGGAGTCGGAGGAATAGTTGATTACCACATTGGCACCATGTTGGGCGAGGAGGAGAGAAGTAGCAGCGCCGATACCTTTGGAGCCGCCAGTGACCAAAGCTGTTTTTCCAACAAATTGTGAAGACATTGTGCTTGAATATACTAGATGACTGTAGAATACTTGGCCTTTCCAGACAAGGAGGCTTGGTCAGAATGAAGGTGTGTGCGGACTTGTCTGTTGACAGTCTGCCATGGCATTAGCTCCCTCTTATATCTTGCGTATAGTAGTCCTTTCTGACCCTCGGGTCCGAAGACGGAGTTTACTGTCTTGCTTGAAGGGCAAAGCCGATGGATCGCCAGTGGGATTCAAACAAAACCGCAAAAGCCTTTCGTTAACGCCGCTTTCCGCGCTTTCGAATCGCGGCCGAACTTCCCATTGGATAGCTACACTGTTCGGAATGTCACAATAAGTAGTGCTATTAAATTAGCATGACTTTATCTCCGTCTTTTTTACCCTACATCCAGCTGCTTCAGTCCGACATTTAGGCATTCATACAGCGTTTACTCAAAAAGGGAATATGCTTGCAACATGAGCGTGACAAGATCGTATTGTGCTTTCACTGCTTGTAAATATATACTATCGTCGACCCAAATGTCTTGCCTCCTTCGCTTACTTCCCAACCAGCATTACTTCTGTATGCCAGAGCATGCACAACAGCCATCTCGCCCTCCCATCCGCTGAAAAGAAGCAAAGCGACGCGCTTTGCAGCTTGTGAATCCGAGTCGAGTCCAAATAGCTCCTAACAGACTAGGGCAGGGCACAACAGCATTCCGAAGATGTGTGACGGTGATAGCGGTGTATCTGGCTCTGTGCTGTGATCGACACGGGGTTTCTGCTATCGAATGTGCTGCAGATTTATGGTTCTTTCGCATCCCAAAGTATGAGTCTGATGATGTGACTCTAAGTGTTTCTGATATATGTACGATTCGGTTGCCCAGTCACCAAATGTTTGGCGTTCGCATTCTTGGTTCGGATTATATTGAGCTTTCGGGTCGATATAAAAGTGTCAAACTGCCGAAGAGATATGCGGTGCTTCTATGTACGTATCTCCTGTTCATAGGCTCCCAACTCCGAAGACATGTCCACTGCATTCAAGTATCAGAGAGACCATGAGAAAGCTTTAGATCCTGGAAGCTTGGATCATCGTGATGGCGAGGATCAAGATCCATTTGAGTTGGAGTATAGCTAAATCTGGAGCTAAAAATGTGCTGGCCCAGCCCCTCTGAAGATGACAGCTTAGGAGCTGCAAGATGATGATGTAAGCCCATGTGATGGTGGTGCAATGTAAGATGGTGTCTCAAAGGTTGGGCCCAGGTCTGTGAGAACGCAGCCAGTAGGTTGACACACAGGACGAGGATGGAGAGATACATTGTTTTTGGGTTTTCTCAGAGGAGATACTTCGCAGTGAGCAACGGGGGAATGCAAGAAGAACATGGATACCAGGCCTTTAAGTAGGCTGGGAAACTATGTGTTGGCCTGTGGTATGCGGCACCCGCCAGCATTCCAGACGATGGCAGGAATTGTATGTCTCAGATAGCTCATGGGCTGGTCATATAGCATCTTTGCTTTGAGCTGTGGGACCTGGACTGCGTGCAGGCAAATTGATAGGCTGCCGTACTCTGCATTTCTTCCCTAAAAGGCGCGTCGGCACTTACCAAACGTAGATGAAACACTTAATAGCGAATACACAAGTGTTGCCCGCAAGAACTTCCGACACGCGTGTAAATGGCATTCTGATAATGGATTGATGAGGAAGTTGGAAGATGGCAGATTCCGAGCCGTCGTATATCGACTATGAGACCTTTCTTGATCCAGACTTTTCACCCACCGCGTTCGCTAATTCCTTGGTCCTTGCGACCAACAACCCTTCCGACACACCATTGGATCTGACTACACCACTTTCGAGAGTACTCTTCGATGTCCAGGAGGTCGATACTCATATACATAATTTGACTACCAAATCTGCTCTACCTTTGCTGAACTACACGAAGGAGCAAGATGATGCTGGCCATCGCATTGTCAATGATGTTGAAGCACAGGTTGCCAACCTCACAGAGGGATACCGGGGATTAGAAAGGGAAGTTATACAGCGGTATGAGGCCGCAGATGAGGTCAGAGTCGCTGTGGAACGGCTATGGCAGACGGTGAAGATCGGGCGCGCCGTAGGGAGATGCCTACTTCTGGGTCGACAGCTTGAAGCCCAGATGGGCGAAGTGGGCACTGCTACTGCGGGGAAAAAGGAGGACCATAGGTCTATGATACGTGCAGCTACCACATTATTGACCATCAGGCAACTGCTCGCAGCTTCTGGCCCCGAGGAGGAGGGCGAGCACCTCTCACGCATTCACTTGATAGCCAATCTACAAAATTCGCTACTCGCTTCCACTGATACAGCCCTTCAGAGTCGTGGACAACAAATCATACGCGAGTTCTCTATGTCTTCGCTTGCTCCATCACCGAGTGGTCCTGCCACCTATGCTCAGTCAGAGGAGACGAAGGCGCGTACCACCTCCGCCCTCTTAACCCTCCATCTACTCTCGCCACAGCTTGTTCTGTCTGCTCTCCAAGCCTACCTACGAACAGCCCTGACATCCTCTCTGGCCTCTATCGCCCGAGCCCTTGCCAATCTACCAAATCTCGATCGTACTCTACTAGAAGTATCTGCACGCTGTCAGAATATCGTCGCTCTCGAGTCCTTGCTTGAGAGCGTAAAGCCAGCTGCAAATCCCGTGAAGGACCCAACCAACGGCGAGAATGGACCACTCAATTTCCTAGACCCGTTGCTTGCAGCATTGGACACCTCATCGCTACCTTCGTACTTTTGGCGAAGTCTTGCTGAGGGTCTTGCAGGACGAGTTTCAGATCTGGTAGCTCGAGGAGGCGTAAATGCAAGGACATTGAGGAGCCAAAGAGAACGAGTGAGGGAGAGCATCCGGGACTGTGTGTTCAAAGGTAGCCAAGGGCCTGGAGCATTACGAGGCCGAGAAGGCGCCTGGGAAAGAGAAGCGGCGGTTATGGTCGGGAGCGTTGTTGGAGCATTGGGAAGGTAACATCAGGATCATTCTTGGTGAAGTCCAGGTCGGGACTTCTTTGAAGCTGGCCCTTGCCTTTCCAACATCATGTACACGAGCTGCCAAATATGTCTCTGATATACGAAGTGGCACGACCGTAGCACGTAAAGTAACCGTGCCTTAGTCGTTCAGCTGGAATTAAGCCTTAAATCCTAGTGTGGAGTAGTAGTCAAGATCTTGCCTTTACGCACACCGACGATCTGCAAGATTGGCCGCCGTAGAGGCCGTAAGAGGAAGATCATCGACGCCCTTGACGGAAGACAGTTTGGACGAAAGACGCAAATTGAGCTGGCGGCTTATCGTTATCGATAGAGGAGAGCGCAGAGTGGGGAAATGCGATCTACCGGGCAAGCTTGGACATGAAGACCGAGTACATATTGAATACTCTGCACGGACGAACACGAGCAGCGAATAAGCAGGTGGGTGGGATCCATGTATCTATGTACCTGACAGCTTCCCTAGACCAGCCCTTGCATCATGCAGGTGAGGGGCTTAACAAGCTCGGGCATGGGCATGGGCATGGGCATGGGGGGGGGATGAGCATAGGGGAAAAAGTATCCGTTGGTTCATGCGTACCACTCTTTATTCAGGCTGCTGACCGCCGCACTATTTCGCATGACTTTGGACTTTGGTATTGCCGCCGAGGCTCCTCCGAGAATATATGCACACTACTCACACATCCACGCTGTATAGCTCCGTTTCATGCCTAGCCCGTGGGGTATCTCTGCCCATTCATCCCGCCAATTTCCTGTAATGGGGCAAAAGGCGAGCCAGCGCCCCATTGCTTTGGATCTGGCAGGAGCAGTCAGTCCGCCCGCGGGAATGTAACCATATTCTACGCAATTGCAGCAATTGCAATGCTTTGCGGCTGAACGATTTCTGGCTTGGCTATCGTATATTACCACGGCTTGATGCGTCCTCGGGACGTTTCGTGACATGGCATTTTAGCCGGCAGTGTGAAGATTGACAGGCGCAGAGAGGTGCAAACAGTAAACATATTTCAACAGTTCCCCTCGTCTTGGCCTGGTGTGGCTTTTTATCTTTTTATACCCTAAAGTATGACTCGTAAGCAGGTATACTATAGGTGGTACCTTGGTGGGCCAGGGGCCTAGTTGGCGTGGAATGCCCGGCCACCGTCACGCCTAGCCCGTCCCTACGAGATCCTTATGCAACTCGATTGCGACACCCCGCCATCGCTCTATGAGCCTCTCTTTCATTCCACCACATCCCACATCCTACTCTATCTACTCTTTCTTACCTATTCACTCTGCCCACTGTCCTCGTCATTCCTCCCTCGGAATCACGACCATCCGTTTCAAGGACTCTCGGTGTCCAGGCTGATATTGGATGCGTCCGTAAGCCCGCATGTTTTACCTCTGATCCTGTCTCCTGGACCTGAAACACCTTCCTCGGTCATATTCTACCTGTCTTATCGGAGCCACCCAGCCCCGCCACAACCCACTTCCCAAAGGCGGTCCTATGTATGAATTCAAGATCAAGAGTCGGTCAATCATCCAAGGTGCTCATCAATGTCCATAGTACCTCCCCCATTGCGTTCTCGTCCGCACCTTGCCTCGAGGCTGTCTCGAGCCTCACCCCCGTACTTAGCATTCTTCTAAGTCAGCAAGAACTCCATGTATTGACGCAAGCGCATATCGACTATTAGTCGCCTCCCAACCCACTACAAATATCTCCTCCCTTCGCAAACCCTATCCCACCTACTGTCAGGTACAGTCGGCCTATCGCTAGGTTGCCGCTATGACCACTTTCGAACCAGTCACCGTGGGCCTAGGCCTAACAGATTATTCTACTGATGCCACAACACCTACAACTCCACGGGCTCCCGTCACCACTCCGAGTCGACCCCCACCCGCTCCTCCCGCCGAAGATACCACGAAGTCGGCGCCAAATACCCCCACTAGGTTGAGTTTCGGCGGCATGAATGAACAACGACCTCTACCTAGCTCACCTTTCAGCAACTCATTTTCAATACAGCATCAACCGCTTGGAACGACAAGACCTGGCATCGCAGCTCGTGCGGACTCTGGTCGGTCTGCGCAATCAGCGGATTCGCAAGATATAGATATGGATGAGTCAGACGATGGAGAAGGCGGCTCAGACGGCGAGAGCGTAGATGGGGAAACCGGCCGACCATCCAAGAAGAAAAAGGGCCAAAGATTCTTTTGTACCGAATTCCCACCTTGTAAGCTGAGCTTCACGCGGAGCGAACATCTCGCAAGGCACATAAGGTATATCGGAATCATTGCGTAGTACAGACATTTACTGACTTTGGCAGAAAACACACTGGTGAACGGCCTTTCCAATGTCATTGCTCTCGTAGATTCTCTCGCCTAGACAACCTGCGCCAGCACGCACAGACTGTCCATGTCAATGAGGAGATTCCAGGAGATTCGCTAGCGGCCACAGGCACTCGATTTCAACGTCAGATCAGAACAGATCGAGTAAGACCGCCCAGTGGTCGTGCTCGTGCGGGCACTGGTGGTAGTCAAGGGAGCCATGGGCGAGGTCATAGTCGTGGGCTATCCGCTTCAAGTATTGGATCAACGACATCGACCATGAGTAGAGACGATAATCGGCGCCGTCCACCACCTCTTATAATGGCAAACGATGCGAATTCACGCAACAGGCTAAGTCTGGATACTCTGCGAAGCCAGGCTTCGACGCCGCCTGGACAGTATTCATTCTTCGTGGAGCCTTCCGAGGGAGCTAGTACGCCAACTTCAACGACTTTTTCTACTGGACAAAACAGCCCTGGATATGGCTCCTCGTTCGGATCGCCGTCTTCTTCTACTATCTCACGCAGCGGTGGCTTTTGGGGAGGCGGAGCGCATGCGCGAAGGCTATCTGTTCCTTCGGGACCAACCCCATTCCAGTCCCCACAAAGCAATGCGTATCCTTCGCCATACCTCAGTCCTCTGGCCCCGTCTGCCGCGTCGAGCTCCTCTAACTTCAGCAGCACTTTTGGTAGTCCTACGAACGGGACATATAGCTGGTCCCGTCGTGAGGCAGCCATAGAAGCCGAATTGAGAAGACGAACTTGGCACCCCAGCACTGCCACGTATACGAATTACTCTCGTCCAGCCACTAGTGGATTGAGCTTCTTCCAAACTCCAGATGCTCCTCGCCCGGGCTTTGCGCCTCAAGCTGCAGCGGCTGCATCCCAACCGCATCGACTACCAGGCATTGAGACTTTTGACCAACCTCCCCGGCGTCCCGCAACACCCCCGGGGCGCGGTCCTAGCCCGATGCAGATCGACCCTGCGATCAGACCACCTATTTACCCTGGTCCATCGGCCCAGTCGAATTCCGGGCCAAATGACAGGAGAGGACACGCATCTTGGGACATGTCTCTTCATCAAAACCTTACTAAACTCGATATTACAGGTGGAACGCCGCCAACAGACGGCGGGAACTGGCCACAGCATAATACTTCTGATCAGGGACCTCCGAGCCTACCAGCCAATCAGCCGTTGCAAGCAGCCCCTATCCTGCATCAAGATTCCCAGAAACGTGCATCAGAAACTTTCCACTACCCTACTCCGAATAGGGTGAAAAGGCAAGGAATGTACGTCGGACATATACCAACGAACCAACCGCGGACTTCCCCCGGAGATTCCAGCAGTAGCGAGGGAGTCCCAACGACTCCTTCTTTTACCTCTGCGGAACATCACCCTTCGATCATGCACAGCAATGGCTACATTGAATCCACCCAACCCCGTACAGCGGCTACTATACCCTCTAATGTGAGTCGCTCTAAAGTTACTGGGAACTCCGGAATTACTGACAAGAATCCACCAGAACTACAACTCTGGGAATGCACGTCCGCCTACTTGGCCTTTACCTCCGGAGCCAATGCACTCACAACATCATGGTTCCAAAGATACGCAAATGAGTGGGCTTGAAGTCCTTGTTGCGGTTGCCACCAGCGAAGAAAACGCCACTGCCACCCCAACAAGCTGAACGGTATAGCCATGATTGCTCTTCGAACTTTTGCATTACTGTCTGTTTTGACCGATGGAGGTATGTAAGATGTCCATTTAACGAGAGATGATTTTGATGAGCTTTGACGTTGCGACGATTTCTGTCATGGAAGAATATGAGATACCCCATGAGAGGAGTGCGCAACGAGTACGCAATGATTTTGCTTTTTGAGCGTCCGGGTTTTGGAATTTTGGAGTTACGGCACCAGCGATGGGGGCTGGTCAGCATCTACGGTCGTTTCTATGGCATGTCAAAGCCGAAAAGGGATATATTGGCTTGACTTAGCGGATACCATTTTGGTGGATTTCGGCGATATCTGTTCTAGTTATGGCGTACTGTTCTTTGGACGGGGATGGTTTTCATCATTCAGTTGGCTGGACTCAGCTCATAATAATATTCTCTTCTCGTACATAGAACCATCTGTCTGGTGCATGTCTGCATCGAGGCCAACCTACGCAGTTCTCTAAGCCTTGGTCCGACACAACACTCATGACATGCAATGCTCAGCTTAACGTTCAACCGAGCTATACATATTCCACAGTTGCTCTCCGCATACCAGAAGGCTCTAGTGTCCAGAAGAGCCCGAGATATATCTAGCCTGGTAGGAAGATGACCGTGGAGCTGATTCTTCTCGTATACCACCAGACGCAAAACGTACTCCCATGGATTTTCTGGCATTCAGCCTGAGTCCCTTCAAGCACGAAATCCCATCCCAATAATATACACAGCCGCACATCTTCGCCGCGCTCCAAGGACTTCCCCAAACGCCACCATGGAGATGCGTCACTCAATCCTAACGTCCGCGCAATGCTAAAACTGCCTCCCAGCCACCCCTATCATCCACCTCTCCCCACACAAGCAAGCATTTATCCTCGCATTTCCCCCCCCGTTTTTGGCCCCATCCATTCACTTCACTTCACTTGCCCGCCTAAAACACCCTCGCCCCTTCCTTCTCCAATTTCTCCATCGTCTGCTTCTTATTATGCTCCATTACTCTCCGCTGCTTGAAATACGTGACCTGTCTCAAATCACAATTAGCCAACGCATCCCATCCCCCCCTTTCCCTCCCTTCCCTCCCTAAAATAACCCGCCTCCCCCTCGAGCTATCACCCCCAAAACCAATAAATCAAAACATAAACTCACCCAACTCCTCGCACACTCCCTCGCCAACTCCCCTTCTTCCATCCCACACACCCCCTCAACCCGATCCTTCTCTTTCAAACTATCTATAATCCCATGCTGCTCTAAACACGCGAAGAATTTATCTCGGGCTGCGTAGCAGTGGGCGCGCGATTGCCGGGAGGGCGCTTGGAAGGCGCCGTCGGGAGAGGGGAGGGGGGTTTCGAGACCGGATTTTGATTTGGGGGGGGGGAGGGGGAGAGGAGGCCCATTTTTGGTGGGGGGTTTGAAGAGGAAAGGGGGGAGGAAAGGATGGGGGTGGGGGTGGGGGTTGAGTGGCGGTGGTGGTGTTGTTATTGTTGTTGTGGAGCTGGACGACTTTGGAGCTTTGTGGAGAGCGTTCGAGAGTTTCGGAGGAAAGTTTTGCCGGGCCCGATGAATTTTCTTGGGAGGAGATCCGACGTCAAAAGGCCGAGGCCGATAGACAGCTGTCCACGAAACGAAACGATACATTTTCCTACCTCCTCTCCACGTCCACCACATCCACTTCCCTTTCCAGCACCTCGCTCTAGAAAAAAGACCATTTCCATAACCTCTATAATCAGCGCGCAGAACCATCCCGCCATACCCACCCCACTCCCCACGATGCACCTCCACCACCTCCGCCCACACCATCTCTAACAACAACCACCTCCCCTCCCACACCAACCCCCCCACAAAAAATGCCACGCCACCTCCCCCCTACCCACAGATCCAGCACCCCCCTCCTCTCCTCCCCGCTCCACATCCTAACCCAAATCCTCACGCTCCAACTCCTCTACTACCTCCTCACGACGACACTAATCCTCTTCACCGCGCTCGTCGCCGGCCGCCCTTTTACCGCGGATTTGGTTTTGAATTGGAGGAGTTTAAGAGGGGATACGGCTGTGGGGTGGACGTTGGGGGTGTGTTGGGTGGGTGGGGGGGTTGGTGGGTATGTTTGTGTTTTTTTTTTTGTTTAGGAGGGAGTGAGGGAGGGAGTGAGGCGAGGGGGGATTTGATGTGTGAGAGAGAAGGGGGATTTATTTAATGGCTTTATTGTGTTCGGGGGGAAAAAAAGAGAAAAAAGAACGATGCTGATATATCTACAGGGTGATATTACTATTACTATTAGTCGCGCGGTCGAAACTCGTGCCTGATTTCGCGCTGACGTTGCATGCGATACATTTGGTGGTGGTGTCGGTGTATTCGAGGGGCGTGCCGGGGAATGCGCTATGGTGGGGATTGAATGCTTTGAGTGCGATGATGATGACGGTTGGGGGCGTGTGGAGTTGTCGGTGGAGGGAGTTGAGACCTATTAGTTTTGGGACCGGGACCGGGAAAGGGGGTGGGGATAGGGGGAGTATGAGATGGTGGGGAGAGGGGAGGAGGAGGGCAGGGTGGAAAGGGCCGAGGGGAGTGCTGGGGGGAGAGGGTGATGGGCTTTTGGGACGGAGTGGGAGGGATACCCGTGGGTTTTGTTTATGGGGATTGTCATTTGGAATGGATGAATTGGAGTCAGATGATGGGTTCGAGTCTGAGCACTCGAGCAACGTCATTCATTGACAGTGTATTAATACAAGGCAAAATTACAGTGTCGAGAAAATGTATGTAGCGCGGACCATGCGGTCCCATATTCACGCTCATGCAGGAAGGAAAAGGGCAGCAAAAAGCAGCCCATCTTCCTGAATCCGAGAAAACACCCTCGTAGGAAAGCGACCGCATAAAGAGCACCACCGATGCCCTTACAATATCCCTTTTTACCTTTTCCCCCCGCTTTCCTATCCCTCTTGCAATGCACGCAAAATTGACCAAATTGAAAAAGATGCCTGCTGATGTTAGGTCGTCTTAGTAAATCGTGCCACTCCCTGTAGAAGTGCGCAATGCAGTCCATACATCATTTAACAGTCAAATCCCGACCCTCATAATATCTACTCTCGATAACTTTTCCGTCTCTTCTATTAGGATTTTCTCTTGAAGCCGTTTCGTAATGTCATAACATGGGCTCATCACGTCTTAAAGGCCCGATCTAAAACCTTGAGCGCCCTCATGTCCTCCCTAAACCCTAGCTTGTCACTGGGAATGTCCTGGGGTCCACTTTCCTTCTTCACTGAGCCACCAGGCGTTCTTTCACCTGATCTATCGCTTTTTGCATCCGCATTAGGACTGTTACTGTTCTCGCCAGAAGTACCGTTCATGAGCGAGCCGATACTGGGGATCGTGCTCGCTTGCGTGGTACCATTGGTTAGTGAAGGTGCATTATCAGCAATTTCTTGCGTTAGGCGTGCGGGAGTTGGAGTTCGGGAATGCGTATTCGGATGTGACTTTTGTTGCAACATTGGCGAGGGAGCGAAAAGCCGAGGATCTATTGGAGTCGAGGAAATGTTCATGGGTTGAGATTGAGGCTGAGGTTGAGGTTGAGGTTGAGGTTGCTGTTGCTGCATGCTCGGCGCTGGTTGCGATGTGACTGAAGTATTATTATAAGTCTGTGGTTGCGGCGGATACGACGTAGGTTGCATTCCATTCGCAGAATGCGAACTTTGATTGAAGTGTTGAGGAGGTACAAGATTGTTAGAGGGGGTGTTAGGGTGTCGATACTGGTTCGGCGGGGGCCTTGGGTCATAAACATGGTTATTTGGATCTGGAGGTTTTCTGTAACTTTCATAATGTTGTTGTTGTTGCTGTTGTTGCTGTTGCTGTTGCTGCTGCTGTTGCTGTTGCTGTTGATGTTGATGTTGATGTTGATGTTGATGTTGATGTTGATGTTGATGTTGCTGCTGCTGTTGCTGTTGCTGTTGCTGTTGAGGAGGCATGCTTCGTCTTGGATCGTAGGCTGGAACATTTGGGTCCACTGATCCTGAGATGGGAGGAAATCTTCTTTGGTCGTAGCCTGCCATATGTGGATCATGAGGTTGTGAAGTAGAAGGTATTTGGGCTGATTGAGCATGCGAGAGAGGCGAATGACCGTTAGTAGGCGGTGGTGGCCCGCCAGCGTAATAACCACCACCTCCACTATACTGATAACCGTAGTGTGGACCTTGTGGCATGGGAGGAGGTGGTGACCATCCGTAACCGTTGTGATGTGCAGGCCACTGAGGAGGCCCTTGTCGAGCATAGCCTGCCATTTGTGGCACTGTCGAATATGGTGCACTAACCATGGGGGATCTGGTGACTGCGGGGATGTTCTGGTGCTCATGAACAGTAGATTCCGGATACATGCCTTTTGCTGGGCGGATGTGTCGTAACTGTGGATCGCTCGTGGGACTGGTCAGCCCCGAAGCAGCCGGATGTGAGCGCGAATAATAACTAATTAGGTGAAGATGATTTCCTGACGAAGTAGTGATGCTGAAAGACTGCTTCATCAACCCGTCTGGCTTGTATCGATACCCATCAGGTCCATCTTCTCCAGCCATTTCCAAATCCGAATCGCTACCTCGAGTGCTGTCTGGAGTCTTGCCCGCTCTTGAAACAGCAGCCAGAGGAGGACCAAAATTATTTCCCCCCCGTTTGCCCTCCATTTCTCGGTATGTAAGGAAGCTTCCAGACACCCTACTGGCACTCCACGATTTCCCATCAGTCCATCTTCTCATGCCTGCTTCGCGCTCGTCCCATACGAAGACGGAACCAGATTTGATTGATTGACGCTCCTTCTCCGAAAGTCGTCTTTGAACTCTGGGAAGTAGGCCAAGTCGACACGCCTCAAACAGGATGATCGCATCTGCCGGCGTCCGCACATGCCCATTGTAAGTCTCCATCTCTGGCTGACCAGCTAGGTCTTGTAACGTCGGAACTGCAAGCGTACCGCCCTGCGGATCCTCAAGCACATAGGTGGATTTAAGTATATCTCGAGCACCGTAGCGTTTCTTAGGTGTTATCGAATGGAGGTTGGCATCTGGAAGATCGAACGGGCGCTGATATCTGAATTGTTCCATCAGCATGGATTTGAATATACAGTCATGTATATAATGTAGATATGAATAGAATCAAGCAGTCACAATGGTGTGTCGCACGAGATTCAAGGATTCAAGGTACTGATGAAGCAAGTCGGCACCATAGCCTACTTGGGCGCTTTGGTAGTAAGGCAAACAAGGCCCACATATGGCCAGTTTCGCAATTGTAGATCGATAGAGCGGCGGCGCTGATGCATGAGAGAAGGTGTGGAGAGTTTTAGTCGCAAAGCTTACCTTAACGGGTCCGGGAAGGAATGTCAGCGGTAAGATTGAAGATGAGGTGGCATGGGATGTCAGTGTGACGGTGAGAAATAGATACGATTGGACCAAGGATATGAGAGCGTGCGGCGAAGCTTAAAGAAACGTTTGAGAGGAGGCCGCGAAAAGGATCGGAGTAGCGAGAATAAGTGGTGAACCCAGGGTGGAGTGGCTGAGTAGATGCGTTACGATTAGGCGGATCTTTGGAGTGGGATGCCTAAGCGGCGTGTAGGATTCGAGCTGGCCGATATGTTGTGTTATGTTGGTGGGAGGATGAGGTGGCGGATGTGGAGAGACAAAGCTGACGAGAGTTGAAGGAAGCAACGAGGTGTGTATGGGTATGGGTATGGGTCGAGGTATGGGTGGTAGGTACGGCGGGAGTGACGTTTAGTAAGGTAAGTATTTTAGCAAGTGGATGGAAGGGTTTTGAAGGGCTAGATACAGTTGGGGCTAGGTAGGGTACCGTAGGTCCCATCCCAAGGTAGGTAAGGGAGGTACGTACGGAAGGCAAGGGAGGTATGGGAGGTAAGGTAAGGTAGATGGCTATTCCGCAGAATCAGGGTTGAGCGTAGGATTCTCCGTTGCAGCATGTCCGGTGCCGAGGCCCTTCCCAAGTAACCGTAAGGTAAGGTATGGTAAGATAACTCCACTACCTTAGTTCCAACAGCAAGGCCCCGACCGAGATCCCAAGAACGAATCAAGCACACGACCAAGGCTGACGTTGGTGTGGTCCGGTGGAAATAGAGTACCTTAAGCTTACAAATTGACGCCGTTGGCTAGATATTGGCGAACAACAAGCTTAAGCAGATTGGAATTAGTCAACGTGAAACTGCACCCTGGATGACTTAATCAAGGCATCCCACTAGTTCTATTATGACTTATACCCGTTGGGTGGTTGGTCTTTAGGGAATCGCAGCTTGGGAGCTTGGGGTGCTTGGGGTGCACAAAACCGCGCTTACACCTACAGGGTGTTGTAATTGGGGTGTTTGGGGCTTCACACAAGCAGTCGGGTCCTTTAGGAGCGGTAGCAATCAGCGCAACAATTTCCCTTGTCGGACTGGAGGGTGGTAAATTGCACCATCAGCCTCAGCGAAGGATTGTGCAAAATCAGTGGGAATCGGCGCACTGATCGAGTATTCTATTCTGAAATCATTAATTACACGGAATATATCTCGATGCACTGGCATTGGCTCATTGACTCCCCAGTTCCCGGCGTGACAGTCTCCACTCACTTGCTTGCAATGTTACTTCAGTTCAGCTGTGTGGGTGGGTTGCGAGTGGTGAGAAGGGTGATACTCGCATGCAAACGAGTCATGCAGGCCGGGCATCCTAAGGTAGAGGCGGCATTCCACATCGCTGGGCCGCGTGCACAGGGTCAATAGCGACGAGTTTGCGTCAAGGCACGCCTAGACACTCCACATGATGCATATTCGGCTTATCCCGCTTCGGAGGTGATCCTGCACGCCCTTGGAATCTACATAGACATATTTGGAATTCCTGCTGAGGTCTCGCCCCTTCCATCCCCACCATCCGTGTCCCCAGGCCCCCAAAGAATGCGCGAAACTGCGATGAATAGGAGACGATGAGGAGGCCAATCTTGTGTGGATCGTGGCCTCGTAAAAAACATGGGGCACTGCCACGCGATGAATGATGAAAAGCCCCAGGCTTGGATATCGAGCTTGTCAAGTAAGGTTAAATCACGCCACGGAACCTTATCCAGGCCACTACAGCGGCCAGTGGGGCTAGATCCGATGCTAGTCTTCGCCCTCATAGGGCCCCAGACGGCTTAACTGGCTGCCTAACATCCGGAGTAAGGAATTTCCGCCGACAATCAACAGCACCGGTCCTCCATCGCCCTTGTAACCACTGGCACATTCTACTTCGTATAGGTAGTGCTGCTGCTGCTAATGCTCTGTAACAATTCTGGCTGGTAGTGAAGTCGCCAACTTCCTGACCCATGCCCGAACTGCTTGCATTCTCACACCGAGAGCCACTTCCTGGTAGATGTTATGCAGGCGGTCAGCACGACGCCTTGTGGGAGGTTCGATCATGTAATCTCACTCATCTCGGACATTGAGCGCGTAAAAGAGCGAATTCCGTGCGTGTCGCCGCTTTTGAAGGATATTAGTATGCATGTTTCAAGATGTTTTTATTCCGTAGCTACCTAGGTATACCTATCCTCCTCCGGCAAGTCATGGAGGGGTACCTTCGGGCTGAGGTAAGATCTATGAGATAAGGCCACGTCAGCTCTGCCAAACCCTGTCTTTTTTTTCATTTTCCCTTTTGTCGCAAACAATTCTCCGTCACTATCTTACCAAAAGTACGAGTAAGCCAATTGCACACGAGAACCAACCCGCCCGTGGTCTCGGCCCCGTCACACCTTCAAAGCATGGGATTTTGGGGCAGGTTGTCATGTCTCATCTTTCGCATGCTTTTCCCAGCCTGGCTAAGGTAGGACACTTCAGGTTCCTTTCGGCTAAACGGAGGCACACGTTTTTAAAGTAGCCAAGCTTCTTTCCGGCTCGATATGCATAATCCAGTGCAATCAACCGACTTCAGGTCCGAGCGCCACCCGGCACAGCCCCGTCTTCATAATATGGTGTACAATCGGTACTTTGGTATTGCCACAACCCCGGGTTGGAAGATACGGTACAGAGCAGAAAGCTGCGTCATGATGATCTATCAACTCAGAATCCTCATCCAGGACTTCGCACAGAACACAGAACGGTTATTAGGACATGCACTACGGTGACACATGGGACCCTGAATCATGACAAGTGGCCAGAATATCCGCTCTTTGTCACACGCATTTTGCCCCCTTTCCACGGCATATGCTGCCGAAGCGTGTTGGAGGGGTTGGCGACGGTCTCTGTTCGGCACAGCATGTCTGTCTTAGATATGTCGCGAATGAAAGATTTGACGTTGTGTTGCCAGTACTGCTGAACCTTGTCTCTGGTCTCTTCGTGTCTGCTAAGTCTGGCTCACCGAGCTAGGCATAACTGATTGTAGCTTGCTGTTGTTTCCATAGCGCACGTTTCCTAGTAAAGGTTTTGATCCGGGTCCGAACGCACGTTCGAATGTGGCATTTTTCTTCTTCAGCCGTTCAACGAGTCTTAAATCTTTCTCAACATCGATGGCAATGTGTCTTCCGGTAAGTAAGCGCTTTCCACAATATCGACAATCCTCGTGACCTTTGGAAAGGTTGAGCGGTAGCACGGCCCAGTCTCAGATTGATTGCCCACAAATATTATCACTGGTCACCCAGTCGGGATTGCGAAGGCTTTAGGCCGGTATCTAATCTCAAGTCACCACGGCTCGTGTGAAAAGGGAAGGTTAACCGCGAAGGGTGTTCGGACCGTTGTTGCTCACGGCAGGGCTTAAGGTTGTTTCTTGTGCTTATCAGATCGCTCGCGCAGGCGAACATTGGCAGGCATCAGCAATCACACCGTCCATAGTACCGAGGCCATGGTACAACATCTTTTATATTGCTAATGCCAGCAAGGTAGCCCAAAAGCCTGTCAAAGCCAAGGCCAAATCCACCATGGGGCACGCTACCATATCGACGCAAGTCGACATACCAATCGAGACTGCCTTTCTGGAGCGATGGCGAGAGTTGGGTAGAGGTACCCATGTGAGAGATATTACTTTCCGCTGTCACCTTTAGACCGTTGTCGCGCATAGCTTGAGTCAAGTTCTCAATACGGTGTTCACGCAAGGATCCCCCAACAACCTCACACATATCTGGCAGGAGAAGGTCAAAACACGAGACAGTCTTGTGCTCTATACGTTCACCGGTCATATTCGTCGTTGAAGGGAGCATATAGAAAGGCTTAATCTTAGAAGGGTAGTCCGTTACGAAAAGAGGACTGCCGTGGCCGACTGTCTCCGCAAGGTGCCTCTCATGCTCAAGCTGCAGTCCAGTATCCCAGGAGGGTTCGTACTGGAATTCGGCTTGTTTGGTATTTATAGCGTCTTGCAATCGGTGAATGGCTTCTTCGTAAGTAATACGAGGCCACGAGGATCGCAGCAGTCCTTGCCATCGCTGTTCGAGAATTTCGGAGCCTGATGCGTGCTCAACCTTATTAGTATGCGTAGACTCTCGACGGGCGCGAATGAGCTCTTCGATGCATCCAAGACCCTGTAGATGAAGTGTCAGGCTTCGTATCATGTCTTCAACAAGCTCCATGACCTCGTGGAGACTTTCCGTTTGCAGTTCTGCCTCGAGCATCCAGAATTCGCTAACATGTCGTGGAGTGTCGCTCCTTTCTGCCCTAAAAGTGGGTGAAAACGTCCAGACCTTTGGATGCTCGTTCACAAAAGCTTCCAGGTGCAGTTGGGATGAAACGGTCAAGAACTTGGGATCTCGGAAGAATAAAACGTTATCACATTGAGATGTTTTAGGCCTTTCTCCTGTCCATGATACGGACTGGTTCGAGGAAACCGTGAAGACCTCACCTGCTCCTTCACAATCGGACGAAGTTATGAGGGGTGGTTGTAAGCGAATAAAGTGGCGATCCCGGAAAAACTTTGCAAATGCGAAGTCACACTCAGATCTCATTCGCGCAAGGAGAGCATTGAGTGGAGTACGCAGCCTCAAATGTGGGAGTGTGCGGAGGTATTCGGCACTGTGATATTTCTTCTGGATTGGATATCTCTGCGAGGCGAGATTAATTAGTTCGTAGCGCAGTATCCTAGTGGTAAAATCCACACGTGTAGATCATTGAGGATCCGATAACCTACCTCCGCGTCGGTTTCCCCGAGGACTCTGATACTCTCAGCCTTGAGCTCGTTCTGCTGTACTTTACCTGCTGGAGAAGCCTGCCATACACCAGTGATTTCAATTGTAGTTCCCGTTCCTAAGCTATAATTGCGTCAAGAACTACTCGTTTGGGCAGGGGCCTGTATTGGATTGGCTAGCTAGAACTCACCCGTCAGCTTGAGCAGGTTCGAGCAAGGCTTGCAATGTTCGTGTTGTAGATCCATCGCCCAGTTCGAGAAACGAACGATGCTTCTGATTCCGAATGGTTCGGACAGATCCTGTCACTGTTATCGGGTGGCAGTCATGTGTTGGCTTGCTGTTCAAGACAGCTGCTACATTTGGCTTCAATGTCCGAACAGCAGAAGCAGAGTGTGCCCGTGACTGTAAAACACGAGAGGGGAAAGGGCTATTTGGAATTCTAGATCTTGAACATCCCTGTGATAGCAGGTAGGAACGCCATATCATGGCTAGTTGGCGACCTGAGCTTGGGTGTAATGTTCGGATTGTTCTTCGTGGCAGGTAGTTGGTACTAATATCAGATGTCCACCACAAAAAAATGGTGAGCTCCTGAGGCTTGGGACGAGAAGGGTTAGTACAAGATGGGTTAGCAAGGTTTGCGCTACTAGCCCTATCACGGCTCTTGCCTCCCTCAGGTAAGGCCGCAGAGGCGAAGGAGGGAAATTCTGTTCACTGGCCTTTCGGTGCGTCATAGACGCAAGCCACGGTCATGGTTCATGTAATCATTGTCTGTAGATTATGAGGAATCTGTAGGTATGAATCCGGGCATTGCATTGGTCAAGGGTCCTGTCACGGCAGTTGGAGGAGTTCTACTTGTACCGTGAATAGGTAACACGTCAATAATTTCCGCCTCAGCCAGCCACCATGTTTCATGCTTGGCCTCGTGCACCGTCATTTGTCCGGGATGCCTTACCACCTTACCACGGGCTGATGTAATATACTACTTGTTCCTACGGTACTGTACGCTGGACAGGTCAGCAGCAGCACTGGTGACGGCAGGCGACAGACGGTCACGAGGAAGCAAGCAAGTGGTCGTAGAAAGTTGTCCTTAGTTCTTAGCGGCTATCGGATGCTCCCCGCCGAGGAGTTGGAGGGAGATGGTTTGGAAGTCCAGACCTTTCGGATCCCTCGCCCCATTGCCCCCGTTGTCGCTCGTCAACAACCCTGCATCGCTGCATCGCTGCATGGCTCCCCTCGTACACGTTGTGGTCGAATCGAAGCCATGGCGCCTCCCAGCAAGCACAAGTGCCGCCGATCTCAGATCCATGGGATTTCTAGTGCGATCTCTATTTGCTCCACTAGTCTGCATGTTGAGAAAGCGGGAGACCCATTCTGTACATCACGCTACCCATCAGATCTCTTTCTGCACGACTACACGCTCTCTATCTTGCAGCCCGACACCACCATTGGGCAGCCACAACAGCCCGAATGACTTCATTACGATCATCTATGCTCTCGCGTATCGTGCATACCCTTTAGTCACCGCAACTTGGAGGCGCTAACATCGAGCCTGCTAAAGCCCAGCATCAGGTGGTTTTCCTGTTCCTGCGATTGGTCTATTCGCATTCCAATAGTGCTCGATCCACGTCGAGTCACTCTATATCGGCCGAGAACCTCCTTATGCCGTCAGTGTGAAGTAGGGGATGCAGAACAGGTGGGTGCTAATGTCTCGAGGCGTCTATTCGCGGCACGCTCCTCTCACTCCATATTCAATATTCAATCCTCATCATTGCTGATCAATCGCTTTTACCGATCGGGCTATATTCCAATTATCCAAATTGCACGCACCACGTCTTCTGGAGACATTTCTTCTTCTTTACTTTGAGTTTAAATTCTGCCTCTCGTGCTCCACATCTCGTCCAGTGGATTTCCATCTGTCTTCTTTTTCTAAACACAAGTGATCAACCTTTCTTGGAAGTATGCCTCAAGCAAAACCAAAACCATCAGAAATCGCTTCTGAGGCTAAGAAAACATACACTCCCTTCATACAAGCCAAATACCCGCAATTTCCGCCTGTGTCGGTTTCCTATCCAGACTCATCAAGGCTTCGCCTGCCCTCTCGCGCCACCTCAGGACGCAAGCTTCGCGTGGCTGTCATTGATGGAGACCCAGTCGACGTGGCCTTAGACTGGCATGACTCCAACGTTAGAGACCGTGGAGGCGTCCTCGCGCTAGCATCATCTCACCCTACAGCTATACCCGTTGTTAGTATGGCGAACGAGAAGCGGGCTGGTGGCGATTGGGAATCTGGACTTATTGCACCAGAAGAATGTCTTTGCCGACGCTCAAACCTTGCCAAAGTTCTTACAACGCCTAGTCAAGCGTCAGGGCAAGTTCCTCACTACCCAATTAGGACGACAGGTGGAATATATTCCCCTAACGTCGGTACGTTCCCCCTTCTCATTTCGTCTGCAATAACTCCTCTAATAGCAGCTGCAGTGGTCTTCCGCTCTGGGGCGGACAAAGGCTATACTGTCTGGAAAAATTGGAGAGCATTGCCAGTCATCTCGGTTGCACCAATTCGTCGCCCAAAACTTGATGAGTCGGGGACAGACTACTCGTTCAGTCAAGAACGGGAACTCATGAAAGAAAAGATGCGGACAGTACTAAGAATTGCCGCTGCGCGAAACCATGCTGATCTGTGCATTGGTGCTTTTGGTGTGGGATTTGGGTTTCGCAATCCTGCTCCACAGGTAGCAAGTATGTGGAGAGAGCTTCTGTACTGTGAAAAGGAATTTGAGGGCGCTTTCGAAAACATTGTTTTCGTTCTTGAAAGCACGGCGAACGGTGCTTCCAAAGGTGGCCTGACGGATCTCGAAACCTTCAAAAAGGAGTTTGATCCTTCAATTACACATAAGACAACATATAGGTAGGTATGTGTGGACGTCTGAAGTGGCGCACTAATGCATGGCGGTTCTCGGCTGCACGATCTTCAGGAATTCCACGGATTCATCTAGCCACATGCACGTACCCAAGACGCTGGATCGGTTTACTGGCCATTGGGTAAGGGGGGAGGGGATGGTGGAATCTCTCCAGAAGGGCGACGGCATCAAAAAACATATTCCTTGAAATTTCAATATCATACCTTGTTATTAGACCTCAATTACCCGAATGTGTTGCCATCCTGCAAGCTCTCGGGTGAAGTGACGTGTGCCGATTGTTCTCAGCTAGCCACTGAGAGGGCGACAAGAAAAACGCATACGGCAATTACAAGCTACCACATCTATGAGGTGCGCATAGTCGCGACATATAATATAGTTTATCCCCACTATTTTTGTGGGACCTGATCTTTTCAAGTATGCTTATCGCACACGCAGCTGGTTTCAACCAGGTTACGGTGATGAGGAGACATTCGGATCAAGTTCCACTTACTTCCGCATATCGTCAATGCGGGTCAGACACACGATAGCTGATTGGCTTTGACAAGCGATGGCGTCCATGTATTAGTTTTGCATATGCATCATCCTGGAGAAAATCCCTCGGAAGTACAATTGTCTTTCGCTTAGACTTTCTCGAATACTGAAAACTTTTTTGACAAATAGGTATAGTGAGCAAGCAGAACAAGCAATTGACCAATAAGGTACTATGAATGACCCCGATTCGGAGACGCCGTTGGAGATGCTAGCAATATCAGGCATCATTCTCGTGCGCGTACTGGAATTTCGAGCTGTAACAGAAACCCTAGCCTCGAGTTGCTCCCCTAAATGTTTTTGCACGAGACACAAGTGTTCAATCTGATGGTACACTTAATTAAAGCGGAGAAGAGCTCCTCGTTCTCGTTTGAAGAAGGAACAAAATCTGTGTCCCGCCCCCGGTACTCTTACAGGTGACAAACAAGCCCGGCCAATAACCGCTCGTCTCCTTTGTCGAATTCCGATACAATGATAAATAGAGTAAAAAATCGAGTTACTAATGACCCAAATTCCTGGGCTTATATCCTATAGGGTCACAGAACCAGCGTTCCCGTGTCACGCTTTGTGTATCTTGTTGGGGAGACTACAAATTCTGGAATTCGCGAGGTAGTCAGATCTAGATCCTTAGGCTGTACTTCCTGCCAGTTCAAATGCTTCAGCTGTGGATAGATTAGCAAGTTTTTAAGGCCTCGAGATATGACTAATACTCTGGGAGTGGACGTTGGTGAAGAGACTGCCAGACATGTTTCAAGGTACATGGCGCTGAAATGATGGCACCGACATCTTTCTATATTTGGGGCTCTTTTCTTTCAAGAAAGAGCCTCATCCGCCGAGATTGACTCGTCAACAAGCATTGTCATCTAGGCTCAGCTCCGATAAAAAGAGTACCTTAGACCAAGATCTGGCCGAGTATCCTCTCATGGAGAGTATGGCTCTAACTTTACGGCCATAGAAGAACATGGCCATGGCAAGTCAGAGGGACGAACCCTCAAGTCGGTGCAGCAGGCTATCTACTACTGCTCTCTGTAGGAGCAAGAAAGCTTTTGGGAAGTAACGATCGTTCCTGCTAATTCCTACTTCTTCAACCACACCTCAACACTTCGATTGACTCTCAAGTCCTTAGTTGATTCATATTATTACTATCAGCACCTACTACCTATGAGGCCTCTAAAGAGACGCGCATTCTGAACCTCCAAACTCGTACACAACCATTAAGATACACTTCAAAATAAGTCATGCGGGAGCATGTTGGTCAATGTCAGTGTTCTGCGCCTGAATCGAAGAATAAGGCTGCCAAGCCCTCCCCTATCAAAAGCGGCGAGCTTGTCCGAGCTCCTGACAACAAGCTTACCAGGAGGACTAACGCCCGTCCTTCTGTATCGGCTTTCTTAGCTATTTCCGATGATGAGTCTAACCCGTCAGGCGTCGGGGAACAAGCCAACACTGTAGACAACGGAGACCAGAAGGGAAGCCCCAGCCTACGGTTCTACGTAGATAATAGCGCATGGGATGTCATACATGAGGAGGTGATGGATTGGCGTGATTCAAGTTGGTCGTCCATGCACCTTCCTGAAAGTCGGATGTGTAAGAGATCTGTATCCTCTTGACACAGCTTTGATAATATACCAACTCCAATCTTAACAGATTTCACGTTATGCCTTCCCACCTGGGATCCAAAGCAATCGGCACTACGAATTGAGGATGGCGATCCTCGTCTGCAAGTTGTGGTCCAAATGATCGCTGTTCAGCTCCTGGCGAGCTGTTTTTCCGTACCTCAAGATATGAAAACTTTGACTCTTCCTTCGGGATGGTACCGCCAAAACCGTCAGATCGGTACCGCTTCGCGACTCGTAAGCAGCCTCAGACAGCATACACAATGGAATCATTCACCAGCATTCGGGTATCATGCCCGTAATAATTCTGCTGAATCACTGTGTTCGACTGCAGTATGCGAGACTTCTCGAGAAGCACATCTTGCAGAGCACGTCTCACGCAATCGGTTCTTGAGACAGACAAGAAGGCCAGGCAAGAAAGTGACCACTCGGAGACGTGATCGCCGTGTTGATCACCGAGATGGGAATCTTAGTGGTCACAGCTCCTTTCCGTTGCATCTTCGAGAAGGTCTCAGAAGTACCATATGGTCAGCATCTTCTCAACGTCTTCCACCAAAAGGACACAGATCTCAGCCAAAGTCACCAGGACAAGACCAGCCGGTGCATGAAACATGGGCCCTGCCACTTCGAGAAGGTGGGCATGCCAACCGTAGTTCGTCTTTGGAACCAACCTTACACTCAGAAGGACCCCCGGTCTTTATTCAGCCTATCAAACAGTATGTCCTGAAACGATGGAGAACCTTCTGCGCACGAAATCGCCACTCATCCCCAACCTCTGCTTCAGGTGAATGTGCTGGAAGATCCAACTCTTCGACGTCGGATTTGGGAAGAAGCAGTAAGAGACAGCTAATATACCAACGCAACGCGTCAAGCATTTCAAGGGCATCAGTACAATTGAATCGACGCTATCCGATATTGACAATGTTTCAAGGGAGTGGGAGCTCAGTCGGTATGCCACCTTCTGAGCCCACAATCGAGTCATTTGAAACACCATTGGAGATCGTTTCGTCTGCAACCACAGAACAAAGAAGCCAAAATTTCAATACAGTGGCCCAGGCTAATAGCCATGATTATTTGGGAGAATCAGCAATCATGCTTCCCACTCCACAGCAAAAGGACGAAGCTCATGGGAATGCAGACGGCCCCTCATCATATTTCCAGAGTCAAGTGCCACAAGAATCATTAGGGACTTTAGAAGCTGGTCAAACACGTCATAGAGCATCGACGTCAGGCACTACAATCTATCATCCGCCGCTCATTGCTGAAGCATCTCCTGATTCTCGGAAACTTAATAGTAATAGCAGCAGCTCAACTGTTACGGCCGGTGGAAGGCCTTTCCTATTGCTGTAGAATCCAGTGTGGACCAAGCTTGGCGTTATGCACGGAAAGATTTCAGAAGACCGCGGGATATCTGAGGAGTGCAGTATGAACGATTTCCCTGTTTCAACCACAACGCCAGAAAAGCTCGCCGCTCACGAAGCACGAGTAAGAATTCTAGCTACTGTAGACAGTGACAATGCAAATCAAAAATCAACTATCCGAGGAAATTAAGGAATAGTACCCCGCTCAAAAGCAGCGGCCGCTACTGTGTATGTGTTATCATAGCCTTGTGGGGCAGGAGTACCGAGATTGAAAACAAAAACAAAGATATATTTTTCTTTCTTCACCTCACCTTCCTGTGAACATCCTTAATCACACTCATTTGACCTACCACGTTCCCTACATTGCATTCCTTGCGCACCAGCACTTTGTAGCCATTTCATTATAGATACCTATCTAGTCACTCATTGCCTACCTTCCATTGTCCAAGATGCGTTCTGTAAAACCGCTTGTTCTAGTTAGTCTGGGCGCAGTAGCAGCCACAACAGAGTAAGTAAGAAGGCACATGACGTTTTCAAGACCTGACTTGATCTGTTCATTACCACGTCTGAAGGCAGATTTTTGGTGCTGACATGTGTTGAAGGATCGAGTCCGCTTGCAATAGTCCCACGAGTCCTGCGTCCGTGTCGACCAGTGAGTTCCCACTTCTGTTGCTCGTATCATTGATATTGATCATGTCTCAGTCTACGTCACTGTACCTGCCTCCCCAACCACGGAAACGCTCTATACTGTTAGCCAAGCAAACTCCGGTATCGAGAGCGCAGCAGCAATTTCCAATGCTGTCACCGTGACGGTCACAAGCTCAGTTGTCTCCACGCAGACCATCAGTGTCGTACACGTTACGCCTCCCACTGGCGCTGGTACTTATTCTTTCACTGTGGACAATGACACTACCAGCTGGTTTGGTGGGCAGACGCCACCAACCACAGTCTCATTAGTCACTAGCACCGCTTTCATTACTTTGGAGCCAGTGATTACCCCAGTCTCGACAATCTCGCAAGGCCAATCTGCCACCTCGACAAGCTCCATGACACTCCTTTCGACAATTGTTACGGCTAATCCAAGTCCACCAGTTTCGGAACTAGCGACAGCCCAAACAACAAGCTGCTCCACAGAGACCACGACCAACGATGTTACGGTCATCGAAAATCATGCTCACTCCTCGAAGTATGGACCCTCAGCGTCTGCTGGACTGTACTTTGGACAGGCACGAAGCGGCTGGAATGCAACGATGACAACACTTCTCAAATCCAAAGGCCCTATCAACCCTTCTTTGAGTGTCGCCGAGAAAGCTATTTCTTTGCAAGGAACTTCATACCCCACCGGGACTTGTACTCGAAATTCCACGCGTCTACTCAAGGCTAGAAATGGTCGCTCGCGTCTGCTAAAGCCCAGACAAGTTGGGGATATTGTTGTAGACACGATTGATGGGCACGTTGTCTCGTGGACCAATGAATTTGATGGCCAAACACCGTCAAGCTCGGAGGCCGTTGAAACTCCGCTTTTAGTCCCAACGACTGTACAAGCAATAGCATCGTCCTTGGCTGGTAAATGCTGCACTAGCCGTCCCATCTGGTACCTGTACTAAGTATCCTCCAGCAACGCCCATCTCCACGACGCCAGAGGTAGCCCATACCCTTGTTCCAGTCACCGCAACAGCGCCAGCTTTCGGGCCATTCCCTACCAGTGAGTGCTCTAGACATTGTCCCACATGTATGTGAGCTGATCATGCATAAAAAGCATCTATGTCGCCGCTCTCAGCGGCTGGCGAGACTATTATGCCTGTCACAGCAACAGCTTCAGCCTCCGTGCCATTGCCTACAGGTAAGTGCTGTGGATAGGGTCGAATTTGCTAGAGATACTTACAACCTGAAAGTCGTATCTCTCTCCATTTCTAGCTCAGTGCAAACAATCCTAAGCTCTGCTACGGTTCCAACGACGACAATTGGCAATTACCCTTGGGATTTGAGCGGAGCACCAAGCGCTTCTGAGACAAGTATCTCGGTCCTTGCATCTCTGACCGTAACATCATCCCTTTTATCGAACTCCTCGTCGGTCACATCGACGTCCTTTGGTACTGCCACCACGACCGCAACTTCAGCATGCGACGGTAGCCTGGTTTCACCTCGATTCGTTGTCGATTTTGATGATCTACCACACTTTTCCACCGGTTCTGACCCTAGCGATACGGATACACCTCCGATCTTTAATCCGTACTGCAAGCTGTATTGGGAAGAGCACTTCGGATATGTCCCTCCACCAACGGATCCATTCCCACCTCATTCCCCACCGCAGCTTGCAGTATACCAAGAGGCCGATCTCACCATCAACTCTTCGCCCGATGCCGGTTTGGAATTAGTTGGCGAGATCGGAGCTGGCTCACGAGCTGCTGATAGTGCATATTGGATCGATGCCTATTCAGCGTGGCTCGGCTGTGCGAATAGTGGACCAGGTGATTGTCATATTGAGGTCAGAGGCTATGCGTATGGAAACAATGAGAGCATCATCTCCCAGTCGTTCAGGCAGCCACCCAGCCCTGGTCTTAAGAACTGCTCGTTGGCTCTGGTAGAGTTCGGTGGTGGCTTCAGCGGGTTGTCCGGCCTCCAAATCATCGCAAGCGTTGCTGATGAGCCTGTAACTTGGTACATGGACGATCTTTCGCTTGGATGGTCCAACAACACCTGCGCTGCACAACTGGAGCGTTCATCGTCCGAATGAGTGTGTAAGGTAGGATCGATCAGCCTGGATAGACTGGAAGACATGCATTTGGTGTCGGAGGCAGTTTTGATAGGCCTTCTTGTCACAATTTAGCTATCAATTGTCTAGGTATTAGCTTTAATGCTACATACCAAGCGGTATATGTTGCTTCACGTGCACATAGACCATATGTACTCTGTATGACTTCAAAAATAGAAGGGTTTGGCCCGCAGCTGGATACACCTCCCAACCGTATCTGTAGAGCCCTATGGGGCTGATGCTTCTGGGGTAAACCCCTTCCGGGGTACCCCATACCCCCTGGTGTACTTGGTGCCCCCTTTAAGGTTGGCGACCTACGGGAGTCCCTTGCGCCACCAACGCCCCGAAACCTTCTAAATTGTACATCATAAGGTACAGCCGCGTCGCTTCAATGCAAATAACTCACGCCTTCACTGTTTCACACTTCCCTAAACATCTCAATGTGTTTATGCGCTCCAAACATCCCATAGCCTTATCCCGTGTCAATGCGTTTCCTCGTCCCCTGTTCGGGTATTTGAAGGTTCAAGTGCCGTTTTATCCCCAGCTTCTGGTTAAGGAAGATTTGTTGATTCGAGCGCAAAGCGACCTCCATGTGACAATTTAGGAGGATGACAGGATTATGGCAGGCTTTTCATGTGATTGTATAATTCTAATTTATGGGGACTCTATCAAGGAGGTGCTTTCCTCTAAACTCCAATCACAGTCTTTCTCGTCCTTCCTTCTCTGCTTTCGTGGACTCTTCAATGGAGAGCCATGATGTCTGTCTTTACCACCTTACTTCTCATATCTTTCCTTCTCCATACGAGTCATGGTGCGCCAAATAAAATGTCTGGCGAGGATAGTGTCCGCAACCGAGACCTTCTAGGACCCAGGCAGAATCGCTACCCAACCTCCAATCTTTACTCTGGTTCAGTAGCCTTGTCCAGCGCCTGGTCGTCTTTCACGAATCCATTCTCCACGGGGACAGGTCCTTTCACTGCGCCTACTGGTACTGCAAACACTGGCGATGGCAGCGCTGCCAGTGGGGGCTTGCAGCCATATCCCACCCAAGGAGCTCCATATCAGAACTATACGTCACCATACAATCCGCTGGGGAGCGCTGGACTAGTAGCAGCGCCCACCTTCCAACCTCCTGCAGCTCTGGCCATAGAAAGTGCCGCTGCCGCAGTTGGCTCGAGTATACTCAGCAATCAATGTCAATCTCCACAGACTGTGACGTTGCCTCCGCAAACCGTTACTCTACCCGCGGAGATTATCACTGTGACAGCAGCTCCGCAAACAATTACAATCATTCCAGATGTGCAAACCCAAACGATAACCATCACTCCGCAGGTGCAGACGCAAACGGTGACTGTTACTGTGACCATCACAGCTGGGCCGGCCCCAACTTGTCCAAGTAATGCAGGCAGTCCTGAAGTACTCCCAGTCGCTGCTCCATCTAATGTACCCGCCGCTCCCTCTAATGCTCCAGTAGCTGGCTCGGTGCCGAATGGTGAAGGCCAAAACCAAGTGCCTGCTCAGAGCAGTCCTGCTGCACCAGGACCGACTCCTGCTATGCCTAGCAGCCAAATACCGGCACCTGCTTTACCTACAAACATAGCAGCCCCATCTGCAGCCCCTGTCATGCCCTCAATGCCTGCTGCACCGACAATTCCTACAGCCGTTCCCAGCAATGAAGGACCGGAAAACATTCCTGCAGCAGCGCCGTCAACCACGCCAAACGTCCAATCTCCAGCGCAGCCTTCCATTACTCCCAGTTCAGCGCCCACCTTCAATGCACCTATTCCACCCCCGAACAATGGTCCCTCGGTTTTAAGTTCAGTTGCACCTCCCGGTCTCCCACTCACTGCACCATATCAAAACACCACTGGTCCATATAGCAACATGACAGTCCCATGCGGATCCGGCATGTCTGGTACAATGCCAGGCACAATGCCAGGTACAGGCTTCTCCCGTCCCACTGGTGGATTAATGCCACCAATAGGCCTTCCCCTTCCAAGTGGCTACTCCCTTCAATTCTCCTTCCCCACAAACGCAGCCAGCGGCGCCATACTCTCAGGTCTAGCCGGCCCAACAGCCCTACTCACCGGCCCCATAGCCCTCGGCACCCAAACCGCGCAATCAGACATCGGCCCTAACTCCCCCTTCGTCCCCCCAGCAGCCCTCCCAACCGCCCCTCCAATGCCCCCAGTGAACCATTCCGACATCCAAGGCCCACCCTTATCACCCTTCAGCCCCACAACCGAGTGTTCCCTCAACGGCACCAGCGCACAAAACATCACCACAAACGTAAGCTCTCGCCCCCACTCCATTCCCCCTCCTAAACAACCTCCATTAACATCCATCCAGTACACCTCCCTCCTCCCCTCCCCTCCCACCGGCCCCTTGCTCTACCTCGGTCTCAACTACACCTCCTTCACGCTCTCCCCCCTCCATCCCCCACACCTCACCTCCCCCGCCTCATCTCCAAAAGCCATCTCCATCACTCCCCCTTCCTCTCCTACTCTCTAACATCCCTCTCCCTCTCCTGCGGATCCTCCGTCCCCGCAACCGAAAACTGCAGCATCGATATCGCAGCCTACGGTCTTCCAGCGACGTCAGGAGCTGCTACCACAGAAAAAGGCGTGTCAGCAATGAATACTGGCTTCCTGAGAGCGATACAAGTAACGGGACCGGGATGGACAAAAATAGATGAGGGGTTTGAGGAGTGGGTAGGGCTGTGGCAGGTGAATTTTACGGCCAGGTGGGGGAGGTGGAGATGGGGGTGGGGGTTGGGGAGGTGGGTTATGAGATTTTGGGGGTTTGTGAGGGGGGTGGGGGAGGGGGGACGGCGTAGGGGGGAAATTCTGTATGGTTATTGATAGGATAATGTATAAGATCTTAGGGGGTATTATGATCATATACACCCGATGGATTCTCATTCCTCATGGCAAAGAATGGTCAGTCGAAAAGAAAGCTCGTTATTTTTTATGTTACTTTATTGCTATGCTCACACCGCTACAAGTGAGTCACCTACCTTCATTCGCCTCATTCCCTTCCCCACGCTTTTCCTCCCTCCGTAGCGCCAAACTCTCCCTCCAAGTCCACCTCGTCCTCATAGCCTTCAACAAAAGGAAAGCCAGCACCCGGTACACGACGACACAGATACCCAACGCCAGAAGATTCAATCCCGCATTACCATTAAGATTATATAACTTCAATACATCCTCCCCATCGGTTACCGGACACTGCCCGTTGGGCAAACGCTGAGCGTCCGTGCAGGAAAAGGTGACGCCTCGAAGGGTATATGGGGCTAGATTTCCAATAGACCATTTGACGGGGCTAAGGTGGTTGAAAGCCTGCAGGAAGGAGGGGATGTTCAGACTCATGACTCCGCCCATGATTTGCGCCACGGATAGGACGACGGATGTGACGTTGACTGCGAAGCCAGTGTGGCTGAATAGCGTGTTGAAGATGATGCCGACGCTTTCACCGCAGTTGACGATGCAGAAGGCGTTGAAGGTTATGATGAAGAAGAGGGATGCGGTTCGGTGGAGACCGGCTGCTAGATCGGTGAGGACGGCGAAGACGAGACAGGTACATATTTCGAATGGGATTTCGGCTAGTGTGTATTGGAGGAAGAAAGCCTCGACTGAGTAGGCATTGTCGTCGTGTTCGCGGTAGAACACGGCTTTTTCATCGGGATAGACTGCTACGTTTTGTAACATACCGACGAAGTAAAGGGGCGCGAACTCTTGGATGAATCCCAGTCTTGATTGGACGCTGTAGTAATCACTCTTCAGCGGGGCGAAGAAGAGAGTCAAGCAGATGGCGTAACCAAGGACTTGAGTTGTACGAGCAACGATCGAGGGAGGGTTGCGTCGGAAGTTAATGAAGCTGCGGTGGAGGAGCAGCGGGAAAGAGATGCGGAAAGGCGTCATCTTACGAGCCAGACCTCCCAGCTCGGCTGGTGTGGCTATGTGTGAAACTATTTGATTTAAGGGTGCTTGAGCGTTGTCCCATTCAAGGATCAGAGACCGAACTTTCTCCCTGGTGGTAGACTCTTTGATTGCATTTTGCAGGTTGACAGTAATCAGGTCTAAAGCAAAGTCCGCAGGATTAGTGGTTGTGGGGCAATTGAACCCCAAAGAGGAGAAGTGAGACAGCATCAGGGAACCTTTGCCAGCATAGACTGGGGAGCCGCCTCGGGCTAGGAGGACTATGTTGTTGAAATACTTGAATAGGTCACTTCGAGACTGATGTATGGTCAGGATGAGAGTTCTTCCTTCTTCCGCTAATCCTCTCAACACCTCAATGATCGAGGACGCAGTGAAGGCGTCGAGACCGCTTGTAGGTTCGTCGAGAAACAGAACTCGAGGGTCCGTCAAGATCTGAATAGCGATCGTAACTCGCCGCTTCTCGCCTCCACTGATGCCTTTAACCATATCGCTGCCCACGAGGTTGTTTGCGCAGTCGCGGAGCCCCATCTTTAAAAGGACTGACTCGGCCCTTTGCTGCTTCTCATGCTTTGAGAAATGGGCCGGTAGGCGCAGGCCTGCCGAGAAATGCAGATTCTCTCGCACGGTCAGGTAAGGGAGAAGTGCGTCGTCATCTTGACATACATAGGAGCATATTGAACGAATGACCTTCTCGGAGGGTATGGCACCATTGAAGAACATCTTTCCTGAAGTTTGATATTTCGTCAAAGTTGAATCTTGCAGACGACGGGCCATTGAATTGAGCAGAGATGTCTTCCCTGACCCTGAGGGACCCATTATGACATTGAGAACGCCAGGCCCGAAGGCGGTACTCAGAGGCTTTAAGATCGACAGCTTCGGTGACTTCTTAAGGCGCGAATTTCGCTTTTGTATATCGAGGCTATACCTGTCGAGCGTTATAGTAATTGTTCGAACGTCATCGAGCGAACGAGCAGTCATCTTTTCTTTACCAACAGAATAGTCCGTGTCATCCTTTTGGGCTCTCGAGATGCCAATGTTCGCTTTACGATATCGAAGTAGTAAACCAGCGCCAATGAAAAAGCTAATGACAAAGGCGAGCAGTACCACGATTGGCCTCGAAACCCAGTTGGATGGGAACCCCAGTGACTCCATGACATATCGTCCAGTGTATTCCACGCATGCAGGGTTGGCGCTGCCACCGGCAACAGGACAGTCATAGAGCTGACCCGCGGGATCCGAAGTATGTGCTACAAATTCATTCGCCGCCAGTGCTCCATTGGCATAGAAAGTGTAAGCTGTCCACTACAGTGACAATGTTAGTGGGGCATGCCTCACAGTCCAGAGATCTAAGCCATACCTTGAGCCATCGAACCCATATAGGTATCTGATTTGCTTGCACAAAGTATCCGCAGCCAAGTGATTGCAAGGTGTAACCCATGTTGCCTATGAAAGAAGCTCCAGCAAAATTCCTCGAAACACCAACGCAAACGGTTGCGTAGTTCACAGCGATGGCCTGCGTTAGAAGCGTGACACCGAAGAAGACGAAGAATTGGCTAGCCAGGGGTCTGAAGCCAACCATAAAGTAGAATATGACAGAAAATATCAACGGTACGATCACATCCTCCACGAGGAGTCGAGCCAGTCGACGACTTATCAGAAAGGATGGAACGCTGATTACACCTTCACCATATTCGCGATCAAACAGCTGGATATCAATTGTAAGCCGGTAAGTTTCGAAAATAAGAATAAGATAGCCTTGCAGCGACGCAGCGGTGTAAATTGCACCTTCCCTGCTGCGTATGCCAGAAAGACTACCGTCTAATTGCAAGAAGATCCAACCAGTTATGACCGCCATCGTAGTAGCCTCCAACATACTTCCAGCTAGACCTAGGGGGTCTCGGAATGTCACCTTTAGGGTACGCTCAGTCAAAATTCTTATTTGATGACCAAGTGGGGCGTGATGCTGTTGCTTGGAGTGATTTTCATTCGCAGCAAGCGTACTGATTGAGGGGTTCTCGACCCCCGTTCTAAGCATTTGCCGCTCTGGAGAGCCCTCAAAAGCCTTTATGAGACCTAGAACTCGAGTAGAAGACACCTCTTCCGCCTCGGGCGTCCGGGTATCAATTGCTGCTAGATCAATTAGGAACTCTGCTGGGTTGACGAAAGGCGGTATCATGTAGCCGATATGCTCGAAATATGGCAAACATCCTGCCGTGGGTCCACTGTATAAAGGCGACCCGCTAGCCAAAAGCAGTACATGGTCAAAGAGGTTCCAGATTTCACTTCTAGGTTGGTGGATTGTACATATAATTGTTCGACCCTTGACAGCAAGGGCCTTGAGGGTTCCCACCAGCTGGTAAGCTGTGCTGGCATCCAGACCTGTTGTCACCTCATCAAGGAATAGCACAGAAGGATTCGCCAGCATCTGGACAGCCAAAGAGGTTCTGCGCTTTTCTCCTCCCGAGCAGCCCTTATGGACGTTATTTCCTATCCTCGTGTCCGCGCAGCCCTTCAGTCCAAGCTCTAATATGACCTCCTCCACCACCGTCTTCCTTTCTCGAGTAGTCGTAGGAGGAGGAAGCCTCAACTCCGCAGCATACATCAACGTCTCCCGTACAGTCAGGGTAGGTAGCAGAACGTCTTGCTGCATGACATAGGCACTTCTGATACTCGACAATTTCGAGTTGCCATTGTACGTGATGCTTCCAGTAGTGTTTAGCTTAGAAGAAGAAATACGATGCGATAGGCTGTTGAGTACTGATGTTTTCCCACTACCAGAACTACCAATGATAGCTGTCAAGCTACTACTCGGCATATATGCGTCCACATTCTTTAGGATGGGCTTGATCTCTCCTGCAGTAGGGGATTTCTTCCGGTTGAAGGTGGTGGCGAAGTTAAAGAGACTGGTTGGGGTCACGTCTATATTCAAGTTAAGGTCCCTAACAAGGACATTGACAGGGTCAACGGCCCGAAAAGAAAGCTCGTTGACATGGCCTTCGGGCACATGAATAGAGGGATTGATATGATCGCCCACAGCGGCATCATCACCTTTCTCAAGGCCTTCCATCCTCCTTCCCAACGGAGGGCAATGACTGTCAAGTCACTAGGACATCTCGCATGCTTCTGCTGTTTATTTTTGATGTCGCGCATAGTGGGGCTGGGTTAGGAAAAAAGAGAGGTAGAAAAGATAATCTACTAGTGATAAGGCGGAGGTGTAGCACGATTACACCCACATGAATCTTGACGTTCACATCGCATGACCCTTGTAAGCGGGGCCAGCAGCCCTCGCTTGGGTTCCGGGAAGGAAGTGATCCCGTACCGGCCCCGCGCATGCGGGCGTTGGGCTTGCCTGCATCCCGCCCTCAAGCGAGACGCGGCCTGTCCAAACACTTGAGTTCTCTCGAGCTTGAGATGGTGTGTGCTGTTCTGGCTGATGGCAGACTTCTATGACTTTACCGACGTTTTTGGGTCCAACCCCAACATTGCATACGACGAGCAGTCTCGCGCAAAGATACATCATAATCGCCAATTGCTGGAGAACGAACTTTTCATTGATCGGTTGCTGAAGGCGCTGGGTGTTCGCAAAGGTATGCTGCGTTGAGAGAGTGAAGAATCACAGGGAGAAGCTGATCCTTATGTATCCCTGCATAGCATCAAAACGGTATCCTCCAGAATCCAATCAAGAACTGCAAGAACTCTTTCAGCAAATTGCATCCAGCTCTTCTCCCAATCACTACAAGCACTCTGTGCTGTATTACCTTCTCAAGGACCTCTCGCAGCCCAAGGCACATTCTTGCGAGGACTTTGCAAAGACCTCATACCTACCTGGCAAATATAAGATTTTTGTTGATGGCATATGGTACCTTGACAGACTGAAGTTTGAAGTGGGTCTCTGTTACCATGTTCTGCAGTTATACTGATTTGGTTGCGTGAATAGAGAGCATTGGACTACCTGACCGAGCCTGCATTAACACCGACCTTCCCCGAAGAGATACTGTATACGCTCTGCCGGCATACACCGCAAGACGATGTTACTCTTCCCATAGCTTACTATCAAACCGTGTCGCCCTCCATAAAGTCAGGCAAAGTCCTCGAAACCTACACTCTCACCCTGTGTCGCGCCAGTATTACAGAAGCATTCTACTTCTCACGCACGCACGGCGAATCGAACCACCGCGTTCTCTTTGAAAAGCTTATAACATTCGTTCATGCAAACTCGAGCGGAGCGACAAAAGCTAATAGGGGCGTCGAATTGATTAGCTTGCCTTTGGATGAGGATGAAGAAGCTTGGTTTAACGAGTATTTAAACGATGGTAAAGGATCTACCCTGCCAGGGGCAACAGATACACTTATTATGAGGGGTATCTCGACAGGACGTCCGGATTCTAACCTTCAACACCGGAGGAGAGCAAGTAGCCAGAAGATTGGGGGCATAAATTGGGAAACCTTGACAAACAGGACACAAACGGGCTAGGGTGCAACATTCCCCCTTTGGAGTACTGGGAATACATAAAAGCTACGCGAAATATACTTATATACTTATATGCCTTTTAGCAGGGACTTGCCCGCCGGCGCTTCGAGCTCTTCAATGGATTTCAAGTATGATTAGACACAGTACTTAAAGCCTTCCAAAAGAGTTGCTACGACAAGGATGTGCTTCTAGTATTGCTTTGGAGACACATTCCAAAAGGCATGGAATCGAAGGCCCGGGCCTTACCAGAGGATTATATTATCTGGAGCATCATCGGAGCAAGCTTCAACAACCCACATGTTTGACGTATAGTAGCATGAGCCGCTGCACTCATTCCGATAATCGGGCCGCCAGCTACGACTACCAAAATATGGGGACCTCAATACCATGGTAGTTTACCAGGGTCATGCCACTTAGATTCAGAGTCGATGGCGCCATTGTGTTCCTGTAATCTCTCTGTGGAGCTGGTATGACTCCATTTCCATTCTTGTACTCGTCATACTGTCTCCTAAAGTTTTCTTTTGCCTGTCTCACCGGCTCGTATCTCTCCCTTCGTGTTTCATCTCTCACGCCACGTGCTTCGTGGTACTTTAATCGAAGCCCTTTTCTGACATACGGGTGGGCCCAGCCAATTTTGAATACGTCTTCTCGCCTTCTTTTCAGAGATGGGTCCTTTTGTCCTCTTCGTTCTCTATGCGGTTCTCTTGTCACCCGCCGTTCCTTATGCAGTCGTTGTCGTCCTGACTGTTTTATAGGCGGCCCAGCCCGTGCCCGTTCTCTGTGCAGTCCTTCAGATCCACATCGTGCTGGGTCCCGCTCTTCTCGTTCTTTTTGTTTCATATGGCGTCCATGGCGTCCTCTCCGTTCTCTTTGTGCTTCTTCTGGTCCTCGGCGTTTTCTATGTGGTCCTTCTGGTCCCGACCGATCTCTGTGCGGCTCTTCACGCTTTTGTCGTTCTCTGTGCGAACGGACGTCTTCGCGGTCTCTGTATTCAGAACTTTGGCCGTGATGGACATAAGATGATACACAGCCCATTGTTGAGATTGCTGTCCTTGAGTCCTTGAATCCTTGAATCCTTGAGTCCTTGCGTCCTTGATCTAAGGCTGTCAAACGTCGATGCGGGTGTGTTTTTAAATAGGAGAAAGTCATTATATTACATATATGTGATGTCCTTTGTGCCTGGCTGTGTCGAAGCCAGACAGTGATATGCTGGTAATTCCAACTGCGAAATAGCACTAGATGTTGAGATGTAACAATGATGGCAACAGGGGTTGCATTGTTTTGTAAGATTTCTAATCTCCTGAATGATGAACCTGGCGAGAAGGTCCACTCGTGAGCAATTCAACTTCTTCTGGGAGCCGCCAGAGCTTCAATGCTTTCGAATCTAGCGCACCCACCACACAGAGTGCCTCAATCTCCGGTCAAAGAAGGGCTCGGAGCCTACAACTCCGTCCACTTCTAGCAAAGGCATCTTGAAGAAGAGACCCAAGCAGCTCAACATTAGCTCGTCAGACAGCAAAGCCCGCTGCGCCTCAGAAGACTCTCCCCTCCGAGGCGTTGAACACAACGTTGGCCGGAACTTCGAATACGGCGAACACGTCAACTTATCTCTGGTTTGTATTCTATGCTTCACGATCTACCAGAATTGGGGTTGGTGTCAAATGAACAATGAGTGTCCTTGAACGTTAAGGCGCCTGTTCGCCCCAAACTCTTCAGATAAAGAAGAATTCCTTTTCTTTCTTTGCTTGTACGGATAATGCCATTGTCAAAACATATGGCTCAAGAAACAAAGCCTACAACAGAGGAAACGAAACATTTGCTTTCGCCGTGTGACACAATGAAGAGCTCCGTGGTCGTGGGAAGTCTCAGCCGTATAAGGCTTGATCCTCGCCATCACCCAACCAGCTCATCAGCCGTGTGGTACTGAAATCGATCCCAAAAGTACAAAAAAGGCTAAACCAAGGCGAAGTGTCCCCGCTCATCCATCATGCAGCCAGGCCGGGTGCCAACAGATGAGATTGTCACAGATCCAGACGACTTCGAATACGTCAATCGGAAAATCTCCGCTTCTGGAGCTCGTGATCCCACCGCTCGTGCTGTTAAATACGGTGAAGGTCCACTCGTGGGTAATTCGACTTCTTCTGGGAGCCGCCAGAGCTCCAATGCTTTCAAATCTAGCGTTCTCACCACACCGGCCTCAATCTCCGGTCAAAGAAGGGCCTCGGAGCCCACAACTCCGTCCACTTCGATCAAAGGCATTTTGAAGAATAGACCCATGCAGGTAAGCAGTCCAACCTACGACGAACCTACTCGCTCTCGACCACTCTGTTCTGCCGATTTCGAGGGCAGCGACGATGAAGATGATATCAATTATACTGATATCTGGGAAGACGCGGGTGCTGTGCGGCCCCCAGAAGATATCCTGCAATACCCTGAAGCCGAAATGAGGAAAATACAGCTGCTTCTGCAAGCGAAAATATTGAGGGAGATAGCTGAGCTTGTGCATGAGCCTGGTGCGGACTATAGGCTTTGGGGTGACGCTGTTGCTGGGTGGGCTGATGAGGGAGATTATGGAAGGGAGGTTAGTCGATAGTGGCTCTGTTAGATTGTGGAGGTACCTTGGAATAGGGAACAGACGCTAATCTTTTGATCTGGCGTCTGCAGAAACACATAACAATATACAACTCCTCATCAAGATTGCGAGGCTGAAGTCATAAAACTATTCGGTACCTTATCTATAATATCCAGCGCACTTATGAGTCAATCAATCTATTCTGACAAGCTCTTATCTCACTAAACCCTTCTTCAATTCATCCAGTCTTTTCATCAACCACTCCAACCCTTTGCCAAGTACCTGATTTGTTGAGTACTCTACAAGGATTCCCTTGGGAATGGCTCATAAATACAGGTGGCCATTCGTTCGTCTTGTCATACGATAAGCGGAGGAGGCATTGTATGATGCTCAAATGTTGCATATATGTTCGAAATTGTCTAAAGCAATTGTGCTCTAGAGCACGAAGCTTGCACGAGCTCCGTGGGTTTGGAACGAAAACCAGCATCACCCGCATTGCAACTGTGCAGCACCCCATCCAAAGGTCTGCTTCTCCAACTTCGCATCGTTACAAAATAGCAATGGCGGAGTCTGACAAGATTATGCGTGAAGGGAGTTCGAGATAAACACCAGCTCGATTGATTTTGCTAGGAAGTTAGGCCGTAACTCCACGATTTGTGACGAGAGCTGGCATACCACGATCAATTGCTAGGGCTCCGGGCACCCTTGAGCCCCATTGGTGCTTTAAGCGAGAGGACTGGACTCGTTCTTGGTGTATTTACATTTCTTTCGGTAGGTACCTTAGTTACCCGTCTCTAGAGAATAGTTTTAGGGTATTTTTAAGGCCCACTTCACCAGCTTTAGGTCCAGCCCTATAGGGCTAGACAGCAGAAAGGTCATATTTTAGAGACCATCGCGGAACAGACGCGTCTCACCTGCACACAAACTATCCGTGTCTGCTTGCCCGCCGAACAGTGAACAACCCTTCAGAAAGTTTTTCGCCATCAGGCAATGCGCATATGGGTGATGAGAAGGCCCAGCGCCTTGACGATGCGCTCTCGTCCCTTGTAGACACGCTGGTTCCTGTTCTACCAGACGAAGATGAAGCTACAGCCGACGAGCGGCATGACGATGCTCTAGACCTGGCCAGAGGCATTATTGAAGGGCATGTCCTTCCCTAAGATCTTTGGCTGGAAACAGCTAACGTTGCTACAAAGTCATGGCAACCCTGTGGTGGTATCAGACGTCAATCATGCTGCAGACTTGATCAAGAAGAAGCGTAAATGCTATTCCACAAATGCCCCGCATCCAAGGTCTGGCTAATATAACCAGTGTTGCGCGAGAATGATTCTCCTGACAAAGCTGTCCAATTCTCTAACCTCTATGCTCGACTCCTCACCCAACCAGTACTTTCCCAGAAATGGTCCATACTCTATCTTCTCTACCAGCTGGCAGACTCGAACCCCGAAGACGACGGCCCCACAGCAGATACATTTCGGCGCCCTGGCAGTCGGGGAGTTGGAGATCAAAGTGACGGGCAAGGTTCTCAGGTATTCAAGGATGCATTCGCCTCAGGTGGGCTTCCCCGCCTACCACTGCAGAAAACCCAGCCAAAAGCCAGATCAGGCACTGAGGCACCCGCAGAACGAAGGACCCAGGTTAGGGCAAGCAATAAGTCCGAAACTACTCATGGTCGAGAAGAGGAGCTCGAAAACACGCATGGGGCTGGTCCCACTGAGTCCACTCTCCTACGCGACCTTCCTTTCACACTTCAAGGCTTGTCATCAACAAATCTCCCTTTCTCCTCTTTGACGTCTCTTGATCTTCCACCTACTCTACCTTTACCAATTGTGTCTTTACTACATACATTAGCCGAGCCATCCCTATTATACCGAAGCCTATCCGAATTTGTACAGTCGCGAGATGAAGGTTTGATAGGTCAGAGTTTGCGATCTGCCATTGGTAGCGAATTGCGGTCATACCTTGGTTTAATTGCAACATTGGAGGGCGAGATCAGACGAGCGATTACGTCTCTGGATAATAACGGAGTTTACGGTCAAGTTGGAAAGGCTGGTGTTACCCTTAAGAGGTGTGTTGTCTGGACGAGGGAAGCTACAATGGGATTACGGCTGATGAGTTTAATGGTTGAAGAGGCTACAAGTTTGTCGCCTCAGCAGAGTTCTATTCCTGGAGCTAATGATATGTAGGGAGGAAAGGTGGTCAACTCATCTCCATGATTCATCGATTTTCTACATCCCACGGCGATCCTTTCGTAGGCGCTTTTGCAGAGCGCATGCTATCTCATGTGACACGGCCCTTTTATGACATGCTACGACAGTGGATATATGATGGAGAGCTATCTGATCCTTACCACGAATTCTTTGTTATTGAACAAGACGCTCATGATACTAGGGAAGATCCTCGAAGGGCTCCGGCAACAAGTGTATGGGAAGAAAAATACAAACTTGATGAAGCCATGATACCCAGTATCGTGAGTGAGGAATTTGCGAAAAAGGTATTCCTCATTGGGAAAAGTCTTAATTTCATTCGTTATGGCTGCGGTGACTCGGCCTGGGTAGAGGCATACTGCAAAGACGCTTCAAGAGAATTGCGGTACGGGGATACAGCTACACTGGAAACTTCGATTGACAAAGCATACAAAGCCACAATGGCTCGTCTCATATACCTGATGGATGACAAGTTTCAGTTGTTTGAGCATCTAAACGCCTTGAAAAAATATCTCCTCCTTGGTCAGGGCGATTTCATTGCTCTTCTCATGGAATCCCTATCGACAAACCTTGATAGACCAGCTGGTAGTCAATATCGACACACCTTGACCGCCCAACTGGAGCATGCTATCCGAGGCTCGAATGCTCAATTCGACTCTCCTGATATTCTCCGTCGCCTTGATGCCAGACTCACCGAGATGGAAAAGGGAGACACAGGATGGGACGTCTTTACTCTGGAGTACAAAGTTGATGCCCCTGTAGATGTCATCATCACACCGTGGGCAAATCGGCAATACCTCAAAATCTTCAATCTCCTTTGGCGCGTGAAACGAGTCGAATTCGCCCTCGGTAGCACATGGCGGCGCTGCATGACTGGTGCTCGCGGCGTCCTCGCAATCGTAGACGCAAAGATGAGCAAAGACTGGAAAACAGCGCGCTGCTGCATAGCAGAAATGATTCACTTCGTCAACCAACTTCAGTATTACATACTCTTCGAGGTCATCGAAGCCTCCTGGGACCAACTCCACCTTACAATCCACAAGCAAGACTGTACGCTTGACGATCTGATCGAAGCCCACACCAAATACCTAAAGGCCATCACCCACAAAGGCCTCCTGGGCTCAACCCGCCACAATAACACGACCGGCCACCGCGAAGATGTCTTCACCACCCAACTCCACGAACTCCTTAAAATCATGCTCGCCTACAAGGAAGCAGTCGACGGCCTCTACTCCTTCTCCGTCGCAGAATTCACCCGCCGGCAAGAACTATCCGCCAAGATCGAAACCCGCACCGCACAGGGGAAATGGGGTTTGACAGAAAAAGACGATGACGACCTCAACTCCCCCAACCCCTTTTCCTCCAAGACCGCTCAGAACAACAACCGAGACCGACGCGGATCCGACTCGCCCTTCCCAATCAGTGGCCTCACCCTCCCACCCACCTCCGACGACGCCATGCTCCCTGCCCTTCGGAAACGCCTCACTGACCTCTCCGTCGACTTCAAAAACCGAGTCAATAACTTATTAGGCGATTTGATGGTGCAGCCCGACGTGGATATGAAATTTCTCGCTGTGGTGATGAATTTCAATGATGTTTATACGCCCAAGAAGAGGAGGAGGGAGGGACATAGGAGGGAGAAGAAGACGCCGGGGCAGGGTGCGGAGACTAGTAAAAAAGACGGGGGCAGTAGGACCGTCTCTGCTGCGGCGGGGGACATGGGAAAGGCGAAGGAGAGGGAAAAGGAGAAGGAGAAGGAAAATGGGAAGCCCGGGGGTGGGGCCGTGGGGGCGGCGAGTAAGCTAAATGAGAAGGGGGGAAGGGTGCCTGTGAAGTGAGCGTTTGGAGTAATGAATATAGCGTTTATGAAATAGGTGTCAAGGCATGCGGGATGTGGGTTTGGATTCTCATGCTGGGTGTTGGGCACACTATGTACTATGTGCAAGCTCACAGAATTTTGGGCAAGCGTACGGAGATCATCTGCCAACATTGCTTTCTTCACTACTGCCGTCTTGCTACTAGTCCGAGTTTCCATCTAATTCCGAGCCAGATCCAGAGTCAGAGCTTGACACAGACTCCGGACGTGATCTCTCCATCTCAATCCACCCTTCCTTTGCCTTCGCCTGCTGCTGTCCAGCAGTCTTCTGCACGCCCACCTTTTCCGATTCGCTCTCACTGCTGCTGCTGCTGCTATCACTGCTACTATCGTCATCCGGCACTCCAGTTGTCCGTCTCTTTCTTTTTCGTTTCCGCTTCACTTGTCCCTCACCAGCACCATATTTGCCACTCTTTTGCACCCCATCCATCGTCGGCGTACCATGCACCTTCTGTGGACCGTTCGTCTGCGCAGCCCCATCATCGCCGAAAACGATCTTCTTGGCCTGGCTCCCCCTTGCTATCCCAGAGCCACTTATTTCTTCCACTCCACCCATGCCTCTACCCCTTCCCCGTGGAACATCTTGCCCGCTACCACCAACGCCGGCCACATGGTGGATAATGGGACGCTGCGGCGGTGTGGCGACCTCTTGAACTACATCCTCTTCCTCCCCAACACCCCAAAGAACAACCTCCGCCCTTCGTCTCTTCTTCAGCTTCCACTCCCACTCATCTTTCCCACCCAACGTCTCCCACTCCTTCTCTTCCCACTCATCCTCCTGTACCCTCAGCCTCTCCTTAACCCTCGCAACAGCAGCGTTGTATTCCCTCCGCCGTCGGTCTACACATTGCTCGTGTGTCTCGTTTTCCATCGTATCTGCCTCAGTGGGTTCAAAAGCTATCCACTCTGCGTCTTCAGTGCGAATGGCCAGAGCTTGTTGGCGTATTCGTGAGCGGGCGGATGCTCCTTCAAGGCCGCAGAGGTAGGCGAGGAGGGCGGTGTCATAGAAAGAGGGGATGTGGGTGAGCGAAAACAGGTGTCTGAGCAGGTGGTTTTGATGTGGCTTGGAGAATTTCCAGGTCTCGCGAGAGGTGTGGTAATTGGTAAGGTATTTTAGAGCTGGATGTTCTGTTTGGTTGTTGGTTGGTTGTGAGGGCAGTGAGGGTCGGGCCTTGATCTTTTTCTTCTTGGGTTTTCTAGGCTTCTTCTCTTTCGGCGTTAAGTTTGACTGGGAGGGCGGAGGTGAGGACTTAGCGAGTTCTCGGGGTGGAGTCGACACATCGGCAGGCTTTGCTGTGATTACTTTAAGAGCCGGACTAACAGTAGACGGGTCGAAAGAGGGATCTTCGGCTACCCAATTTGCATGCCAGGTCTGGAAGAGCTGTTGGGTACTTTCGCCGTCTTGGGTTTTGGTTTCTGGGGTGAAAGCGACGGACTTGCGTCTGTTCAATGTACTTGGTTCAACTGATGAATTTGTTGAAGTGGGAATTCTAGGAGGAGTAGCTATGGCAGCATTACCATTGACAATTGCTAAGGCTTCTTCTGTCGTTGACTTGGACTTCTTGGATTTCTTTGTGGGACTGTCCGTAGTTACAACATCGATTGCGAGACCACTCTCAGTTGTCACCTTCCTCTTCTTGCTATTTGTGACTATGACCTTGCTCACGCTCTTCTCTCCCGGCTCTTCATTGGCATACTTCAACTTGAGACCTATCTTTTTCCACGCAGGTATATGTTTTGGGGTAGACTCAGATATGGCAGCCATTGCAGAGACCACGACAACTGCGAGCAGATGAAACGATAGCCTTTGGGTCAATCCTTCAGAACAAGGGAATGAGGAGGAGCAGACATTCAGTCTGAGCCGTGAGAAAGACTCCTGCAGATTCGCACGAAAAATCACGATAAGTCTTCGGAACCATTCCGCTTCGGTATAGAAACCCTAGCCCTAGACATTTTTTGAGGTTGTTTGGCTGCCCAGCTCATAAAAGGTATAAGATATAATCGCTGGTTTTATGATGATGAAAGTAGTGATATCGAAAGTCTCGTAACAATGCCAGTACCCCCAAAACATCTAGATATCCATCTACTGTCAATGCCGCTCTAACGCCCGTCCTATCATCATGCAAAGCCTATACATGGATGCATCTTGTTGCACGCTACCGGCCAATAACTCGCTCGTAGTGTTCGCCTTTCACTGAACCTCCGCCCATGGATGTTCGCACGTTTCGCTTGAAGCCTTCCCTGTTCGATCGTAGATCCTCCGCTGCTTCTTTGTTCAGTGGATCCGACGCATTCGGTTCTAGGAATAGAAACTAATGACAAGCGTGTAAGCACGTATTTGCCTGGTGTACCAGCAAGAGCATTTGCTGTGTCCCCTCGGGGTTATGGACTGGGGAGGCTATCTGAAGGCCACCCAGCGTAGCACGTACCTGCAGCCCAACAATGACAGCATTCAGATTCAGCACCGGTTTCCAGTCCTCTCTTAAGATGTTCAGACAAACGTTTCCCTCCAAATCAATATTAGGATGATAGATTTTCTGTGTACACTTCACTTTCGGTGGATCGTGGGGGAAATTCTGGTTGATTGCAAAGTTGAAGTGAAAGGTCCCTCCCTTGTACATTCCTTCATCGGGCTCGATCGTAAGCGTAAAGTTGAGGATATCATTAGGGTCCGGGAAAGACGTCCTCATAGTTTTGCCAAGGGTGCCTTCAAGTTCCGCTAGATCTGGGGCACGCAAAGAGGTCAGCGTGAGGTCTGAGGCGCATCGCTCCGAGGCTGCAGGAGCAGGTATCTACCTTTCTGCACTCGTAGTTGGGCTGCTGTGACCTTCTTCTTCTTAGTGCCCGCTGCTCCTTCGGCATTCGCATCCCTCTGCTGCTGTTGTTTCTGCGATTGCACGTTAGGCTTAAGTTACCCGGGCCCTTGAAACGGCAGGGGATATCGCAGACGGAGAGTGGCTCATGACGAGAACGTACCATAGACCATATCTTCAACATTTTGGCGGTTTTTATGATATGTGTGGCCTAAGTGGTATTCCTAGGTAGGGTTAAGGAGAGGTTGAATAGATGTTGAGAGAGCGCCTTCCAAGAAGACGTCCAACTTTAGCGTTATTTCACAGTGCACCCTTTGTGTTATTCTGAGGACGGGACACTTGGCAGGATGAATAGGCTGCGATTTAAAGGAAAAATGTGGTAGGAGTTGGTGAATGTGGAGATGGGAGCAGTGGTAGAATTTGAAGTGTCACGATATATCGGCTTGAATGCCACCTAAGGCCGCAATCATTCGCGCACAGGAGTGAATACTAATTCCTTCGATATCGCAATGATATTGCTAATGCTAACTTCACCGATGTACCAGAGCCTGGTATTACACAAGACCATTTTTAGAGTACATCATGCGACCAATATTGGAACCGCAATCATTCCTGGAAAACTAAAAGACATCGCCCACAATGCTCGCTGATCGTGAATATATACACCTTATCTCCTGTTGAAGCAGCACAACAGGCCCGACTTGCCCAAAAACCAACAACAGCCTATAAACCGGATGAGGGACAAACCAGCAGTCGCCCATAGCAGCGCCCGAAAGAATTCCTGAGTGCGACCATTGGCTCCGCCCTACCAAAGAGATGTCAGTAAGAGCTTACACGTACAGGAGAATATTCCGAGGCGACTTACGGATAATCCGAATTTATCGAAATTATCACTAGTAATGACCACCGCAAGTAAGGCATTCGAGAAAATCCATGATGAAACAAGTTTCGTTCTGAAGCTCTTGTACGAATCTTCCAACGTCTTCTTTTCAACCACGACTGGTTCCACGTAAGGAGCCAAAGCACGCTTGACAGTGACTTCAAATTGACTATCAACATCAGCCTGAGGTTTATCAGGCTCTTCGATAACGGCCGATTTGCCATCTCCTGTTTTGGTAGTTTGTGCCGATGGTAAGACATCCGCCTTATCAGATCCCTTGGTTCCCCACGACACATCATGCCAGTTGCTGAAGGCGTAGACGTTGAGGATATTGACGTATGAGGACATTATCAGTAGGTATTGCGGGAATGAAGTAAACATGTGCCAAGGGTCCAGATATAGGAATGACGCCACAAAGTAGAGCCCAAAGGTAGCTGCCAGAGCGATGAGAATAATTCCGGAACTCTTGGAGGAGAAGAATGTCTTGAAAAAGTCATCCAGGCCATCGTGAGTGTCAACGTCCTCCTCCGTATGTCCCGTGAGAGCGCGGACAACCAGGTACATTGAGAGTACAATCAGATAAGCTTGAATGAGTGCAAAAACAACGAAGGAGGTGATGTACGTCCATCTCGATCTGTGGCCATGATTAGCCGCATCTCCACAAGAAAGTGGCATTAACTTACCCTTTCGGTCGGTTTCCTAAAGCAAGAATGAACTGTAATAAAATGAAACCGAGGTATAGGTATTCAAGTACCGTATTGATGATTGGTGTGACTTTGTTTCCAAACGGGAACGCTCTGCCACCATTGGACTGCCCAGGGGTACCAACAAGCGACATAATCACACTAGTCGTGAGCCAGAAGGAAGCTATTATGGTTGTTAGCACTAGGCTTCCCCTTCAGCGCATGACGGATGACTTACCAAGGGAGAACCATGACAGAAACACCGAAAAAACGTTGTAAAGCAATTGTATGTGGAAGAAGAACATGCGTATGAGATTGTGACTACTCTTGTACATCCTCCCGAAATGCATTAAGGAGTATATACTAGCCGCAAAGGAGCCGTTCAGCCATCTCCGTCGTTGGCCAATAAACTCTGGTGCACCCTCAGGAACATCGGTTTCTCCCTTTGACGCTTTCACGTAGGTCAAGTGCCATTTCGATCCGGCTTTTGCAACTAATTCAAAACACAAGATTCGGTCCTCGGCCAAGAACATATTTTTCTTGAAGATATTCATGTTCTCAATACCCTTGCCCTGGTTCAATTTCGAGGCAGTATGATCTCCATGGAAGTACTGCGTAAGGGGTCGACCCATAATGGCACGAAAACGGTAAGCGGAGAAAGCTCCTGGAAGCACGCTGACGTATCCGAAAGAGCTTTCCAGCGGTTTATCCAAGATGTTACTGATCTTGTACTCGAAATTCTGGGCCGCAACCAAGGGATTGAGGAGATTTTTCCAACCTCGGCCTAACATAGCGTGAATCTCTCCACAAGCTCCACCCAGGTCCTTGTCATTGTAGAACGCTTCCCACAGCGCAAGGAGAGACTTTGGTCCTGGCTTTGTCCCAGCATCCAGCAATATGCAAACCTCTGGATTCAGAATCCTGCCGAAAGCGTTGAAAAGCCATCTATGAGAGTTGATCTTCTTGCTGTTCTTCTGCTTAAGACAGAAAATCATTTGTACGGGAGGAAGGGTAGTAGGGCCGTCATCTTGGGGCTGGATCAGCTTTTGGTTGGCGGTAACTGATAGTTGTGTCGTGTATTCGAACTACTATTCGTCAGCGCCATTCAAAACACCGTTGATAGAATAGCGTACGATATGGGCAACTGTCTCCTTGCCATCCACGTCCTTCTTCATTACACCATCTTGGTAGATCCCAACAGTAGCCAGTACATCCAATGTATCTTTGTCGCAAGGATCAATTCCATCAAAGACAAGGCACACAACAATCTTTTGCCAAGCAGGGCCACCTTTGTTCCAGAACTCTGTCTTCTTGATGTTCACGATGTCGCGAACGTTCTGCATAACGCCATGTAGGGTTCGTGCAGTCAAGACCTTGTCTTCATTGTAATATGTTATGGCGATGAGAAGCTCTGTATGTCGATTGTACATCGCTGGCCGGAGATTGTAACCATTTTTCAGGGTGAATTCGTTGGGGTCGCAGGTAGCTGCGGTGTCTAACGAGAAGTCAGTGATGACTATCTCCCTAATTTCCAAGAAGAGGTATGCGTACATCTTAGATGAGTAAATTCTTCACTGCCACCTTCTAGGTCATTCCTATATTTTTTTTGAACAGCGTTTTGAATAGCGCTGGGTACGGGATAATCAACGCTGAGCACAGAGCCCTGGACAAGCTTCACCTTTCGGGTTGCATATCGCCTCAGATTACTAGCCCCAGGGGCCTGTCTCTGCTTCCACGCTTCCGTCGAACTAGTTTCACTCCTCTCATACGGAGAAGGAGCTCGACCGGGGACTCCAAAGGCCGCTGTAGGGTCATTGAGATTGGAGCTGTATGCATCTCGCCCATAGCTATTGTAAGGAGGCGCAAAGCCGTTTCCCCCAACATACGATTCAGTCAAGCTGTAGTTCGATGGAGGCCGAATGGGAGGTGTGGAGGTTCCAGCATGGGGCTCGTCAAAGGGACCATTGAACGGACCGGCACCATGATCTAAGAGACCTTTCTCATCCTCGTCCTCAGAGCCATCTCCATTGTGCGGTGGTAAATGATATTGCTAGAGCAAAAGATCAGACCAAGCGTTTACAGGAGGGAAGGTGTAGGACATACAGTGCCGTGAGGAAGGTCGTGCAACCGGTGTTCCTCGTACCCACCAGCACCACCAGAGCCTTGGTAAGCCATTTAGACTGGATGGCAAGACTGTGCAAAAGGGTGCAGAACTTTGCGTTGGTCCAGTGAAAGCTGGATGGCCCGTTAAGCAGATATAGAAAAACGGTGTTGTTGCTGGGCTATAGACGCTATTAAGCAGCCACCAGGGCTAAAAGGATTCAGCTGACTGCTGACGAAGGATCTAAACAATCTAACTCTCCGGTATGCTGTGCCCCTGAGCCAAGGAAAAACAATCGGAAGCTGGTGTATTATATGACGGAGAGTTGTTTGAGCGTGGATGTTTAGGGGGTTTATTCGGATTTGTTGCAAGTCAAGGGTCCTTTCTTCAATTGTGGCTCAACCAATCGTCTTCAAGCGAGGACGCGCAGCCTGGGGGGGGCAAATTCAGGAACACGGGGTAGCCACCTCCTCGCATAAGACACAATAGATGATTGTAACGAGCTGAATTACGGGATATCTGCTGTGATTTTGATGTCTGCTTGCGATATCCTAATCCGGTTTTCTAAATAAATACTCGTTCTTTGTGCTGAACCGCTGTTGTAGTCTGTCAGAGACCAATACCAGCTGTGGCGTCGGATCTTAACGGTTGGACTGTGCTAAAATCCTAAAATAGCATCCTGACGCGGGGATCCCAAAGGCTGTGCACTCGTATCTTTCTTGCCCAATATGTCCCAAACATCCCCACGATTACCTACACTGCCTACGACAGTATATTCTGAAGGTCGCCCGCGGTATGAAATCGAGTGAGCCAGATTTAAGATACTAGGTTGGCTATAAGGGTGTTTTCATGGCCAACCTTCAGAATGTGTCAGTATCCAAGAGAATGGAGCACAAGTCACATGAGTTGAATAATTGGCTGCTATTTTGCAGCTTTACGACCTCATAGAAAAACCCTACTTGGGGTTTTGATACCAGAATTTCCACTGCTTGATTCACCAATTCGACCCCAGCATGAAGATCTTTTATGTTCGAAGAGCTTGCCGAAATTCTATCCTGATAATTCTATGCGCTACTGTTGTCCAGTCCTTTAGAGAGCTACCTTATGGATGCAATCTTTGCGCTTTTTGCACAATAGCTTTATCGAACTCATCTTATTACTTCTGACCAAGCACCCATCTCTCAACGCCTTACAATCTAATTTCTGGCCTATGTCGTTGTATCTGGATAGTGGACTCTCCTTCCTCCGTCCGCCGACACAAGATTCTATTCCAAAGGCTCACTCTGGATCGCCAATGCATAAGATAACCCTGACCTATCGCTGACCACGGACAAACATGAGCGGGGTTCTATTATCCTCCTTTCAGACAGATAATGAATTCGATCGTCTACTTCCGAGAGTCGCTTTCCTTGGGCATCCTTCCCTTTGAAGTCAGTTTCCGTACTATGATATAACCCAGGGTCCCAATCGTTTTGTCTCGCCCGAGGTTGTCCAATGGCATGTCGTGTGTACGTCCAACTAGGACTGACAGCTTGCTGGAGATATGCTTGCCTTGATATCTTATTGTACAGTTCTCATACCAAATCACTGGCGAGCGTGGTTCCAAATGCTCATCTCACATCGACCGGTAGCAGCCAGAAACAAAGGCTGTCCGCCGCATATATACATACGCATCAATGGGCATTGCATAGCAATCATACCAGAAGCGCGGGAACAGCGATATAAATGGAATCAGTTGGATCTTCGGGAGTGGAGTATTGCACCGTCCGACGCTTGCATCGAATGTGTAAGAAGGCAGATGATGGATCATTTTTAGAAGGACAAGAGCGCTTTTGTTCAATTTTCCGCGGCTAATGTTGGAATGGTATCGAGGAGAAGCGCAAGGCATACTACCAATATTTGGATTTCAGAACAGAGAAGCTCGCTCCTGTAAACGATTGATGGAAAGATGGCCATGTGGCTTCATCCTTCCAACAAGAGGACTCCAATAGACGAGGATGATATGCTCAAATGAAGACTTGCTCACGAGAAAAGTTCAGAGTCGCGGTTCGGGACTCTGAGCATGCATACGACTTGGCGACATAATGACTAGACTCAGAACACCAAAACCGATTACGTGCTCACCTCGAGATAGATATGCATATAAGAGCGTCGGGACAATGTCAAGCCACATTTTTCCAATTATGCGGAAGTAACTATTTGAATTGAGACATGTTTGCTTTGATCTTTTGTTCCCCATCCATACGCCAGCATACCAGGGTTGAACGTTTTCGTATGGCGTACCGATCTAGATCCAGCTCGAAAGGCAAGCCGAGCAAGCGCTCGCGTTGGGGTTCATTAAGTGCGTCGTCGTACGGAGGAATATGGAGACATGGGGGGATCTTTGCACTGGGTTTTGGCGCTACGTATCTTACTGCGTGCGGGTGTAGGCAAGGCCTCTTGCGCATGTGAGTGCGGTGAATATGCATCGAATCACGCCCCAACATCCGAGCGGGATGATTTGGGCTGCTTGCCAGGCACGCCGCGTTTGGTGAGGATAGTGCTGGGTAGTGCTTGGTAGTGCCTGATGGCGTTAGGTAGTGCAAAGAATCGCCAGGGGTTGCAATCGTAAGGCATGTCCTGGGCCAGCCCTGGCATGTGTGTAATCTCGGCTCAACAGGCCGCCTTAGGGGGATAGCGCCTCATAGCCTAAGGGCAAATAAAGAAGCTTTGAGCGCCGGCTTAGGGTAAAACGAGTGGCCAATCAATCTCAGGAACCCTCGATCCCCAAATAAACCGTGCCTCCATTACTCATGGGAGTACCAACACCACCAATCTACCAAAATACAACTCCTCCCGCATCTGTGAAGGTCACCGTCGACACAATACTTCGCAGGCAATACGTCGCAGCAATGTTAGGTCAAAAAACGTCCTCGCCGTGCTGATCAAGTCGATCCGTGGGTGGAAAGGGGCCTTGTTGCGACCGTCGATAATACGCCGCAAATCGACTTTGACAGAGCCATTTTGCTTCGCCTGATGAATACATTTCGACAACAACACCACATCAAATCGTGAAAAAACAGGACGATACTCGAGGATCCTTCGTTTATATCCAGATCGAGCTCTTTGTGCTTTCTAGCTGGCAGGAGATATTCGGCTTATCGACTTTCTTTGTCCTTACGCACCCCTCATCTTGCTTTACGAGCGAAGAACACCGCGACAACATCTCTTGGGATCATACACTCTTTTTAGCAATTTCATTCGGTTCTCATCGCCAATCTCAGTCGTCGATAGGTCCTTGGATTCTTCTGCAGCGACTCAATCCGAACCGTCACACCAAGATAACTCGCAAACACTACCATCGATTATTTTCCCCGTATCATACCTTGGGACCTAGGCAATCATGGATCTTGGAAGTATAGGTCGTTATGGTGGGTTTTGATAATGCCACAATCCTGGCGTAATGCTAATGTTGGCTGTCTAGAGCTCGACCTCAACAGCCATGGTCTGTTCCGCAGATGCCTCAACTGTCCATCCACACCTCCACCGTGTCCATCATGTGCTTCGGACGAAGTCTGTTCGCTTATAGCTAGCAGCTGTAACACGTGCGCGGTAACGATGTGTTCAAAGGTTGGAGCTCAGCCTACATCAAATGCATCGTCAGGATCCGGAGGTGCAGCGGCTGGTCCTATAGCGGGAGGAGTCGTTGGTGGTGTCGCTGTGGTTTGCATAGTGACATACCTCGTGTGGAGATTCTGCATCAAGAACAGGAGGCAATCATACACCGAGAACGACTGGCCAGAAACAGAAACGATGGAGAAGAACGGAGGCGACTTCTCAGTGCAAAGAGATGCTCGGGCCTCAATACATTCAGTGCGCTCGATAGCCTCCACAGTCCTTACCAGAGCCTCCAATGTCATCCAAATCGCCTACATACCTGGAGTCACCATCAGATCAGAATCAAACCTTATCCCGCCTGTCCCACCCATACCTGCTGCCTCACCCGGACACTCGACTGTGACTACACCACAACCCGGTCAAGACCAGCACTTCTTCATGCCAAGCGATCTCCGTGACTCTACCTATTCTGACTATACTATAGACCCCCGCATATCATATGCTAGGTCGAGCATGACCCCAAGCGTTGCTAGGGGGAGTGTAGCCTCGACAGCCTACCGAGGCAGTGCTGCGATTAATTCATTACCTGCACAAACTGCTATACGTGGGAAGGCCAATCCTGTAGCCGTCAAATCGGGCGGCAACAACAGTCTTACCGGTACTCCTCGATCGAATACACCACCCGTCCCATTGATTGACCGCAGACGCTACGCTCCACGGGACGACGCAATACAGACGAACACCAGCAGCCCAATAGTGGCCCGCCTGGGTATTCCAAAAGCCGTTAATGTCAAAAAAGCTCAGTCACACAATAATATAGCTGCGGCCGCGAGCGTCGCTAGAGAGCCAAGTCCAATAAGTGCAATCAGCGACGAGAAAGCGGAAAATTCTCTGATCATACCTGAACGGCAAGTATCTGTTATCTCATCACGGCATAATGGTGATTCATCGACCTTCGACGATGTTTCCAGCAGTGACGAGGAGTCACCAGCCGACGCAAGCTTGATGGGCCATGACAAACTGCCACATTTTGCTAAAACCCAGTCACTATCATCCAAATCGAGAGACTCTCCCTTCAAGTCGCCATCTTCTGCACCTGACCTGCGGAATTCTCCCAGTCCTATGGTCTCATCACTATCATCATCATCACCTGATAGCGAGGCTCAACAAGCTAGTAAAGAACAAAAGAAGCTCCACAAACGGTCAGGTAGTCTTAATCAGATCATCGAGGAAGCGGCCAGAAGAGCCAGCAGAGAGCCACGCCACGGTGGACTCGGAAGTCTTGGTAGCATGACGATGATGACCAATTGGAACAAGGAACAGAAGGAGGGCCCTTTCTCGGACGCCCATGCCGCAAGTACTCCATGAATTCTGAAGCGCGTTTCTATTATGTCTTTCAATGAACCTATTTTGTCTAAAAGAGAGGCTCCGGGTTGTACAGCGAAAGGAACTGGATTTTGCATACCCCTTGGCGTTTTATTTGGAGAGGAAAATTTTCTAAAATCTTCGCTGGCGGTCTTTTACGTTTTAACGTTCTTGAGATACTCCAAGAGGCTACTGGCCTTGGGACACATTTTACTATAGTAATCCTTTTTGACGAGTAGGCTATCATATGGAAGCGATCTACTCCATTTACAGGTGCCTTGTTCGTCTAACTGAAAATGATTTTTTGCAACCATGGCTTCGGATAGGGCCGTAGTGTTACAACTCGAGTCACCTTTTTGCTTTCATGGGTCCCACTTCTCGTCATTCCTATCGTTGTTCATGCAGTCATGCTCTATCCACTTACTCTGGAGCTTCATCTTCCCCTTTCACAAGCCAACTATCAATTGTTACTTCCCTTCGAGCGCAGTGAATTGAATGGATCCCCAGTCACAGCCTGTTGCGGCCAGAACTTCTGAGCTGTTGGTTATTCGTGGGCAATTGCTAGACACTGATTGAATAAGTCTATATTAAGTAGCTAGAGAAGTTAGTGATGAATACCAATTCACTGCGTTATGCTAGAGTTAGGGATAATCCTCGACTGTTGGGTGTGACGATAAGGGGAGAGGCATCGGATGAAAGTTAAATTCCGAGGAGCCTGTCCTTCGCGAAACAGTAGAAATGAAGGCGTCTAAATTCTCCAGATATAAGGCAGGTAGAGTTGGATGATGAAACCTCTGCTAGGTAATGAGGCGATCACGAGGGAGGATATCACCCAAACGTTGTAAATACAGGGTTTGCGAGGAGAAACTCTAGATACTATTGAGTTAGTATCAAATAATAGGACGCCTGAAGACGAATTTCTATCATTTGCCTTCCGAAATTCCATGCCCGTCTTGACAGCTCCAGTCATCACTTCATTACGCCCAGTATTCCCATTACGGATTCTAAGAGCCTCGTTCCTTGGTTACGCATATCGCCCCCACTGTCTTAAATACTCTCTCAAACCTGCACCTCTGGTCCAAAGACAGAACTTTGCAACAAATCGAGTGATGGCGCCCCAATTAGACGGATACTTCAAGCAAGTGGACAAGCTGTCAGAGTCCTTTATCGAACGCCTCCGCAAAGCTGTTTCTATACCGTCTGTTTCAGCGGATGAAGCACGCCGGCCAGATGTTGTCAAAGTCAGCTTTCTCTCCAGTCCACACTACTAGCTTTCAGGATGGCTAATCCACGGTTGCAAACCAGATGTCTGAGTTCCTCGTCTCAGAACTTAAGGCCCTTGGGGCCCATGTTGAGTCTCGGCCCCTCGGTCCCCAGCCTGGCACGAAGGACCTTGACCTCCCACCTGTCATAGTCGCCCGTTATGGTGCTTCACCACAAAAGCGAACCATTCTTGTCTATGGCCACTACGATGTACAGCCAGCACGCAAAGAGGATGGTTGGGCTACTGACCCATTCAAATTATCAGTAGACGACGAAGGTCGAATGTATGGGCGTGGCTCAACAGATGACAAAGGTCCTGTCCTCGGCTGGCTGAATGCAATCCAAGCGCATAAAGAAGCCGGGGTCGAGCTACCAGTTAACCTCTTAATGTGCTTTGAGGGAATGGAAGAATATGGAAGTGAGGGTCTTGACGAGTTTATAGAAAAAGAAGCCAAACCTGGAGGGTTCTTCGAGAAGGCAGAGGCAGTCTGCATCAGTGACAATTACTGGCTTGGGACCGAGAAACCTTGTCTGACCTACGGGCTACGAGGCTGCAACTACTACAGCGTTACCGTAAGCGGACCCGGTCAAGATCTTCACAGCGGTATATTTGGCGGATCTGCACAGGAACCGATGACGGATCTCGTGCGCGTCTTAGGGAGACTCGTGGATACCCACGGCAAGATACAGATTCCGGGCATCAATGAGATGGTTGCTCCTTTGAACGAGGACGAGAAGTCGTTGTATGAGGATATATCGTACTCGATGGCTAATTTGTACGAGTCTCTGGGCAGTAAAACAGGTATTCACACCGACAAGGAAAATACACTCATGGCTCGCTGGCGATATCCTTCGCTTAGTGTACATGGCATTGAGGGCGCCTTCGCAGATCCAGGAGCAAAGACTGTTATCCCGGCGAAAGTTATTGGCAAATTCTCAATAAGGACAGTCCCGAATATGGAATCCGACAAAGTCGATTCTCTGGTCTTCAAATTTGTCAAAGATGAATTCGCCAAATTAGGCAGCAAGAACACTGTCTCCGTTAAGCTACTCCATGCAGGCAACTGGTGGGTAGCATCACCAAAACACTGGAATTACACCGCCGCAGGACGGGCAGTAGAAAAAGTGTTCGGCGTGAAGCCAGACCTCACGAGGGAAGGGGGTAGTATTCCTGTAACCCTTACTTTCGAAAAGGCTACAGGAAAGAATGTACTACTGTTACCTATGGGAAGCAGTACCGATGCAGCGCACAGTATTAACGAGAAACTGGACCGGAGAAATTATATTGAGGGTACCAAACTTCTAGGAGCCTACTTGCATTTTGTTGCGGAAGAGGAAATGAAAGCCTAAGATCGAACGTCAAGCGTTTCCAACGCATGCCAACGACTTGCAGAAGTTTGTTGAAGCAACGACGTGTAGAGATAGATGACAACCAAGTCTATGAAAGCTACCATCAAGACGTATTGGATCTGCTGTGTATCAACTTGACCTCGAAATATGCAGGACTTCTACACGTGCAAACTGTTTCGATGTGTGACATCCTTCCTTCTAGCTTGAGTAACATTTTCTTATCTATCATTTGTATAATATACAGTATCTCACCAAGTACTCTTCTGAGTAGACACAGCACACCATATCCTAGATTTCTTACGACACTTAGGGTTATGGAAATCGTAGGCCCTAATCAGCACGAGAAGGCTGTCGGAAGAACGTAGAGCCGCATCCTTGGCAGCCCAATCAAAGAAAGTCGAGGAACAGATGCCACTTGGCTTTCTTGAGCCTCTCCCCTTGTCCAGCAACCTCCGAATTCCTGGCTCTGAGGCTCGAGTATTAACACAGCTTTCACTATGATAACTCGATTATCGAATATAGCTTTCGCAGCCGCACTCCTGGCTTTCCCCCTGGCTCTTTGCCTCTCGCCCTCTGAAATACCATCCGATACCCCCATCGCCTCGCTCGTTTCCTCCGCCAAATCAAACCTTGCGCAAGGCAATGCGAATGATGCTCTCACTTATTTTGATGCCGCTATTGCACGAGACCCAAAGAATTACCTCACAATTTTCCAGCGTGGTGCTGCCTACCTTTCATTAGGGAGGAATGCTCAAGCGAGTCAGGACTTTGACAAAGTGCTTGCAATAAGACCTGATTTTGAAGGAGCGTTACTACAAAGAGCAAAGATAAAGAGTAGAAATGCAGATTGGGTGTCAGCGAAGGATGATTATGTAAAGGCGAAGAAGACAGAAAGCGAAGAATATGCACAATTGGAGGAAGCATCGCTCGCGACAGCAATGGCCTTAGAAGCTGAGAAAAAGGGTGACTGGGAGGCTTGTGTTGGACACGCAGGCACAGCGATTATGGTCGCAAGCACAGCCCTAAGTCTTCGACAGCTCAGGGCAAGGTGTCGATTGGAAAGAGGGGAGGTGCTAGAGGGAGTCAGTGATTTGTCTCATGCCATACAGATATCACCCTCTTCGATAGAGCCTCATCTACAGATATCGTCCATGTTGTTCTATTCAGTAGGCGACACGGAGAAAGGTATCGAGCAGATGCGAAAATGCCTGAGATCGGATCCGGATTCCAAAGCCTGCAGCAAGCTCTTTAGGCGGGAGAAGCAGATTGACAAGACATTGAAGCAAGTAGAGAAATTAAAAGAGAAGCGCCAATTCAACAGCGCTGTCAAGCTTCTTGTGGCAACAAGCGAGGATCCTGGCTTAATACAGGAAGTGAAAGACGAGGTTAAAGAAGGCAGGGAATCAGGTCATATTCATAAGAATGCTCCAGATGAGCTCTATGCTAAGCTGGTGGATATGGCGTGTGACTGTTATTCAGAAGTACGCATCCTACTCGAAGAACATCCGCGATTTATGCTAAAATCCGTCTCTCTAGATAAACAAAAAGAAAGCAGAACCCTACTGCGTCGAAGCGCTCACCCTCAATCCACACTCACTCCCCGCCCTTCTCCACAAAGCTCAATCTCAACTCGACGCCGAAGATTTCGAACCCGCCATCTCAACGCTCGACCTCGCCAAAGAACACCATCCATCCGCCCAGAAGATCCAAGAACTTCTCCAAAAAGCCCACACTCTCCTCAAACGCTCGAAATCAAAAGACTATTACAAAGTACTCGGCGTGTCCAGCGACGCTGATGATCGAACGATTAAGAAAGCGTACCGCACAGCTACCAAGCAGCATCATCCGGACAAGGCATCAGCCAAGGGTATCTCTAAGGACGAAGCGGAGAAAAAGATGGCGAGCATCAACGAGGCGTACGAGGTCCTTAGCGATCCTGAATTGCGTGCGAGGTTCGACAGGGGCGATGACCCAAACAATCCAGAACAGCAGAGCCAGCCGTTCCATGGGAGTCCGTTTGGACAAGGGCCTGACGGCCAGCAATTCTTCTTCAAGCAGGGAGGGGGAGGAGGGGGAAGTCATTTCAAGTTTCAGGCTGGGGGAGGGGGCTTTCAGTTTCCGGGAGGCTTTGGATTCCCTTAAGCTTGTGAGAGGTGGGTTTTTGCATTGCATCATGGCGGCTGGAGTTCTGAGCTGGACTGGAGCATTGTGGTTAGGGTTGCGAACTTGGGATAGAAAATATACTACAGGGACTTTTATCCAAACTATATAGTCGGACCAGTAGGAACAATGTTTCTTGCCGCCGTATTATCGGCTTACAGTATCACATGGAAGCCCACTTCATAAGGTCTGATTATCAGCTTCACCGTTCTTTAGACTACTCGCAGAGTACATTTCGTTGCTTGATGAGGTTGATATTCAGCCTCGATTTAGAGAGAAGTCCCACTTGCCATCTGATTGCTACTGTCTCGCGCTGTTACCATTTCATGGCTTGAGGAACAACTCCTATCGCCAGATTTGATAGGGGCTGGCATAATGTTTGAAGCAACATTAGCTAAGGGAAGCAAATATAATTAAGAGCGAGCTGAGACCATACATTGGAGAAACTGCGGTCCCTTTTTGCTATTGCCGAACGTTATGATGAGCCCAGCACACGTTTTTTCTGCCAGGTAGGATAGCTGAATCACTCCAGCACGCCGCTCCAATCGATCCAATCCATCTTTGATAAAGTATGGAGCGGCTGTCCCCGGAGGCGGCCGATGATCCTTAACCATCTTCCAGCAAGGTACTGTAGCCATAAGCACTGCTGTAGGAACTTATGGATTTATCAAGCTATCCTAGCCAAACAAGTAGGTCTCGATATTTGTGCTTTGTCAGTATCTCTACATGGCCCCACAGCCAGAGTCTCTCATCTCCCAGTTCTGACGGTTAGGAACAAAAATTAAGACAGTGAATATATTCACATAGCACACGATAAGAGCTTCATCCTCCCCAGCGAATATTTAGGGCAAGCACAGCGAACGAAAATAGAGACTGCAGCAGATCGCGACTAACGCGGTCACGGTAGAAGCTAGCAGAGTTAACATAGATATGGATCGCCGTGGAGATATGGAAGGGTGAATTAATATGAAGATAGCTTGTTAAAAGGCTGCGGTAGCAGCCTTTTAATTTTCGATCCCTGCCTTCTTAGTTCTCGCAGGAGACCGTACATGTTGAGATATCGGCACAAACTCGAGTGCATCTTATATTTGCAGCCTAACTATCTTGCAGTAATTTTGACTAAGTAGACGAGCTGTATAGCACGCCTGGATTAATGATTGTGCGGTCATTAAGGTAGGAAAGCTTCGCTTATCCCATGCCAGATCGGCATGTCGGCGATCAATTTTGTGTACCCCTGTTGCAGATCTTCTAGCTCAAATATTTACGAATGCACGAATTGCTTAAGATACTTGAATCGACAGTCAGGCGAGCCGCGCTGTTAACCCATTGAGCCTGGAGTCCGAGGATGAAGGGTCGCCTGGCTCCTTCGAGAATCAAAGTCCGCAATATACTATCCAGGAATCCCCAGCTGCCGATATGTCCTGGCTGCTTCAAGGTCAGACATGACCTCACCAGACCATCAAGTACACAATTTCCTCCAGCGCGGCGAAGAAATCAATCAACATGGGCTCAGGCTGTCTCAGCAGCTCAACATGTACTCAATGGCGGAATCAAGACAGAAAGCTCCTTCGCAGGCGTCTCTGTCGATCCACTACGAATCGTTGCGAAAGAAATGAAGTTCTTGACGAAGAATATACAGCAACTTCTGGGCTCTGGCCATCCCATGCTCGACACGGTAGCAAAGTACTATACCCACTCCGAAGGAAAACATATACGACCTCTCCTCGTCCTGCTTATGTCCCGAGCGACAGCTTTGACACCAAAAGCCCCCCGGCAGCCGTCGATGTCCACCTCTTCAACAATCAACAACCCCATATCCCCTTCCACGGTCCTTTCAGATGCTAATCCATCTTTGCCTCCGACTGGTATCCTCTCTGATCCATCAATTGATACCTCCTACACCGCGCATAGTTCGGACATCCTGCCATCACAGCGACGACTTGCAGAGATCACAGAGCTCATACACACGGCTTCTCTACTTCATGACGATGTCATCGACAACTCCATTTCTCGACGGTCCTCACCTTCTGCAAATATATCTTTTGGCAATAAGATGGCTGTATTGGCAGGCGACTTCCTGCTGGGTAGAGCCTCAGTGGCTCTAGCAAGGTTACGAGACGCTGAAGTCATAGAGCTGCTAGCTACCGTCATTGCGAACCTTGTGGAAGGGGAGTTCATGCAGCTCAAGAATACTGCTCTGGACGAAGCGCAACCGACATGGACGGAAGACACGCTATCTTACTACCTGCAGAAGACATACCTGAAGTCTGCGAGCCTCATCAGCAAGTCCTGCAGAGCCGCTGCACTTCTCGGCCAAAACTCCCCAGAAGTGGTAGAAGCGGCATACGCCTATGGCAAAAACCTAGGTTTGGCATTTCAGCTTGTTGATGACATGCTCGACTACACAACTACGAGTGAGACTCTAGGCAAGCCTGCAGGTGCAGACTTGGAGCTCGGGCTTGCAACTGCGCCACTACTCTTCGCTTGGAAGGACGATCAGCAGCTAGGCATCCTTGTGGGACGCAAATTCTCTGCAGAAGGAGATGTCCAGCTGGCAAGAGAATTGGTAGCGGGCAGTGATGGCCTTGAGCAGACCAGGGCGCTAGCGCAGGAGTATGCGGATAAAGCTGCCCATGCAGTTAGCAAATTCCCAGATTCCGAAGCAAAAGAGGGTTTGATAGAGATGTGTGTCAAAACCATGAAAAGACGGAAATAGAGAGTACGATGATGGAATCCTATACTTGGTTCTGTATGATACACCGCTGCCCATTTAAGCATTGCTTGTACATATGTTCGAGCGCCGCATCCACTCATATATAGTTAGATGATAGATTTAACGAGGGGAAAGGAAGAGCATCTCTCGCTCTCTAACTCTGTACGACGTCACTGATCCCCAACCTCTCAGTTTGCGTACTAATTCTCTTTATCCCACCTCTGAAGAGCACTCTCCCCACTTCTTACCCTCTCCCCCATCACCACCCCAAACCCCTCCCCACCCCACTCCTCCTCCTTCCCCACTAACCTCACCCCCCCGCCCTTCCCCCACTCCCCCCTCTACTCCTCCCCCCACCGCTACCCACATCCACACTACTACCACCCACCCCTCCTCTCTCCCTCTCCGCCGCCCCCACCAAATTCCTAAAATACACCTCCGCCTGCACACTCAGACTATAAGAAACGGGAGTCCAACTCCACGCATTCCTCGCACCGGCATCAGCTCCGTGCTCGAGCAGTGTGCGTATGCATTTTAATTGGCCGTAGGCGGAGGCGTAGTGGAGGGGGGTATTTCCTGCCGCGTCGGTGGCGTGGAGCGGGGAGTGGATGTTGTAGGTTGTGGTTGTGGAGGAGGGCGGGCGGTGGAGAGGAAGAGGAGTGAATGGGGTGGGAGGTGGGGAGAGGGTGAGAAGGGTTTCGAGGAGGAGGGTGTGGGGCGTGCGGGAGGTGAGCATGAGCTGGAGAGGGGGCTGTTAGTGGAGGGTTGTTTGGTGGAGGAGGAAGGGTTGAAGAGAGGGGAGCGTTACGGCGTCAGCGCCTTGCTTGTTTTTCCATGGTATACAGCGCGGGAAGCGGGTTGCTAGTAGCGTGGCTACTGCTGGAGAGGTCTCGACCGCGAGGAGGAGGGGCGTGTCCCAGTTTGCGTTACGGCTGATGCTCTCGTCTTCATGGCCTGCATCGATCAGGAATTCCTGGTACATAGCTTAGAATCGGCTTTTGCTGGCAATGGGTACTGGGGAGGCTACGCACTGCTATTTCGACAAGACCCATTTGTGCAGCGAGGTGGAGCGAGGTATTGCCATTGTCTGTGAAGTCGGGGTTTTGCAGGCATTTTGGGTTGTTCTTGATTATCCGTTTGAGGAGTGTAAGGTCTTTGAGATGGATAGCCCGGCGGATGCGAAGGGAGACGTCAATCCTGAGCAAGATCAGCTAAGTTGTGGGGTCGGGTATGTATATGAAGTGGACTTACATATTTGTTACGGATACTGCACCTTTCTTATGGAAGGAAGGATACCACTAACAGGCTGCATAGTGCAAGCCAGTTATGACGGGTATCCTAGGTAGTTGAGATGCGAGGTATGAGCACCTGACACGAAGGAGGGTGAAAGTGTTTGAAAGTGTTAGATATAAATACTAGCTCTACATATCAAGGTGTCCAACGCAGCACTAAAGATATTACAGCTTCCACTATATCACTCAATGTTGAAATTAGGATTCAGGTTTCTATTTGTATGCTAGAGCAATTGGCTGTGGTTATGCTACCATAGCAGGGAATCTGAAGAACAAGGGGTATGGCTAGTAGAGCCACATTAAAGCTCTTGCCAGTGCTCCACTTAGCACCGTAAATGCTCATCGATAAAAGTAGTAACAGTATGACGGGAGTTCTTATAGTAAGACAAGGTCGAATCGCTCGGCGTCTCCCATTCTGTTTGATGCAATGGATGGTTATGGCACGGATGCTCTCTTTTTACTGGACCTTCACATTCCCTCAAAGTCCCCACCCGCGTCATCGTCGTCCATCTCACCTTCGACGATCTCCTTAGCTAATTCTCGCTCCCTCTCACGAGCTTCTTGCGCGTTTTTCAACTCCAGCCGGTGTTGGTTCATGGGATATCTCATGGCCTAGTTCAATGTTAGCACAGCAATTCTCTATTCAAAGCGGACATCATTACCTTAACGCTCTCGTCGTGCAAGCCCAAGCATGCTCTAATACGCTCATGGAAAGCCTCGCCAGGTTCACGGGTAGCATACACATCACCAACGTCTTTGCTCTTCATATAGCCGTGCTCGTGATCTATCGAGGCCTCAATAACACCGTCTCGGATTGCCTTTGCCACGATGTACTCAGCCGACTGCTCACTCTCCAGATCCAATTTTAAACAGATGTCCCGGAGTGAGATCTTGGCATATGAGAGAGACATCATTCGTATTCCAGTTTTGATCACGTTTTGGCGCAGGCGGAGGATGAGAGTATAAGTGCCGTCACGTCGAAATAAGGCATTGTGCGTCTGCACGACGTTCAGGAAGCCTTCGATCTTTCCAACACGCACAGCCTGCACAAGACTAAGGTATGGCTGCAACGCATGTTCCAGACTTGGTTGGCGGAATATGGCTCTATCCGGGATGTCCCCCATAAGCAATTCGACAACGACCAACAACTTCGACGCTGCCTGATAAAAGCCACCAGCACTTGGTGTTGCTGGGGATTTCCGAGTCGCGGCAATCAGGTGTTCATGGGCCTCGGTGTAGGACAATTGGATCGCGCGTATACGACCCAGATAATAGAGGTATCGTGCGATTTGATTATTCGATGCGGCCGGGGGAAATTCAGAATGAGATATCAGTAAGTCAGCTTGAGTGATGTGAGAAGTTGATAGGTAGTTTCGGAGTAGAAGGGTTGTAACGGTAGCGCGGGTATCCTGGTCCTTTCTGAGTACCGACGTTCGGAGTGCGGCCAGTAAATGCGGTCTGATAGACACAATTGATGCTGTGGGCGAGGGAGGCAGTGGAGCAAGCTGTTCGAAGAAGAGAGAATAGTAGAAATACACACGGGCCGAAAGGGCATCCAGAGTACGACGATTGAGTGTACGAAGTCGCTCAATAAGATTGCTGGAGAACTTGGCTCCGAATTCAATGGCTCTGGCATCGTACAAGTAGATCTGTACAAGGACTGACAGATATGTGTCGATCTCGGGAAGTATTTCCTTAGGGGATGAGCTTGTTTTGCCAGCCTGCGTTTTGTCCTTTGTTTGTCCATCAATTTCCATCTCCAAACTGTCATTCGAGCTCTCGAATGATGCATTCTCTTTGCCGAGTGCTGCTAAGAGTGTCTTGGCGATAGGACTCGTTGATGCATAAGTCTCTGTGATTAATTGGGTAAGGAGATCGGGAGAGAGGTGTTTTCGAACAGAGGATATGGAGCGGAGGACCCTTAGAGTGAAGCGTGCGTCAAATTGAGCCACAGCGCGTTCCAGGAGCAAGAAGTTGGCTTTGATGTCTGTGCAGTTGGAATTAGCACGTACAATAGAGATGCTTCAATTGGGATGCGTCATGACTGACCTGCAACTGCCTTTACCTTCGGGTCTACGCGATCGGCATCAGAACCAGCGGCCTCAGCGGCCTCAGCGTTATCCATAGTAACATCACCCTCTTCATCTTTCCCGGGTTCTCCTGATAGCTTTGAGCCCTTTAGTGGCGGTACGACGACGGTCATCTCGTCGTCACCCTCCTTGCCGGGTTTGACTTTTTCAGGCCCATCATCTACCATATCAATGTCCTCAGTCCCGTTGACACGATTCTCGACAGGCTCAGTGCCATTTGTCTGAGGCTTATCGCCGGTTGTTTCTTTTGCTGAAGCTTTCTTTGGTAAGGCTTTGCTCTTTGATGACGGTGCTCGAGTTGGGACTGGCTTGTCTTTGTTGGAGCTCGAACTTTGAGAGTTCGAACGAGTCTTCTCGCCGTTTGTTGAAGAGGGAGTTTCCTTGCTGGACCTCAGGGTGCGTCTCTCACCAGGCATGATGGTAGGGTGTGGAGCTCGACTTAAAGAACGCCGGGCGGCGAATGAGGCACCGGAACCGGAGAGTGGTGTACCTTCACGCCTTCCCCAACCTGTACAGCTGAACGTTCCTTTATACCGGAAACTTGCACAAGAATATCACGAGGTGTTGGCGATGTAACAGGTTGTGTAGAAGGTCTAGCTGATGGCGGGAATGAGCGCCGAAAAGTGAAGCTTAGCTGGCGTCCTCTTGTGTTAGTAATCACCTTTGCCAGCGTCAACGCTGTAGTGTTCAAGCTGGTCCGACGAGATAGAATGTAAGGCACAGGGTGACGGAGTAAGTATGGCTGATGTCGGTCAAGCTGCGGATGATGATTTGAGATCCATGTCACGATGTTGCCGGTGATTAAACGTTAGTGTCATACCCGAATAATTATAGGCAGATGAGCAGATGTATAGACGACGCGCGCGCAAAGCTCCACAAGAACGTACTACAACTCCCTGTCTAAGGGATAGGCCCGCGACCATGACTCTACTAGAAAACCATCTTGAACAGATATCCCTGTCGTCAGCGGCAATCGCAGAGCTCCCGTAAGAAATAATGGTGTATTACGCTTTATCACGAACTTATCATTCCTGTGCAGGTTTCCCTCTCCCAAGATCTTCACCAATGCCCTCCTTCACTCACATGATATTACTGCTTTAATACGCGACACTGAGGCCCACGAGCGTGCATTGTTTACAATTGCACCATCCGATCAAATATCACGTTCATCTACTGCAAACATTGCTCGCCGCAGCACAGTTCATGGGCTTAACGGTGCTGGAGAACACTATAACAACAGCGGTGGACTCATGAGAACTCATAGATCTGGGTCAGCAGTGGCTACTCTTCTTGGCGGCGAGTTGGGGAGCAGATACGGAAGGAGGGCGCAAAAGAAAGCAAGGAGCGGGGTGAGGTGGATGTAAATCTGTTGCTGAAGGGCGCCGAGAAGCTCTGTGGGGTCTAGTAGGTGGTCTCTTGTCATTGATATACAAAGGTTTCTGAACCATTCTAGTCCCATACCGGGCGCATCGGAAAGAATTGCTTTGTTGCGGTCCCGTTATGAGCAACTGAACTCATCCATTGGCCGTTATGAGGGCACAATCTCGAAACAAATGGCCCAACTGGCGAGAATAAATAAGCATAAGGATGATGAAGGAATTTATAATGAGGAGGACGAGGACATTGATGAGGACATGGACGAGGTCGACGGTCCAGAGGAGTTGCATGTAACCGAAGAAGATCTAAGACGGGAGGACGAGGAGATTCGGGAGCTTGAGAAAAAGAAACGCGCATTAGAAGACAGAGTCTGTGGCATGGAGCGTGATCTCGGTGGCCTACGAAGATAAAAATGACCGGGTGGTACAGTTGACCTACTGTACTCGCAAAAAATGGGGCAACGGATTGAAATGGGCCGGCTGCAATTAGATGCACTATGTCCAGACCATGCTACCGGCCTTCCGGATAGAATGAGGGAGTGCCTAAGTGTCATCAGACTCCGTATGTTTGCTCGGCAGAGCTTAAGGTAAGCAATACCCATCATCTCTTAGATCTCTCAAGGCGCGGACATGGATCGTAATGTTGGTGGGAAAACTATTCAGAAGTAATAGCGTTGACATTCATGCTTCGGTAGTAGGTTCGATTAACAATTGGCCTGGAAGATTCCGCTAATGTAACGAGTTGAGATCGTTTTCGGTGGTCGCGGTTATGTATAACTTTGTGTATCTACAAATCTTGAAACCGCTCCCCGAGTGCCCAACAACTTCACTATCATGGCGGATTGCCTTTTCGAAGCCCCGTGATTATGGCTCATCGTCCCTTCACCTGATGTAATGTCATTGCCCTTTCGCTCCTAAACCACGACATTGCAAGATGATCCCAGCAGAGAACCTTCTCCCTGGCAACGAATTCGTTCCAAGTTCCAGTAACGACAGCTCCACCACCCAATTCATTGGAGGAGGGGCAAAGATTGTCGGTACAGCTGATGCAGCTCACAAGGCCGTGCGTAAAATCACATGCCTGGGCTCTGGATTTGTTGGCGGTGAATTGACTCAACTACCTTAAATGCTCCAACTTACCGCCAACTAATCCTGTCTCATGGTATAGGTCCTACTTCTGCCGTCCTTGCTTTTATGTCCGATATCGACGTCACAGTCGTTGATGTCAACTCCGAGCGAATCAAGGCTTGGAATTCCGATTGGTTGCCCATTTACGAGCCAGGTCTCAATGAGATTGTCTATGCTACCCGAGATGGCACTTACACGAATTCTGCTTTGAAGCATAACCACCTTCGAAGTCTCAGTGGGCGCACACGCAAGCCAAATCTGCACTTTTCTACCAATGTTGACAAAGCCATTCAAGACGCAGATCTGATCTTCGTATGTGTAAATACTCCTACGAAAGCTAATGGAATTGGTAAAGGAGCAGCAGCAGATCTGGCTTTCGTGGAGGCTGCCGCCCGAAACATAGCACATGTGGCTACAGGGGACAAAATCATTGTGGAGAAATCAACGGTGCCTTGCCGGACTGCACAATCAATTCGAGAGATTGTAAGTTTCAAGGCCTGTGTGATTGCCGACTCTGGCGTTGCTCACATTTGTGTCTAGTTGTCCGCCAACGCCAAACCCGGTGTGCACTTTGACGTACTCTCAAACCCAGAGTTTCTGGCAGAAGGTACTGCTGTACCGGATTTGCTCAGTCCTGACCGAGTCATCATTGGATCCGAAATGACACCAGAAGGCATTCAAGCTGCTAAATCCCTCGCCGAAGTCTATAGTCAATGGATACCAACTGAACGCATCATCACTATGAATGTGTGGTCATCTGAGTTGTCCAAGCTTGCTGCCAACGCTCTGCTCGCTCAGCGTATCAGCAGTATCAACGCATTAAGCGCAATTTGCGAAGCTACGGGGGCTGAAGTCAATGAGGTGAGCCATGCCTGTGGGCTCGACTCTCGCATTGGGCCCCATATGTTAGCAGCTGGCCCAGGTTTTGGTGGCAGGTATGTTTGAGATGCACAACCTCTTCTAAGTCTTTGGTGGTTTACCAGACTACAGCTGCTTCCAGAAAGACATCTTCAACATTGTCTATCTCTCGGAGTCTCTACATCTGTACGAGGTTGCAGACTATTGGCGTGGTATCATCAACATGAATGAGCACCAGAAGCAGCGTTTCACGAAGCGGATCATAAACTGCATGTTCAATAATCTTACGGGCAAGAGGATTGCTGTCCTTGGCTTTGCTTTTAAGAAAAACACGTCGGACACTCGCGAATCTCCAGCAATCACTCTCGTCAGTAACTTCGTCGCGGAGAGAGCTCAGGTCGCCATCTACGACCCAAAGGTGAAAGAAGCGCAGATCTGGCAAGAACTTGAGGAATCTGGAGGAAATCTGTCTCAACTAAAAAAGAATGTCCTAGTCTGCAAGTCTGGCTACGATGCTTGCCGTGGTGCTGACGGAGTAGTCGTTATGACTGAATGGGACGAATTTAGTAATAAACTTCCAATCAACGCAAGCAATTCATCATCGCCCTCGATGACCTCGATTGACCGACTCAATCCAACCGTCGGTGCACCTAGGGTTCAGGCCATGATGTCCAGCGTGGATAACTCCGGTCTCCAAGCAAAGGCCCAAGGGCCGAGGACTTCAAAGGATCTCCCTAGCGTTCAGAAGAAAAGGGACGCGACTCTGGTCATACGGGACCCAACCACTGGAGAAGTCATCAATTTCAAGAAACCATCTACCCTAGACGCCCCAATTTTGTTCGAATCGAAAAACCCTCAGATTTCTTCTCATAACGACGAAAACGCTTTCATTGAAGGCACAGGAAGGCCCAGACTTCCAGTCTCGGAAGATCCGACACACAATCACCCACGACCAATCATCGAGCCTTTCCCATCAGCCTTAACGGAAATCGACAACAACCTTCCCAGGTCTCTGGGCCGTACCAACCGCAGCAAGCAATGCAGCACGACGCCTCCAGGATCACCAGCAAAGTCATCCAGCTTACCAAGACGATACAGCTTTTACATCTTCCCCAGTGACAAACCCACGAAAGACGGGCCGAGTAAATCTAACTTCGGCCCCGAAGAAACGAAGACTGAGCGTCTAGACTGGACTCGTATAGCCAAAGGGATGAGGAAGCCGATGTGGGTCTTTGATGGACGTAACATACTTGATGCTGCTAAGCTAGAAGCCTTGGGGTTTCGGGTCGAGGCGATTGGGAGGGCGAGCAAGTACTCAGGATTCGGTTAAAGCGTAGGGAAGAGGAGGAACTGACTGGTGCGTATATGGAATGGATTGTGGCTCATTTTACTTTGGACGTATAGAGAAGGAGGGATAGATTTCGCGGGACTTGCTTTGAACGAAGCATCAAAGACATATCAGTCTAGCGTGGCGCTTCTCGAGAAAATACATCACAGCTTTCTATGCTGACTGGGACGTGATTCGGCGGCTACTAATAATGCCTACAAGATGGCATGCTGGCTTGAAATCAGAATAAGCTCGCACATCATAACATGCTGGTTCCTAATATCATATGCTTCAATTTCGAAAGGGACGACGTTTCACAATATGTTATAATACTCTTGCACATGAATACACGGTGTTGCATAATACAGACATCGATGGACTGCGTCCCTCAATTCTATCTATCACTTAAACTTTATTACTCCTGCGAATTATCTTTCCTTCCCATGGTATAATGCAAGCTGCCTTGGCATGCGAGTTTCCTGAAAGCTCCGGATAATGCACCCGTCCCAAACTCCAATGACGTCCTTCCATGCAAGTATACAGAATGATGTCTTCCTCAATGAATACCCAAAGCCACCTCATATATCTCCCTTTCCACCCGTAACTTTAGCGGCTTGAACGGCGCTTAGTTTCTGCGTCCAACCCTGAGTAGGAACAATCTTCCTGACTGTACGGAGCTCATCAGCAGAGTAGCCGGGAACCCTAATGTTGTAGTTTCGCTCGAGGACGACTTGAAGATCGCGGATTTCCAAGGTGGAGGATTGACGTAATTTGGCAAGCTTGCAGGCCGCAACGACCACTTGGTCAACGAACTCATCGGCGACTTCAAGAAGTGTCTATTTTTCAAATCAGAAATGGCACTTGAGGGGTTTCGATATATAATAGGCAAGACTCACCTCTTCAACATCAGCTGTCAACGCCTCTCCCTCCTCACTTTCACCTCCAGTGCCTCCAGTGACCTGCCTCACAAGCTCCTCCAGTTTCTTCTTGCTCAAAACCCTCTCACCTTCACCTTCAAGCACATATCCAGGATGTCTTGGATAAGCAGGTTGACCAATGGGTCCTATAGGACCTGGACCATTCGTAAGGGTAGGTCTGGAAGGGCCCATGGATACTGGCTGTAGAGGTGCTACGTTGAGTTCTTTGGGAATAGGCATTTTTGCCTGGTTTTGTTGACTTTTCGTATCAGTAGGATGGCCATGAGTGGCAGATTGAGGTGTAGGTTGATGTATACTGGGATGGGAGTAGGAGGAGCGTGCTTGCTCCATCGCAGCTTGATGAGATAAAGCGATAGGGTTATCTTGGGGCATGTTTGTTGGCTGAGTAGGTGCAACGTGTGGAGAATTGCGTTGGTGATCTGGAGGACGAGCGCTCGTGTTGACGTTCAAAGGTGGATGGGACGTTGGGATTGGGTTCTGTGATAATTGGGGCCGTGAGACAGGCTGTTGATTTGGGGGAAGTTGCGACGGCTGTCCGGCATTCTGTGGACTCATGGCAGAACGTTTTGCTTCGTACCCCAGATTCCTGGCAGCATCAACTGCAGAACTCAAAGTATGCGGTTGATTTGGGGGCTCGGGTTTTATTTGCGACTGAGTATTCATGCCTGTTTTGTGTTCCTGGGTATGTGTCGAAGTGCTTGGAGCTTGAGTTGTGTTCGGACCAGGTTCTTGACCATTCCCAGCCTGTGCTTGCACTTGCTGAGCCCTTAAAGCGTCCTGCTGTTGCTGGAATCTACGAAGGAACTCATTCGTATCTCTTTGTCTCTGCTCTATGCCTTCCCTTCGGACCCGAATTTGTTCCTGTTCTTGCGGATTCAGAGGTCTGCCCTGTGCTTGCCTCTGGTTTATATTATGGTCGAGTTCTTTGATTTGGTTTGAAGCTTGCTCAAGTCTTTGCAGGTGGCTCGCGTATTTGTTCTGTGCATCATGGACCCAGGCACGGATCTTCTCCTGTCCTTGAGCCACTACAGCGACCGGCGGGATGATTTTGAGCTTTCGAACTTCTTCAATAATCTTATTGGAATAATCTTGAGCCGGTGGTTGACCGCTACTTTGTGTTGATGGTCGACCGCCTGGCTGGCCTGAACTCATGGGTCGACCACCATTCTGTTGCCCAGCACCCATAGCTGCATTGGCTGCATCCCCCTTTGCTTTCCTTATTTTGGTCTGGATATTAATGGAAACTGTCACCAGCTTCTCGTAAGCCTTCTGGTAATCTGCCGAGTTCTCAGGGTTGTTTTCAATTTCAGTCCACAACTTGGCAACCCCCTGCCGATATTGCTCCTTATTCTCTTCGGGGAACCATTGAAGAGTCGGAATTACCTCTGGTTTGATCAGAGTATGAAGTGCCGGTAAAGCCTGACGAGCAGGAGTTGTTGAGCTGTTCATGGTGGTAGTTTATGGCTTGTGAAGTTGCAGGGTTGTGTAGATTGGTTATTCTGACGAATGAGATAGCTCAGACTTAGAAAGTCATGTTCTGCAAGAAGAGCGACTTATATAGTAGGAGCTATCTATGTCGTTCGTAGATGTAGATAAATATGGCTCAGATGGGTATGGGACAATTACTGATGTCTACCTTCATAGTGGGGCGAACAATGCGAGGGACCGATAATTTGCGGATACGCTAGACACCTAGGCTCCTAAGGTATTATCCCATGCGCCAATCACTAGCATGGACATCTCGTTACTCTATATAGTAAGGCTACACAGGTAGGATCGGGCTGATGACTTACCTGGCTCTCCTGCAACAAGACTCATTATATATAGTATATAGCCAATACAACCTTATTTTGAACCATGTCCTCCAGCATTTCAATCTCCAATCGTGCATTATGAGCCAGGTACAAGGAACGTCAGGACAAAGTTCAGCTGATACGCAGGTGCAGAGTGAACAGAATGTTACAGGACGTTCTCATATGAAAGGTACGAGGTCATCTTTGTGCTTCAAATACATCGCTGACCTACATGCAACAGCGACTACCCCGCCAGATAAGGGAATGCAGACAGACACGTTGGAAGCTGGCTCCCAGCCAAAGGTTGCAGCTACACCCTACTCAGCTATGCAATTCCCTTTAACCAACTGGCCCCAAGGATGGAAGAGACGGCCTAGAAGTCCGGGTTTGAGATGGTACAAGAACTACGATACTCCAGAGAGTCTGAAGAGGGGTAGAGTCCTTGTGATCGATTATATAAGACAAGGTATGTGGCTACTTAGTGAATACGGTCAATCGGTCAGCCGAGATAATGGGGGCCGTGGATTGGGGCTTTCCACTTACGATTTGCAGACCTTAGCAGAGAGGGTATGCGAAAGGTCGCTGCTCAGGAAATCAGTTCAATCGAAGGCCTGCGAAGACTATATTCTAACGTGACGCCCCATATCTCTCATATAGATGACAGCTCCTGATGAAATTACTATAGCCCGAGCGTTGTGCTGAAGCTGTTCTTCGCGTTCTGCACTGCCAGAATGCGGACTGGGCGACTCGGTTCCTTCTACACAAGTACAATATCACAACACGCGACGATCTTGTCGGTACCGACTTTGGAAAGTATGTCAAATACAAGCGCCCGGAGAGGAGGGGTGGGAAGCCTTTCATGAGTGGAAAATCTTGGAAGACTACGCATGACCCATGGAGAGGTATTAGTCGGACTTCATTTGGTCTTGATTACCTTAGGAAATACCCTCGTCCAACATCAAGAACAGAGAACGAGCGTGATGTCAAGGATAAGCTGTTTGAGTTGAATCACTATGACGAAGAGGATCTGCCAAGGTATGGTTTTGATGTCTATGTTCAAAGGCTAAGCTGCTACATACAGCACAAGGAGCCCGCACAGGATATACCCGATTACTTGGAGAGTCCTTACCGAGAGAGTAGAGACAAAAATAATACCAATCATTACGTCCCACAATTGGAGACACTCGATAACAGCAACACAATCATCGTCTTCGAGAACTCGCAATCTGGCTCGATCGAAGACACAGTTATTACCGCACGCGAGCATTGGGAGTCAAGATGGCGCCGGTTACCCTTCTATCTAGCCTACGAGTCTCAAGGCATATCCGACGACAACAGCATGGCTTTGGAATGCATGAAAATAATACTGTCAGATATATGGAAGGGCATTGCCGAGGCTTGGGAGGGTTTTATCGATGTCTGCAATACACATGTATCAATCCTTGAAGAAAAAATCTATGAACAGCCAGCAGATGAGTCTCGAGCGCCTGAGCTTTGGACGAACTCTAGTATGTGGCTTAAGGTCGAGCGACTGATAGCCGTCCATATGGCTGTGGTCAAGGAAATGCAGACCAATCTGAAAGAGTTCCTTAGCGAAGCGGAGGGCGAAGACAACTGGCTAGAGAGTGGTCTGGGCGACATGGAGAAAATCAATGATTTAGTACAGGAAGATCTCACCAAACCCACAGCTAATCTAGCCGACTTGATGTACAAATCTGTGGGTATCAGAGATAGTAGACATTCTCTACAGCTCAGTACGAGCATGTGGCGACTGAGGTATTTCGTTAAACTCTTCTTACAAGCATGTGTATATGATTTCTGCATATGCTGATGCCTACCACAGCTGGATAACATTCATCTTCCTACCATTGACATTCGCAAGTCACTCTCCCTAATCTTACAAACGTTACTAACAGACAAAGATCTCGTCTTTCTTCGGCATGAACGTAGACATATTCCAGAACGACCCCAGCATACGCTGGTACTTCGCCTCCGCAATCCCAATGATGGTATTTGTCCTCCTCCTATGGTACTTCATCAAACACTTCCTCGCCCGCCGCCGGCAAACACCCTACCAACGTGGTATCTATGAACACCTCTTCTTCGAGCTCGCCACGGCCTACCCACGTCTCTGGTCTCGATCCGGTCCTAATGAACACATTAATCCACCGAATTGGCTTGATAGACTCAAGTGGCGCCTCATCATGTTCTGGAACGATTCCAAAAAGACCATTCAGAAAGGCTCTGTTGACTCCGAATACGATGACTTAGGCGCTTGGGCCCGATTCAAACGCACACTGACTCGCCGCTGGACTTCTCAGATCCTTGTGGCGGATATTGATCTGGGTCCGTCGACGACTACGCTGGAGGGTGGAGTGGCTAGTCAAACGAGCTTTGAAATTGAACGTAAAGATGATGCGCAGCCTACTACTGTGCAGTTCATGAGGACGTCGGCAACGGGCGACCTTCCGGGCGGTATGCTGGAAGTACCGGTGCCGGAATCTACGTTTACGAGAAGGTATACGGTGCCTTCTAGACCGACTTCTAGTGCTGGGAAAGCGAGTAGTGAGGGTTGTAGTAAGAGGGATAGTGGGCTGATGGTTGAGGAGGAGCCAGCGGAATGGTTGAAGGAGTGGGGAAGTGGACGGAAGGGTGGGGGTGCTACTGTACATTATTGAATTAGAGGGTGTGTTTAAAGGATGTTAGGCTAGACCATGGCAATTGAACTGCATGTTTAGGAGTTTATTGAGCAGAACATTGTTTGACTCTAGCGAGAATTAGGTACGTAAGATATGCATCTGTATAGCTAGGACGTTCCAAGCACAGAAGAACCGCCTTGCTCTATGTCTTCTCGTAATACCAACATTGTGCTATGCCTGGACCACGCACCATGTAGAACAGAGTTCGTAGCAATGCAGCCATATAAGCTTTCCAAAAACCCGTAATAATGCCATGCCAGGATCATGCACCATGCGATACCGGCACGTGCAAATCGCAAGTGCACGAGATTATGCCATGTCTGGACCACGGCCCGAACTATTGCGAAGAGGTACCTCGGACTACACTTCGTGCAATGAGTGAGTCATGCACCAACAAGTATCGCTTTCGTTTGCTCTAGAAGCCAAGAGCACCTTTCATCCCCGGGCTCCTGACCGCACTGATTTTGCTGGAAGTCTCCTTCCTGCTACCGGCTTTACTCGACTTCTCACCCCTATTTCCGTGATCTCTCTCACTCCCTGCTTTGCTGCTGCCGTGATGATACTTCGATTTGCCATCTCTTCGTGTGCTCACTTGACTGACGCTATCGTTGGGGTGGACTGAGCGATCGTCTAGTTTTGGTTCATCTCTTTCTCGGCTGCTGACCATGCTCGCTGGAAGGGGGATGTCTTTGGCGGATTTCACTGTTATGACTGTTGGTGGCTGGGGGGAGAGGTCTGCCTGGCGGATTGTTTTCGAGCTTGACGAGGTGGGCGAGGCTCGGGAGCCTTGTGGTTTGCCGATGGAGATTCTGGTCCCATTGTTTGTTTGGATGACTGGACCAGCGTCCGCGCTTCTTACAACTGTGGGAGACGAGCGCCGCGAATGTTCAGAAGGGGGAGGGAGGGTGTTCACTCGCGTACGAGGGGACGAGTCAACGGGTATGGTTCGAACTACGGAGTTGCTGTTGGGTAGAGAGCCATTCCTGGCAAGAGCATCTTGACGCACCAAGTCTTGGGCAGCAGGAGCTTCTATTGTTCGGTAGGTGATTTTTCGCTGAATATGTGGTTGCTGGTGACTCTCGGAGTCACCCTTGGTCATAGCATAAGCGACGACAGCACCCGCCGTGGCGCCGAGAATGGTTCCAATGATAGCCCTGGTACTGATCTCGTCTGTAGGTTTCGGTTCCTCTGGTCTCGCCCGGGTGACAACAACTGCGGGTTGAACGATTTGGTTTACGATGATCTGAGTTGGGATTCGTTCAACAGGCGTGGGCTGGACTTCTAGCCTTACGGCTTCAGAGGCTGTACTTTTGGCGACATCACGTTGCCATGCTAAGACCCTTTGATCTTCTTGGTCGTTAGCATAAATACTAGGGGCTTTGGTCTCTTTGTCGTAATACATCGTTGCGGTAATTTCGTAGCAAGTGTTGGGGGCAAGATCAGCTTAAATAAGATTTGAGTATCGAGGCTAGACGCTTGGAAATTGGCGTTGTAGCCTGGCCTTACTTTGCTAGAGGTCGGAATGAGTAGGAAGAGGCATAAGTGAAGTTCTAGAGTCCCTTAGCAAATGTATTGATGCCATACCGTGAGAGGGTTATCCAGGAGTAGAAGGGTAATCATGACCCATACGAGCCGGCTCATTTAAGATATTAGCGAGGCTTTGGGGGTCAAGTGATCCATGTGGCAGGCCAACTTTCCCTGATCGACGGGTGGAAGTTCGGAAAGCGTGAGCCGTTGGAGATATTGAAGACTAGGCGAGAAAGTGTTCGCTGTGGAAATTCCACAACGTTTGATCGAATCTGGATCTTGAATCTTGTGACTAGACTGATGCCTAGCTTCAGGGCGAGTGTTGCCAACCGGGGCAACAGCTGGCGACATGCGCGTATCTTGCCTTGATTCGTGCCTCGCAAGAGTCCTGATGCCCGATTGGAGTCATATTCAGGAAGGCCACGTAGGAAAGATGCAGCTAAGTCTTCAAGATGCTGCGCGAGGGCGAAAGGGTCCAACGTGGAAATCCCTATTCGCTGAGAAACTCGCCTAGCGTTAGTCTGGACAAGCTGTCGCACCTGTAAGGACGTCAGCAACCAACATTGGCAAACGTGACAGTATGCACCGGGAAGCCTCCGAAAAAGCACGGAAATGTGGTTCTATTGGAAGAAATCGCTTTTCATTAGCCCAGTCGCAAAACAATGCCGAGGGCATCGTTTGGCAAGGCGCGGCTTGTGTGCCTCGGTCTTTTTGATTAGCAAACAGATCCCATGCCAGCACAACCAAGCAATGGACAGGCTACGACAGTAATGCCGCGAATGAACGTGAAAGAAAACGTGGAGCAAGTTGAAGTGCTCCACAAAGGCGCAATGGCGCCTTGAGTCTTGTTGAACCTCGATGTTCTTGTTGCAAAAACAGAGCCAGATCCAAAAGCCTCAAACGCAACTGTAACAGTCCATGAGGGAGCTTTGATGTTGGTATCGCAGCTTTCATGAATGTCACACAATGAACCTTTCTTTCCGTCCAATACTTGGCCCGCCAAAGCCTAGACCAAGCATGGCCTGGACAATTGATGAGAGTCTTCGTCAGTGGACAGGGTATACCTCATGGTGACTAGACGATATTCCAAACATCCTCAACAGCATTGCAAAATTTGCCACATGCCACACTAGCACTCAAGCTGTAATTGCTTATACTGATCGTGTCGTCCTTGAAGCTGTCGGCAAAATCATCGTTACCTTTAGCCATTGCACCCACAAAGACGCAAACACTCTGTTTCGTCCCCAGATCCGATATGTAGTCTTTAACCCGAACCACATCTGCGTCATAGCTGAGCGTGACCTTACGGCAATTGGGAGGTAGGTGATCAGTGATAGGATTCTTGATGACCTTAAGGAGTTTTTCTTGAGAGTTTGTGGATCGAATAGAGAGCCGATGTAATAGCTGTACCATGAGACCTGCGAAGCGCTTGAAAGTTCGGGGAATTCGGACCGTGGGGCTGACTTCGATCAGGACTCCCTTTGCCGTGTGGATATAGATCTGCAGCTTCCCGGCTTTGTTCACTGGCGAGTCAAGTAATGTAAGGAGACACTAGGCAATACTCAGCAACGGCCACATGGATGCAAGATGCGATTTTGGAGAGTATCCAGTGCAAACCTGGTGTGTTATATCCGGCCGCGCATCACTGATATCCCTGTTCATCTTCCTCATGACACCGATATGCTCGTCGCTGTTCAAGAGAGAGTATTTTTCGTCTCGCATACTTGCCCCTCGGCCGCCATGGGACGCTTTGTATGTCTCTAAACTTGCATTGGACAGGACAACGACCAATCTTTGGGTATCCTTATCATTGGATGGTATTGGAATGTGCTGTTCGGCGACTAATTGTGGAAGCTCTGGTGGTGGGCATGACTGAGTCCCTAGACGAGAACGTGTCAGTAGGTGATTCGAGGCGGTCAGCAGTTTCCGAATCTGCGAATGAGAAGCACGAAGCATTACTTGGTCGTTTCTTTGCTCTCTCTTCTGGAGCCATCTTCCTGCTTGCAGTGTAACTTTTGATCGAGGTGAGACTTCTCTCAAATGGTGGGTTAGGCCGATGATTGTCTTAAAGAGTTGCTTGAGAAGTTTTGAATATGGATAGATGAGGATGATGAATCGTTACACCGGGATTATAAATTTGTAGGACTATCTAAAATCTCAGGTCAGCGTGGGGCCTGGTGGGCCGTTGCCAATAAGGAACCAAGTCGGGACGCCGGACCCCTTCCTCCGGAGCTTGAGCACGATAGTAATTGCGCTTTGACTAGAGCATCAACTTGGGTTTTGGAGTCGACGGTAGAAAGTAAACCCGATTCGGGAGAACTCGCACACAGTCCACGCAAGGTTACTGTAGCTTACGTAGGGTCATTTTGACTTTTACTTCGTCCAGTTTTCAACGGTGGGCTTGTTCGGCAGAATGGCGGACCGTTCCGCGTTCGGCCTTGGCACTATGAGCGCTGTCGTGGCTGTTTACTTTAGTACTTTCCAGGTTTGTGTGTCGCTCAACGGCTACTTATCCCCTCATTTTGCCACTATTTTTCTCTCGATAGCTACGTGGTAGCTTCCGACCTCTAGTTCGGTAATCCGCGCACCTCACCGAATACTTGACCGCCGTGCATGGGGATCTTGCAGATGTGGGACAGGCCAGTCAACTACTCGGTTGTTGCGCCTCGTAAGTCGGAAATGCCTCGATAGCCAATTGCCTTTTCGCAATGGACCCCGCAGTGCAGCGTCTTCTCAATGATAAGGCTTACGACAAGAGGAAACAAGGGGCACTTGAGTTAGCCTTTGCAATGCCCATTGATCGTTCCTGTTGCTAACGTTGGACCCATCAGCCTGGAAAGAATCGTCCGAGAAGCCAGTGCCAATAATGAGTGGGACAAGATCGGCAAGATCGTCGACCAGCTCTGCAACGACTATGCCTACGCCGTGCACCAGCCACATGCCCGCAATGGCGGCTTGATTGGTCTTGCAGCGGCCTCAATTGCATTGGGCTCGGTAGGTTCATATCCTAGAAGGTTCAAAGAATATTCCAAGCCTAACGGTGAATGCTAGGACGAGGTCGCTAGATACCTCAAGTCCATCGTGCCTCCTGTTTTAGCTTGTTTTGGCGACCAAGATGCACGAGTCCGGTACTACGCGTGCGAGAGCATGTACAACATCGCTAAAGTTGCAAAAGGAGAGATACTGTTATTCTTCAATGAGGTCTTTGATGCCCTCTGTAAGGTAGGCAGGCCCAATAGCTTCCCACGAATTTAGTACTGAAGCTCAAGAAAAGCTTGCTGCCGATACAGAGCTTTCAGTCAAAAACGGTGCAGAGTTGCTGGACAGACTTGTGAAGGACATTGTATCTGAATCAGCCTCTACCTATATTTCCGTGTTACAGCCCCTCGATCAACCCGAGAAAGCGCCAAGCTCGAGCAAGCAGTCAGCTGATACCTCGTCCGTCGATCTCCCTACAGCTTTCTCGCTTGCCAAATTTATTCCTCTGCTTCAGGAGCGCATCCACGTTATAAATCCGTTCACACGCGTATTCTTGGTAGCATGGGTCTCTCTGCTAGACACTATACCGGACCTCGAACTCGTCTTTTATCTACCGGAGTTCATTGGGGGGTTGTTTAAATTTCTAAGTGATCCGAACAAGGACGTCCACATCGCCACACAAGGGGCACTCGAGAGATTCTTGAATGAGATCAAAAAGATTGCCAGAATCAAACGCGGGATAGCAGAGTCACGCAAAGAGCAAAGCGATGATAGAGCGAGACAATCCAACTCAAGCGACAGTGCCAGTCTTAATACAGATCGAAGCGTGATCGACAAGTCTGCTATTGCCGATGATGACTCTACCTTGGGTCAAGATGAGAAGGGTGGGGAAGGAGATGGCGACTGGGTTCCTGGACAAGATGTGCAGATCGACCATTCGAGGATCTTGGAGATATTGGTGGCTTTTCTTGATTCCCCTTCAGGTATTCATTCTCTGAATGGCTTTCCTTCGAAACACTGATCCATTACCGCAGAAGAGGAGAGACAACTTACGGCACTGCGTTGGATTGATGCGTTCTTCGAGATCTGTCCAGAAGACATTCTACCCTTCGTTCCACGGCTACTATCGCAGGTTCTCCCAGCTATGGCCAGTGGTTCGGACGTTGTCCGGCATGCAGCCAATCGACTCAACAACTCATTAACAGAACAAATCGCGTCCCTCCCGGAGGAAAATATACTGGATGAAGCGCGGCCGCCGCCTCCATCTCGTATTCCGACCGGTAGCCTTAAGGAGCCTACAGGGTCGTTGAAGGAAGCCGATGTCAAGGCGAGGCGTGCTTCAACTCCAACGCCAAAATTGCCCTACGCGAACGAGACGGAAGCTGAGCCAAAAAAAGATGAAGAGGCGCATATGACGACTACTCCATCATCGGCCTCACCACCATCAACAAGATCGGTTGCGGATCTTGACTACCCGGCAGCTGTCAACGCTCTCACCTTACATTTTCTGAACGAGCACGAGACCACTAGAGTCGCCGCCCTGGCGTGGCTTATCATGTTGCATAAAAGAGCTCCACGGAAAGTATTGGCTACCAACGATGGTACATTCCCAGCACTTTTGAAGACTTTATCAGACCCCTCGGATGCCGTTGTTACTCGAGATCTGCAATTGCTATCCCAAATATCAAAAAACAGCGAAGAAGGCTACTTTACATCTTTCATGGTTAATCTGCTACAGCTTTTCGGCACAGATAAGAAGCTGTTGGAGAATCGAGGTAATCTTATCATCCGGCAACTTTGCGTTAGCCTGAGTGCTGAACGAATCTATCGAACTCTCGCGGACTGTTTGGAGAAAGATGAGGTACGCTGCTAGTGAAGATTACGCTCTGAGAATGCTTATAACGATTGCAGGATGTTGAGTTCGCCAGTATCATGGTTCAAAATCTTAACAACAATCTCATTACGGCCCCGGAACTCGCCGAGTTACGTAAAAGATTGCGAAACCTAGAGACGAAGGTAAATTTCGCCATTGCTGAATCCAAAAGTGAGCTAACGATTTTAGGATGGGCAAGTCTTCTTCGTAGCATTGTTTCGAGCTTGGTGTCACAATGCTGTCGCTACGTTTTCTCTCTGCCTACTGGCACAAGCCTACGAGCAAGCGTACAACCTACTACAGATATTGTAAGTCGACTCGCTTTCGTGCTACACCATAGACTCACACTATCAGCGCTGAGCTAGAAATGACTGTGAATATGCTCATTCAGATTGATAAGCTTGTGCAACTTCTCGAGTCACCTGTATTCACATGTAGGTCTTCCTCAGGGATAGAACGCCGCTTTCTGACAGCACTCAGATCTGCGACTACAGCTTCTTGAGCCAGAAAGATACCCACATCTATACAAATGTCTTTATGGAGTACTAATGCTTCTTCCGCAATCGGCTGCATTTGCTGCACTTAAAAACCGTTTAAACAGCGTTAGCGCTATAGGCTACCTTCACATACCTCTCCGAACGTACGTTAATTCCTCGTCCCACGTTCGCCAGAAGAGTACCGAGGCTAAGTTCGGTAGCAATCCCCAGACATCTGCACCAAACTTTGACCGGCCGGGCCGGTTGAAGCCTCGTGAAGATGGTGGTATCAAGTGGGTGGAGCTACTCGAGAAGTTTAAAAGTGTGCAGGAAAAGGCGAGAAGGGCACAAAAGTTGCAAAACCAAGTTGACGATGGTTCATCAGCACCGAATACAGAGATAGAGAATATCAGAGGAAAAGCACTACCCGACGTGCCGAAACAAGCTCCAACACCTCCAAGTGCTAGCAGTGGCACGCAAAGGATGCCACCTCCTAGTGGCCCCATACATAAATCCAAATCCAGTCTGGGTAACCTTGGAAGATTTGCTGGTGGAGTTGCTGGAAGGAAAGGAAAGAAGTGAGGTTTCTGCTTGGAATTCTTACTTCGGGGGCTGTACATATATGTGGCTATGTATCGATCTGGCTATGTCTGCTAGCATTTCGTATTGTAGATTAGCATTGGCGTTGGCGGCGACTAGTTGGCACAGCAATGGCTTCGTTCAGGAATGAAGCCAGCGACTTCACCTTGGGGTCAGTAGATAAGAATCAACAATGCGTTCTGCCCAAGCTTTGCATGCCTCGAATAAGCTCACGTTTACAAGTCTTGGTAGCCAAGCGCACAAAGCGAAATGTGTCCAATTGCACCTTTCTGCCGTTTTGCATCACCCTCAAGCCCCACGCTCATTATGAAGTCCTATTGCACACAGAGGAACCGGGGTTATGCAAGGTCTCTGTGGGGAAAGTAAGGCTGTGGATGACCCTTCAGCTCAAGTCCTTAGGCACCGAACGGTCTCGCCGCACTGGCTAGTCTCCAGGCTGCATTGGTGACTCTTCACTCCAATCACCCACTAGCAAAAGATCGTTCAATGATTCATTGCGCAATAATAAAAGCAATTTTTCAAAGACGTATATATCGCATAGTCATCTTCATCCGTTTTCTCAGTAACAAGTACGAGTTATCGCCCCACCTCACACGGTTTGGTGGTGCAACCTTCGCTGATCCCGACCAGCTTTTCCCTTACTATCGTATCATCTTCACGATCTAGATAAGAATGTCGCCTTTACAATTCAGCGATCTACCCTTAGACATCAAAAAGACAATCCTTGCTTATGTATGGCCATCTACCTGTCACTTAATAGCATTGGGTATCGCTCACGCATTGGTCAGATACTGCGCCCAGAGGATTTAAAATCCCTGTGCCTTACGAGCAAGCAAATTCAGGAAATAGTTACTCCACAATTGTATAGGAAGGTGCTACTTTTCATTGGTGGTCACAAAGATGTCCGAGTTTCGGGTCTGTTAAGCCAGTCGAACCCCGGTATACAGCATATCAGGAAAATCTATCTTCAACTTGAGAAGACATTTGTTCCTCCTCCACTCGTCATCGAAGAAGACTCCGACGAGTCTTCTGAAGGGGAGGGAGAGCTGATGGTAGAGGATATCTCTGGGTCTGCACGACAAGCTCAATTCACCGTTCGCCTGTTGCTCGACTTCTTGCCTAATGATATTCTTGAGACCTTCAGGTACGTACTTGTACAACCGAAGTGTTTGGATGAGCTCCAACGCTGTGGAATCTGCATCTCCAACATTCTGTAGTGTTTCCGCTAAATGCGTTTTAGTTGGCAGAATTGGGAGCCATTTTCAATGGACAATTGGGTATTGCTACTAAAGAAGCAGAGAAAACTTAAGGCGATTGAATGTGCGTGCGTTAACCGGCCCTTCATGCCGGTGCTTGAAAAGCACCCCGAACTTCTCAAGAACTTGGAAGGCGCATCGAGTCTGCATTTCTATCCTGACAACCTCGATCGATTACAGGCTTGTCAGAAAGTCCTACAATCCCAACCTAATATTACTGAGCTGCAGCTCTCAGCTGACCGCACCTTGGCCGACGAAATCACCGAAGGCCTCCAGGATTCGAGCACTCGACCAGGAGTGATCTCACGGACAATATTTAGTCATTTGATGCCTTTTGACACTTGCACGGCGCCAATGATATTGAAGAAACTCAGCATTGATAACATAGATCTACGATACGCAGCTGATACTTATATGAAATTCATCAAATTCAGCTGCCTTGAGTCTTTGGTTATCGGAGGCTGTGTTGGTGCGGACGCCGTCTTCGCTCAAATGAGCAAGCCTCATCTACGACCTACGAATCTAGAAAAGATCCGCTGGTTCCATGAGGAGACCAGCGAACCGCATGCCCTTGAAGCCTTTGAAGGTTTACTGGACGCTCTCAATAAGTTGAAGATTCTGCACGTCGACCTCAATAACATCGTTGGTTTACCTAGGGCTGGAGCTATTGCACACCATGGCAGGACCCTTCAAACCCTGAGCGTGAGAAGTCGAATGCGCCACGCAGAGATTCAAATGTACGACAGCGAGCCATTCGACGAAATTTGTAGCAATTGCCTCGAGCTCCGGCAATTGTCAATAACGTTTCCTCCCACCTCCGTCACAGACGCCGCGCCGAGTGCTGATTTTAAAACCTATCTGGTAAGTTCGATGACTCTTTGCTTCTTCGCATGAAACGCTCTGACATACCGTGATAGAGGTCGTGCAAAAAGCTGCGTCATCTCGTCACCATTAACTTCCACAGATGGCCTTCCACCGCCAGCCCATTTGTCGGTAGGTCTCGGAATAAGCTGAAACCACTCTGGTATGATCTGTACGAGCATAATCTTCAACGTCTTGCACAGCAAATCTTCGTAGCCAGCGATGAGAATTCACAAGAACAAGGTTGGGGTTTGGGCCATCGATCCATGCTATCCGTGATTGCTTTTGGGGCCAACGGAAAGACCCCATACGAGGAACAGGGGCACAACATCAAATTGAAACAGGTGTCCTTCGTGAGGGGTATGCAGGTAGACCCATTTGGGGAGACGTCAATGTTGGCCGTGAAGACAGTGTGGAAGATGGTGCAATTCATCGAACCGGAGTCAGATATTTTGAACCACTCTTTGTATGACTTACATGACATTCACAATAGCCCCTAAGTTGTACGAGGCGAATCTGATTATTTTCAGGGAAGTCAATCTACAAAATGAGCACAACAACCCTGACGGAGTCTGGAGGACCTAGGTGGAGGAACATCTGAGTGTGGCTGATGCCATCGTTGCAAAGGGTGGTGTTCGAGCAGTTGGCCTCTCCGACATTCAGTATCTTACGTGCTTTCTTCTGGTGATTTAGCGGGCGTTTGCTGGTCAGAAAATGATAGGATGAGATCTGTCTTTTACTCAGTGGCCATTTTATTTTCAACGTAAGATAGAATAGTCAATGAAAAGAAGCTCATGTGTCTTAGGGTATGAGCCCTAGAGCCAAATCATGCCATAGGCGGAATTACTCCGGTATGTAGATGTCAATGACTATGAGCAATAATAGATTCACCATCCTTTGAATATATCTGAAGATTATTGTATACAAATTGTTCGGTCATTTCTAAGTCTAATTTTTCACCATGCTAACTTACGAGTGGTTCTGTATTCCCCGTTTACTTCTGCAAGATTAGCAGCTGCAACCGATGCTGCATGGTGGGAGGCTGCATTGCTCCCGGGTAACGTCGAATGAGTTCGAGGTCTGGGGAGGATGATTGGGACTTGACGCCCGCGATCGACCTCATCTACTCTCTTTCCAGCAATAACGAATATTACAGCCAAATCACACCATGGACATCGAACACCAATACGGAAGAACAAGTGGCACAAAACGCAATCGAGCGTCTTGAGCATGGAACACAGCTTGGCAACTTCGACAAGATCTGGCAATATCTTGGACAGCCGCTCGACGTACCACCTCCTACAGTTCCCACTGAACCCTCTGAAGAATTCATCGAAATCCTCAAAACTACTAGCGATAGTACACAATCAGCCCTCAAGGGCGTTAGGTGGCGAGATGAGCTTGAAGGTGGAGACTTGGCGGACAATGATGATATAGACGACACCCCGGACTTCTCAGGCTTGACAAAGGAGCAAAGGAAAAAAGCAAGAAGGAAGCTGAGACGCGAGGCTGAAGCAGCAAGGGTCGCGAATAGCCAGAACGTGGCAAGCGGCAGTGAGAACGAGTCTGAAAAAGAAATCCAAGCACCGCCCACACGGGACACTAAGCGTGACACAAGTCATCCAAGTAAGAAGGACGTTATATACCGTATCCTTCATAGGACGCCTCCAAAGGCTGAGCCAGGGCGTCTTCGCTCAGGAGAGCCTTTTATAGCGGGCATTCCCATCGATGTAGGGCCATGGCCTGTTACCTTTCCGCAAGCCGGCGCGAAAACTATACAGATACTGAAACCACCACCAAAAGAGCGAAGTGCATATGCAGCGGCAGCTGCTAAGAAAGCCAAATTGATAGTAATGCTTAATGAACGATTTCAAGATGAGCAACACTCTCTCAGCAAGATTTCTTCTACACAGCAAGTTGACAATGCCCAAATTGTTACCGCAGAAAGCATACATGTCTTCATTGACGCATCAAATGTAATCTCCATCTAGTCGCACCGGCCTCTTTTCCGAGTCCAACTAATAGATGTCCCAGATCATGATAGGTTTCCACGACGCCCTGAAACTATCCCGAGGCCAACCCCTCCACTTCCGCATGCGCCGCCAACCCCTCTCCTTCCACAACCTTTCCTTAATCCTCGAACGCGGCCGCCCAGCCGCCAAACGCATTCTCGTCGGCTCCGACAACTTCCCCGCCATCGAAGAAGCCAAACAAATTGGCTACGAAACAAATATCCTCGACAGAGTACACAAAGCGAAGGAACTCACTCCTCGCCAGAAGAAGTATCTAAATGGAAATGAAAATGGGAATGGGATCGGTACGATGCAGTCCGGCACAGGCAGCGGCTCAGAAACGACCGCTGCTGCTGCGATGCAGTACGCGCCAGAAAAGTGGGTGGAGCAAGCGGTAGATGAGATTCTGCATTTGAAAATGATGGAGAGTATCGTTGATGCTAGCGAGCCTGCTACTATGGTGCTTGCGACTGGAGACGCAGCCGAAGCTGAGTACTCTGGTGGGTTTTTGAAAATGGTGGAGAGGGCTTTGGCGAAGGGTTGGAGGGTTGAGTTGGCGAGCTTTCGCCATAACACTAGTTGGGCGTATAAAAGGAAGGATTTTAGGGGAAAGTGGGGGGAGAAGTTTGGAATCGTGGAGTTGGACGATTTTGTGGAGGTATTGTTAGGAGTGGAGTAAGGGGGAAGGAGATGTGGGCTGTGGCTTGGTTTGTGATGCTTCCGTATCTGTTCGACCACCAAACCGTCATTGCTTTTGCGTTTATTTGGGTTCTGGTCAACGGCGGAATCGCGAGGTTGTCATGTTTTGCAATCTATGTTATGAATTGGCAAGATGATCTCCGCTGCAGAGCTCAAGCAGGTCTGCAAATACTGAGATATGGATGTAAGAGTCTGGAGCACACTTGATGCATAGAGTTTTAACATATGCCGTTCCGCTGCTACAGAACCTTCTACAAAGATAGACTCTTGTGGTACGATACCCACTGACATGAAGATCCACTGCTCTATGAGCGTTTGAACGAGCGCTTTCATTGTGCGCAACCCTGTCATGAACAGCCCATTACCCTAAGCTCCTCATTTCCCAAAAATAACAGCATTATGCGTTCTTTCCGTGTATCCATCCTTTTCCACATCAGGCAATTCTCACTCATGGCTTCGAGGTTGTGTTATATTGATTAAAGCACATACACATGTTTGCGAGCACGGCAGAGATCAGGACAAAGCAAAGGTTTTACATAAAGTGCACGGGTCTTCGAGAGGCAACTATGCTTGAGTTGAGATTGGTTGCTGGGGGAACTGTCTTTTCAAGCGCTCTGCAAACATTGAGGGTTTCATATCAGGTATTATTGAAACTTGCGAGCATTTTATTGTATAATTTTGTAGCAGTGGATTCGTGATTAAGGAACTCATCTCATCGTCATGTCTCTTGATATGCGGTCAGGCCTATGCCTGCCTCGCAGACTCGAGCTAACGTACGGTATTCGAGCAATTTGGGACTCATCCCTGTGTCTCTTATTCTGGTCAGAAACACCAGTCTCTAGGGCCCGTCAAGCTGAAAGATCTTTACGCCAACTTTTGATTTGTCTATAGCACTATCTCTTTATCTTCTCTCTATCTTCGCGAAGACTTTTGTACCAAGTCCTGGACGAGAGCTTATGAGCTGTGACATAAGTCATTTCTCCGAAGGCTAAAGGCTAACGCCCGCAACCGTTTTCAAGAGCCGCCTGTATGAACGCTTGATCTTCTGCAGAAAGGTCGAAAAACGTAAGTCAAAGGAGGCGTAGATCTCGCTCATGCCCAGGTACGCTGGGGTGGTCTTACTCATTGCGAGAACATTGATGAGCATGATGGAATCTTCTTCATTGTGAAGGTTTTCTAAGCTTGTCAAGGTTCCGCTAGGAGCGTCCTGTGGGAAACTTCCCCAATTCTTGCTAGCTGGCACGGAGCTTGACCATTGACGGAGGCCTCAGCCGCACAGCCGATCGATATGTATTCCATGCATAGGAAGGCAGGGAGCGCAGGGTGTAATAGACTCCCGGCCTTGGACTGGAACTTCAATTGCCCATCGTAGTTTTCAACGTATTCGGCAAAGCCCGATTCCAACAACTCCTTTGAAAAGGTACAATTGCCTTCAGCATTGAATCTCCACACTGCACCCCGTGTTGTATTGAGTCTAAGGCCCTTTGACGCACTCTTCCTACTTTGCATTTACAGGTAGCGTCTCAAGAAGCAGTCTTGGAAAGAAGTCTATGGTCTGTACCATATTCCTGTATCTTGAGTGTGTCAAGAGCGCGGACAGCATTGCGAAACTGTCTTCATCTATGAAGAGTCAAAGGTGCTTGAAGAGGTATTTTGGTCCAACATGGCAAAGAGTCTGCGATAAAGACTCCATTTCTTGGTATCCGCTACGGGAACAGGTGGCACGTCTGCCGGAGCAGGGCCATCTTCAGTCACAGTCTGTCTAGGATTAGATGGGCAATCTCCGTTCGAAATCGATCCATGGTAGTTCTGCCCTTATTTTCGAAGAGACGGGTGGGTAGTTGTGCTTACTATGCAGCTTTAGTGACAATCAACTAAGCTGAGATACGACTCAACGGCTTATACAGGCTTGAAAAGTGGTGGAAGATAGATATGAGGGGAAGTTCTTCTGGTTTGCGCGGCTTTGGTACCATGTCTTTCGACTAGGAAAGTCTTGTAACAGTCAATCGAAGGATGAAGGCTGACACACAAATGGAAATAAATTCACAATTCAATTAGCCCCATCCTAGTATCACGATGCTATCAACACGCTCTTCCTATGCATTTTATACCACTCCAACTCATCGATCAATCATTTAGTCTATGACCCGGAATTTAGAAATCGCCGCCTCTTTAATTCCCAAATTCGGTCGCGTAATCCACCCATTTCAGGAGCCTTTCCCTTGCGCTGCCGTACGCTGATCCTTCTCGGCAAGCTGTTGAACGGTAGATTTGCTTGGGTTGGGCTGACCAGTACTGCTCAGAGCATCAGATAAGCTAGTGCAACAGGCATTTATGGATTACCCTGCTCCAGCGCTGTATTTGGAGTCCTTGAGCTTCTGCTGGGTGGATTTGGCGGAGTTGGGAGTTGCATCGACTTCGCAGCGGGATGTCTGTTAGTGGATCATAGAACTGAAATACTACACTGGAAGCGTACAGGAAGGGCCGTCCTTGCTAGACATGGCTACTTGTCCAATACACTTGCGTGCTTCAACTAAATATATACTGCAGTCTTCTCGATCTGTAATTGAAATAACGGAGTTCGAAAGTGTGGAGATGTAGGTACTTTGTACTGCTGCGCAAGCATCACGCGCCGCCTCGGTAATGACGCAGGAATGCATGAATTCAAGACATTTTTAGCAGGAGCGCACTTATAGGCTCTCGACTGCTCTCAAAGGCTAGTCCGCACCAGGTAGAAGACGAGAGAGAGAAATTGTTTCCATGTCCGACGCAGTCTCACCAAGAACGATTTGTAAAGGGAGTAAGTATGGAATGTGCTCGCGACACGTTGACGCAAGAGGTTGAGTCAATAAGCAATTTCTCTCTCTCCAACACGGACTTCTGGTCTCTGTCTAAAGATCGATACCGCGGGCGACTATGGTCTACTTTGTATGCTGGGGCGGTAGTCTATATTTAAATCGCCTTGACAACTTAATGTTTTCCTTGGCTGACGATGTCCAGGTGATTTGTCTGCGGGGGCCCAAGGCCAACGCTTCAGGCTCCCTTGCCGGGGTTGGCGCTTCCCTATTGCTCGCCCTGAAGAAACAATATCCGGCATCCAGTTATGGGGTTGGAAGGGGCCTAGTATGACACCCATGGGGCCTAGAGTGGGCCGCCCGTATGAACTAGCTAAAAATGAGATTTGGCTTCGAGGTGGCTAACCTATCAGGCCGAACAGGGGTCTTTACACCTCGTGCCAGCTTTTGCCAACTCGTATATTATAAAGCCAACAATTATCCATACTTTACTATCACCATGCATGGTCGCCCTGCATCTCCACCATTACATCACCTCTCAACATGTCAAGTGCTAACAACAATGCCTGCATCGTCAAAGGCACCGGTTGCTCCGCTCCCACGAACCTTCCCGAGTTCATTGACACCAAAGCCTGCCTCTGTGGCCTCCTAGAATCCGCATCGGAGCTCCCAGACAACGGTGGAAATACTGAGCTCTGGCGTTGTATTGGTAACGCTTCAGCTGATGTTACCCATGGAGACAATGGAAAATGGTACAACACAACCTTACCAAGCGAGGAGCTATCTGGTATCAACGAGAGTCAGAATTGGGGTGAGAACCCACCAGACACGAGCCAGGCATTTGTCCTAGTGACCGTAAATGGCCAAGCTGCCTATCAAGTACTGGGTTCGGGAGGATCACCAGAGTTGATCGGCGCTGATACGAATTGCAATGGAAAGAACGACACAAACCTATCAGGGATGTACTATGCAAAAGGGAAAGACTCTTCACCCTCAGCTTCCACCGCAATCACCTCCTCTGCGAACACGGTTTCTAGCGAGACAGCCATGTCAGTATCCGTGGCCTCGAGTTCAACAACGGCGGCTCCAGCTTCTACAACATCCACCGGATCATCAACGTCAGCCACTGCTGCTGCACCCAAGGGGGCTCATCGTCTACAGCAAATCACGTCTCCTTGACGTCGGCCTTCCTTGTGGGGTTGGTCTTTGCATCTTTAGGCTCTATCCTGATGTGAGCTATGGATGTACTACGAGTCTCTTTCTGTAGGGAAAAGGGCAAGGTTGGAGTAAAACAAAAATAAAGCTTGCCACGGCAAAACATTGGGACAGACATGGGGAATATACGCACTATCTATTATGTACCTGTGAACCCTTCTACTGTCACTCAGGCCATGACGTTGTTCTACTAGCAAGCTGGTGTCTACGCATTACGTAACACAGCTTTCCTGTGATTATAGATTAATGCTGAGGCTTAAAGCATACAGCGTCAGTCATCACAAGAATGTGTCTTTTACATTTATTGGCAAGTAAGAGCAGAATATATGAATGCAATGATTCGGAATGAGGATGGATTTCTGTCTTGATGTAATGACGCAGATGTAAATCTTTCTCATAGATTTTGCCAAGTGCGCCATGTCGCTCACAGGCACGCGCAGACCCGATGTTATCCAATCGTTGTGTTGATGAGGATCAATTGGCGCGGGAGTGCGGCTCTGCAGGCTTTATGCTGTCAGATTATCAACTTTGACTCTCTGCTGCCAAGATCTTCTTCGTTATTCCTTCCTTTAGGTAACCTTGATCAGTCTTTCCAAATGTGGAATTATCTCGGGTCTAACATCTCCTTACAACGGGCTTGCATGAATCGACGACGAGATTTGCCAGCCTAGCAGTAGGCTTACCGTACGCGAGGAAGGCTCACCAATAACAGTCACCGCTGCAGGTTCCGATAAAACGGGCTTGCATGACTACCCAAAATGTAAGCAACGCTGCCCGGGGCAGGCGTTGTATCGTCGCAATTGACAGGCCAACCTCAGATGGATTGATGAGTTAGGGAAAGCTGATGATTGATGATTGATGATTGATGATTGCGTGCGCTTCTAGCAATCAGACTGAAATTGTTTTACTGGATCGCGTGGGTGACGACAGATCTTGTTGGCTCATCGCGAATGACAGGCGCCAGAGTTTCGCGTATCAGCAACTACTCTGGTAGTGTACGACAACCTGTCATTGTGCAGCAATTGGCCACGCTATATGCAGAGATCTACCAATCCGGTGTGGAAATGCTTGTGGCCACTACTCGTTCTGGCCCAACGTTCTCGAATCATCCCATTTCCCTTCTTTCCACACATTGAAGCTTTGGCGTTTTCATGCGACAAATTCTAGGTCTATGGCTTCTCAGGAGCGAGACTTCCCAGAGGAGAATAGAGTGGCCGACCGACTGTACTTTTTCAGCAAAGCTAATCCAAGTAGACCGACCATGGCCGCAGCATGCGTTTCCTTCCGCAGGTTAAGGGAGGACGATGCTATTGAATCTATGGTTACCTGCAGCTGCAGGAGCAGAGATATAATGTAAGTTCCATTCAGATACCCCCACCAAAGCCCCAGCAAAGTGCGCAGTGCGAACTTCGCTGACCGCGAATTTTATTCACAGGAGATATAGTTGGGCTCTCCATCACCCATTCCTGGCTTCCAAATCCATGCCAGGAATCATTACCAAGCCATGGCGGACTCAGCGCTTCCACCTTGCAATCAGAACCTTGGGCCCACGATACTTATTCTAGCCTATGTTCTACTATCCTTGGCTATCATAATAGTGGTGTCACGGCTGTATTTACGATCAAGTCTGCGGCATGGGCTCAGAGCTGATGACTACACAGTTGTCGCAAGTTTGGTGAGTCTATAACCATACTATCTCTCAGCAACACTGCCTAATAGCTCACCAGGTCGTTGGTATCCTCGGAGTCGGCTTTCTGACCAGGCTTGTGGATGACGGCCTCGGTAGACACATATATTGTATACCCCCGGAGCAGATCCCTTCAGCGCTGAAATGGAGCGTGATCGCCCAGATCTGCAACATCATTGGGATTGGGCTGTGCAAGATCTCAGTTTGCCTATGCGTATTGAGGATTATCGACAGGGCGCGGAAAGGCCTGACAGCTTTTCTCTGGACCGTCATCGCATTTGCTGCAGCCAGCCATTTAGCTCAAGTCATCCTGTTCCTGGTTCAGTGCAGACCAATGAATGCAATCTGGAATCCCGATGTGCATGGAAAATGTTTCTCGCCACATATTACCTACCTAGCTGGTTACATTGGGTTCGGTCTTGACGGATTTACGGATTTGGTATGCGCCGGTATCCCAACCTTCGTATTACATCGGATCCAATTGAGCACCCGAACCAAAATTGCCCTCTGCACGCTCATGGGCCTTGGCTCTCTCACGGCGGGCTGCGCCATAGCAAAAGCAATCACACTTAAAGGTGTTTTTGAGAAGGACTACACCTGGGGTCTCTGGAGACCAGCAATCTGCACCATCATCGAACATCTAGCTGGCATCACCCTGGTCTCGCTGCCAGCACTCAAACCGTTGTTTGATAAGATTCTTAATGCTACCCGCGGTAGCTCTGGCTCTAACATGCCATACGGGCGATGGCCTGGTAACGTTTCGGGCGACAAGTACGGACTCGAAAAGTCTCTCAAAAGCGATGGTAGTGAGCCCACAGCCATGCAGTCGTTTGAAAATGCGATTGTGAAAACCACAGACTTCCGACTAAATAGCGAGCATACTTCCCAGATTAGCCAGCATCTGGAAGATTATTGGCCATTACCACCCTCTTCTGTTAATGTTGCGTCTGCTGAACGTTTTGAAAGATCGAATGTATTGTGATTAATATGATTGAGGTACATGGGTACATCGCATAGAATAAAAAGATAGAGGTTGATCGGCGCTTAGCAGTGGCGTTGATACAGGGGGTCAAGTAAATTCGTGGAACGCAGCAAATATTGTATTTTACGCATTTAAAGTGAATATGTACGCATGACATCCGCTTCGTGGACGGTGCAGTCTACCTGATTCATCACTATCTATTCCTCTGTTCCAATTCACCTGCTCTTTGCCCTTAACACCCCTGCAAGGCTGCAGAGCCTCATCTCCCTTGCCACCAAAAACAGCCACGAAACAAAAGCACCATGCCCTCACCCACCCTCTCCCAAAACGACACTCAAACACTCTCCCTCTTGCTCAACCAACCTCCTTGCACCCAATCCACTCTCATTGATCCTACCCTTCCCTCCCCAAACCCCGACCTCCAAGCTCAAGAACGCAGCATCCTCCACCCCCTAAACACTGCCAAACCATCAACACCTGTCCTAACCCAGGCAATTGTTGAACTAACCTCTCTGATCAACTCCAATCCTACATACGCATCCGCGTACAACAACCGCGCCCAAGCTCTACGACTCCTACACGGCGACGACCTCACTCACAAAGACCTAGCAGCCAGTACAGCATGGAATGATCTCTGCTTCGCGATCCTCTACGCGTCACCATCTTTATCCGAACAACAACAAAGCGATAAAAGTCATTCAACGAAGGAAGATGTAATTAAAGTCTCCTCGTTCGCAGCCAAAGTGCTGGGCGCAGCGTACACCCAGCGCGGTCGGCTTCTTGTGAAACTCTCGCAGCGGAAAGAGGGAAAGGAAGATAGCTGGGATGGGGTCTATGAGGATTTATTGCCGGATGTATTGAAAGGAAAGAGTGCAGGGGTGTTGGAGGAGATGGCGAATAGGGATTTCGATTGGGGTGGGAAGTATGGGTGTGAGGTGGGGAGGGAGATGGCGGTGAGGACGAATGTCTATCAGAAGGCTTGTGGGGTCATTGTCGGGGAGGCGATGAGGGGGGAGAGGATGGGAAAGGGTGGATGAGTAAGAAGCAAGGAATGGACGAGCATGGTTAGGGTTGAGTAGGCAGCTGCGATGGATGGCTTTCAATGCCGTGAGTTGGAATCAAGGGTGTGGTGGGGAATCAATGCTTGGTTATGCTTATGCTGACATGAAATCAGACGCTTGCGACAGGATGCAGTCGATCAGATCACCATAAGGTCTATTGAACCCCAGTAACGCCAAATTGCAGCAAGAATTGATTCCACCAAGGAGAGTTCGTTAGGGAGATATGCATGCATAGCTTCAGAATCCTGTCATCCCAATCCATACAATGCTTTGCTTAATGGCTGATATATTGGAACACAGCACTGACCGCCTCGTCCGCGGTCTCCTGCCTCAACAACAAATCCTGAATCTTCCCCAACGCACCTGCCTCCCCATCGTTTACGAAATGATTCCAAGTGCTAGTGTCACCGTACAGCATTGCAGGAGCTTTGATATACTGCTTGCCGTCCGGCTTGCATCTCTTGCACTTGAAGCTGTCATGGGTATCGCTCGTTGTGCCCGGCTTGTATTGGAATAGCTCCTTTAGCGAGTCGAGCGTAAAATGCCTTTCTACGTCTTCGGCCGAGTCTACGACACAAGAAGAGAGGGATTGTTTGTGAGATTGGCGCTGGAAGATCTTCTCCTCGATCGAGCCGGTCGCGATAAAGCGATAAACGAAGCAATCCTTCTTTTGCCCGTCACGCCATACTCGAGCTAGGGCTTGTTGGTCAGCCGCTGGATTCCAGTCAGGGTCGAAGAGAACAAGGCGATTGGCACCGATAAGGTTGAGGCCGCAGCCACCGGCTTTGCTGCTAAGCAGAAAGACAAATTCTTCGCCTTCAGGGTCATTGAACTTGTCGACAAGCTTTTGCCGCTTGTTGACATTCATCGTCCCGTCAAGGCGAAGACAGCCATAACCACGATGCCGGCATAGCTTGTCGAAGATGTCGAGTGTCTGGGTGTAATTGCTGATGAGTACGATCTTATCGTTCGTATCTTGTCGAATGCGCGCAAGCATACGGTCAAGGACTTGCATCTTGCCTGAGTACCACGGCTTGACATCCCGATCCCTGCCTCTGGCATCCTTTGGCACATAGTCATCCGGGAAAAGTTGCTCGCAGCCGGGAAGATCGTCGGGTAGATTCAGAAGGTCCGGATGGTTGCATAGCTTCTTGAGCATACCAATGGCTTTCAAAGGCTGGCTGCCTTTTCCTCTCAGCAGACTCTTGATCTCCGGACTCTGTATGAAATGGTTGTAAAGATCGAGCTGGAACGGGGCGAGGTTGCAAAAGACCACATGTTCATACTTGACAGGCAGATACTTTGATAGAATGTCATTAGTACGTCGGATGATAAATTTATTGACCAATGCAAGTAGCTCTGCAAGACGCTCGTTTCCCTTCTGCTGATCTGCCTCTGTTCCAGCGGCATCACGTCCTCGAAGGATGGGTAGCTCATACTGCTTGCGAAATTCGGCTCGTGTACCAAGTAGATTGGGGTTTGCGAAGTTCAGAAGAGAAAAATACTCCATCAGATCATTCTGGATAGGTGTCCCAGATAATATGACCCTGCGGTCCACATTGAGTCCATTTAGTGCCGTAAACGTCTGGCTTTCACCGTTCTTTAGCCGATGGCCTTCGTCACAAAGAAGTAGGCCGATGGCTGTATTGCTGAGTGTCTCAACATTCAGTCGAAGAGTCTCGTAGGAAACGATGAGCACAGGTCGCACGACAGATCGACCACTAGCAATGGACCATTGTTTGAGCTGCGTGGTAAGCTCCTCTTTGGAAGCCTTGCCGTCAACTGCGAAAGGAGTGACGGCATCTGTTCCAAGCCATTTTACAAGCTCATTGGCCCAATTTCGCACCAAGCTTGACGGACAAGCTATGACACACTTTTGAATTGTGGACTTGCCAGCCTCTGAGGACTGCTTTAACAATGTCCACATAAGAGTGATACATTGTAAGGTTTTGCCCAGCCCCATCTCGTCTGCCATGATACAGCCATTCGCTTTCTGATCTATCATTCCCGTGACACATTTATATAGAAACTTGACACCCTCGACTTGATGTGGTCTTAATACTTTTGCTAGCCTTGGATCAATGACCACAGGGACCTTCGGGTGATCATCAACCTGCTTCTTCAGGCCCAATATATCTGCTAAGCTCCTGTGCATTATCGGAACGTCTAGCTTTGGCTTTTCCTCCTCCTGGCTCATTTTGACCACTTCTTCCTTTGTAGTAGGTTTGTCATCGATCGTTGGATCGAAGAGTACGATGGCAAACTCTCCACTAGGATCGTGCAGCGGCTTCGCAACAAAAACGGCTCCCTTTCGCATACCTAGAGTCGGCGCTGGTCGAAAGGGATTGTAACCTCCAACATCCTTGTTAATCAATGGTACGGAGAAGCGCTGGCGAAAGAGTGTATCCTTGTCCTTGACTTTAAAGACAGGAAATTTATTCGCATCTCGGTTGGCCAGAGCAAGACGATCCTCATTCGTGTACGGCTTGTCGCCATCCTCAACGCTGCCATCTGCATCCACATAGCTAATTTTACGCTTTTTTCTTGTCGGCTTGTCGGAAGCGCGAGTCGGTGTAGCACTACCAGGGCACCGAAATGGTCTAATAAGACGGTCTATCGATTGTGGTCCGCCATCGTAAATACGTGCGGCTTTCTGGGCTCCTGGGATATTCTCCTTGTCAGCGGAAAGGTCTGAAGGCTTTCGTCTGTGCATTGAAGATATTCAGGAGGTGCGTATCTATCATCTCCTTTATGTTCGGCGGATCAACGATAATTGTCGTCGGCTTGTAGATGGAGACGCGTCTCTGTTTGCCACGATACGCGATTCACGCTAAGTCGCGATATCACGTGCAGCAATCGATTACATTTATTCTTCAAAATTGGTAAGAGCTCTACTCATAATTCATCCGGAAAATAGAGTACGATGTAGAATACACTTTGCATCCCAAACCAGTAAATTCTTGGAGAATTTCTGGTAAAGTATCGAGCTGAAGCTTTGACTACTGCGTTGTCTGCTCATCTGCACCACCAGAACCTTCTTACGTCTTGTTTTCGAAGCTTTCAACCTATATGTAGACACGTCAACTCTTTCCGCCCTCGTGAAGAGAACGATATCTAGACATCAGAACGAGCTATCACTCAAGGCGCCCAAATCTAGGTGTCATCTAGTGGAATTCGGGCAATGAGCGGCATTGTGAGAGTTGCGAAGGAGGCGCCTGGTCGGTGAGCGAAGGTGCTGGAGCTAAACCTCGAGTAAGCTATGTTGAAGGATTGCACCTATTTTTATTAGGGGAAAGGACATCTCTATCTGCACCCTGTTCGATGTCAATTCTAGTGCAAGTAGTGTCACGGCCGCAATAACTTGAGATAATCACAGTCTGCACAGCAGACCCCATATAATACCATTCTGCTAAACGGGTAGAGAATCTCGCAAGCATATGATACCCGCCATAGAGTCAAAGAAAGTGGTAGTGGTACAACTTGGAAAACATCTCTCGAAGTGTTCCACCATTAGAATCACTCTGCTTTTGTGTGAAACCGAGCATTCTGAAAATCCCCCACACATGCTTTTAGATGCAAGGCTAACTTCCAATTTGAAATGCCGAATAACATGCAGCCAACAGTGCAAGCGCACTACATGATCTGGTCTTGCGTCAAACCTCCAGTCTCTTCCTGACCTTCCATTGCATCTCCTGGGTTTTGGTACTTGACATATGTAAGACCGAGAGGACGTCCGCCATACTGGTACCCAGTGAATTTGGCTACAAAAAGGTTAGCAAGCAGTTCCGTTGACCATCTTGTCGAAGTCACGTACTAATAGCGGTCTCGGCGTTTTCACGAGTGTCAAATTTCACAACCCCAGTTCCACGGGAACGGCCATTGGGCTCGTACTGGATCTCAGCACGCTCGACCGTCCCAATGGTGGTGAAAAGCTCGACAAGGTCCTCATTGCTAGTAGACCACGGCAACTATAACAGTAAGCATCAAAATTAAATCGTTAGGCAGTAATAACATACGTTGCGAACATAAATGAGCTCGCTTGGCTCTCCTCCGGATGAAGCGTAGTCGGTGAACGGATTGGGTGGTGCAGCTCCTGCAGCAGGTGCAGCAGCGTCGAAAGAGCCACCTCCAGGAGGACCTCCATAGCCACCACTGTAGCCACCTCGACCGCCATAACCACCACTAAAACCCCCACGAGCACCGAAGCCGCCTCTACTACCGCCAAACCCTCCTCTCGCACCACCGTAACCGCCGCGACCTCCTCCGAAGCCGCCACCTGGTGGTCCAGCGAACCTGTCTTCACGAACTTCTAGCACACGACCCTGCCAATCGTAGCCGTTGAATTGCGCAATTGCATTGCGTGCATCTTCTGGAGTCTCGAATGCAACAATTCCGGACCCTTTGGGGCGACCGTCCGGACCTAGGTGGACATCGGCACGGATGACGGCACCTTGCGTGGCTACAGATGATACGTCAATTCTATTCCCTATTTTCGAAAAGGGTAGGCACTGTTAGCACTTGGAGTTGGCACATACTAGCTTGACGGAACAAGTCCTTCAGATCTTGCCAGCCAACCGTGTAAGGCAACTATAGAGATCGTGTCAATCAAAGTAATGCAAATTAGCAAGGAGACGGGTAAGGTTAGGAATGACAGACGTTATTAACGAAGATCTGGCGTCCGCCACCTGAGGCTGGAGGCCCGCTGTAGCTTCCGGCGCCGCCGCCGTAACCCGCGTTACCATACCCACCTCTGGGGGGTCCACTCTCGTAGCCTCCACGGGCGGGAGGCGGTCCGGTGAAACGAGGTTCGGCTTCGCGGTCCTAAGAGACAGAAAGTCAGCTATGGAACTTGGTGAGCGGACTAACGTCCGACTAGAACGGGTCCAGTCCTTCGAGGAGTTGGCGATGCAGCTTACTTCTCGAACGTAAACAAGTCTGCCCATGAGGTTCTGGTTGCTGAGCGTATTGACTGCTTGCTGGGCTTGTTCCCTTGTTGCGTATTCCACAATCCTGGACCATGTTAGTGGCGATCGTACAAACGCTGCAGAGTGTCTGTACCCGCATCCCTACATAACCCGCGGACAATGTCCCAATCCGTCAATCCAACGTCCATCAAACCAAACAAAACCAGAAAGACCACCGTCTCTACACATAGGCGCCCACCTTCGACATTCCATTCGGAAGCAATAGCACATCGGCAAAAAGTACCTCCCCCGCTAGGAGTCGTAGTTAGCTTGCGTCCCGGAGATCTCAATCAATTTCCTGGACGACAGGCAAGCTAACCTTGTCTCATGAAGTCTTTAAGGTGATGCCATTTCACATCATACGAAAGGTTTCCGACATAAACGCGGCGTTCCTGTTGGGACGATTCTCGAACAGACGCCATCATTTGCTCCTTTGCTTGAGCACGCTCCTCGTAGCTTCTAGGTGGAACTGCTGTCCCCCGGCCGTAGCTTGAACTTGAGTAGCCTCCAGCACCACCAGTCATCGGCGACCTGGATCGACGATCGCTTCGGCGATAATCGTCACGGCTTCGAGAACGGCTGCGGGGCGAGTAGGAGCGACGACGGCGTGGGCTCCGAGAGCGACGTCTTGGAGATCGAGATCTCTCTCGCTAGGCAAGTTAGTTGACTCTGCCAATCTAGCGTGGAGTTCGCAAAATTTTTCATGAGGACGAGATGGAATGTATGTGCAATGTGAACGGAGTGCGAATTTTCGTTTTGGGAGATAACAAGTGATGAGGGGCATTGGTAGGATTCCAGCTGAATGACAGAGCGAAGCAGCGGTGTACTTTATTCAAAAGGCAGCCCACGCCGAAATTCCGTGACGTGGGTTAGATATGGTTATGGGTGCTAATTTCCTGTGCGCGAAAGGAATAGGATAGCATAATTTTAGGCACAGAGTGGAAATGTAGACTTACAGCGTGAGGTCGGTATACGTCTGCTGAATCTAGAGTAAGAATATAAGCGTGCAATTTACGTTATGTTCAAGAAAGCAATGCAATTGGGTAGATGTCAAGATTGAACGAGTCTCGGGCCAGCAGGCAGCGGGAGCAGCCCACGTACACGCGGTTCTACCGGTCGCCAAGGGTAGACTAATCTTAGTGCAAAGGAAGGGGATGGAGGATAGGGAGGATATGACGGACCCATGATCGTAGTAGGTAGCGAGGACCAACGATTGCCGAGAACGATAGCTTCTTTCTTTCGCTGTGATAGTGATCGAAGTCGATGCACGAGGCGTAAGAGTTGGCAGCTGGACCAGAGATGGCGCACAGGGATAGAGAATAGTCGGGACCGATCTTCTGCAGCTAGACTCGACGAACCCTTCGGACCAGGAGCAATGAGAAGCCGTCCAGTCAATTGTTTGTAAGAGCTGCAACACCCGTTTCCGTCGTATCAATGGGAAAGATATTTTTCAAGGGAGAAAGAAGGAGGTGTGGGGAGTTGCCTGGGGCTGCAGCTCAAGTCTCCAGACGCCTAGTTTTGCCTGATGTGCGGGTGCCGCTGGCGTGTCTTTTCCCGAGCAATCAGTGGTCTAGGTGACGGTCAGCCTCAACACTTTCTTGCGCAAGAGCAGGGGGGTGAGTGGGAGAGGCGTTTCTTAGCAAAGAGAGCGAAATCGTACCTCAGCGATTTGAGAGGCTGGCGGGCAAATGAAGGCTACTGAGGAAAGAAGCGTTGGACGGGTGGATTACGCAGCCACTCAATGCCCAATCAGAGAGTTAATCGCAAGATTATGGTGTTCGAGGATTAGTAGGCCGAAGCAGTAAGGTGTGGGTGTTGATGATGGTGGTACGTGGGTACGCGAAATTTCGAGGTACTTTCTTTACCGGATCATCGCGACTGCAGTGAGTATGTAGAGTAAATCTTTCGCCGCTAACGGAACGAGGGAAGTCTAAGCCCTACGTCTTGGCAGGAATGTCCTGGCCTTCATTTCGCATTTTTCCCTTTTGGACTGTTAAATGATAAATCTTTTGTGGACTACAACACGTCCACTTTAGAATTACTCTCTTCATTTGTGTCACTATGCACTAGGCCACCCGAGATGAAGTACCTTTCATTTTACCTCCTATTCTGCAGCGTATAATTCCTTCACTGCTGGGGTTGGGTTTGGGGGTGGCGGCTCTGCACAGTGAAGGCACGGCATCCCCTCAGCACGTGCTCTGATAGCCTGTGCCAAATTGCTTCCACTCTTCTCGTCTAATGGAGGATGTCATTACATACAAGCTCAGCCTATCTGACTGCCGCTCAAAACACTCGTAGCCTAGTACCTTTTCAGGCTATTGAACACTTGACGCTCCACAATTCAGCGGATGTCAGTGCGTGTGGCTTAACATCACCACCAACCGAGCTATACTACCGTCCGGTGGCGTGAATTGCCCGTCAACTATTGCCAGTATGTGGATGCTAGCATAGGGCACTATCAATGACGCTTATTAACTCTTGGAATAACACCGTGTGGGACTTTCCTGATTCCCATCAACCAATCAATCATCGACGGCTCGTTCTTCCCATTATACCTTAGTCTGACACAGCAACCAGTGACGGGCTTATAGGAGGCCGAAGATTACCTGGGCCTCAAGCATAAGGAGCGGTCAAGGATTACTACAACGGGCAATGCAGTAAAGGTTCTCTGTACTGCAGATTGCTCTAAACCAGCCGTCAACAGAGCCTCCAGCCAATCCCCTGCTCCAAGGGCCTTCCCGCTCTTCGACAATTACTGTATCTAGGACTGTAGCACATGCAGTAAGACTTCGCTAAGGTTGACCGGGTTCATGCAGCTCGGACATCCTAGACGCGGCGGTCCCCGCAATGTATGCGTAGTCTGAGGATGATCGTAAGGGTACATTAGAGGACTCTTCTCCTAACCAGGTGCAATATCACGCCGCGAAAGAGGAAAAGAGTGGGATTGGTCCTACACCAGTTAAGGTTCACGGCCTTGGCAAGACCATACTCTTTTGACCCCCAGTCCAAGCGATTGAATTTGGCACAATCGTCAAGCTATTCATGCACCTACACGCAGTATACGCACCGCAACACCACGACACCACTACATGACATACACCTCGCGCAAACATGTCCATTTTCAGGCCTCTGCAGGCAAACCGTAAGCGGCCATCATCTTTATACTTCAGCTCAAAGTTCGTCCCGTCCTGTGGCCTGTCATGTCGCCGCTTCTATCACTCTTACGAGCACGACCGGCCCCCACCTTTCAGCCCCACTGAAGACCGCATCCTCTCCGCTGCCCTCTCCCACGTTCCTACTCATGGCTTCACTACTACAGCTCTCACCCAAGGCGCACGGGATGCAGGCTACCTAGACATATCCACCAACCTCTTTCCCGCTGGCCCTTTTTCAATCGTGAACTACCACCTGGTAACTCAGCGCCTTGCTCTGGCGAAAGACGCAACGCCGGCTAGGCATGACCCCATCAATATTTCTACCAATATCAACACACTCATACTACGTCGCTTACATGCTAACAAAGCCATCATCCATCGATGGCAAGAAGCATTAGCATTGCTGGCTACGCCTACCCATCTTCCAACCTCCCTACGTGAACTTGCCCTGCTCTCCGACGAAATTTTGTTCCTCGCCGGCAGCACCGATGTCACCTCAGTCTGGTATACCAATCGAGCAGGCCTCGCTGTTATATATGCTAGCGCCGAATTATTCATGACAACAGATACATCTAAGGATTTCGTGGAAACAGAGGAGTTCTTGGCAAGGCGACTAGAAGAGGGGGGAAAGATAAAGAGCTTTGTAGGAGGTGCAGCCGCCTGGGCTGGCATACAGGCTGGCGGCTTAATAGATGGAATGAGGAGTAAAGGTGTCAGAATATAAACATAAGGTTTGAATGAGGCCAGAGGGGCATGGACGCCGTGTCCTACCTACAATTAGGCATCAATACCATAGCTCAGGTTCTGAGATCCTATCAGCACCATTAGCCGCTTTAAACGGTATCCATGGCTGTGCATCAAGGAGCTTGGATTAGAGGTTCATGAGATGTCATGAATCGCGGCGATCTGGTCCCTAGCCTATGTTCCAACACCATGGAGATAGGCAAACATTTCGTGTCGTGGGATGACTACCATCGATGTAGGTTTAGCATGGCTGAAAGAGGATGACACACGCACGTTTCTGCTCTGATGGAAGTCTAGTAGGCTCCGTGGGGGGAACTGTTTGTCCAAGGAAGGAGTAGTACACACCCTGAGCATCGGAACCAGCACTAATGGGTTCGTCGCCCCTATATTTCTAATGAGGCGGCATTGAAGCGATCCTTCTTGCCAGAAGGCCATTCGCGAGAAGGAGCTTCGCCAAAAGAAGATTTAGCTCTTACAGCCATTACACATGTCGATCGGGGGTCTTGTGCCGATGATATATGGCGACCCAAGAGATCTCACTCGGTCTTCGGTGCTATCGTTCTACAAAGGTTGTATAAAGTCCGAAAATGACATGTGACATATACCTATGAAAGCCGGTCCCGACGATAAGCCAGATCAGGCTACATTGCGAAGCCTCTTTTGATGGTCTGGAATGGCACTAGCTGCAATTGGTATCTTTACAGAGCAAGACCGAGCCACCCAGCGCATGGACCGTATCCTCTCTTTGTAACTGGAAAGATTCTCTCGGTCAACGATCTACTCGATCTCCGCCAAGCTCTCCCTCCTCGCCGTCATACTCTCTCTCTCTTCCCTCTGAAGTTCTTCCTCTTTCGCCCGCGCCTCGAGCGCCACGATCCTCCTATATCCCTCTAGCGTACCCCTCATATGCCAAAAATGCTGCACCACCGGTCCCATCTTTCCAATTCTCCCGTACCGTCTTAGCCGCCTAAATCTCGCGAGCAATACCATCGTAACTGAGTTCGTTTCGATGCCCTTATCCATCATCTCCTGCAATAGGTCCGCCATGCCGTGAAGGTCGGAATATTCTGTCCAACTCAAGAACAGCAATTCATTGTATAGCCCTGGGGATGTGCCGAGCACATAAGATATCGGACCGAGACGTTTTATTGTCGGAAGGAGGTACCGGGCGTAATTCGACGTAGGGTGATGGCTTCGCAGCAGTCTCAGCGCGCGAATGAGGTACTCCGCATAATTCTCCTGCAAAATATGAAACAGGTCATTTGTAGCCAACGCCATAGAAACCTCCCTTTCAATAGTTTCTTCCTTTTTAATCTTACTCTCCCTCTTCTTCTTCACCAAATGCTTCCCTGTCTCCTCCCCTTCCCCCACCATCTTCTTACTCCTTTCCTTCGCCTCCTCAACCTCCATCTCTTTCCTCCTCGCCCTTTTATCCTCCTCAATCTTCGCATTCAACTCGCTCACCACAGAAAACACCTTACCCTCCAACACCCCCCAGATCTCCACATCTGTGCTCGCCCGTTCCAACATCCCAGACACAACAGCCTTATGCTTTTCCGCTGCTTTTGTTAAGCGGAGTTGCGTGCTCTTCGTCACTATACCCGAACTCAGGGTAATGGAGCTACCCATACTCATGCGAAGAGGGCGCTTAAAGGTGCGCCAACCGGCGTTGGTAGCGATGACGGAATCGATGGCGCGTTCTTGGGGCAGGTAGTCGTATTGGGCGTGGTGTTTGTGGGTGGAAGCACGTGTGGCGGCTTCTTCGCGGAGACGAAGCTCGCGGATGGCCGCATCGAAGATGGCGTTGAGGTCTTCGTTGAGGTTGAATGACCTCTCTAGATTGTCGACTTCGGGCGAGGCTTCTGCTTCTGCGTCGAAGTCTTCTACCTCCGCGCCTTGTTGTGAAGAGAGTGGTGAAGAGGAGTCTTGGGAGAGGTCTTTGAAGATGCGGTCGAAGACGGCTTTTTCGGTTTTGGTTATTGTGGACCGTTGGGGGGATTGAGGATTGGGATTTTCGAAAGAGACGTCGGGCTGGGTGTAGGGGTCTCCTTCGAAGGGAACATTGTGGTCGTGTCGTGTTTTGTAAGCTTGGGCATGCGTTTTGTGTAGACAAGTAAATTGTCGAAAGGGTGGGCTGGCTCTGCCCCCTTCAGAAGAGCCAGTTCGATGAGATTGCTGGAGCAGTGTTCGAGTACAATACAGGAAGGGAAGTAGGCTGCTTGATTGAGAGGCATACTGCACCGTTGCTGGTGCGCCCAGAGCTCTTCGCAGCGACATGACCAGGTTCAGGTCGATCTGGAAGGTCATGCTGTTTTTGCAGGCACACCCGGATCATTCAGGGTTATAACCCTAGGTGCAAGCTTGCTAGCGCGAACGCGAATTGCTTAATTGATCTCGCGAGTATGGTCATCGACGCGATTTTATGACGTGCCGGATCTGAATCTCATCAATTGCATGTCCACACTTCGCATGAGTTTGTGATTCTCAGTCGGAACGATGGCACCAGAGCTTAGTGAATATGAGCGCCAAAGGCAAGAAAATATCGCCCAAAGAGACAAACTCCTTAAGCAACTCGCCCTCGACGCTGGACAAGCCGGTCTAGGACCTCAAAAGCCCAAACCTGGACCCAAAAGCTCTAGTACACATAAGAAGAAGGCCCCGGTCAAAAGAGTCAAAGAGGATGTCGGCCCCAGAAGAACATCATCGCGATTACAAGGTTTGACCGCAGATAGCGAGGTTGCGAAGCGGAAAGCTGAGGAAGAGCATTTTGCTGTACAAGAAGCTGCGCGCGTGAAGAGACAGCGACAGTCGGGACCATTGGACTTGAGTGACGTGGTAGTGGCAGGGAAAGATTGGGATAAGAGTGAGAACTTTCTTGTAGACATCGTCTCCCGAGGAGCCAAACCTTACGAGCGAACCTTTGGAGAGACCGAAGTCAAACAGACTACCGATAAGGAATTGCGCGCTCTGAGAGAGCAGATGAGTGGTCTAGAGCTGTATGATGGCTTTGAACCGAACCGGATTAAGATTACACCAGAGCGAATCTATTCGCTGGGCTTCCATCCTACGAAAGACAAACCTCTTATCTTTGCTGGTGACAAAATGGGCAATCTTGGGATATTTGACGCTTCTCAGAGGGCAGGTGCAGTTAAGAAGGAAAATGGTGTAAAAAAGGAAGAAGATGAGGACGAGGATGACGAAGACGACGAAGACCCAGCGATAACATCGTTCCACTGCCACACCCGTACAATCTCCTCATTCCAATTCTCTCCCGCAAATCCCTCTCATCTCTACACCTCCTCCTACGACTCTTCTCTTCGGCTCCTTGACCTCACCAAATCGAAATCTACAGAGATCTACGCTCCCACAGACACATCCCTTGATGAGCCCCTCTCGGGCGTTGAAGTGGACCCTAGCGCTCCCCACATGCTCTACTTCTCCCGTCTAGATGGCCACGTAGGCAGAACCGATACACGGGCTCCACACACCACAGACATCTTTGAGCTGTCAGAAAAGAAGATCGGCGGTTTCTCCCTACACCCAGGAAATCCTCACTTCATAGCTACAGCATCCCTAGATCGCTATCTCCGCATCTGGGATTTGCGGAAACTCAGCGGCAAGGTTGGAAGGCAGCTACCTGCCCTAATTGGAGAGCATGAAAGCAGACTCAGTGTTAGCCATGCGGCTTTCAATTCGGCAGGACAGGTCGCAACGGCGAGCTATGATGATACGGTAAAGATATACACATTTGACGGAATGGGGAGTTGGAATCCTGGGCGTAAGATATCCGAGAAGGAATTGGAGCCGTCGGCTATTGTGAGGCACAACAACCAGACGGGAAGATGGGTTACTATGTGAGTTTCATAGGAAGTTCCCATTGTATAGCAAGCTAACTTCAGGCAGTCTGCGGGCCCAGTGGCAGCTTCATCCTCCAAATTCAATTCATCGTTTCTGTATTGGCAATATGAATCGCTTTGTGGATATCTATAACGCTAAAGGGGAGCCACTGGCTCAGCTGGGCGGTGATGGTATCACCGCTGTCCCGGCTGTCGCGCAGTTCCATCCCACTGAGCAGTGGGTCGCTGCAGGAACAGCAAGCGGGAAATTGTGTTTATGGATGTAGTGGGTTGTAGGAAGCTCGCGAGGAGTAATGGAAGTTGGTCTAGGAGTGCGTGTTGGAAAGCGTTCTGTAAATAGGTTGACCATGAAAGTCGATATATAAGTCTAATTCGACGTTGCTGCTTCCACAAGTCTTAACCAAAACATCGTTCATCAATTGGCTATAGAGGAAGGTAATCTCGGGGTTAAGTCTACATTATATCAGTAGCATATCAAGCGAACCGATTCCGACATTACATTCACTCTCACGAGGCGATGGCATACTTGACAATCCCCAGTCACAGCATTCTGAGGCTGAAGCTTGAGCCATACTCAATGCCGCTAATCCCCTGATTGCTCATGTGGCCCTGACGATTTCCTCTCGCAGTATCTCTCAGCAGATGAGTTACTACATTGGGTCAATTTGGTGAAGGTTTGACGTTGATATAAACATAGCCTGAACCCTATTGGAGCGGCGCCTAGAGTCTCGGCAGGCCGACACCTTTATTGAACGACGGCCGATCCTTTAAGTATCAACGAGGATAGCTCGACAGCTCGACAGCTCGGAATCGTTGCAACAGCAGTCGAACCTGGGGGAGACCCTTGGGGGACGATCGTCGCTTCGACTCCGGTAGGTATGCTTGTAGCGAGGAATGTACGGTATGGGCGTTGGTCTCCTCCCACAAAACGCTAAACGTAACTTCCCATTCAAGAGCCCGTGGTCCGCGTGGGCATCCCAAACCACCACCAAAAGTGTACATGCAACAGTAATAAGTGTAGCGAGGAAGCTCTGGTGCTGCCCACGCGACACTCGAGCATGCTAAGCGCATTGCTTGACTTGGATCTGGCACATGCATTTGACTGCCATATTCGCAGCACAGTGGAAAACGACTCCGGCACAGCGATGACCAAAATCTGGTCTCATGCTCCCACGGTGACCATTACATTCAAGAATGACTTGCATCCAACTTATGACGCTCGGAATCTCCCCCGGTCGCGGTCGCGATCAGCCTAGGAAGCCTCTGAAATTGTAAGGGACTCCGCATGCTTGTGGAAGAAAAGTGTCACGCTCGAGGACCAAAATGAGGACAGGGATGATGGCAGAGCACCGTACAATTCCTGCTATTGTTTTATTCCTGATATCAAATTGACCGAGACACCATGACGAAGTGCTAGCACAGCGCATATATGAACCGTACTCTTGAGTTGGCGAGCCTAAGACATTCAGATTCGCCCTAATTTCCGAAGTGATAGGGACAAGCCTGAACTGTACGGTCCTTCTTTATACATAGTGGATCTCCTCTCTTGACAGCAACATATTTGGTTGTACGTGTGTCTGATGTATTCTGTCTTAATCTTCGTATTGTAAGCTGGATCTGGATGCATTAAGACTGTTCAGGGAAGAAGGACCCACGTTTTGTATATGTGGGATGGAGCACCACTTAGAACCGGGGTATTACCAGTCATCTTCAAAGTTGACTAAGTCTTGGTTGTCAATCGTCACATCTTGCACGTTCTAGCAGCTTATGAGCCGTTCAGAATGGCGAGAACTCAAGCCAAATCCCTCCTCCGTCATGACGAGCATTAGGGGTATCTCCCTATACTATACTTCTGCTATAGTCCTGTTGAGCCACGCTGGGCAACCACAGCACCTTATTCGTACTTCTTATCAAGGCACTTGGCTTGCTGGTGGCGCTCGGTTGATGCGAAGGAACGCGGAATATTGTTTTCGTGGACTCTAGCTGTCACGCAACTCAAGGCAACTTCAGGCGATTGCTTCACCGCCTGTCGTCTCTGCGAAGGACAGTGCATCCATATCGTGTATATGTGGTCTGGTCACAGAGAACTTGACTCTGTGTCCAATTAGCTTCGTATTGTACTTCACGTTACTGATACTCGAACGTCGAAGCCAGACCTTTGGTCGCCTTATTGACCATAACCAGCCTCTGCCATTGACTTGACAAGCTGATCGTCGCCCTGCAATGCAAGAGCCTCTCGAACGGGAGAAGGATGAGGAGTACGCTCTGAGAGGCTCTACCGGGGATAACAGGCACTATGTACTTATCACGTACTTCGTACCTCATCAGCCTCGTGACGACATTATGTAACAAAGGGGTAACCAATGAGATCAGAGACATGTATTCACACTATTCATGGATTTGCGGAAGTCTGCCTCTGCTCAGGTTACCAAGAAATTACAATGCTCAGTCCTTCGGCGACAAAGTGTCTTTTGAGACTGCTTGTGCTTGCGCCCAGCCTGTCGCTCGATTGTCTACAGGGGTGCTGTCGAGGATGACTTCCTTATAAGGTTAATCAGCTTTTGACCAGCAGCTTTCCCCAAAACACCACCCTTACAGGAGAACCCATTAGAGACTACCGAGATAGTCTGCTGGAAAGATACTGGGGAACGAGGGGGCTTTCATATTCTGTTGCCCTCCCAAGTGCGAAATCTCTACAGACCTTTTACCTTCATCATCGGAGACACAGCACTCACAATGCTATTACATGGTGTGAGGACTACAGCTGCGGATGGATGATGTTCTACTGAGCATACCGAGAGCAAATACGTCCGCGTGGATGCACAGCTTCAAACGAGAAGTCGAATAATCCTCAACCAAATACCGCGTTTCGCTCGGCCTGCAAACTTGCTTCAGAGATCTCTACGCAAAGCGAAGAAGTTCTTGCCGCATTTGCAGTGTCCTTCGAGGCACTTCTTGCCCGGCGCCTCTAATTCACAGCGATAGTGATTCAAGAAGGAAAAAGGCTTCCGGCATCTGAACGATTTGGGCCGACCAAAGACTATAAGATAGCATTGAAGGCAACAAAAGTCCTGCAATTTTTGAGCGCAAATGTCTGCTGACGCCCGAGCTTCAACAGTCATCGCCTGGCCGGAACCGCGATTGATAAAATCTCATACACCAGCTCGGCTCCCGGAAATATCCAACTCCTTTCTCAGCGAAACCTACATGCTCCTTTTCACTGGAAACCCACACTTTTCAATCTTCCACCTGCCCATTGCCAGAGACCTCAACGCCAGCGATACGAAGACAACAGGGAGAACCGGCAGCGCTGTACTGCAGTGTATCCTCAAAACTTCCTAAAATTGGCATGAGTAGAGGCATTGCTTTGAGCTAGTTGTCACCTGGTACAAACATAATTCTGTCGCGTTTCTGGAGCTAAATCGAAGCCTATCTTTGGGTTACTTGCTATTGGAATGCGAAGAAGAATCAAAGCAGCTCTCGCAAAGAGTGTCCAATTACCCGTACCTAAACAAGATAAAATGACATAATGCTGACCTGTGGCTAGGAATACAATCGGACTTGGATCTTGTTAAAAACAAATATTACAATTACGGATATACATGGTCTCGATACCAGGAAAATCTATAACTTTCTAGTTCTTATCGAGAACCGAGCGTCACAGATTTCAACAGTGGGCCTCTCCCAGCATTTGTCTCACACGTTCAGCGCAACTTGTGGCTCGGGAGCAGTGACTGGGATCATATCAGATATACACACGATCCTCTCGCGCCACAACGAACAGTGACTAATGCAGGTTCCATAGCTATCTTTACAAAGGTTCTGACGCTCGCCTAACATTCACAACGCTCGCAAAAACAGTGTTCGAAAGCATGAGCCACACATCTTTCCCAGAGATGTTAAGACCCCTCTTCACAGCAATGTTCAGAAATTGCGTAGCCGTTGCTGCCCAAACGCACTGTTTGACATTTCGATGCTTCAACGGAGCTATTATCCTTTCATCATTCAGGTCAGCAACCTTCAAACACCGACAGCACGACGAGGAAAGACCTACAAACCGATTTAACGCCCTGCTTGACATTGCGAGGCTTCAACACAGAAATCTTCTCCTGATACTTGTCAGCGACCTTAAAACATCCACAGATCACCAAAGAAAGACCTACAACTTGACTAGCCAATCGCCTGTCAACGTCTCTAGCCTGCTCTCTCAGCCTCAGAACTTCATCCGAGAGCGCAGAATTCGTGGTCTCCACCTGTTCGACCTTCCCTTGCTTGAATAGAAGGTGAACGTACGAGCGGTATATGGGAAAATGTCTCCACATTCTCAAACTCTGAACCTCCGTCTGGAGTACAGAAGTCGGCATCGTGCTGGCGGCCTTGCCATTACGCAGTCGTTCCTTCAGGCCGTGGACTTCTTCACTCAATTGATCTTTCTCATGCGACCTCGCAGCCTTCAATTGTTCGACCGCGTCGTCACTTTCAATGAATTGGCGCGAGCCAGCAATATCACAAGCAATTCTTGTCTGGCAGTCTTCGGGGATGTGTTCGCACCTATCCACTTCGCACTCGAGCTGCACTATGTTCGCAGACCCCGCTGCCTTTAGCTCTGCAATTATGTCTTTGCAGCGTGTCAACTGATCCTTCAACTCGCTGGCCTCTGTAATCGACCCTTGTCCCAAATCTCCGAGGCTGGTGTTAGTCTTGTCAAGCTGATCCCTCAATTCATTAATCTCCGCAGTTGTCTGTCGTTCTATAACTTCGTAGTGGGACTTGCTCTCTTCGAGACAGGTGTTAGTCTCCTTTAGCTGATTCGTGAGCTCATTGAGCTCTATGGTCATTTCTCTTTCTCTATCGAGCTGACATTTGAGCTCTCTGATCTCCTCCGATGTCTCTTGTTTCATGTTTTCTAGGCGCGCATTACTCTCTTCTAGCCGACTCTTCAGGTCGCCAATGTGCCTGGCAGCCTCTTCAACGCGTGCGCCACTATCCTGGAGCTGTGCATTCAGCTCATTAATCTCCTTGATTCTAGCCTCCCTGCTACACACAGCAATCTTTTTAATCCTCTCCAGCTCTCTGTCTAGTCGTTCCTTCTCTCTAGCATACACCGTATTCGCCAACTCCGCATCATTCTTAGCTCCCTCGCCTTCGCTAACTTGCCTCTGTAGCTGAGTTATCTTTTTCGACATTGTCATCTGCTTCTCTGTGGAGCGCTGCTCGGCAGCTGCAATTTGTTGTTCAAGCATCCCATTTTCATCAACTGTCCGCTGCAATTGCTCTTTAAGCCCATTCACCTCATCGAACATCCGAGTCACCTCCCTCTCTGCCTTCCGCTTCGCCTTCTTCAGCTTCTTCTTCAGCTCTTTATTCTTTATCTCCCTTTCAGTCTCTATGCCACGTTCTTCTAAGACATCCTTTATTCTAGAAAGCCATCCGAAAACTTCTCCCAGGATCTGGTACTCATGCATAGGGTCCTTACGATGTTTCGAACAAAAGCAGAGCACCGCTAGCCTCGCTAAGGATTTCTCACAAATTCCACTTGATGGATCTTTTAGCGCCATCTTGACTAAGCGGGTACAGGCTGCTCGGGTGTCTTTTCGGTCGAGAAACCTGCTGCAGCGCGCTTTGAAACAAGGGAGGCTTCTGTTGTTGGTGATGACATCGAAGATTTCGTGGGGGTCCCATAATGGTAAGGTTTTAAATTTGGGTAGCATTGTTGGGCAGCAGACGTTTGAGGGTATGATTAGGTAGCTCCTAAGTGGATACAAGGATAGACAACCAGCTCCACAGTCACATCCTCAGGAAAACAAAAACCTGATAAGGATAGTAGCAATTCACAAGCGTACTTGATCAAGGCTTGTGAAACTGTAGGTATCTAGAACAGGATTGTTGTACAGCAACAAAAAGTGCTCGCGCAGAAGCAAATCTCTATAATCACAGGCAAGAGCTCGCAGCAATGGAAGAAAAAGATAATCATATGAGCAATAACTTCAAGACTCTAGTATCACAATATGAGGTCAAAATCCTGCCTCAAACCTAGCGCGATGTGCAAGCGCCCACGCTTGGGCAGAGCCTTGCGGATAGCCACTCGTTGGCCGCGCTCAGCCAATCCGAAACAGGTCAAACAGCAACATAGTGCATGCTTCGTTTGGACGTTCCTTGGGCTATAATGCCATTGCGGGCGAGAAATGGTTGGCAAAGAATGAGGGAAAGAGTGCCAGGTTGCCGCATGGGGCGAACAGAATGATAGATCGTCAGACGGGTATAGGGTCATGCTTGAGGGACGAAAAGGGCTTGCCAGGAATGGATTGGGAAGACGGAATATGAATGCTTCAGTGAGAGAGAAGGGGCGTCATGTGGGAAGTTTTCGCTTGCAAGAACAAAAAGAATCGTGCATCTGGATCAGCAAAAGGTGTCTGGCCGCTGAGACTGTAGCCAATGCGTTTATGGTATATGTATGGACTTTCCTTGCATGTACCAAACACTATCGACGCTATTTTCTAGGAGGTCAAGGCCGAGTTGCTGCAAGCTCTATGCAGCAGGGTATCATAATTTTCGCCACATTCAACACCTGGATCTGCGGCCTCTGGCAATGCGCTTAAATCAACACGCCTACGATGAGTGCATGAGCATGAACTATTAACGTAACACATCTGGATGCGATCCAACGCGTTAAGTCGTTTGTTCCAATTCTTTTGCATGAAAACGCGAATGTCCAGCACTCTCCGAAGATGGTATCATACATGATACATGAGTGCAGAACTTTTCAAGATGGATTGTAATATGTGATTGTGACCTTGGAGGTCGTAGTCTCACGAGTAGAGACTTTAGATGGCTGCAAAGTCGGATGAGACTCGCGGCTGAGAGGCCTTTGGTAAGAAGCTTCTCGGCTGCGTTGAAAGGACGATTGGTGATAAGTTTCAGAGGTTTCTTCTTCAATGGTCGATTCCTCAGATGACATCCCGGATACTGAATTGAATGTCGCAATGCTTGTAGCCCTTGATGTTGTCATAGCGAACCTTGAGCTGTGCAGCGTATCCGCGGATTGCCAAAGACTGCTAGCGGCTTCACCTTCGATGATGTCTGATCGGAGAGTCTTCGTCGAGTGATCGAGGAATGGCTCGTCCATGGCTCTAATCATTGTATTCTCAAGTCTGGCGTTGACTGTCTCTTTTGCAGCATTGGCAAGCCAGGCAGTCCGTAGTGACAAGCCTAAAGCAAGGGCGACTGACCTATCAACGCTGTTCCCAATGATTTTCCACTGCTCACTCGGCAAACCGATGAGCACTTCGTGATCCGGGAATCCTTGAGCCCGACGGACTTCCATAATAGTCAATACCCTATGCTGATCCCAATGCAAGCAACCCGAGCCTATCGCATCCCAAGGCCGAGGGTGCGTCATGACTGTTGGAATCAATCCACCCCCTCTAACCCGTTTCCATGATTTTGAGTCCTTCCTTGCCCGGATAGGGTTGTCCCATGGAAAATTATCAATCTGCGCTTGAGGCATGTAGCCTTTGGCAAATGCTGAGATAAAGGAACCTCCACCCGGGAACCTCGGTATACTGGCAATGCAGACACGATGGAGCGTGGAGAGAGCGAATGACATCCGATGGTCTGGGAAGGGGATGCAAGATGTACGGCCATCAGTCTCAGGTAGGTCTTTTGTTGCTTCTGCAGCAGAGATATAGCTAAACGGCGTTGGGCTAGTATATCTGGAACCAGTGTACAGTCCGTTGGGCGTCTTGCCTAGGCTGGCGCTTGTCACAGTCTCAGGGTGTGAGTGAGTATGTGGAGGCTCTGGCATAGGCTCCATCCCAGGCGCGGCAATAGATATGAATATCCGGCTTCGACTTTGAGGGCTCCCAAAGTTCCATGCGTCTAACCCGAACGTCCGAACCTGATAACCCATACCAAGTAGAGCACATATCACCTGAGCGAGGACATTGTTGGTATCTTGACCACTAGCCATGCCTTTGACGTTCTCCATTAATGCGTACCTGGGTCTGTAGAAGTCCACGAAAGAAACCACAGAAGCAACCATGGAGGCATCAAAGAGTCCTTTGTCATTGGCCTTGTTAGGATTGGAGGTTGTAAAGCCTGGACAAGGACTTCCAGCAGATATGAACTCGACCTCGCCAAGCTGTGCAACAATGCCTCTTCCTTTGCCTTGCATAGCTTGCGTTAGATAGTCATTGACAGAGCCACGAAACAACTTGATTGCATCCCGATCTACCATGTTTGCTTTGTAAGTATGAATAGCCTCGTTGTACCAGTCGACTGCCCATTGGTTTTTCACAGCCCCGCCCTCCTCCAATCCACGGCCAAAATTGCCCCCTCCACAATATAAGTCAAGTCCTCGCATTGGAGGCCGAGATAATATACTTAGGGGATCCCAACCTTGGTTGATCAGTCTGTGGGATGTCATGGTAGTAGGCTTTGGAACGAGTTCACCATTGTCCAGATCCTCCAAAATAATATAGTAGTGATCCGCGGTCCCTCGGCGACAATAAGGCGGAGGAATGTTGCCGCGGGCTTTCTCTTCTTTCGTATAGAAGCGTACATGGCATTTGCGATGAATATGAGCGCGGGTAATGGACAGAACGTCATTTGATAGAAGAAGCTCATTAGACTCTGCATCCACATGACCATGATCTCTCATTCGGAGCAATCGCCTCACCCAGATTTTCCCATGTAAGTCGCGATCATCGTCCTTAATGAACACCACAGGTTCGAGTATTCCTTCAACCGTGACGAGCAATGTATCACCGGTCAGATACTTGATGAATTCTTCCTTTTTATGGCATTTACAATGGAAGTCGGAGTCTTTTAATGACGTCCAGGCTCCATCGCCTTGAATATATTTTTGGCGGACAAAGAAGTCAACATTTTTAGTATCGGGGGTGCCAAAGAATGCTACCCGTGATTTGTGGGTGACTTCATCAACCAAGATTGGAGGATCGCCACAATTGCAATGGTCGCTCAAGAAAAGTTCGTTCGCAAACGGGTAATACATCCTCCTACACTCAGTGTCGGACGGACGATAGAGCCAGAGCAGCTCCAGTATACGGCCTTTGCTAGTGTTTCTGATTCCATGAACATAAGCGTACCAGTGTGCGTCAATAGTTTTCCATGGGGAGTCTTTGTCTCGGGGCAGAGCAACCACGTCACCCCTGTGTATTGATTCTGACTCGGTCTGGCTGGGGAGGTGAATCTGGGCATCCACGTGAGCTTTGGATAGACCAGAGGGTGATGCGGGGCCACCATTCGGACAGGAAGACTGAATATCGGTCCTGACAGAAGGCGTTTGACAGTAGAGGAACTTGGCCCAGGTCAGATGCTTAAAACAACCGTATACGTACGGAGTGACGGTCGTCTTGCGTCTAGATGAGACCTTGGAACCTCGTGTTGAAAGGGTATACATATCCGAAGTTGTTCCCTGCTCAATCTGCTCTTTGACGGAGTCCAAAAACCGTGGATGGACTTCTTTCCAGACGGGGTGATCCTCAAGCCTGTTATCCACCTGACTAGCCTGACAATACAAGAAGTTTGCATGCGCAGCGACAATGTGGCGAAAGTCTTTTGCACCGCAATTTAGCCACTTCCAGATCTGTGCATCAGTTCCATGTTGACGGTGCACCCATGTGCGAAACAGCTCATGGAAATGTTTGAGCGTAACCTGCCAATGGACATGAAGGTAATCCACAACATGTTTGGCCAAGTCAGCAATCCACAGGAAAGGTTCGTGAAGTCTTTGATACTCGGGCGCTGGTGTCCTTAGTCGGTACCATATGCCTGCCTTCTGGCCTTGGAACGACTGTATCCACACTTCGTCGCCCACAGTTGGTCGGTCCAATTCTTTGTAGCCTCCAATCGCCAGTGTTTTGAAAGGGACGTTTTGCACGTATCTTTCTCTTTTCCCGTCGATTATTACTCCATCGAAGCAGAAAACTCCCACGTTCCATTCATTGATCTCATGTAGAGAGACGAGCTCGTTTGCTTGTGAAGACTCCACTGGCCGCTTGTGTTTTTGCTGATTTCGCATCTGATGGGCTCGGTAGATGGAAAACCCGTCCAGTATTGCCTCGGAAAAAGACTCGCCATCCTCAGATGCGGCACTGCTGTGCCTACGTTCATCAGCCTAGATTTCAAGTTGTAAGCCAGCCTGCTGAACTCGCAGAAGACACGATTAGACTCACCAAGATTTCGCGCAACACACTTGTCTCTGTAGAAGGAGTTACGGATGGCAAGGATCCGGAGTACGCGGACTTTGGAAATGCTAAGGGCGGAGGACAGATGTGGCTCAGAGGCACTTCAATCGCTCGCGTTGTGATCTCATTGTCCGGGGATGGTGTATCATCATCCTGGCATTGGAGTGTTTTTCTTTTCCGTAGACGCTTATTCAGTGTCAGTTGATGGTCGCTGTTGTTGTTGATGCGGTCTGAGAAGGCTGCGCCAAGCCCGTCAACTTGCTCACTTGAGCCTATCAAATGCAACACCATTAGTATGTCCGATACAAGTGCATAAACAGACCCGCGACAGCAATATGATACCTGCTAAATCCAGGCTGCTGTACATCTAAGGTAGTAAAGAAAAGACTGTCTGAAGCTCAATCTGCAGAAATGCCTACGAACATAGACATCGTTGCATTAGGTATGATTAGAATGGAAAGTGTGAATGATTCGTTGACTCACATTTAAATTAGAAAACTTCACTCCTCGCTAGCCGCAAGGCCACTTCTTACGGCTGTGAGCATCCGTTTCAGTAAATCATAAGTGAGGAGAAAGTGATTCTAACCGCATGGTGGGCACGCGTTTACGCGTCGTCTAGAATGGTTCACCTCTCAACTGTACGAACCTATCAACTGTACAGCCTTGTAGGGCTGGACCTGAAGCTGGTGAAGCGACCCCTGAAGACGCTTCGAGCATGGTCCCCGGAGCATCGCAGATCTAGGGTGATTTCAGGATCCGCGACAGCTTTAGGTTCAGCCCTTTAGGACTACAGTTGATAGGTTTATATCAACGTACAGTCGGAGGGTGAAGCCTTTAAGATAAACGCATCACGTGAGTGCTACTAATTTGGATATGGAATCCCTTATAGATCATTATACATCCAAATCAAGCTGTTATTTGCGCACCTGGTAGCCAAAAGCTGAGGCGATGGTTCTTGTAGAAATATTCTTTGACAAGTCACCAATTACTACATAACACTGGATCAGGTTTCGAGTCAGCAGAATATGCCCTTTTGGACCAAAGAAGCAAAATATAAAGTTTTCCATTGTGCTCGTTGAAGAGGACTCTGGGTTAAAAACTCAAATCCTTTCTGGTTCATTAGGCGGCTCGTGCCAGTATTGTAAGAGAATGGAGCATAAGTCATGCATAGAACACAAATGTTAAAGTTAGGCTCAACGCTCCTTTAAAGCAGCATATATCTGTATCATATACTTATTAGGTGCGAAAAAGATATTATCCTGAGTACTGGTACCGTCAGTAGCTATTCGTCCCCAAGCGCTTTTCCAGATCTCAGCCTGGACATGTGTTCACCCACCTCGGCGCTGCAGTGCCTGAGTACCAACCCGTCACCACAGCCGCATTTTGCACCTGGCCGTCTGTCTTCATAGGTGATAGCATTGCCGGCCCGCTTTTGTTTGATACTGGGAACTACACCAGGTTTCTGGCGTGATAGGTCGCGGTACACCTAGACGCGCCAAGGACACACTCCTAGGTCAATGCCCTAAGTCTAGGCGCCTACAGTAACAAGCATCAGATTGTCTCGACGTTTCTCAATTGCGACGAGTCAAGCCTACTTCTTCACCATCACCGTTAGACAGACTCGAAATAAAGCTGTATATACTATGTAAGGAGGCAATACCGTCAAGATGACAATTTGTCGTTTCTTTCTGCAAGGGAATTGCAGATACGGAGGCAAGTAGGCGCTCACTCGATCACAACAGTGCGATGTACCTAACAAGAGAAGCAAGACTCATGCAAAAATGAGCATCCTAGGAGTGGTATAAACACGCGAAATCCATTCGCTCCTCTACAGAATGCCTCCAGTCCCCTTGGCGGTTCCTCACCTCGAAGTATGTAAATCTTCGTGCTAGGCTTAAGTCTTTCGTGTCCTTCTTGTTAGAAGTAATCTGTCTGCACTGTCTGCATCTTCTCTCTTTGTTATCTCTCCACACATTATATTGTGTAGTTCAAAATTTGTGGTCACTGAGGTTCACATTACTGCTGAGCATCGCCAATTCTGCGGATGTATGGTACAATTGGACTACTGCTTCTAACAATAGCAGGCACATCAACAAGCAGAGAAACGCCGTAAGATGGAATCTGAGAAATCTCATATGACGTTGCTGATCGAACTATCTAGCTACAAGCTCGACAAGAACATCATAACCAACGATCTGTCCAAGGAGCGGCCACAATGGATACTTTCCGCATATGGACCAGGCAGAGAGGCACCTCTGCAGTTGTTTGGTGGTCAGCCACGAGAACAAAGCTTCGAGGAGATTAGAGTCCGTCACTATGAATTGACTGCGCAGGGTAATCAACAGCAAGCCATCGGAGAGTATCAAACTTTAGTCAACAATGCAGAGCAGCAGTGTCGGACTGCTCTCAACGATGTTGATGGCGCTATAAAGTACATCTTGAACGGTGAAAACGAGCACCCAAATCGAAATGACATCTGCAAGGCCAAAGGAGCCTTGCCTAGGCAACCCCAGCTCCAGGCTGCCAATCAGCAACCCACGTCCGCATTCGGTCAGCCTGCAAATCCAGCATCCACATTTGGGCAACCATCCGCACCGTCGACATTTGGCAAGCCCGCATTCGATCAGTCGTCAGCCCCTAGCTCTACGTTCGGCCAGCCATCCTTCGGCCAGCCATCCTTTGGCCAACCATCTGCATTCGGGAAGCCGTCCTCCCTTGGACAACCAAGCACAGGCTTTAGTCCGCCTTCCTCGACCTTCGGCAAACCCTCATTTCCTGCTCCTACCTTTGGCCAACCATCTGCCCCTGGCATTTTTGGCCAGCCCCGAAATGCATCGCCCTTCGGTGCACCCGCGAGTACTACCGGGACTATGCAAACTGACCAACCTAGAAACACTTTTGGTCAACCATCAACGCCTCCACAGCCAAATCCATTCGGTCGACCATCAACTTCCACTCAGCCCAATCCATTCGGCCAGCCATCAGCTCCCTCCCAATCCAGCCCATTTGCCAAGCTATCTCCATTCAGCCAGCCCACAATATCCAATACTAACACAGCAGCTACACAACCCACAGCAGCGCCCGCAAATCCTTTTGGCCAGCCCTCTGCCCCGCAAACCACAAACCCTTTCGCAAAACCACCTACAACTGCGCCAACTCCATTTGGCCAACCCAGTAAGACCCGTATTTACTACGCTAACCGTCTCGTCCCCTCCTTCGGCTTTGACATGCAAGCTTTCAAAGCCTCCCTCCCATCCACATCCACATCCACAAATCACACTAACAACCCAATCACAGCTCCCGCCCCCACCACAGCGTCCCAAACCCCCGCCAACGTGCAAAAAGACGCTCAAAACAAAGTCCGCACCTGGAATAACAAACCTGTTACCTATATCGACGAGGAGCCGTGTTTCAAGAGTTCGGAGGGCTATTGGACAAAGATCTGGTTTCCGGATGGCCCGCCGGTTTTTAAGAAGAGTGAGGAATTGCCGGAGGAGGTTTATGATGAGGGGGTCAAGGAGAATTATAGGCATTTGAAGGAGCATGGGGTGTTTTTGGGGGGTTTGATTCCGGAGTTGCCGCCGAGGAGGGAGTGGGTGGGGTGGAATTTTTGAGTGGTATTTTTGGTGTAGATATTGCGAGTTGGGTATTAGATCTGACAGTGCGATTTCATGGTCATGTCTTACAACTCGCTGGCCAAAGTCCGCTGAGTAACTTCTTCTGTAATGCTTCAAGTTCCTTTCGCTGTATGCTTTCCAGTTGAGTGGCAGTAGAATTTGTTTTACAATTCACTATTTACAAAAACTCCTTTTTCTTGCATAATCACCGCCCTTCACTGCATTAACGCTTTGCTTCCAAAAAACCTAATAATGAATAGCCTTCCCATACGTACTCATCGCCGCCTCCTTAAACGCCTCCGCCAGCGTCGGATGCGCATGACTCGTCCTCCCCACATCCTCACTACTAGCCCCATACTCCAGCGCCAGCACCCCCTCCGCAATCATCTCACCCGCATTCGCCCCCACAATATGAATCCCCAGGATCCGATCCGTCTCCGCATCCGCAACAAACTTGACCATTCCCTCTGTCTCCAGATTCGTCTTCGCCCTACTATTCGCGCTAAAGGGGAAGGAGCCAGTCTTATATTTCACTCCCTGTTCTTTTAACTCTGCCTCATTTTGGCCGACCCAGGCAACTTCGGGATGGGTATACATGACGCTGGGGATGGCGTTGTAGTTGACGTGTCCGTAGCCTTTGGTTATGTATTCGATGCAGGCGACGCCTTCTTCTTCGGCTTTGTGCGCGAGCATGGGTCCGAAGGTGCAGTCGCCGATTACGCGGATGTGGGGGAGTTTGGTCCGGTATTGTTCGTCGATTATTAGGCGGCCCTTGTTGTCGACTTCGAGACCAATGTTTTCGAGACCCAGACCGGCGGTGTAGGGGCGGCGACCGATGGCTACGAGGACGACATCGGCGTCGAGCTGAGGGAATGGTCAGTTCCGAGGCTTTATACAGACCGGAGTGGTGGGGATGGGTGCTTACGGTCTCTTGCTTGCCTCCCTTTGCGGCTTCAACCTTGAGCTTAACGCCCTCGCCGCTAGCATCGCCTTCTAAAACCTTGGTGCTGAGCTTGAACTTCATGCCTTGCTTTTCTAATATTTTTTTGGTAGTCTTTGATATCTCAGCGTCCATACCAGGCCCTCCTATTTGGCCTAAGAATTCAACGACTGTGACTTCTGATCCTAACCTTGACCAGACAGAGCCCTACGTTGACGGAAAGTCAGCATTCTCTTTGACAACCTAGTCGTTCGGGTAGAATCACCATTTCTAGACCAATGATACCACCCCCAATGACCACCATCTTTTTCGGCACTGACTCCAGTGCAATTGCTCCCGTGCTCGTAATAACCTTCTTCTCATCTATCGTAAGTCCCGGGAAAGGTGTCGCCTCGCTCCCAGTAGCTATTATGATGTTCTTTGCCCTAATGGTCTGCTCTCCACCATCTACCAAGTTCACCTTGACCTCGTTCTCGCCTGTAAATGCCGCTGTACCCTTGATATAATCGACCTTGTTCTTCTTGAACAGGAATTCCACGCCCTTTGTCAATCCCTCCACCGATGTGTTTTTCGCAGCCATCATCTGCTTTAGATTGAGTTTGACATCGCCGACATCTATTCCGCGCTTTTTAGTGTCATGTAGGATCTGGTGATACATGTGCGAGTTATTGAGGAGAGATTTGGAGGGTATGCAGCCGACGTTCAGACATGTTCCACCTAAAGCTCCGCGCTTTTCTATACAGGCCACCTATGCTTTGGTATTAGCTGCCGCGCGCATTGAGACCGTCTGGTGGAATTTATCTAGCTACCTTCATGCCCTCTTGCCCTGCTTTTATGGCGGCAACATATCCCGCCACGCCCCCTCCGATAATGACAAGGTCATGTTCCGCTTTTCAAGGTTAGTAAACCTCCAATGACCGAACTTTGTTGAAGGGTCTCACAGGCTTCTGTTGCATAGCCCCGCCGTCTGGTTTTGATCAGACAGAAGCCTGTAGATTGTATTGTGTTTACGCAAGGTCCAGTTGCCGCCAACCTTGGGACGGCTCTAGGTATGAGTGTGCGAAGCATGGCAGAGAGAGAGAGGGAAGAAAAGGCGTAGGAGGAGAGACACACTAGGTTAGACAAAGGAATTGAAGTCGAAATTGTGAGAGAGAAAAATTACAGAAAATATGTAAGACCGGTTGGTATGTTTTGGAGCTTCAAAGGCCGCCGGGACGGCAAGTGGCGGCCCATCGGCTAGCGGAGTAGCTTACAAATGAGTCCGAAATACCTCAAGGTACGGAGTACTCTCTCCTACAAAGTACATTTGTTCAAGCATATTAAAAGCCTCATTCCTCCAACTGATGCTCTGGAAATGTAGTGATATGTAGGGTATGTATGTAAATGAAATTTGGGTGACCGGAAAATATAAGATTTCCAAGATACCTAGAGTCCGACTCAGAGCATAACCCGGTGATGGCAATGGTGAACAACACTCTGGGCGATGGCAACTTAAGGTCCCTCTCTTGCGATGAGACCATTTCCACAGAGCAGCATGCGAATTCTTCTGACTTGTTAAGCAGGCTCCTAAGGTTGGGACTATCTGAACAGACGTCGTTTGCGCTGTATTGATTGCAACGCGACCAAGGACGTTTAGTTGGTGGAAAGTGTCCATCATCTACGCCACCCTGGCGGCATCGTCCAATCATAAATCATTCTGTCTCTGGTTCTGTTTCCACTCCTCGACCAATCCCCTAAAATCAGCCTGATCATAACCGCCCCCAAGGATCTCTCCCAGCCATCCCCAACCTTTCCGCCAGCTCCTCAATCCCAAATCACGAAGCAACAAGTCCAAGTATGGAATAGCATCAAAGGCAAGATCCGGATATCTTGCCCCAAAACCCCATGGCGTCCTCCACTTCCCAAACCGATTGAAAAGCGCCGTATCATACATGATCTCATCAAATTCTCCTTTCTCTGCAGCCGGTAGTTGCTCCTCCGTTGGAAGCGTTTGGCCTAGGTGCAGCGGTGTAGACGGCTTGGCCACAGATTTCATAGGCCCTTTGAGTTTGTCATACATGTATGCATATGCCCAGATGCTGCTGATCTCACTCCGTATCGGGCCTTGAATTTGAAGGACAAAACCAAGGAAGACGAGATCTCTTGTCATTACTGCCGGTGGTGCTATGCCTCGCCATAACCTCCAAGGGGAGGTCTCTACTCTTGGCGCCTCCGTATCAGGAAGCAAATCATGATTGATCTTTGGCCCGCTCATCAGTTTAGGGAATCTTTCGAATATCTCCAAATCAGCTCGGGCATTGAGTCTGTCCCACACTTCTTTCTGCGTGCTGGTAAGGTTTGCGCTTGGAATGCCCAAGTCTGCATGTATTTCTTTTGGCCGAAATTCGATGCTTGGCTCGAATCTCCAGCCCATACTGCATACCAAGGCATCAGTTTGTGCCGTAGTGCCATCTCCGAATTTCACCGTTTTGGTGCCTTCTAGACATGCCACGTCTTGTCTGATCACCTTTACCTGCCCACTCCTCACACCATCGAAGACATCCGTCGGATAATTCAGGATTCCCAGGTTTATTCCATACCAAAACGCTTTGTGGATCGGTATGAGCTTCTTGGTTTCTGGATGATTTGCAATGTGTGTTTGGTCTATCAGGTCCGATCCCAGCTTGTCCCAGAACCGGTCTACGACCCATCTACCCGGAGTGGTCCCATGCAAAAAGCTTCTTACAAAGCCGAATCCGTCTGCGTCACCCCAAACAAGCGGGGAGAAGAATGTAAATAGTCGGGTTGTCAAGAGCTTTTCGAGCACACATCTGAAGGGTCCGAGATATATATACGTGGGTCCCATGTAGCACGTACCGTGACCCGACGCTCGAATGATCCAATTGACAGTCTTTCCATGGGCAGCCATCTGGTAGACACAGTCATATGCCGACTTACCACTTCCCATGACGGTCACGTTTTTGATCGCGTCATCCTCGTAGATTTTGGAAGACTCACGAGCATAGTCCGAGAAGTTGACAATGGGTCCAGTAAAGTTCTCACGACCTTTGATATTGATAGGTTCCGATACCGATGTGAGCCCGGTAGCAATGATGAGCTTAGCGCAACTGATGTTCCACACTGCTGGAACTGGGAGAGCAGCTTTGTTGCCTCCATTTGAAGTGTGGTTATTGCTTATGACGTTCTCGAGCTGCAAACTCCAGCCATTCTGTATCTTCTCCGCGACATTGACTTTTGTTTGGAACTGAATCCTCCTTTTCAAATCAAATGTTCTCGCGTATTGCTCAAAGTATTGGTGTATGCACTTTCCAGGAATATGCTCGCCCTCTTTCAAGCCAAAACTGTCATCCATAGGAAAATCCGAGTACTCATACTTTCCAAGCAAACTGTTGGACAATAAACCTGTATAGACCTTTTCCTCGGCCCAAACACCGCCAATAGTCTTGTTCTGCTCAATGACTGTGAGGTTTAGATTTGAGTCCAGTTGGAGGAACTTCCGGGCAGCAGCCAACCCTTGCAGGCCCGCGCCCACAATGACAACGTCGTATCGCGAATCCATCGCTTTCGTGCAATTTGGACACCGAAAAAAGCCTTATGATGGCCTAATATATACGAGGATATGGACAGCAAAAGCTTGAGCTACTCATTTTTTTGACTAGTGAAATGCGGAAGTCGTTAGTATTAAATAATGCGACGCCAGAAACAGAATTTCTACGCCAGGAGCTGGGGGTCCGCGTCCCACTATTTAATACTACGCCCTTACCCTGCATAAAGGATTGGATGAGCTAGCATTGCAGTTTCTAACGACAGTAAATGCAGGGTGGTGCGGGGAACATGGGACAAATGGGACTAAAGTGACTTGGACCTTGCATTGGATGGTTCATGAAGGGTCCTAACGCTTACTCGTCAGGTATTGTCCGCGTTGCCACGACTGAAAGTGCATCGCTGGCTACCTTACAGCCCCATTTGACTCTTTCGTTGTCCAGTTTGCTACCAGCAACATCCGTCTTACTGACAACTTTCTTCAGGAAATATCGCAAGCCTCCAGCCATTTCAGAGATCTCTTTAGGCTTCAGGAAGATGTCCATCAAAGCCTTCTCATTTCTGCTCTTGCCGGAGTCTTGCTGGGAGTGGATGATGGCGGTAATGAGCATCAGCTCTACGAATGTTCGGATCTTCGTCTGCAGATACGCAAGTTTGAGGTTCTAACGGTGTTAGCCCATGATTTTATGTGTATAGGTCTCGCCGAGCAGTGAGTAAGTATACCTTCAACACGCCAAGGCTTAGTCCACCTTCTGCGATCAATACTCCAAACATTCTCGCAAGATTCACTATGCTCCTCAATTCAAGCTTTCTATCGGCACCCTCGTCTTCATCTCCTTCCGTTTCATCTTCTGCCTCGCCCATCCGCTTGAAGAGATCCCATAACGAGAATTGGAGCGCCATCTTGAGCTTCTTGTCCCTGCAAAGTCGTCTCGACAAGAAAGTATAGAACGGATTATACACCTTCTCAGCTCCAGCAGAATGTACCAACACCTTTGGTATCTCCAATTCCTGGCTTTTCTTGAGACCTAATTTCAGAAGTCGTACATAAGCATCATCTGAATCTGACGATGACATGATGGCTATGAAGATCGAGCGTCTGACATCTGTGTTCATACGCTGTTCTTTGGCGAGCTGTTCAAGATCCCCAGCCACGCCGATTCTGTCTGAACCGTCTTCCCGGTCGTTTTCACTTACAGGTGAAGGCTGTTTCTGGAAATTGTCATCTCCAGTATCAGTTCTGTAGCTGGCTCCGACCAACCACCATTTACCTCTTTTGTCTTTATCCTGAAGATCTTTCAACCCAACGCCGAGTGGTTCGCTAGCTCGAATTGTTCGCTGATTGAGAGATTTCAATATCTTTTTCATCCGAAGCGTATGCTCCGAAGCGATTGCAGATGCTGCAATACCGGTTTTCATTCGATTGTTCTTGAGGTTATTCATTGTTTCTATCATGAACTTCGTCCTTACCGAGAGACTCTCCTCTTCCATCTCGGCCACGACCCTCTGAAGCTGGATTACAATATCTTTCAGAGAAGAGGGGTCGTCCTGCCGCAATTGCTGGCCAGCTATGCGAACGACTCTTAACAGAAGCTCAGTGTTAATCTCAGACAGATTGTTCAGGAACAGTCGAGCAAAGTCATAAATCAGATTGCTGCTGATAACTTGGAAGTTGTAAAGCTCTGCCAAAAGGCTTATCAAGTTAGTGCATTTCTTCCCTGTACTATCACAGTCTGCTTTGGGATCAAAATTCGCAAAGAATTCCTCGTTGATTCTTTGAATGGCCTGAGCCCCAAAATCCGAGCCTAAGACTTTGAAAACTGCAGCAATAAAGCCTGCATGTAATATTATGAAAGTGTCTTGTAAGGACGTTGGATCAGACAACAAGCCTAATAGTAATTCGAGAAGTATCGTGGAGACATGTTGGCGTGGGTGACCTCGATATAGCTTTTCCACTTCGCTGAGGATGGAGGTGAGGTTGGTTTCTGATAAACGGTTTAGAAGGCCTTGTATTTGCCGCCGTAATTGTGAAAGGTCCTCTGATCCTGATCCTTCCAACCCTTTGTGGCGAAGTGACGGCGGTATGTATTTTTCTCCATTTGTAGCGCCGGCCCTAACTACGGGCGCAACATATGGGTTCTCGCGAACTTTACTGGCTGATATCGGTGGCGAATTATCATCCCTCTCTTCCACGAGTGACACATCCTCATTATCTTCGTCGGAGCCTGACTGCTTTGTATAATCCTCGTCGTCCTCATCAAGTCCCTCTGACTCTTTCTCAGACCCGCTATCTGAACTGTCTTCGTCATCATTGGATGTTTCACTACCAGCAGGTTCATCGAAAGCAGAATTGCTGCGTTGCGCTTTCTGTCGCTTCCTCTCAAGCCACTCCTCGTTTTCTGTTCTCTTTCTCTTGCCTCCGCCAGATCTATTAAGCCCTACAGCATCATCTATACCATCCAGTAAGTCGTCAAGCCCGTCATCCACGAAAGACTTTGGCAGCTTTTTCTTGTCCTTTATGCCAAGTGCTTTCTCTAGCGCCTTGATTTCAGCATCATCAGCAGCAAGTTGCTGCTGAACTCGACGAGCAGGTTTTGCGACTGGAGGTGGAGAGGGCGAAACGATACCCACTATTGCTTCACTTGCTTGAGGGGTAGACTTGGGAGCCTTCAAGATGGACTTCAGCGGCTGTGGTTGAACTGAGGTCACCTTGGTCTGCGGCTGCGGAACAATGACTGAGGATACGCTGGTCCTCTCTTTATCTTTCCCTCTACCTTCGCGAGGTGACTTATGCTTCGGTGTCCGTGTTGCATGCGACGCGACATGACTTGACTTCTTTTGTACCCTTGCTGCTCTTCTCTGCTCCTTGCGATTCGTAGGGCCATAAGGCTTTTTTCTAAGCCTCTTATGGTCAGCCTCAGACGCAACAACCTCATCTAAGAGCTTGCGAGGTAGCTTGAGCGTGTTAGGAGCCGACTTCCGCATCATGAAATAAATTGAAGTTGTAGCAGCAAGCAAAGAAGTTTAGCCATTGATCGGACTTTCGGAATTAAGATCTAAGCGAGTGCCAAGTCTTTTGCATCCACAATATTGAGATGCTGGAGCACTGTTCAGTTCCAGATACCACTAGCCTTTCATCACCTTACCGAACCCAGCTGTTCAGGTCGTGATTGGCATTCAAGATTCCTCTCTGACTCCTCAGCAGCGCCTCAAGTAGCCCAATATGTCTTATCAAAAACCAGAGAAAGATTATGGTGAAGGACCAGTCCGTTTCCACTCACGGCTCGAGCTTGATGACCATGCTGACCACTATGTGTCCAGAAAATCCACAAGATTCGAAGTAAATTTCCGAATCTTCGGAGATCAAGAAGACACCGGCTAACCACCGCAGTCACCCTCACCTCGAAAAAGGTCCAATCCCTCGAGAAGGTCTGCCAAGAGCTCATTGAGCGCGCAAAGTCCAAGGACCTCCGAGTCAAAGGTCCCGTACGCCTGCCTACGAAGAGTTTGAAGGTCACTACGAGAAAGACACCTTGTGGTGAAGGGAGTAAGACATGGGATACCTATGAGATGCGCATTCACAAGCGCTTGATCGAGTGAGTGCCATCATCCGAGATGCCTTGAAGGTTCTGGATGGGAACGGAGGATAGAATTTGTGGTGGTGCTCAGAACACATGCTAATCTAATGTGTCGACTTCAGTCTCAACGCACCTACAGAGGTCGTCAAGCAGATTATCATCAACATCGAGGCGGGAGTTGAGGTGGAGGTTACAATTGCTGCTTAAACATATGTGGACGTTCTCTAGCTTGATAATCCAACTATATGGGCCGAAACTGGGCCATCAAGAGTAGAATATGCAAATAGGCTTCGCAATGTGGCAAAGACCTCTGTTCTTTGTGTTCTCGTGCTCTAATTCATCAAATTGTCTACCGGAGATCATGCGTCGAGCCCATGATGTCCCTGGCCTCCACTCATGTTCGCGAAGACTCAATGCCCGAATGCTTTTCTTTGCCTCCCGGAAGTATCAACTAATAGTCTTTCAGATGTTGAAACATGAGTAACGGTTGCGATTTCTCATTAGAGAAAGGAGCGAAGAAGTCGTCATTGGCATCTAAAGTAGATACCGATATTTTTGTTCGATTGCAAGACGCGGATCGTTGAACCAATTTAGAGCTACAAACTTTAGAGCTTCAGTAGCACCCTTCGAGGCACTTTCTGGGTCTTTACTCTGGCATTCCAGATAGACTTGGACAAAGATTAGCTTCACACCAACCAAACAAGGCAATATTACTGACTTTTGATTTTGGGTTCTGTACCAGATGCTCTGACGGTGAAGCGAATACCCCTATCTTCTGATGTTCCATGAAGCCAGCAAGTGATCATCTGGCTGCTTGAAGAGGAAGGCAAATCAGGTATTTTATCTTCAGTGCTGGAATCATAGCCTATGGTCAAGTCCCGCCACCGCAATACTTTCCTTCCCGCAACACTGGTAGGGTATGGCGTGCCTAACGCTCGCACACGCTTCAAGACCTCCGCTGTGGTTTCTAGGTCTGGTGATCTCCAGTAAGTGTTCATCGTCTCGAAGTAACTGTACCATGTCGTCAACCTTACCCCGCGAACGCTAAAATCTCATAGCAGCATACCCAAATTGTTGATACAGTTCCTGCATCTTGGCCCAAGGTGAGCCCCATTCGGCATAAGCGCATAGGAATACCACGGCTGCTGTAATGCCATCTTTATCACGTACAATGTCCGGAAACATATACCCTAGAGCTTCCTCATACGCGAAATGCGTCACTTTCCCTTGTTTTTCTAAATCAATGGTTTTGTTACCAAGCCATTTGAAGCCAGTAAGGGTCTCGCCGACAGTGAAATCATTTTCAGCCATAACAGAAATCATTTGAGATGAAACCGCGGTGGTAAGAACCCATTCGTTGTCACTAGTCTCAACATCGTCCTTGCGGAACGCCGACCCTGATCTCTTAGATTTGACTAGATAATACGCAAAAAGCGCCCCAACTTGATCACCAGTGAGTTGTTTCCAAACGCCATCTATCTTTTCAGCTACCGCAAATCGATCGGCATCAGGGTCGTTCGCGATGACGAGCCGGATACCTCGTTCGTCCGCGAGCGTTGTTGCCCGGTCTAGGGCGCCGCTCTCCTCCGGATTTGGATATCTTACGGTGGGGAAATCAGGATCTGGCTTGGCTTGTTCTGGTACAACAGTCATGGATGGGTTTTCTAATCGCGTCATAATCTCTGTCATGTAGCTGTTGCCTACTCCGTGCATTGGGGTGTAGACAAATGGTGCACTTCTCATGTAACGATCGGAATAGCCAACAAAGGCAGATAACTTTTGGAAATATTTTGCTCTCATTGAACCCAGAATAGATGTCCTAAGGCTTGCTCCTTTTTCAATGTCCCACGTAATTGGTTCCAAATTCTCCATTATAGAAGCAGCAATGTAAGAGTCCACTGGCGTGTTGATCTGACATCCATTTGATCCATAAACTTTATAACCGTTGTCCTGTGCAGGATTGTGACTCGCAGTGATCATTATCCCAGCAGCTGCCCCGAGTTCGTTCACTCCAAACGGTACCATAGGAGTGTGGACAAGATCTTCATACCACCACACCCGTATCCCCTTTGCAGTGAAAGCTGCTGCAGCGAGTCGCGCGAACTTCTCTGAGTTGTGGCGAGCATCATAGCCGACCACAATGCCACCAGAAGCCACGCCCTCTTTTAGTAAGTACGCCGCGAGACCCTGGGATGTCTGAATGATCGTCAAGCTATTGATGAAGGGATATCCCGCACCCATCTGTGCCCTGAGACCAGCTGTACCGAAAGTAAGGCGGGTACAGAGCCGGCTTTCTAATTCCGCGTAATCTTGTTGCTCTAAAAGCCTTTCGATTTTCGATCGGGTCTCGTTATCCTGGTCTAATCTCAGCCATTCTTGAGCCAGCACCTCTATCTTCGTCTGTGACATCTTGTAAACGACAGACGATCCTTACTGAAGTAAAATGAAGCTGTGAACTGATGTTATCCATGGTCGCGAACAAGGTTGGTGATTGAAGATGGTATCAGCAAGGTAATGATAGGAACAGGCCTAGGCTCCCCGGGAGATCGACGTTAGGGTCCAACTGTTGGACCCCATTTTAGGCAGGGCACCTTCAAACCTTGACGCTCTTTCCCAGCTCAATGAACAACCCATTCGCTTATATATAGGTTCCTCGCCAGGCTTTAGGAGGGGTATACCCATGGAACAGGTGGCCTAATCGTGTCATGGCTGTATCAACCAGCCCATCGAGGCCAATGTCTCGGAAAGAAGCAATCCTCACTCGAAAACAGATCGAGGGCATGATCGCGGATGGCCGAGCCATTATCATCATAGACGGGAAAGTCATCAAGGCAGATGCCTGGCTGAGGTTTCATCCAGGAGGGGACAAGGCTATCATGCATATGGTGGGCCGAGATGCAACAGATGAAGTCAATGCGTATGAGCCAAACAACTACAAGGGAGGACAATCTTTACTAACTGCGTTCAATTGATAGTTTGCATTCATTGGAGGCCCGCCAGCATATGTCAAGATTTCAGATAGGCAGGATTGAAGGACGATGGAATAACTTCCTGCCGCCCATTCAAGGTGGCCGTTTCAGGCCGTATGCTCATGACGCCGATACAGTGCAGGAAGGGGACAACGAGGACTTATCTTCGAGTGCCAGCAGCTCACCGAGCGTGTCAGCTATATTTGATCCCACTGAGAGCGCGAGCGACTTCAGGCAACGACAATCGAGCAAGCGCTCTGACCTCCACGAAGTATCATCTATTTCTTCTCTTTCCTCAATCGAGTTGCCGGCAACGAATGACGACAGTAAACTTTCTCTCATGGATGCTCGCACACAGCAAGAGATCGATTTTGACCTTGCAAGATATCCAGCATTAGATTCAGGGACACAGGAAGACATTGTACGAAGGTACCGCATTCTTTATGATAGGCTCCAAGCCGAAGGATTATTTAAATGCAATTACACCGCATACTTCATCGAGACATGTCGATATGTATTCCTTTTCAGCATGTTCCTCTTACTCCTCCGCTACGGCTGGTACGGCACAAGCGGATTCTTCCTGGGAGCGTGCTGGCATCAATTGGTTTTCACTGTCCACGATGCGGGGCACATGGGCATTACACACAATTTTACAGTCGACACAGTCATCGGGATGGCCATTGCAGACTTCATTGGTGGATTGAGCTTGGGTTGGTGGAAGCGAAACCACAACGTCCATCATATTGTTACGAATTCACCAGAACACGATCCTGACATAGAACATATGCCGTTCTTCGCGATTTCCCACCGATTTTTTGAGTCCTTGAAAAGCACGTATTACGATCGTATTATGACATATGACCCTTTCGCCAAATTCGTTATTCGATATCAGCACTATCTTTACTACCCTATACTGTTATTTGGCCGATTCAATTTGTACCGTTTAAGCTGGGAATACCTCATCCTAGGTCTTGGCCCGAAGAAAGGCCCTGCATGGTGGCATCGGTGGTTTGAGATTGCTGGACAGATCTTCTTTTGGTATTGGTTCGGATATCTAGTGGTCTACAAGTCAATCCCTACAGCATCCGGTCGTTGGGCGTTCGTCATGATCAGCCACATGATTACAGCACCACTACATGTCCAAATCACCTTGAGCCACTTCGCCATGAGCACCGCCGACCTTGGAACCAGCGAATCCTTCCCACAGAAAATGCTGCGAACTACCATGGACGTCGATTGCCCCGAATGGCTGGATTTCTTTCATGGAGGTTTGCAATTTCAAGCTATACATCATCTTTTCCCTCGTATGCCGCGGCATAATCTGCGCCGGACACAGAAGCTTGTACAAGAATTTTGCAAAGAAGTGGATATACCATATGCCTTGTATGGCTTTGTCGCTGGTAACAGGGAAGTCATTGGCCATCTTGCAGATGTTGGACGGCAGGCGGCTATCTTGGCCCAATGCCAGAAGACGATTGCAGAAAAAGGAGAATTCGTACCGCATTAAGATACGAAGGAGGATATCATACATGGCCGACGCGGACTAAATAGATACCAGGATTCGATACTTCATCTAATCTACTATATATGATTATATGCTGACTATTCTCCTAACTTCTCTGCCTCTTTTACTTACAAGATAGGGTTCTTTGACATGATTCCAATCGGATGAATCTGCGCCTTCTCTTGCTACCCTCTACTCAGCCAATTTAAGCTGGAGGTCTTTGAATATTCGTATCAGCGAAGTTACTAGAAATTCCAATGATATAGTCATGGACTTACTGGGATCTTTAGCGATGGCACCATGTTCCGCAGGCATCATTGCGCCTTTGACTGGTTTGTTCTTCCCCTTGAAGTCATCACAGATATCTGCCATGGTTACCCATTTCACACCTGGCTTTTCGCTGATATACTCAATCAACCTACAGAGAAGATTAAGCTTAAAGCTACTCCAAATTACATAGTTTACGGTAAGCAAAACTCACCTTTCCAGCATGAGAATTGCATGTGGATGCCCGCTGACATCCGGATGAATGGTCACCGGAAAGCAGAAGTCGTCATACTCCCGGTAGAAGTAATCAAAATGGTCCCTCCACAAGTCCTCCACATCCCTGGGATTAACCCAGCCATGTGAGTTTGGGGCTTTCTTGATGAACATCATGGGTGGTAGATCATCGAGATACCAATTAGCGGGGATCTCGACGAGGCCAGTGTTGGGACCCTTCTCGAGAGGCTTCATCCAGTGATCAGGGTGTTTGCCATAATCGATTTTGGTCCACTTGTCGCCGGTGCGGAGGAAGTAAGGCAGGCAGTCATGGTGGGAGAGGCTGTGATCTAATCATGTCCACAACATCAGAGAGGATTTCAAAACTCAATGGCTTCGACGCCTGAGGAAGGGGCTGACCGTATTCTACACCGTACTTGAGCATCAACTCCGCACCTTCTTGGCTTGCTTCCCACCATGGCGCAACGCTACCTCGCGGAGGCTTTCCACAAAACTTTGTGAGATCTTTGTACGTCTTGTCCAGAATTGCATGCTGTTGCTCAACGGTCATAGCAACAGGGTTCTCATGCGAGTAGCCGTGGAGCCCACTGCGAAGCTATTGAATTAGCACGACCAAATGCTTCTTTCCAGCCCACGGCATCATACATCTCATGGCCAGCGTCCCTCACCATAGCACATTCTTCCGGGAATGTCTCAAGTGAGTGTCCCGGAATGAACCATGTGGTCTTGATGTCGTATTTGCTAAACAGCTTCAGAAGCCTGCGAACGCCAACGGTGCCAGCGAAAAGACCTGATATCAATCAGCTGAGAGCCATTGGTAGCATTGCCCGCTCACCTCTTGAGATGTCACTCGTAGAGTCTTCCCCACCGTATGAGCCAAGCCATCCGGCCACGGCATCGATATCAACGGAGATGCAACATAGAGCCTCTGTCGCTGTCAGCGTGTAGACTGGGGTTTTTAGTTGAGCACCTCACGCTTTTCGGGCATGATTGAGGTTGTGTGGAGGATCGCCGGACCGAAGGGTCTGCACAGAATGAATAGAGGTTTCCATGATTGTCGGCCTTGGAGACTTCTCTTATCGCAATTGACTTCAACAAACGTGAACAATAGCGTGTGGGGTAACGGCACTAGATTGCGGATAGATCTTGTCACTAGGGCCGCCAATCGCACGCGTCTCGCGAAACAATGGAATCTATTGGATGAAAATTCCCTTTCGCGCTCTGACATGCATGCAGCCTTATCCTGGATGAGCCATGAGTATGTACTGGTAAATCTGCCTTCTACTTCTAGTTGCACTCTCCAAAACCCATCTAACATGGTTATTGGTGATATCGGATCGCTGCTGATCACAAGGGGGAAAGGGAAAAAGGCTTCACAATCGGCAGCATCGCTGGAGGCTCTGAAGGTAAGATCTTGCTCTGCACACATGGACTTGTATCACGTCGACAACCCAGTCATCCTTTGGCCTCGGCAGGATTTGCCTGTCTTTGTCGGAGTTCGGGATAAACCGCTAAAGATACAGTGTTCTTCTGATATCAAGTACTTACTCTTACTCATACCATTTTTGCTCTGGCTTGTGCTTGAAACAATATGATTCTCTTTCGATGAGGTCGCATGCTCATTCCACACTTATCGAGAAGACGGCATGTACAAGAGCACGTTTACCAATCATTTCTTGTGTTCAAAACAAGCAAGTCTTCGTGGCTCACGTAAGAGATCCATTATGTATCTTGTTCATAAAGCTGATTATCGACGCAGGAATGTCTAAGAGGCCCGTTTACTTGGCCAAGAAAGCCTGGAACGCTTTCGTCTCGATGCTTATGTTCCCAACAGCTTTCAACTTCTTCCTTCCCTCCTTCTGGTTCTCCAATAGCTTCCTCCGCCGACTTATATCAGCTGCATGAAGTTTTGCTGTCACATCTTTGCGGAAAGGTTTGATTGTCTCCCTTGCCACTATACGCCTCCCAGCTGCAGCCTGTATTATCACTTCGAACATCTGGCGATCTACGTGCTCCTTGAACTTTGTTACCCATTGCCTGCCTAGTCTGTCAACCTGACTGTTGTGTACCACGCGAGAAACGGCATCTACTGGCTCTCCATTGACCAGTAGCTGGAGCTTAACAATATTGCTGTTGCGCCAGGCAGATTCTTCATAATCGAGACTAGCATAGCCTTTTGTGATGCTTTTGAGCTTACCGAAGAAATCGTCCACAAGCTGTGCTAAGGGAAGCTCGTATTTTAGAATAACCTGCGTTGCTGTGAAGAATGAGAGCTCCTTCTGCTCACCACGATTACCCTCACAAAGCTCGATGACCGGGCCTACGAAGTCTTCAGGAAGAGTGATAGTAATTAAGACATAAGGCTCTTGAAGTGCAGCCACTCTGTGGTTATTGAACTTGTTGTCAGGGAATTTTGCCGGGTTCCGGATGGTCTCTTCGGTCCCATCCGCCCAGATCACCTTGAAAGGCACCGTTGGGGGGGTAATGATAATGCTTGCGCCGTGCTCCTGGCGCAATCGATCTTCGAACACCGAGCAGTGGAGAGTTCCCAAGAAACCAAGTCTCCATCCAGCGCCGAGAGCTTCAGAGTACTCCTTCTGTATGGTGACGCTTCGGTCATTGAGCACGATCTGATCAATGCTGTCTTCTAGGTGCCCGTATTCACTTTGATCGGTTGGAAATGCTGCAACGAAGACCATAGTCTTCGGCTCCTCGAAGCCAGGTAAAGGCTGCACCGACTTTTCCGACCCAACTGTAGTGTAAGTGTCTCCAACTTTTGCTTCCTTGCTTTGCTTCATACCAGGATTGAAAAAGATGTAGCCCAACTGACCAGCTCGGAGCACTGTTTGTGGGGTTTGATCGGGGTACATGATGCCGACTTCGCCAACATGGTATTTGATGCCAGTGGCGAAAGAGACCACATGGTCTCCAGCTCTAACCGTACCATCAAAGATTCTGACAAGAAGTATAACACCCCTGAAAGTTGAATACCAAGAATCGATCAACAGCATACGCAATGGCTTGAGGTGGTCACCAGTAGGCCTAAGTTGATTAGCAAAAAAAAGCACAATGGCAATTGCGTCTAGTGCTTACGCTGGAATTTTTTCGATGACTGTTGGTAAGATCTTCTCCACGTGAAGTCCAGTCCTAGCAGAGCAGAGTACTGCAGTCTTGGGGTCAAGCTCAAAGGTATCCTTGATCTGCTCCAATGCCCGCTCGGGTTCCGCTGACTGGAGGTCGATCTTATTGATTATGGGTACTAGTTGAAGACCTTGAGAGAACGCAAGGTAGAAGTTCGCTACCGTCTGAGCCTGGACACCTTGGCTGGCATCCACCAAAAGCAATGCTCCACCACAACTAGCATAGCTACGGGAAACTTCGGCGCGGAAGTCGACGTGTCCTGGAGTATCCACAAGATGTAGTAGATAGTCCTCCCCTTTGTAATTGTATAGCATGCTACATGTTTGCGCCTTCACCGTGATACCACGCTCTCGCTCCACATCGAGCTTGTCCAGGACCTGCTTCTTCCCTCCAGGCTCAATCGTGCCCGTGAGCTCAAGGAGCCGATCGCTGAGAGTACTTTTGCCATGGTCGACATGTGCGACGATACAAAAATTACGAAAGCGTTCGAGTGGTATTCCTGATATTCTTTGCTCTAAGCTGCCAACGACGTTCTTCGAAGGATTCGCTTGCCAGAAGGGTGATGATGTGAACGGGCGACTCCAGGGTGGGAAGACGCGCTTATGGCCAGCCTGGGCTTTGAAGACTGGCCGAAGGCATCGCCGCATCAGTCACGATGCCTGCAATCTCATCATTTAGCGTCTCTGATTATTGGAATCGATGTGCTCAAAGGGCAAAAGTAAATTTTTTTGGAAGAGCCTCCCGGCTAAAATTCGGCCAGTCAGGGTTACTCCACCAACATTGAAATAAACATCTATCTCTTCACTTACAGGAGGCTTTGTAAGAATACTACTGTTAAAAGCTCATCATGTCGGCAGAAAAAGATAAATCAAAAGTACATAAACTGTCACTGAAAGGTATTCGTTCGTGAATCGCTGCGCTGCTACAGAATGGTAACGTCCACTAGGATCTTCGAGAACCGTTGCTGAATTCGTGAGTCGAAAAGCGCCAAATGTGGAACCGAAAATGCTCATGGATTGTAGTTCGAATTCTCTATCAACACAATTCTGTGAAATATCCCGTCCAAGGTAATGGATGGTTTCATACTAATAAGCACTAAGGTTTCAACGCGGCGTATATCCAGCAGAAGACTTTACAGCGTAAGCTTGTACATTGTATTTATCATCACGTAGTCTAAACTTCTATTCAGCGTCAAGAAATATGGCCTTAACATGTTTGGTCTGTCGTCCTTCCCAATTAAGCTCTGGAAGATCCCTTGTATACATCTATACTGATAACATGAGCAGTCACTTCGGACGATCAAGTCAAAGCCTACATCAAGAAGATTATGTCTCAGCTTAACAAATGGATGATAAGTGGCAAGATCTCCAAGCTTGTAGTTGTCATTACTAGCAAAGAGACTGGCGAAAACGTTGAACGATGGCAATTCGATGTCCAGCTATTCAAAAAGAATTCCAAGAAAGGTTCCTCCAAAGACACCTCCAAGCCTCCAGATAAGGAAAACGCGGTACCTGTGTAAGCAAACAGTCACATTTTGTCCCTTATCATTGCAGGAGACGATCCATCTGACGCCTCCGCAGCGATTCTTCAGAACCACCACCAGAGAAAACCGAAAAGGAAATCCAATTGGAAATTCAATCCATCTTCCGTCAAATCACCGCCTCAGTGACCTTTCTACCGCAGCTCGAGGCGGGCGATTGCACTTTCAACGTGCTGGTCTATGCGGACGCTGATTCAGAGGTGCCAATGGAGTGGGGCGATAGCGATGCGAAGGAGATAGAGAATGGGGAGAAGGTGCAGTTGAGGAGTTTTAGTACGAGCAATCATCGAGTTGATACGCTTGTAAGCTATAGGCTTGCAGATTAGGGGAGTCCCGCGAGGCGGGAAAGGCGTTGGTGGGTTAAAGGATGTTGGACTATTTCGTTATGTAATATTCATGGTGTGGATTCTAGTATCTACAGAAGGATTCACTCGGCGTGAGATAGCTTTCAATCCTGTCATGTTTTGTTCTTTGGGGTGACGCAGCATAAGACAGGGAGGAGAACAAGATCCCATCTCCTACACAGTCTTGGAACTCGTCGCTGGGTGTCCATGGTCTGAAAGACATATTGCAATGCAGAGCTTAGGATCAACAGAACAATTGCGTACCTCACCGAGACTGCTGGAAACCCTATCTGACTTTCCCAAGCGAACATCAAATGAACCACGGTCAGAATTACAATACGACGTTGAACCCGTCAACCCATAAGCACAACAGGGACTATGGCAAGATTGATCAATTGAAGCATCAAGGCACTAATAAGTGCGTTATGCTGTTCGAGTATTGAGAAAATTGTGGAATCCTGCAACAATGCGGTGATCCAAACATGACTGCTTTTGACATGCCGAAATCTTTGACAACTACCTCGCTGATGCACTCTCTCGTTCATATTAGACTTACATGAATCAGTATAGCTGGGCCTTTTCATTTTGTATTAGATCGGAAGTGAAAGAAGATCATCTCTATACTCCTTTTATAGATGCCAAGGTCTGTGGTAACGATCATTGACAGCCCTGCTGCCATACATGATGCTCAATCCGGTTTAGAACTATATGAAATGATATAGTATTCTTGAAGATATACTCACGAAACATGTGAAAGGAAGATGCGGGTTCATTGTGGAGAAAGAATGATCAACTTTGTTGTTTCTCGTCATGATCTACGTTGTACATAAACTTCTCCAGCATCAAGGGATGTCAAGATGAGCATCATCTATCAGACATTGGTCCCCGGAAGGTAGCTTCTGGGGCGCACGTCCTTTTTGGCCAGGTCTTCCACATTGAGGCTGCCCTTTTATCCGGACTTCTAAGAAGCTGGTATTCCTACGCTTTGAATAACCTGGATCGGGTGGGCCAGTAGCAATTTTCTATGTTATCGCACGAGCGGCAATGGATTCCACAGATTATTTCTTTGCTCTTTTCGGCAGATGATAGTTCTGGGTCTCACTTAGCGATCTTATCACCACATCTGACTTCTTTGCAGACTTGTAGGAGTACAGCGGCCGCGTAGCACGAGATTTTCATTTGCACATACATAATTGCGTATCATATCTCTTAACTTATCCTCGACGCCGTCACCGGAAATGCAATGGTAAATTATGAACATGTTGCGAGTAATCTTAATTACAATAATGCACTGTCAATCACCTTACTCCTACGCACTGTCCCGTCTTTCTCCATGACGTGCTATCACATCCCTCAACGCCACCCAAAAGCTTGGACGTCCAGCTCCACGAACAATGGCTCGCTTCGAACACCGCCTCCCAAATACAGAGCAGATAGATACTGCAAGACTTTTAGCCATACTTTCCTAATTCGCGAACTTCCCTCTCAGCTCATCCACTTCTCTCTGCAAGGCCGATAAGTCTGCCAGAACATCTCTGCTTTCCGGGCTGCTTGGAGTTGGTGAACTCATAGGCAGCTGTGAGATTGAAGAAGCGTTCGAATCGCTTCTCATACGTTCAGTAGCTATCGTGCTGTAGTTGCCGCTTAGACGTGATAGATTATAGCTATAGCTGCTCGCACTAGAGCCTCGTCTTCTCGGTGGCGGCGGAGGAGCCATTGAAGGAGAACCACTGAAAGGTTGTGTTGACTGCCGCTTGACGGCAGAAAGAGACGGGCTCCGATTTGGTGGCGTCGGAGGTTGAGGTCTTCCAGACATTGTACTAGAATCGTCATCCCTAGGCTGAGGCTGTATCGCGACAGCTGAAGCAGTCGTAGATATAGAAGAGGGTGATTCACCCCTTACCTGACCAGCGCGACGCGGTGGAGGTGGGGGTGGGACTTTTGAGATTGTGTTCGGAGGAGACTGGGATATTGGAAAGGAATCTGATGAGCCTTCTTCTGATATTGGCGTAGATCGCTCTGAGGTGACAAATGGCTTTGGTCTAAGACTGTGTCTTCGCGAGAGTGGTGGCGCCGGTGGATTGCGCTTTTGGGGGTTTGGACTGCCTTGAAGCTCCGAAGATGCTGAGTAGGGATGTCTCTTAGGAATTTCGGGATTTGGGTTAGCATCCCCCGAAGTTTGTATTACAACTGGTAAAGCTGGTAGAGGCTTCCTTCCGTTATCAGGCGTATCTGGTAGTTTCTGGGTTAGACCGCCTGAAAATGTCACAGAGTCGGAAAACGACAACGTTGGGTCTTCGAAGGACACGGTCTGCGGAGTGTTTGCTTTGACCAGCTTACCATGACGAGGTCTTGGGACCGCAGGTTTGGTCTTTCCCAAATTGAATGGCGGGCTCCCAGCTAGCTGTTGACGTTCTTCGTCCGCCGGCGAACTCTCATGGGATGTCCTAGGCGACTCCTGGGGCGGATTGGACAATGGCTCGAAGATCGATTGCCGTGAAACTGAGGACGTATCTGTGTTGCTACTACTGTCACCAATGCTGTGCTGACCCTGGAAGCTGACTGAAGGAGGCACTGCTGCGGTCAGACCAGGGGTATTTGTTTCGCCTTTCAGCAAGAGCCTCTTGAAGTCATCAACATCGTAGTGCGGCCTGCTGACTTTTGATTCCGCTTCTGAAGGTCGTTGCTCAAGTTCTGGGCTTGTAAGGCTGGGCTGGGTCTCTGCATTAAGGCGAGCCAAGGTCTTCGCAAAAGGATTCGCTGGTACTGCTCTCTGCCCTTGTACTTTTGGTGTACTCTCCCCAGAGTTGCTCAACGTGTTCTGCCGTGTACTCTCATCTTCTATACTGAAGCCTCCATCGGATTCTGCGCTGAAAGGATCGGCTGATGATTCGTCCTCGGAACTTTGGAAAGATAGCGTATTTGGTGGAGGAGATGTAAGGGTACGAGATGTGGGTGAGAAGTCTCCATCTTCGCTTCCTGATGTGGCAGAATGTGGAGATATTATCCGTACCGTCTTGCTCGTCTTAGACTTGGTAGCTCGGGGAATATCTAGGGAGCATTAGTAAATGTAGTTGCTCAAGGGCCAAATGCTAATTGTTGTGTATAAATTGCGAGGCTGACCTGTATCTATAGGGGTGATCCGAGCTTCCGACCTGTCTGAGATAGCACTGCTGACTGTTGCGAGAGGATTGTTGAAGCTCTGGTCGCCAGTGTTTCTACGGCGGAAAGGGTTGGTGCCAGACATGAGGATTCCCTAGAGGGACGGTCGTCATGGGGGCAGCTGTCGTGAGCAAGAACGTGGGTGCAGTGATCTGGAGTCCATACTGCCGTCGCAGCCCGAGAGCACTACTATCAGATCCTACTAGTTCTAGGGCAAGGACGATCTTTTGAACCCCGACGCTGCCGACTTTAGGTGCATATTGCTAGACTACTGCCGTTTCGCCGACATCAACCTCGTCCAACCTCGACTACTCTCAAGGTAAGCTAAATATTGAACAATGTTCCTCCTACAGTAGATCACAGAATGAATCGATCTATATTTCTACAATATGTCTCTAAAATTCTTTTCGTTTTTGCAATTGGCCCCTGAGATCCGTCTACAAATCTATCGGCTTGCTCTGCCCCATTCCGTGTATCACGACGACTCGGATTTCGAAAGGAGGGATTGTCCAGTCGAGTGGCATCATGGAACATGCTCCTCCATCATCCACGTTAGCCGTCAGATCAATAGGGAGGCTACGGAAGTACTCTTCCGTGAGAATACATTTGCAATCTATGTCAAGCACCCACGACAACCGAGATTGCCTATGAACGAGGGCCGGGCAGACCCAGATTCTTTCATGCTCATCTCATGGGCGAACAGGCATTGGTCCAATCCCAAGAACCCAAAGATGCCTTTGAGTATGTTGCAGGCTCACCCAAACTTCCGGGACATCAGGCGACTCCATATCAGTTTGCCCCCGTATTCCGAAGATCTTGCTGGTATCGATATGTACATGAAGCAGACCTCCTATGCCGCATTCAATGGAATTAGTGCCTGGGTCAGGAAATGCCTGAAGGCCGACTGCCTCTTAGATGCCAAAGAAATGGAACGCATGGAGTACGTAAAGACTATGAAAGAGCCTATTGATGAGGTTGGAAAATCGCTTCGGCAGCTCCCCAGACTTGATCACCTGTGGTTAAGCTTACAGCCGCAGCTCAAATACATAACTTTTACAGAGTACTTGTTACAGGGCATATTAGAAACTCGAGGCGTTGGCACCGCTCGATGTTTCTATGTCGCCGAGCAGTGGGAGTCGCACGTGGATGAATGCCGGTACTTCGCTAGTCTCCTTCAGTCTGTCGCAGGTACGAATGGTAGAGAGGAGTCACATCTCCCGCCAGATCTAGACGAGATGTACTTTTTGTTGGATTCTATACGCAAACAGCAAGAGCGTGATCCCTCATCGGTTCCATGGAGCAATCTAATGGTTGCATGATTCAAGCGTTGTTCTATTGGCTATGGACGGCGACTACTGGTCCCCACTGTACACATTCCACCCTGTCTTTGTCCCAAACCAGCGCTCCGCCAGCCGGCCTCCGCTTTCCGTCGGTTGGCTGAAAGCAACATATTTCTTCGGCGCCTCGACCCCATAGAAAAAATTAGTCCTCGCACAGTCCAGCAGATCAACAGCCAAGCCTCGACCTCTATGTGATTTCGATACCCATATCCGAGAGATACCAAGAAGCGCAACACCTGGGGTGGTTGATACTGAAACAGAGGAGCTCTTTGACATCGCCAGAACTTGGCTTTCCTGCTTCGTTCCGGATTTCGGGCCAATCACTGGAAATGCCCACTTTATCTTCTCAGCGAGACAGAAACCGACACATTTATCATCCACCATGTATAAGAACGATTTGAAACGATCTCCTCTTCTGTCCGGTCTTTCTCCGCCAGTTTTGCGCGTCTCGATGACCTTTATGTCAGGATCCAGAAAGCCCCATAACTGCTCATCTTTGATATCTGCAGACGACAACTCAGCATTAACAACCGCCAGGACCTTCTTAACTCTGTTTCTTGCTCCTAGACTTGTGTTCCGATCGACCGTCACGACCATCTCTTTCTCGTCTCCCAATGCTCGCTCCGACCGTATACTCTTCACGGTACCGTCCTTCAGGAATGCCTTGCCCATATCAACGCCTCCAACATTCATCGCACAATACTTGCTGTGCAATGCCGCATCTTCTTTAATCGATGGGATGTACTCCATTCCACAAGTCCTGCAGCTCTTCCTTACTTCTCCACCAAGATCGATCTGCATCTGTGTCATGGACTTCTTGGTCTTCGGCTTCTTGGTTATTGGAGCGTTCATTCGTCGAGCATTAGGAGTGATGTCACACAAAGGCTCGCTCGGGGAGCCGTCATCAGTGACATCTCGCTTGCGTTTGAGGAGAGAGAATGCGGGTCTGCGTGACTTTGGTTTCGGCGATGGAAGAAGTGGGGGAGACGAGGGAAGGGAGGAAAGCTCAGAATCGTCGTCGCCTTGAAGGGCGTCGGAGGAGCAAAGAGCGGGATCAGCACCAGAAGGGCTTGAGGGGGCCGTGGCCGAGGAGCTTGGAATCTCAGTCGTCCTTGCAGGGGCACATGGCTCGTCGGCAGCTTTGTCTTTAAGTTCTTGGATTTGTTCAGAAGTGCCAAGATATTCTGTTATGATTTTGCCTGTGACATCCATACGTATGCGTTTGCGGGGTCGATCGCTATCAGAAGTAGGTTCAACGTGCGCCCTGTGCCTGGCATAGGTCTTCACTGTACCCCTGTTGTAACACTCTTAGAGCTCGAATATAAACACAGACGGGGATGGGAAGCTTTAGAGTACCTTTTAAAGGAGTTAGAAACCCCAAAAGCCATGAGTCCGAGGTTGTCTGTCCTGTTTAGAAACTGAGTGTTGAGGTGAAGGAGATTTGGTTGCCTCATGCCAGAGCTCGAGGGAAGCTGTGAATGTATTTGCCTGCCTGCTCGTCTGGCACTGACGCGTGACGAGTACGCGCCCAAGAGCCGAATAAACTCCGAGTCGCTTGACCATTTCGGGATGTTTCACATTCCCGACCAATGAACGTCCACGGATTTGCATCGCAGCTTTGATCCTTGGATCCCATCATCCTGTCCTCACAAGGAATTGGTTGTGGCCAGGAAGTGGTGCCATAAGAGCACCACCCTTTCATAAAAGTCTATGCAGGTTCCCCGAATCATATGGGTTCTTTGAGTAACACAAAGACTCCGCAATCCATCCCATTGTCGAATTGTCATCACCTGAAACTCTGTCGTGCTGATGTGTCTGTCATCTTGGGTACCCTGAAATTGCTGGATGAAGCAGGAATTGGAGGGCATTTTAGTCAAAATCAAATTCTGCATTGCGTCTCCTCCATCCATTTGACATCTAAGGCCCAAGGCACTGGGCACGCCTAATTAAGACCAGTACCGATGCATTGGAGGACTTGGTAGCGAGCCATGGCTGTTGCCTAACATTTGACGCTCCAAGTATTGGAAAAGTCGTCTGGGCTTAGGGAAGGCGCGGCTACTGATTCAATGGCTCATGGCTTGAAATCCCGATGGAGGCATATGATGGTGGGGCCTCAACTTAAATCCAGCCATGCCCGACCTGACTTAAATACTTAGATGAGTAAGAATCGTGAGCTGAAGCACAATGTTCGACGGCTACGATGACCTGTAAGGTTTTAGAGGACTGCATTCAGAGGCTGGCCTGCTTTACTGCTGGCCTGTGCTTTAGCTTGGAAGCCTTTAATGCACAACTATATGCTTATTGCGATCTGCTGTTGACTAAATAGAAGGCTACATTCCCTCCATATTGACGTGTCTGATGAAATCCCTACCATCAACGGTACCGGATCGAGTGCAGTCATCTGTGCGATTTTGATGCTGTTTCTTGCCCTCTGTTTGCTCACAACGAGGCAAAGACTGGCTAAGACAGGACGCTGTGATTGTTCCTGACATCTCAGCTTGACCTTGTCGTTGGCGTTTCCGCGACGCCGGTTGTATATACGGCTGACCAGGCTCAATTGCATACGTGGGGCGATGAGCTTGTTTGGTACAGTGTGGCGGCTTATAAAGATGGTGGACATTTGCGAGATATTAGCTTTTAGGGCTTTTTACTGTTTAGTGTGAGCGTTCTGAAGAGAGCTCTGTTTCTCTTCCGGTGCATAAACTTAATAACATTTGACGACCAATATTAGACGAGGCGTAGCTTACGCATTGGGTAATAACTTCATAATCAGACGCTGGGCTTTTTCAGGATACCATCGACTCCATGTGATCATGTTCGAGCTCGTACACGAAGACCATTCCATACTATGCCTCTCGCTTCGATTCTCAATCACGTGCTAAAACGCCGATTAGCTGGTACACGACGGAGATGTTTCGTATACAATGACCATTCCAAATGTATGGTCAAGTACGATCAGCAAAGGACTTCACTTTAGACGATCAATAATCAGGCAGATCAAGCATCCTGTCCATGAGTGGGCCTTCATCATGGGGAAGAAGTCGCTGCACATGACACGAACGAAGCTGACACTCAGGATTGGATACCTTGCACTTGCTGAGCGAGAATCTATAGCTTGTGCATAGGAAAGTAGCCTCCGTCTTGCTCTGGTCGTGCCCCACGTAGATAAGCTGAGGCAGAAGCGGAGGATTGACCGTGTTCTTGATCTCCTATCGGAACAGACTATTGTAAACCATACTACCACACCTTGTCATGTTATGTCTTCGAAATCCGATGCTGGTTCCGAAAGCGAAACATGTGCGAGAGGGAGACGGGGCCAATGGGACCGGGAAGACGGAGGCCGGAGATTGTAGATGCCGATACGGTACATAAGCCACCATCAAGCTCACCAAGCATAACCCTTGTCGACCCATGACGGACGCCCCGAATCCTGATTCCTGCGCTCTAACAAAGCCACTTTACAATATGCTGGAGGCAGATTCCTTACCCGGGAGCTTGTGGAGGCCACTTCTCAACGTATAGACGTGGAATCTAGTCAAAATGGCGGGTATGGAGCAGCTCGAGATACATAGCAAGGTACGACTAGTGAGCGAGCCTGTTAACATTGACTGACGTACTTGGAAAGTCGTATCTCGTGCGTTGGGTGAACGTGAAGGCTGAGCATACTATATCCTGGAGTATAAGGCCGGACAAGAAATCTATCAACTTTGGTATCTTCAAACATCCAGGACCTGGTGCTGCTCCAACGCCCAAACTGCCATCGTCCACCTTCGAACCACCGCCCACGCCAGCTTTGCGCCCCGAAGATGCAGCCCATGGGTCCCATTCGTCGAGAAGCGCGTCATCTACGGCAACGGAGAAGTTGAAGAGCATAGGACTTAAACCAATCTGGTGGTACGGGACGTGTGATGCCAATAGAGTGTCAACAGGAACCTACGATGTTCCCCCAAACGAAGGGGGAATGTACGCTCTCGTCTTTGACAATACCTTTGCCAAATCGTTCGCCAAGTCAGCAACTTTCGTCCTGCTGACCTACCCAACCAAATCCCCTCCGCAAGCAAACCATCATATGCATCATATACAAGGCTCATCTAGCGAGAGTTCAACTAGCTTGAAAGATTCATTAAATACTAGGAAGACCCCCCTGAAGCGCGGATCTTCGGAATCATTCAGCCAGCTTGCTACCTCTACCTCGAAACGCTCAGATGACGCCCGAAATGCAAATTCAATGGGGAGTGTTGGCGCTAACGGATCGAACTTCTTCACCGGCGTTTTACAAAAGAGACGGCGAAAAAGGCATCAGGGCTGGGCTCGCAGGTTCTTTTCCCTCGACTTCGCCTCTTCTACCCTATCCTACTACCAGAACAAGAATACCCAAGCCGTGAGAGGAGCTGTGCCGGTATCGCTAGCCGTTATAAGTGCCAATCCAATCACTAGGCAGATCAGTATAGATTCAGGAGCTGAATTGTGGCATTTGAAGGCCGTTTCTCAAAAGGACTTTGAGGATTGGACACACGCTCTGGAGAGCGCGCGGATATCTACAGCGCCAAACACATTGACTCCAGTAACTAGAGTAGATTCTCTTAGCAGAAGGACGTCCAATGTACTTCCTAGCCCTGAGGAAGAAGAACAGTGGTCGAAAGCGGACGAGATACTGAAGCGTGTCCGAGGCTCACGAGATGCAGCGAAGAGTCTGGCCATGGATACTGATCCTAAATACCTACCTTTGGGCACACCACAGCCGTCTTTTGCAAGGCAGGATTCTAACCCCAAGTCGGGTGCTTCCAGTGGTTCGGGGAGCCCAACTGAAAAAAGCTTGCCCAATGGGTATTTTGGTGATGGCGAACGAAGGGTGTTCTGGAAACGTAAACAAAGCAGTGATAGACCGATGCCAGGAACGTATCGAAGCGTCTCTGCAACCCCTTCAATGAAGTCTGTAAAGACAGGTCCTCCTACCCCAAGAACACCGTCGTTCGCCCAAGACAGCAAACCATTGGAAAGTCACCCTGAAGAGGAGGGTTTGCACGATCGTTGCGTGTCTCTACTCCGAGATCTCGACAGTGTTGTAGCTGATTTTGCCTTGCTTCTCGCCGAGAGTAAGCAGCGTCGAACTGCACCCATGCCCAGCACAGTCTCTCGGTACAGTATTGAAACACAAGGGGACGAGGAATTCTTCGATGCTGAAGGGATCAATGATTCACAGTTGCTAAGCATCCATCATGAGTCCGGCGATGAAGCTGATGAAGTAGAGCACGGCTTTGGCAGTGATGAAGATTTCTCCACGGCAAGCGAAGATGAGGAGAGAGACGCCGCACGGAACCGCAAGGCAGATACTGGAACATCTACACCAACATTCCCTTCTAAGTCAAAGTCACTCGCGCCGCTGCCAGCGCAAAAAGTTAAACGAAGGAATACAGTGCCAGCACCTACTGTCATGCCTCCTAGCCTTGTCGGCTTTTTGCGTAAGAACGTTGGTAAAGACCTCTCCACGATCTCCATGCCGGTATCGGCGAACGAACCAATCTCTCTCCTTCAGCGGGTTTCTGAAGTATTGGAGTACTCGACTCTCCTCGATGAGGCTGCAAGTAAGCCTGGTTCTAGTAACGAGGCCTTGCTCTACGTTACTGCATTCGCCATTGCAAATTTTTCCAGTGCACGCGTCAAAGAGCGTTCCATACGCAAGCCTTTCAATCCTTTGCTGGGAGAGACATTTGAACTGGTACGCGAGGATAGAGGCTTTCGCTTCATAAGTGAAAAGGTCTCTCACCGCCCGTTCCGTATGGCGTGCCAAGCTGAAAGCGAGAATTGGACGCTCACTCATTCGCCTATGCCTACTCAGAAGTTTTGGGGCAAGTCTGCTGAGCTGATTACCGACGGCAAATTTCGAGTGGCCTTGCATTCATTAGGTCAACGATTCAGTTGGACTCCTGCAACGAGCTTCCTGCGAAACATAATCGCAGGCGAGAAATATGTTGAACCTGTGGGCACCATGTTCGTTGCTAATGAATCCACAGGGGAGAAAGCTATCGTCACCTTCAAAAGTAAAGGTATGTTCTCCGGGCGTAGTGAAGAAGTAGGTGTCCAGGTTCTCGACTCCTACGGTGACGAGCTGCCGCTCGGCCTGACCGGCAAGTGGACCTCTTCGTTACAAGTCACGGATCATGGTAATGTGAAATCCAATGAACCCCCTATCTGGTCCGTCGCCGAGCTTCCCCCAGAGGCTTCGAAACGATACGGCTTCACTAGCTTCGCCGCCTCTCTCAATGAAATCACTGCCCTTGAGAAGAACAAGCTCCCGCCTACAGACAGTAGACTACGACCTGATCAGCGCGCCGCTGAAGATGGGGATTTCGAAACAGCAGAGACCTTCAAAGCAAAATTAGAGGAAGGACAGCGGAAGAGAAGGAAAGTAATGGAGGAGCAAGAAGTGGAATGGCAGCCACAATGGTTTGAGAGGATCGAGGGTGCCGATATTGGTGAAGAGGTATGGGTCGCAAAAGGCGGAAAAGAAAATTATTGGGAGGAGCGGAGTAAAGGGCTGTGGGAAGGTGTACAAAACATATTTGATATTGATTGATATATATTCAGATACCCCAGCAGAAACCCTGCGTGAAGGTCGCAGCGATGCTAGTGATGTTCTCAACGACTCATAGTTCCGGAAAACAATTCTGTGTACAAGTACTCGGCGAAGCGATAGCCACAATTCACTTTGAGACTGTCGGTCTGCACAATATTGTCCAAGCATGCATTTGCGCCTCTGCACTTTGCACCATTGATTTTGACACTGTGCAATGACCACTTACTCGCAGAAGCGATACTAACAAACAGCTACTTAGATCTTCGGTTTCCCGTATCCTCGTGAAAAACATGGCATGGTCTCCTGCAATGCAGCTCCATGATCTCCAATTCGCAACCCTCGTCTTCCTGGTCTCAACGACGTCGTCTGGGCAGTGCCACCTGCAGCTTTGAGCGTCTCCAATGGACTCCAACAACCTAATATAATTACGGCAAATAAATCGAGAGGTAGTTCTTCCCTTTTCTATTCCACGCCGCCTCATCTCTCTCACTTAGCTTTCTCCCTCATCGCCTCTCTCCACCAGTGCAACTGACCCCTCTAACAGCATAGCCGTAATTCGAATCTTCTCCCTTGCCAGCGAGGACGTCATCAACCACAGCCGTCTATGACCCCTCAGACCCGCCACGAAGATTGGCACGCAACCCGAATCCCACGGTTCTGGAAACATTATGTTAATTGTTTGGCCCGCGACAGGGGTTGGCGGTTGGGGGGCTTGGCGGCTAGGATCTATTTGTGGGATTGAAGTTTCACGTTATGTAAGTCGGGGCGGGAACGGGGTCGGGCAGGGGGTGAATATAAACATTTACAGATTGCTCGCTATGGGAAGGAGTTGGATGGGAGGATTGCTTAGCCTTGTTCCGTTTGGGAAAGTACTTTAGTATAATGCAACAGCGAGATCTGGCTTCTTTCTACCAGAAGATTGATTTAGCTTGATGATGGATGATGGGAGTTCGACCACACAATTCTCGTTTTTCATTGGGTCATTTTGCTGACTAATCTCGTGTTGGCATTGTAAGGGCTATCTTACTGCGGAAGGGGCTGAGCGGCTAATCTTCCTTGCGCAAAACCATCTCTCCTCTTTTTTTTTGGCTAAGATGTCGTGCATCCAATGTTGCAATAGCTGAGAGTACTATTCTCCAATAGAAGCAGAGTTCAATGCCTTTGCTCAGTTTTCATCCTGCATGTGAATTGATAAACCAGGCAGTGTCACATCCTCGGACTTCCCTGGCTGAACCTGTACGTTGCTGCTGGTAATTACGGGAACAGACCCGTTTTCCTCGAAGGATTCAAGCCAGCCAGACTAATGAAAGCGTTGAAAAGATCTAACGGAGGCGCAGCGCGGTCCGCTTAGACACAGAAGACTAGGGAAGAGTACTACATCCTTCGTGTCTGGAAGGATTACCTGGTTGTTTGGCCAGTGCAGGTTGCATTTCCGGTTCTGTTTCTTCCTATTTCGTGAACATATGCTTGATCTCTCTCTTCACGTCTCTGTTCGCCGTCAGCTGGCCATATATATCATTCATACCTATCGTTATGTCGAGATTCAGTGTGCTGCCTAATTCACTGAGCCATTCATTCTCGCTTGATTTTATGATTTTCCTCCTGTTCTTCATGTCTGCACTGTTCTCGCGCTCTATTGAAGCGTCAGCACTTCCATCGCTGAGTATGGAAAAACCCTCTCACGTTCAGCATGCCGAGTTGAGAGACTTCGTACTGATAGTTCTCAGCCAGTTTCACTAATTCTAGTAGCCTATCTCCACCAGGGTCTGCAGTGACATCTACAGCGCCCGGATGTTTATCCAATTGCACTCAGTCTGTAGCAAACGTCTATTCCCTAAACTGGCAACAGATGAGTTTGACTGCAACTTACACAGCTGAAACGATGTTGCTTATAATCAACAACCATACAAACAGCACGAGAACTTCCACTATCAAGAACACGGAGATAAATTTCGCCGATATCACCCCCCCTACTAATACGAACAGTGCTGGTACCGTGACTACATCAGTCACACTTTATGATGGGAATGTACTGACTGCGTACGATACTCTTCGTAGCGTTTAGAACTGTGACTGATTCGCCTTCTTTTAGGACCTTTCCTACAATAACGACTGAGGATTATGCGTCAACATACGGTGTCTGTGGCACGCTTCCGACAGTCATCAGCGGGACATCGACCTGCTTGACCATCCCGTCCGAGTCATGCATCATCAATCGCGGAACCTCAACGGCTGGCTTGAATAGCAACCACGGTGTATTCACATTTCCGTCACACCCACCTCTTCCGCCGGGCCCCGTCGAGACTTATATGGTCCCGAGCCAGGACCCCAGAGGTTGGACCTTTACGGCCGTAGTAGACGGAGAATGTAACGGCCAAAATTTGATCCAGCCGCTGTTCCCAGATTTGAGCTTCTGGTCTTGTAGTCTCCTAAGTTGCGCTGCGGCGGCATCGGCCCTAGAAACCGCGTTGTACCTTACGGTGACCTCCACTTCACACGAGGCAGGACTTACGACTCCAACTCTAGCACCAGCGGTCCTTCCACCAACAACAAGTCCAGGACCAGCGGCCAGTCCAACAGCATCAAGTCCAGGACCAGCGGCATCTCCACCGGCATCAAGCCTGGCCCCACTGCTTTCAAGTCAGCCCGCTCCAACTATCGCATCTGTTCCTCAGTCGGCTTCTGTAAGCCCACCACCTGGCGTACAGCCAGCTTCAACCACTCAACCAGCTCAAAACAAACAGCCAGCTCCGAATAACTCGCCAAGTCTTACTAATACAGTACCAAAGGAATTACCCGATTCGGGTAACGAGCCGGCTTCAAGCAATCAGCCAGGTCCAATCAACCAACCGATTTCAAGTAACCAGCCGTCTTCGAACGATCAGACGGCACCAAGTGAGCCTGCTCAGAACCCACCTTCACCACCATCTGCAACTATTGTACCCATAGCTGTTGCTTCTACGAATGCACAAGGAAGCGTTGTAGTTTCCACAACCCTTGCAGCAGCCATTGCTGTGTTACAGACCTCTACTAATAATCAGGGGCAAGCTTCGGTCTTTACAAATTTCTCGCCATTGACTCCCAATGCGCCAGTAACATTAGTTCCACACGCTGTGACTTCAACAAATGCACAGGGCAGTGTCATCGTTGCGACAAGCAATGCCGTACCATTTCCAATTGTGATAACCTCCACAAATCCCCAAGGCAAAGTAATTGCCACTACGTCCACAAATCCTTCTCCAGTGGCTCTCAACCCCGATGCATCTCCAATAGCATTCATGCCAACAACAATCACGACTACAAATGCCCAGGGCATCACCACCGTTTCCACTGCTACTGCAGCAATCATTCCAATCGTTGCATCTTCCACGAATGCGCAAGGCCACATAGTGCTTTCCAGCAGTCTCCTAACCGCCGCTGCTACTGCTTCTGCCAACGTCGTTGTTAGCTTCAAAAATCCAGAAGGCAGCATCATATCCTCCACAAGTCAAGTCCCAGCCGTCGTCCTCACCACAACCAACGCCCAAGGCTCTCAAGTCCTCACCACATCCCCGATCGTCCCAGTACCCGCCGCCTCCACCACCCCTCTACCGATCACGATAGGAACCCAAGTCATAACCCCCAACGCTCAATCCCAATATATTTTACCTTCTCAAACTCTCACAGCCGGTGGCGTAATTACAGTGTCCGGAATTCCTGTTTCTCTTGCTCCTTCTGCTACCGCCCTCGTCATTGGGACGAGCACTCAGCAACTAGGAATTGGAGCCGCGACCCTGCCCACCCTCACCCCCGGCGGTCTCATAACCATCTCCGGAACACCCATCTCCCTCGCCCCCTCTGCTACTGCCCTCATAATCGGCTCAAACACCATACCCCTAGGTTTCTCACCAACCCTCCCACCGCCCCTGACGATCGGTTCGCAAGTCTTCACAGCAAATAGTGCGACGCAATATATCATTGGCTCTCAGACGCTGACGCCTGGCGGTGTTCTCACGATCTCAGGAACGACAATCTCATTAGCGCCTGGCGACACCGCTGCGGTGGTGGGCACGAGCACGGAGGGTTTGGGGGGATTGATTACGGCGGGGTTGGGCTCGGGCCCGGGGTCGAGTAATGGGAATGGGACGCCGGTGTCTACGGGCGGTGCCAGAGCATTAGGTATACCTGGTCTAACCGTGTGGTTGGAGGGGATTCTACTGCTATTGGGGTTGGGGATGGTAGTAGGACTGTGAGAAGTGAGGGGCTGTATTGTGATTATAATATTAATACACGTACGTTTAATAGTCAGTTAGATAAGGAAAAGGGTATATATGTGTATATATATGACAAGAAAAGAAAAAAATTACTCCATTTGAAGAAATTGCTCATCTCCCAAACGCACAAAGTCCTCGCATTATTGAGAAGATAGATCGTCTTAGAAATTTGTTCCCACGTGATGACACTAGACATCCAGCTGCTGCACTCGTACCTAGAGCGCACCATTGATGGATATGGTGTGATTCTCAATCATCGAGGTGATGAGAAGTATATATATAAACCAAATAGCATATAACATGCAAATCTTCCGCCTGATACAATTCGGTGAGCCGCACGCATCCTTATATGCAAATATATAGTCCGTTAAAATGTATAGGTAGTATCAGAGAATTCTATGGTATAGGAAGCCTTTGTTATTGCTAAGCTTAAAAGGAAGGCGGGGTTTAGCTGGGTATCATTGGCCCTTCCTTAAACATCTATATTTAACTTAATTAAGCATGCCAAACAGGAAGAGTAAAGGAACAGAGATTAACAAATGCTTTTGAAAAGAAGAAAAAGACCGGTGCATATATCATCCAAAAAGCTGCTATTACAGTCTAATGCCCAGTCACATGGTACGCCTCATCGTTATCATCATCACCGTTTTCTTCTCATCGCGTCCCTCATTTATCAGCCGTAATCATAATCCTGCCTCCGCCGTTAGTCTAAACCCCAAGAAAGCGGCCGGTTAAAAGAGTATACTTACGGCAAGGTCTCAAAAACAACCTCATTACTCTCATAATGCCTCACAAAACCTCCCTGTAACACCCGCCTCAACCCCTGCAACCGATGCAACTTCCACCATCGATCTATCCTCATGACGCCGGTTTTATGAATCCGCACTACCATTCGACTCCCATATCTCTTTCCTGTCTCCTCGCTAATCGCGTTCTGATACTTCGGTCCATGTGTTGGGTACTCGATCGAGTTTAAGATATCAGAGAAATTGGTGCGGAGGGCTTTTTTGTCTGTTTTGCTGAGATGGCGCGTGGATATTGTGGCCATGGATTGCAGGGCGTGGACTAGTTGGTCGGTGCGGCGGTAGGCGGGGTAAAGGCGGATGAGTTGGGGTTTGGAGGAGGGGGAGTCTGGGTCGGTGATGAGATCGGTGGAGGGGTAGTCGGAGAGGTTGTCTTCGTCGGGGGAGATGGGTTTGTAGGATTTTTCGTAGAGGAGGGCGATGTTTTCACCGGCGGTTATTTGGACGGAGGGGTAGCTGCTGTTGATTTGTTCGGCGAAGGCTTCGATGGCGTCTTCGGATTGGGCGGATATGTCGTCGATTAGGGTGCAGAGGAAACCCCACTCCTCGAGGGCGGCAACTACGGGCTCGGGCTCGTCGGGAGCGTCGATGGTGTGCCCGTCGCTGGTTATTATTTCGAGGAGGTAGTCCAGGTTTTCGAGGATTTCGTCGTCGGAGGCCCCGCCGTAGAAGGTGCACGTGCTGAGGGCGTGGATGGCGGCTGTTTTGCTGGCGTGCGATTGGGAATGCTGGATCATACGTTTCAGGGCGGTGGAGGCGCCTTCGTAGATGAGGTCTGAGGGAGAGGTGATGACCGTTATGGCGAGTGCTGTAGGAAATGATTAGTCACGTAAACTACTCACGGGCAGAACACCAACCTTTGAGGGCTAGTATGGTCTCATTCTCGCTCTTTTCCTCCTTAATGCTCTTGAGGAAAGCGGCGACAAGCTCGACTTCCTTGCCACGGATCTCTTCCTCCGCATACTGAGCAGTCAAGATGTGAATGTACGTCTTGTAGCACTTCTCCCGGCCTTGAACCGTGCTGCCCTTGCGTGCAAGGATCTCCTCTATTCGATCTGCTAGTTCTGACCTCCACGCGTCTGTGGTAAGTTCGGCCGCATCTCCGTTCATGATCTCATCGATAGAGCCGACACTGTTCATCAGTCAGCTGCTGCCTGCTAAGTAGCACATTGCAGTACCAAGGCTGTGTAGCGGGAATCTAGGGCAATAAAAGAGGATTCCGGAGCTCACCTAAAAGAAGTCTCATCGCTGAGTTCACCATCATCATCGGAACCTGCTCGGCTGACGGCTCTGCTCCTACTAGCAGCAGGAGAGGCCGCTGGCGAATGTGTCCTCGAAGTAGCGGGAGAAGACTGTCTCGAACGCGCTTTGCGAGAGACGGTCTTACCGCTCTCGAGAGCTTGTCGCCGTAAGTCGTGCATGGTGCAGAAGACGCGATATTGTCGCTAGGTTGGATTGTTACAGAGCGCAGAGCGATTCAGGCAGTTGGATCGTTGCGCTTTGAGGCTGGTTGCTATTTAAAATCAAGTAAGAATCTGTAAAGTTCTCGGTGTATTCGTAATTCCATGTGAGAATGGTGATGAGAATCAAGCCTGTCGCAAGGAGCAAGAGTGCTGAGGCAAATATAAGGTCTGGTTGGTGCTATGATGGAAATTCGATGCAAAGACTCATACTTGTGCCGCGGTCTGTGGGCCAAAACACTTGATGCGCCCAAATGGGTTAAGCCTCGCCTTGCCAGCTCAATCGACCACGGGTCACCGCCTTCTGTGTAATTTAGATTATATTAAATTGTATTAAATTAAATTAAATTAAATGAACATGAAAACGAAAATGAAAATGAAAACAGGCTCTAGAGTTTGCAGTAGCAGGCGTTTGGGATGTTGGGGTCGCATAGTCGAATGAAACATATGTTTGAGGGTATTGTACAGTACATGACTGAAGATATAAAGATATGACTACTTAAGTAGACCCTACGAAGGACTACCACGCCCTTCCCGATGCGACATAACTCATACAAAATGCAGTCTATTCGCTCTTTTACTGACCCATTCCGCCAATGTATTGAAATATCCACAAACCAGCGCCTCGCTTACAATTCCACAATGCACATTCAGTCTCATAACTTTTACGCCCCTCTCATGCATGACCCTCTTGAAACTCTCCTCTTTTCCCATGGCTAAATCTCAATGTCGATTCCCAAATCCATCGAAGCAATGATCTCGTCGTCCATATTACGGTTTGCAAGGATTGGCATGCCTGACGAGTTGTACTTTTGCGGCGGGCTCGGCAGGTGTAGCTTGGTGTCCTCAGGCTTGGGAGTAGCAGCAGCAGGTGTCACAGAACGACTGGGCTCACGGCTGTTTGCTTGTTCACGAGCACGATGCGGTGCAAGCCCTTCCTTGGCATCGTGGTGTGTCTTAGCATAAGTCTTGACACGAGCAAATGGGTTTTGAAGAGCCTCTCCACGTTGGACAGCCTCCCGAGCAATCCTATCGGCCTTCCGCTCTGCAAGCTGGGCTTTGCGTACGTCCTCCCTGTTCAGCTTTCGATTTCGGGCATTTAGTTCAGCCAGGCGGTCCTGTTGAGTCTTTTCAGTGGGAGGGGGTGGGGCTTGAGCTTTGGGATCGATGAGGAAGGTGCCGTATCTGAGCTTCGGTCCGTTCAAGGCTGCCAATTCTGCGTCGCATTTGGCGATAGCTGCTTCATCCCCGCGTTCTTCGGCTACTCGGCGACGGTTGTTAATAGCAATACGCTCGAAACGAATCGTCTTTTGGTTCAATACACCCGAACGCATCAATTTCTCTTGCAGCTCCGCATCTGTAAAGCGGTGATTGACGACTGCATCGATGTCTCTCAGCTTCTGCTGGAGAAATGGCTTAGTAGGCCAAGTTTTGCCCTCGGCTTCCAGCTTAATTCCGAAGTTGGCAACCTCCGCCTGAGCACTTCAGCATTGTCAAGATTGAGGCATGCAGGTTATCATACCTCGGTGATGGTGGAATTCGAGATTCCGTTGAAATGGAACTCTTTTACAGTCCCATCAATTGTAATCAATGCGTGTTGGTTCGTCACGAACTTCATCCCATTCGGCCTCTCAACGGCATAATCCCATCCTTCTTTCTGAGTAATACCTGTGTCTCGTGAGTAAGTGTCAGATAGGTAGACTATCTAGATTCACCTTTGATCATTGCCAGCTGATAGGTCATATCGCCATTTTTGCTCGGCGCATTCGGTAGGCGGACATAGCATTCTTTGACAGCCTCTTCAAAATGCGGGTAGAAACAATACTCTGCAAATACACGACGCGGTAGAGTCGCACGACGAACATCATTGTAGTCCGCTCCTATCGAGCCACGGTTTTTATAGTCATCGGCTTTGCTGCCGTACTTCTCATCATGCCATTCAATTTCGCTCTCACCATCAGCGTCCGCACTGGAATATCTTTGGGCACTCGAAGAGCTCCGTTCATGGCGTTTCTTACGATTTGCACCTTCACGACGACGTTGTTGGTCTCGCAAGCCTTTCTCTTCACGCTGGCGCTTGTATGCGTCGATGGCTGCCGAGGTCTCCCCAACCTTGCGGCCACCAAGCGTAGTCTTCTGACGGGTGCTCTTCCGGGGACTATCTTCGTGATCGGTAGCTTTGCGCTTTTTGTCTGCAAATTTCTCCTGATTCTCTCGGGCTAGTAGAAGACGGCGGAGATGCTGGTCTTGCAATTTACGCTCAAGTAGCTGAGCGCGCTCGGCGAGTATGGATTCACGTTGGATTTCGGAGAGAGCCATGACTTCTTTCTTGTCTTTCTCAGAATAGAATTTGTTCTCGATGGGGAAAATGGGACCATCAACACCTGCGTCATCTGCTGGAGAAGAGTCTGAGTCCGATTCAGACATAGGAGCAGACTGTAGAGAGTTGGGTGATGCAGGTGTAGAGGAGCTAAAGCATACTGTGAGCAAAGTGATGCAAAACTTCGTCACCTTCCGGTGACTTACGCCTCGCCTTCTTCTTCGGAGTCGTCTTTGCGTGCCCTCCTCGCTCGTTTGGTCCCGCCTGCAGCCTTAGCGGATGCATTGGGAGTGGAATTGCTCACACCGGCTGAAGGCGACTTTGCATGATGCTGAGAGCTGCCAGTAGGAGGCAGTGGAGAAGCGACCTTGGCCGTGGAAGCAGCTGCTGGTGGGCTTTCCTCGTCAGAAGAATCATCTCCCGCGAGGGCGAGGAGCTCGGCATCCTCGACATCCATATTTGTGTTTCGAAATAGACTGTCTGGTTTAGGATAGCTTATAGGGTGTATGTGAGTGAGGGTGCTCCGTGCAAGTACAACACTTTAATTTAAGAGCCGGTGTCTAGTGAGCAGGACGGTAGCAATAGCGTCCAAAAAGTGAGGTAGTGGTATTGGTCGGAGTTTGTCAATGCAGAAGTAGGTGGAAGTGCAGAAATTATACGAGCTAGAAGTTCTAATGAAGGTGGCTGGCAAAAGCTAGATCAATGAGGAGGTTGGGGTTCTTTGCCCGAAACACTGAACACAATAAGATAAAGGACTCAGAAGGCGTTCATTCACATGAAGACCCTCACCCGCGCTAGTATCCGCTAGGGTCGGCCCGGGATAACCTCGGCGACTGAAACGTGATGATGAGCTTGACTGTTCTGCAAATAGTGAATGCTAAGTAACAGTCGAGCTCCGTGTCAGTCAGGAGATCCTCAAGTTTTCCAATCTTGAATTGGCCTCTGCATACCGGCAATGAATTCAGCAAAAGCCCTACGGTCTCTCTACAGACCCTCACCCCATTCACAAGCTCCCATCTGTGACTTCCTTCTACCTAGCTTCACCCATGTGACTTCAAGAAGGAGTTATGCATCAATTACGACTTCATCAGAATCTCCAAAGACAGAACCCGCACCGGAAGCGCTCAAGTCAGAAACTACAGCCAAACGGCGGCGCCCCCTCACCAAAGAACAGCAGCAATTTCTAGAAAGCGCAGTGCGTTCCGCGTCCCATACACTTGCATAACAAAATTCTGAAATGACCACCTAGCTCCGCGTCAACCAAGCCGGCGAACTAGCCGCGGTCCTAATATACAGGCACCAAACACCACCCATAACGCGCGCTCACCCCCAACTTCGCCCCCTAATGCACCACATGTACTCCCAGGAAGCCGGCCACTTCTCCACCTTCAACGCCCTACTCGCTAAACACCGCATTCGCCCCACAGCCATGTATCCGATCTGGACCGCTGCAGCAAGCACTCTCGGTTGGATGACAGGTTTGATGGGCCGGGAAGCAGCAATGGCGTGTACGGAGGCTGTGGAGACGGAGATTGGGGGGCATTACAATGGGCAAGTAAGGGTACTGTTGTCGTGGTTGAAGGAGATGGAGGAGAAGGGGGAGGAAGTGGGGGAGGAGTTGAGGGATTTAGTGAATACGTTGAAGAGAATCAGGGATGAGGAGTTGGAGCATTTGGATGAGGCGGTGGGGGAGGGGGCGAAGGAGGCGAGGCCGTACGAGTTGCTTAACAGGGTTATCAGGAGTGGGTGTAAAGGGGCGATATGGATTAGTGAAAGAGTATGACGGCTTTTTAGCATCGCTGGCACATTAGAAGAGCCTGTACATCAACCGCTTTCTCTGCCCAACCTCGCTGCTACGTCCACAAAGTCTTCTGCGTTAACCACTTCTGTACTTCCGTACACTATTCTTCTCCGCGGCCCACCGGCACCCTGTGCAGCGCTCGTCCTCTTCGCCCAATCTTGTAGATTGCCATACTCGTCCATACTGCCACCTCCAACCGTAAATACAATAGCTTCGCTGAAACCTTGTCTCCTTTGACCGAAAGTTGCGTTTGCGCCAGCGCCGAAGCCACCCGGTGCATTTTGTGAGTTTTGCCGAGACGCAGGCGCACCAGGCATGTTGCCCCTTGCCTTGTCTGAACGCGGATCGAAGTAAAGGTAGTCCTCGGTTTTGGCAATAGCGGAGGAAGATGCGGAGGCTGGATCCATGAGCGACTCCACGATTTTGGTGATAGTGATATCCTTGTTCGCTGGAAGAAAGTTCTTGACCCCTGAGATAAGGGTTTCGAAATTTGTCCCCAGTGCGCCAGCCCCGAGACGGTCAGTTAGGCGGTTGGAGATCGAGGAGAAGCCACGGAAGAGATTTGAGTCGGTGGAAGGTTGAGCAGGAGCTGATGGTGCAGAGGTCATCATTGTCATCCGGGTCTCGTCTCGGACGCGCTTAACGTAGGCAAGGGCTGTGATGTCGGCTCCTGAGCGAGCAAGCGCTTCTTCGAAGTGATCCATTTCGGCGCGAGCTATTTCTTGCTCCGTGCTCAGGAACCAGATGATGAAGAGTCGCAATTTATCAAGCGGTTCCTTGCCCTTCTCAGGATCATTTAGAAGTTCGAGCATTTGGGCTTTTGTTTGCTTCGTAATGCCTTCTTCGATCTGATAAAAATTGTCTAGCTGGCGTAACTTGATTCCTTCCAACAACGCTGTTGCAATGTTCATATGCATATCTATAATCGCTTTTCGCTCTCTAAGTTCTGGTAGTAGAGTAATCGCGGCTTTGAGATGAGACGCCGAAGAGCCCGCTTCGTTCAAATCCTCGATTGAAGAGACTCCGCTTTTCTTCGTCACTTCGTTGGCATCCTCCTTGTATTTAGAAAGTTCTGTATCAATATCCTCCGCGACTTGTGGGAAAGGTTTCGCAGCGTTTCTTGCCCAGAAATAATCATTGGAATTTAGATCATAGGCTCTCCTGACCTTGCCTTTGCTTGGATTTTCTGCATCAACAAATGTTTCCATTGTGATACGATTCAAACGCATCTTCAACACATCATGAACAAGGGACTGATATGTCCAGGAATGTGAGAGCATGGGAATCAAATCGACGTTCCGGTCTACTATGACGAGGACAGGTCGAGACGAGGGCGTGCCAGAGGAAGATGTTGGCCGTTGGCCATGGCTGGAAAACAGGTTTGTTTTGGAGTCTAGAATGTGGTCTCTGAGCTTACGGTCCAACTTCGCAGCTATCATTTCTGCAGGACCACCCTTCGGACATCGAATGATTGGTATAGAGCCTGTATGACTATCAGCAAGATGTCTGGATTGTCATTTGCGTGAACCGACCCATTGTGACTACTACACTGAAGAGGCCACTGACTATCCTCTTGACTAAGTCGTCAATCTCCTCATCCGTCGCTTGTGGTCTGTTCAAAGCCCAGTAGGTTTCCTTGCCCATACCCAAACTGAATAGATCAGGCTCGCCAACAATGAAATTCAAATACTGGTCGTACATCTGTGCAATGGTATCTGCTGTGCCTGCTTCCGCTATATGTGCTGCAAATTTCTCCATAAGTTCCCGTGGTATTGACGAAAGAAAATTTATGTACGCATCTGCGTACAGGCCCCGAGAAAGGTCTTTATTGATGAGGTTGAGGTTGCCCTCCGTTGGCTCAACAAAGTATAGAACGGGCACATCGGGTATAGGGTGACGCTGAGCATTGATGTTGCTGACATGGTTAGCATAGTGGTCCTTCGTACATGAGGAGGTAGGCTACCAACAGATGGATGGTAACGCCAAAACCTCGCAGGTCATTGACCCTCAAGACGCTGCTAATGACATCTCTGCCCAGGTCATCGAATACCAGAACTTTCCATATGGGATCGCCATCAGAATTCAGAATCGGCGTTGACTGAGGAACGAGTTCACTGTGAGCTGATAGGTCATGGCCATTTGCGGTTGATGGCGTATGATTGAGATTGAGTAGCTTCCCGAGGTACGCTGCGAGGAGCTTAGAATTCGGCCTCGATACAAATGCAAATCATGGCAGGCCTACCTACTTGCCGGTCACGAAGCGTTTGTTGATGAGGCGCCATTGTTTCAAAGGTTCTGGCTATCGTAGGTGGTTCACCATAGTCATAGCTACACGTGAAGCCCGCGTTTATTCTTTCCGAGCTGTGAATGCTCTATCTAGATCGTAGTGGCGAAGTGGCCTCTTTTTGTTCCCATGAGACTAAATTGTCGACTGCGTTCAATATTACAACGCAGCCTCCACGCTAGTGCTAGCGTTAGCGGTAACGTTTCAATCAAAGAACGTCGCGATTTCCTCCTCCCACTTCCATCCAACTCCATACACCACCACTGTACCACATCGTGGAGCAACATAGATTGCTCGCTAAATGCTTAAGCCACTATGAAGTACTAACTGACTGCTCTCTTCAGGCTTTATAGAGTGGAGGTAAGGTCGTGTTGGAGTGGTGGACGGGGTGAGGTACATTGGCTGGTGGGCACGCAGGTTTGGGTGGATTACTTTCGACAGACCCTGATAATTCCAAGCTACTCTCGCCCGAGACTGAGCCTTAAAGTACCATGGTACCTTGAAGTACCCGGGCTACAAGTTCGAATGTGATGAGCCATTAACAGAAACGAGTATCAGTGCCAGTCAACACCTAATCCGGCCGTTTGTCGGCTTTATGATCTGCACTTTCTACTCTACTCTACTCTGTTACTTGGTCAGCTCATAGCTACGGCCAGTCCGTCGCACCCAGCCGCTCAAAGCATCCAAAGTCACCGAAATCTGAAAGAAAATTTCCGACCTCAGCAGGCACCCGTATTGACGAAATCTCATCACGTCTTTACCGTATCTGGTATCGCTTCTTTTATTAGCGCCGGGCCTCGGAGAATTAAATACCCGTTAAGGCTGATCAGTACCCGTCGTTTTGAGCCTGTCTGTGCATTATGGATCCAAGACAGCAGAATCAGGACTTTCCTGGGAATAATACGCAACGCGTAGGGGCCAATTATTCATTCAATGGTGCCCAGAATGATGCCTTCAGCACTTTTGTGAACACAGACAACGATAACGCCTTCGATCCACCATGGAATTCCCAAGCTTTTCCATCTAATCAGCAGCCTGTGAACGGTTTCGACCAGGGGAACCATGGCTGGCAGCAACATCCATACCAGTCTCCCAATCTTTTATCCATGAACAACTATGGCATCCAACCCAGGGACTATGAGCAGCCGTTTTCAAGGAGCCCAGCGCCCTTCGACTACTCCGGTTTCGATTCCACCCACACCCAGACTTTCTCTGCATCCGCATACGACACTTCATTAAATTTCGGTCAAATTCCTCTGAGCAATAATCCGCAGTATGATTATGCAGGCCAGCAAGGACTTCAACAACAGCAACATCATGATACGATCTCCCCACAAGCGTTGCAGAATTACTCGACTTCTTTCCCTCAGCCCACACCAGAAGACTCTCGCCAAGTAAGCACAGCCTTGCGGATTTTAGCCTTGCTGTATGTATTCTATCCAATGCTAACGACCTGCAGCCTCAAAACCTGCACTATGGCTCAGCCCTGCCTCTGCGAAGAGCCTCAAATACTGAAGCGGTTCCTTTCAACCAACAGGATTGGATTACCCTTGCATCTGCGATGCCAGAATCAATTGTTGCGAAAGGCATGCACATCAAACCTACTGTAGGACTTACTAATGCGACCAAATCAATTCGGCTAGATGGTTTTACGTTCGTAGGCAATAGCACTTTGGCATCTAGCGCTACAAAGGGTAAGATTTGAAAATAAGAAATCTTGTAAGTGAATGTTACGAGCGCTGACTCCTTTTCAGCCACAGTACCGAAAATAAAAAGGCGAAGGTCGCTCAAAGAATTCAGGCGCCTGCTTGAAGCCGGTCAGTGTCCTCTTTTCATCAACTATGAACGTGCTCTAGCGCTAACCCTCTAGATAGAAAAGGGAACAGATCCTTGGCATCGAGATCGAGAGCCTGTCTTGAAGAAGCTCAAGGTGACTGAAACCAAGCTTTCAGGTCCTCGTTCTGCTGCCCGCTCACCTCACTCCCGAACTGGGACTACCACGGACTCCGCCTCACCTTCAGAATCGTCAGATTCTGATTCCGATGACGACTCAGAGTACTACTCCGAATCTGATGTGGGAATTGAGACGGAAGAACCATCCCCACTACCGACAACTCGCCCCGCCGATCCCAGCAAAGCCGTGGAGTACGATGTCATCAAAGCAGTGTGGGCCCCAAGAAACACAGGCCTGTCTGGAGCCGTTATACGAACGGCTCTCACCGAGTACTGGGACATATTCAAAGGCATCCGTGACAAGTGGAAGATCAAAAGCAATGCTCTGCAACAAGCTATCGAGAAGAAAGACCAAGCTAATAGCAAGACATATGAACGGCGAGTCCTCGAGCAGCGTCGTCTTCTGGAGTCGTGCATTCGCTTGACTCTGAAACACGGCCATCCAGACATAACTGAGAAGTACGTATTATTTCTATTATTTCTGTCATCTGACTCGCTGTGCGCTGTCACTGTCTCTCAGTATCCACCGTGACCACCAAACCCACGCTACCAGTATAAGCTGTCTCTTAAGCGACCCATTACATGCTCTAAGCTCAATAGGCAGGAGCTTAGCCGCATCGTGCATCATAGTGTTGGCGTACGAATAGACGCAGGACAGCTTGGAGGGCCACCTTAATTCCCTCTATGCATTGCTAGTCTTATAGTAGGCCGAAGTGCGGCACGATATGAATACCAAGCCCATACTATGTCTGGGTACAATAAGCGCTCGAGAAGGGCTTGCATAATAATTGGTCTTAAGATATCTTGCAGTTACATAGGCACCACTAAAGGATCTAAGCCATAGGGCAGGATCTTTGGCAAGCATACCTGAGCACCGTTCTTCAATTCTGTGTCATCTGATTCCTTTTGAGCGTTAGAGGCAGCCTTGTATGAATGTTAAACTAATTTTTTCCTTAGGCTTGGCGAGAATCCTGCCTTCCTCCTTATTTTCTACCAGTTCCTCGCGGACCGCTTTAAAGATAGCGAGTATACTGGGGGCCTGGTTGCTAGCATGCTCGAGGTGAGCGAAACTGAGAAAGTAATGTTTTATTGAGTGCTGATACCCGCTAGCTTATGACTCGATGTGTTACTATAGATCAATCTATCCTAGAAAAGACGAAGATGGACAAAGCATTGCCAAGACTTGTCAGAAGAGGCGACGATCAAGGGAAGAAGTTCGCACAAGAGATCCTGGATAACGCTGCGAGTATTACGAAGCAGAAAGCTACCGGCGAGAAATCTACGTCGAACGGGGTGTCGACGAAGTCGTCCAGTAACGGTCCTCGAATCTCTGAAGCAAATGAAACGAAGACAGTGCGACCAGAGGTCAAAAAACCCTCTACATTACCCAACAAGAGCTCGAGCACTACAATCTCAAAATCGGCAAATAGTTCCGATGCTCGCCAGACTACAGCCAAGGCCGATGCAAAATCCACATCTAAAGTCTTAGGGAGTGAATCATCTAACAAGCCTAAGGCGAATGTAATTACTACAAAACCCTCTGCGTTCTTTTCCAGTCTCAAATCTGCGTCGAAGAAACCCGGCACGTCTTCGAAATTGGAAGATGGCAAGCCTAGGTTAGTCGCCGATTCGAAAGAGATTTTGTAACATATTTTCTGACTTGTTTTAGTACTGGTAATGAGGTTAAGGCTGAAGTGGTCGCTGAACCGCCAAAACCTGCGTTCTCGTTCTCTGCAACTATGGCGAATCTGCACGCGCAAAAAGACGCAGCACCAGTCAAAGCTGAGGAAACTCGAAAGCCGGAAACACCAGAAGAGAAACGCAAGCGACTGCGCAAGGAAGAGCGACGCAAGCTCCGTGTCTCTTTCAAACCCGATGATGTATTGGTTCAAATTCGAGAATTTGTACATGATCCTGAAGAGGAGCTTGGTCATGAAGACAGCCAAGTCCGTGATGTTGGTGATAGTCGTGGAGAGGGTCAGATGTTGAAGATGCACAAAGATCTTGAACTCATGGATGAAGACGAGGACTATGAGCCTCCTGAGGAAGTACTACCAGATTGGTATATCCCAACTCGTAAGTCAGAAGGTTTCAGTGTCCCCAGCAATCACTAAGAACGGTGTAGCTATCGACTTCAGCGTAATAGAAGAGCAAGAACTTGCCCGAAATTACACAAGCCGAGGCGGGAATGCGGAAATCACGAGCGAAGAGCGAGCTATGCAGGAGCAGCGAGAATTAACGACGCTGATGGTTGTTTACTCCTCATATCCCGATATACCGTCTTCACCACGAGAACCCTCTGACATCTTTTCCGGCGAGCATTCGACCGAAGAGAGCTTCGGGTCACCAGTAGAGGAGACCAAGGTATGTTTCAAGTCGTGGCAAAATCCCGGAAAGAAGTGCTTACAAAGTCCAGGAACGGGAGACTCAATATTATGTCCAAATGAACAGTCAGCGGGCGCCTGCTGAACCTCCTCAACCAGATATCTCTAGTCTTCTCCGAATCATTAGCCAACAGAATCAGGCCCAACCCGTCCCGCAGCCACAACCCGTTGTCCAACCACCAGCGACGGGACTGGAAGCAATCTTTGCCCAGTTCGCCCAAGTCAATCAGCAACAAGCACCTAATATGCAAATGCCTCAACCGGTACAACAGCAAGCGCCGTCATTCGACCTCCACGCAGCGCTAGCAGGTCTACAGCAAAGCAACCAGGCCCCAAGCCCTTATAACGTGCCTCAGCCGCCACAGGTACCAGATCTAGCTTCAATACTCGCGCAGGTTACAAACCAGCCGGCACCGCAGGTCCCACAAATGCAGGGTTATGGATTTCAAAATCAGTACCAGAACGGAAATGACCGCAAGCGTCAATTCGACCAGGATGAAGCTGACAACGACTACAATAAAAGCAAGAGAGCTCGAGGAAGCGGTGGACCCGAGAAGAAAAAGGTATGGTCATAAGGCCCTGCTCGATCCGCTACGTGCTAACAAGAAGCAGTTCCAATATCACGGTCCACCTCGCCTTCCATGCAAATTTTGGCAGGAAGGCAAATGTCGAAAAGGCGACGAGTGCACTTACTTACATGAATAGCGGCGGTGTTTTGCAATGTCTTGGTCGTCGGATCTTGTCTTGTTCACAGTGGTGAATCGTTGGCTTCTTTGTCGCTGAGCGTCCAGCGTCATGCTGCATAGCGATCGGCGTCTTCTGGCTCTGAGCCGACCTTAGCGGGCGGCAGGGGCGGCTATGGCAACCAGAGGCCAAGTATTTATTGCCCCTGTGCGCTCCATTGCTTTTATACCCTTGCAATCGTAACTCATATCCGCAATATTAGCTTGGGCTCAGGCTTGACCAAGCTCTTGTTGCTATTTTACGAATATCACAATACGATCCTATTGAAATCCATTCTCAAATGTCTTATTATGTCGACTGCTCATTCTCCACTTGAAACGAACCGTTATCCTTCGGAGCAACCCTCAACTCGTAAGGTTCCTTGCGATCTCAATGCCCTTGAACAATTGATTATAGTCTGCTGCCATGCCATTTGGCTTGGTGGTCCTGCAAATGGCCAAGATGAATCTGAATGGTATGCTTGACAACTACTTCCAACCTTACATTTCTTTGCCAAGTCCAGATTATTGCGTATAATATGCTCTCCGGATCCAGCATCTATCCAGACTTGTCCAGAAAAGAGAAAGAAAAGCAAATCTTGTCGGAGAAAAGACTTACCGAATGTTCGGTCCTGCACAAGCTTACATTCCCAAGGCTCATCGAAAACTTCCAGAAAGGCGAAACACCAACATTCATTGAGCATATACAATGCGCGTTGAGCTTGCTGGAGTCCCAACCGAACGCCATGGTTGTCTTCTCCGGGTGTGTCCTCGTCCGATAAAACTCACGGAACGTCCATCAGCAACAGCTAACGAGCCATCAGTGGGGCTACAAAGCTTTCCAAAACCTCCTTAACTGAAGGGCAATCTTATCTGGTTTGTCAGCCATTCCTCTGCTGTTCTACCAAACGTCGCTTTTCTTTGATCCCAGCATATTCCCATATTCTTGCGTTATCCCCCCATTCATGATTCTCCCGGCCTAAAAACGTCTCAAAATAACATCTGATACCCCCACACCACAGAACCTCGCTCTTACCCTTCAACCCCACCTCGCCCTTCCCCCTTACCAGCACACCCTCCATCCCGAACCCTATGCGACCGACTCCTACCAAAATACCCTCTTCTCCCTCCTCCTCTTCCGCCGCCTCACCAACCACTACCCCACCCACATAACCCTCATCTCGCACGACTTCAAACGCGCACGCTTCCTCGACCTCCACATCCCCGCCATCCGCTGGCCCAAAGATCGTGTATATTTCATAGGTATAGATCCGCCCGAGATTATGAGTCCGAGGAGATTGTTGGAGGAAGGGGAGAGGGAGAGGGGATGGGGGGTTTGGAAAGGGGACTTGTATGGTATGGGGGAGCTGTTGGGGGGAAGAGGAGGGGAGGGGGTGGAGGGAAGAGGTGAAGGAGGTTGTGGGGGAGGGGTGTGAGAAGGGTGTGAGGGGTTTGCTGGGGTGGGGTGGTGGAAGGGACGGGGTGGAGGTTTTTGGTGGGGCGTTGCCGTGGGATGAAAATGGGGGAAAGGTGAAACGGGCGAATGAGGAAGGGGAGGAGACGAGTGATATTAATTAGCGAGGTCGTGTGGTTTGGGAGACATGGAGAGAAGGAGAAAAGCCTGGAGCTGAAGAGGGGGGATTGACGAACTGGAATCTATATGGAAGAGAATTTCGAACGGTGTAATCGATTAAGAATCTGCTTAGCTGAAATGAAATATCGCAAACTACATTAATTGATGCATTTCGTTTTGAACGGAACGGCGCAATAAGCCATGTTCCGCATAACGATATGTCTAGGCTTGAAGGCTTGTTTCCGTGTCCACCTGCACCTCTCTTCTGACCGGCTCTGGTTTACTATACAAGCCAATAATATTGTATATCTACTGAACGCACGCTAAAAGATGCAGGTTCTATGTATGAAGAACAGTGAATAAGACCTGGCGACCCAATGAAAACATACCAAAGAAAAAGTATTCCGTTTCGCCGCCGCTAGTGCATGTACCAAGAGAATTAGAAGGTTTCTATACAAGAAGGATTGAAGTTCCCGTAACAAAAGCTTTCAATTGCTATAGACGGTCAGTTTCTTTCCCGCAATATTAGAGGCAATGGATGGACTTACTATATTTCCAACGGCGCCAAACCATCAATGCTGTACAGCCAATTCCCGCCCTGCTCCTCCTTCGCAAGCCAGTCGTAGGGCCAAGTGACCAGATGACCTTGCACCATTTGCATCAATTCCTCTGCATCAGCTGGACTGATAATATCATCACTAGCATGGAATTCTCTTCTTGAGCTGCGCGTTGTGGCTCTCCTCCTCCTCTTGCCGGATGATGTATTTCGATTCAATGCATCTGAGTAGCCAACAGAGGGTGGGGACTGCATTTTGCTCAATGTCTCTGAGTCAAAGGTGGTAGAAGACTTGAGCTCGTTAGAAGTCCTCAAAGGCGCCTTCTCATCAATAACACTATCAATAGCATGGGCTCCTGAATGCTGTTCCGCAGCTTCTCTTGCCTGACGGTCCGCTTGTGCTCTGTTGGCTTGTTCTGCCCACTCCTCGATTTTGCCCATTGGTTGATTGCTGGAAGTATTGTCCTTCTGGGCGAGGGTATGAAGGAGCTTCTCTCCCAAGTTATGCCCCTTCTCTTCGGCATCACCGGCCTTTTCGCCCATAGGACCAAGCATGCGAAGTTTGTCAGCAACAGTGGCCTGGCCAGGCGGCCCACTGCTTCCTGGGACCTCTTGTTGGACTCGGTCCCTACTCTTGCCGCCACCATGGGCTTGATTGAGCCGTTCGCTATATGCAAAATACTCTTTATATTCCTTCCAGGATTTCACTTCATTGTCTGGCATGCAACGAAACACTTGCCGGAAGAGCTTCGTATTATTTTCAGCTACGGCATGCCAGGTGTCGAGGAAGAAGGAGTCGTTGAGAGGATCGCGCATGCAGTCCTTGTCCACGAATGGTCGCTTCATATCAGAAACGAGAGGATTCAGAAACTCGGCAGTCTTTTGGGACGAAGTACGTTGTGGCGGAGGGCCGCCAATATCAGTATCGTCAGTCATGGGTAAAGGTGGAAGTGTGGATGTTTCAGAAAGCCCAAATTGTGTCGTGCTGATGCGATTCAACGTCTCTGAGGGTGGAGGCAAAGAGTTGCCTCCATCCTCGGTGACACGAGAGGTCGATCTTTGTCGTGACACGACCTTTTCGGTGGTGGATGATTTTCCGTTGGCAGCTTTCGTCTCTTCTGGTGATAGCAATATCTCTTTATTGCCACCCGGTCCATTTCTCAAGTACGTGTCACGACGTCCAGTTATGCCCAATTGTTCAGCCTGCTTCAATGCATCCTTGCCTTCGCCTTCCACATCCCTCTTGTGCTCTGCATTATTAGTGACGCGAGGATCTTCCGTGAGCTTTTTATTCGTTTTCAGGTTAGGATTATCAGCTTGTTCCCAGTCAACGTCGTGATTGAAGCTCGACATTTGCTCCGATTTGTGAAGCACTTGATCCTGGAGCTCGTGTTTCGACCGCATTATTTCCTCTTCGGCTTCACGGTCCGCGGTTTGTTGGTCATGAAACTTGTCCATATCATTCTCCCATTGCTGATTGCGGCGCTCTTCCTCCTCTTGCAGCTCTTCCTCCACGAGTTCGTCAACATCAACGCCAAGATGCTCTCGCATGAGTCGCATCCGGAGGGTATGAGCAAACCGGCCTACGAGATATGGCTCGCCATTCATGGTTGAAAGGAGCATATCAGTATCTCGTACGACAGCAGCACATTCGGAATCTCGGGAACCAAGCATTGAGCGTTCGTTGATATTTGCCGAGCCGATAATGACAGTCCTGTCGTCGACCACCATGCATTTGGCATGGATATAGAGCTGCTCAGTCACCAATTGCTTCATTGGGCCAATCTTGCCCCACGAGCGAAGACTGTAGAATTGAATATAATCCTCAGGTTCCACGCCCTGAGCACGAAGACGACCGAAGATGGACGCTTCGCCTCTGCATATACTCCTAAATTGGCATTGCATGATGAGTCTTACACTCGTGCCATCTTGTTGATCGACGGTATTCTGAAAACCAGGCATTAAAGGGATAATAATGACAGCACGCCAATCCTCTCTTTTCTGCGAAGCTCGAATGATACGTTCAACAAGTGCATCACCAATTTTATTCTCAATCCTTGTTCCTTCAACCTCACAGCTGCTTATGAAGAATTGGTTCTCGATATAGACGAAGTGATCTGACTGCTCAATCAATTTAATGTAGGCATTCATAATGCTGTGTTCTGTGTAATCCGGTGTCCCTATGGACCACCAGCATGCTGACCGCAAAATCTGCACTTCGCAAGTGCCATTTAGTCCTAGGATTTCGAGATCTGAGGTATTGAAATCTGGAGGTGGCAGCAAGAATGGAGTAGGTCGAGTTGGCTTGCGTTGGCGTAGGACATAATTCCAACGTTGCACAAAGTGTCTCGTGAGGTCACGGGCGGGTTGACCAACGACTTGCATATGGATATCATGCCACGGCATCCGGGGTATCTTCGCCCTGTCGTACATCTCCTCGTAAGGCTTGTCTAAGGCGTAGAAGTCTTGTACTCTGGGGTTGGAGTAGTCTTTGCCTGGCCAGAGCTGGCAGTGATCTGCATCTTTAGGAGCTTCAGACATCTCGAAACCTGTCAATTTGTCGTCTACTACACTATGTTGGGGAGTATCCCACCGCCCGAAGCAAAGATCAATACCGCCAACGAAGGCTACCATGTGGTCAACGATGCATATTTTCTCATGATGAGCCCAAAAGAAGGTGTTCTGCCTGAATTGATTCGGTGATCGCTGCACAAAGACATTTGGGTGCAGATCGAGCAAGGAAAATTTGGTATATTCCGAATCAATGGGGATTGCAGAATTGATATTCCGGTACATGATAACGAAAACTTTGACACCCTCTCGTGCTTTTCTTTGGAGTAATCTGTCTAGTCGCCATTTCTGACTGATTGCGGCAGGCCTGCGCAGGTAAAGCTCAGGACTTAACCACCAGTCGTGAATGTAGATAACATCTTTGGCCATGCTGATTGCCCGAGACACATTCCACATGTAATCCCTACCATCAACAAGCCATTGAGCAAAGACATTTGATCGTACAGGGGCAAAACTGTCAAAACGCTTTTGTTTGCCCCACGGTGAGTTTTCTGACATGTATTTGATTGATGTTTCAAATTGATGAAGTTGTCGTTCATTCTTGGCCAGAAGTTTCATCTTTCTTTCCGAGTTTGTCAATTTCAGACTATGGTGTTGGGGATGTGAAGCAGATTCTTTAGCAGCCCTCGCCATATCCTTTGGCTTTTGATCCCGTAGACGCTTTTTCTTGGTCTGTATTGTAAAAGCCGAATCTACGAGAAAGACATCATAGATGTTCATAGCCTCTGGGGAATCTACACAAACAACGTAGCTGTGACGAACACAGAACCACTTAGGACCATGACGACCTGTAATTAGAGACGGGGTCCAAGCTTTCCTGAAGTCAACACCCTTCCCAGACTGGATAATCAAGAGCCCTTCTTTACCATGGTAACTCCCTTCAGCTGCAAGTCGGACGCCCAGAGCAGAAAGCTCAAGGAATTTGCACAGGCGGTTGCTTTCGGGACGGAACATAAGATACCGGATCATTTGCTGTAGATAGAGTTCGAGCTTCTTCCGTTGTCTCTCAGGGTATGCCTCCCTACGCGCAGCCGCGACGTCTCCACCATTCACGTTTGCTAGACTAGATTTCCGCCTCGAGTGGCCTAAGGTTGGGCGTGCTTTCTTTTTCTTACCAGATCGTTCTGCTCCGCTTCCTTCGCCGGCGCTTCTCCCAATTCCGTCGCCATCATTGTCGTCTTCTTCCCCAGAGTCACTGAGATTATCAAGGCCTCTGATGCCTCGTAGGTAAGGGAATGTGCTTCTTGGGAAGTGAGGCAGCTTCGTGCGGGCGTCCTCCCTTTTCATCTGAACGTACTTTTGAGCTCCAACCTGAAGCTTGTAACGGGCGTGTAGATTTGCAAAGTCTCTAAGAGCACGGTGTATTATCCATTTCATTCTGGTTAGTCCATTACCATACTCCATCTCGATCCGGAATATCATGTGGCGATCTCCAGCCTTAGAATCGACCTGTGTACTGTCGGTTATTCGGACTTTGAGCTGTTCCAGCAAGATTGGTATCCTCTTATTCCCATGCTCATCTCTCTGAAACATGCTGGCAAGCATCAAGGCTGCAGGGACACCGGCAGTGAGCTCGGCGAGTAATTCAGCAGATTTTGCATGATCGATAGTATTTTCGGCTTTCCGGCGTTGGCCAAAGGCTTTTAACCCAGCCTTGATTTGACGCCACTTTGCAGCACTCATCGTGGTTGCACGCTCTCCTCGATGCATCCGCCACTGTGAGAAGGGGGAAGAAGCATCAGGGCCTTCGGTGGTTGCCCCAAACCCAGTCAACGCCCGTCTGAGATTACTTGGTCGACGTTCTTCCGTGGATTGCTGTTGGCTGTGTTTTCGATTACCCGCGTAGCTCAGTCCCCGCGAGCCCCACTCGACACCTTTTCGCCATCGGGTGTTTCGATTCATTCTCTCCCGGCCTTCATCTTCAGAGACACCTTGGCGTCCTTCGCCGGAGAGATCTACCATGGTGGCTCTTCGAGGAAGGAATGACGGACGAAACCTCTCGCTAGGTATCATGGAGCTGCTAGATAGAAAATTAGGCCGTGAGCTTCGTGCACCGGGGGTCTTAGGCGTTGACGGGGCACTTTGAGGTTCTCCATGTTGTGGCCTGTGGCTCTTCCGTTTTTGTTTACGAGTAGAGTTCCTCGGACTTTCTTCTCCGGAACTGCCTTCAGCATCAGCGTCCAGATCGCTCCCCTCTTCGTCCAGCGGACCATGAGTCGGATCACCTCTTTCTGAATTAGGAGACAAATTTGAGGTTGGCAGCCGCTCTTCGATCGAATCCTCGCCACTAGTAAACCCGCTAGGTGTCCTGTTATGGAGTTGTGTACCCGCGGGGTTTGCTAGAGCCTTCAATTTTGTAAACAGCGAGGCGCTTCGTTTATCTTTAGGTGTGGCCTCAACGTCTAGATTATTTCCAGCAGCAGAGTTCCCGTGGGCAATGATGCCCTGTTCGATGTTCAAAGGCGAGCGAGAAAATTGTACACTGGGTCTACCTCCTGGTGACGAAGGCTCAGCATCGATCAATGCTGTTTGTGGACTCTGCGTTTGATACCCATGGTCTGCAGAGGCCCACCGGTGGAGTCTGTCGTGAGCCATATCAGGGGTAACCGTCGCACTGGTTGCGTTATTGCTCACGTCGGCATAGTTGCCGAATGGGAAGCCCGTAGGTGTAGACGACTCTCCGACATGCACTGTTCTAGAGCCATTCATCAATTGATCCTCTCCACCCGACGCGCTGAGCTTTTGTTCTCTACGGATAGGAGAGTATGTTGTATGTTTGCTGGGTTCTGACAAGCCAGTAATTGATTCCAGAGCTGGCGACGACGGTGTATGCCGGGTAAGACTCGCAGGAGGTAGGTTTGGTTCGCTATTTTCTGACATTTTGCTGAGGCCTTGCGTGTAAGGTTTGGTTCAAGCAATGTGCCTTCCCCTTTATCAAGTGCTGCCCTCGTAGCGCCGTGTGATGCATGGAGCTTAGCAGTTGGCAACGGTAGGAGGCGATATACACGGTCCGAACCTCATTCCAAAGCAGTGCTTCTCTTTCACGGATCTCGTGGGGTCTCTCGACGTGCGGGCCCAGATACTCTTCTATGGATACGGATTGTCTGGTCTGGTATATTGTTGGTCTTCGCTCTTGGGCGGGTATTGGAAGAAGCTGGGTGGGCGGTAGCATTGACTAATAGAGGAATCTGATGTATCACACTCGTTTTTTCATGTGCTGCTTAGAACAACTGAATCGAGATGTGAATGGTCGTCCAGTTGAACCATTGTCGAAAGCCACATGCAGCTTGGCATCACGGCCAAATGCTGCCCGATTGCCCGACGTCTCCGGCCCTAGTGGCAGGAATATTTTGTTGTCGTTCCCTTGTCCTGCTAAAGGCTCCTCAACTAATTGCCAATGTAATGCTCAAATCTTTCTGCCATCGGGGTCATGCATCTTCTTGCACACCCGTCTCGGATCTACTACAAGTGTTGAAGCTTCACGCCTCCCAAAGATTCACCAGCACCAACACAGCAATTAACAAATCTCTTAGAAAATCACAGTACGAAAGGTCGAGGTCGGAAAGAAGGCCATCAGGTAGAGATGCACAGCCTTCGAAAGGATATCTCGACCGGCACTCGCCTCGTGAACGAGTTCGGAAGCCCAATCACCAGCTTGGACTTGACATCGAAGATAGTGCTGAGTTCACAAGGCGCAATGAACGCTTCAAAGCGCTAAACCAAGCACGAACAACCCGTCGAAGGATCAAGGAGGACAAGCCGAGCTCTTTTCTAGAGCGAAAACCGCGAGAGTCCCCGTACAACTATGATCCTAAGCCTGGAGGTAACAGAGCTACTCGGCGGGCTTCCGGATTTGGACACAAGCTGGAGAAACCTATGTTAGAGAGCTCGAATAAAGGCCGGGTTCGAGCATTTGAACATCGCAGGTCCGTGAACAGAAGGACTTCTTATTCCTCCGAGCCAGATAGACCAATTTACGCATCACGGCGGCCGGTTGAAAGGGAGCAGGACAGGGACAATGATCGCGGCCTCTCAACACCCGAACATCTACGAGATGATCTCCAAAGCTTTCTGGAGCCCAGAAATAATTCCTTCACTATGGGAAGGCGAGATGATTCGTCCAATCATAATAGGTTTGCAGGCAGCACAGGGAATTCCCGCCATGAAAGGGCACGCAGCGGTCCCTTCGACGGACAAGAAAGAGACCACTTTCGAGGCAATGATCGTTTGCCCAGGCATCAAGAATCAAACGTTCCCTTGAGTATTCCTTACACCACATCTGCGTCAGAATTCCTTTATGGCACGTCAGTCGTTACATCGGCACTTTTGGCGTCACGCAGGAAGCTCTACAGGCTCTATATCTATGATGGTGATAACAGGGAGGTGCGCGATCAAGATAAGAGAATCCGAAGACTAGCCCTGGATCGGAACGTCGTCGTCGAAAGAGTACAGGGAAGCTGGTTGCGGTTGATGGACAAAACGAGTACGGGAAGACCTCACAATGTACGTTTAAAACAGTCCTCCTTTTTCGCTTATCAGCGTCCCTCAATTTTAACATTTGGGCTTTAGGGTTACATATTAGAAGCGTCCCCTATACCACAATTGCCCGTGGTTGGTTTCCGATCTATTGAGAATCGACAAGGAGAGTTTCACGTTCTTCTAAACCATCAGACTCGTGAGGACGAGGCTATTAACGGCACCAACACTCAGATAAAGTACGAAGCCGGCTTCCCAAGATACCCACTGGTCCTCCTACTAGACGGCATTGTAAGTGGTAAACCAAACAAATTCTTATGCGAAGTGCAACCTCATACTACACAAAGTTCTAACATTGCCTTAGCTTGATCCCGGAAATCTTGGTGGTATTTTGAGGACAGCTTTCTTCCTCGGCGTCGATGCCGTCGCTATCTCTAAACGTAGCAGCGCACCTTTATCTCCAGTCGCAATTAAGGCTTCTGCAGGCGCTTCGGAAAATTTACCATTATTGTCAGTAGATCAACCCGGAAGATTCATCGATACTTGTCAAGGCTTCGGCTGGAAAATATGCGCCGCTGTTAGTCCAGGTTCAGGGAAATCTTCGGACTCTGGAGGCTACATCTCTACGTCAAAGTTGCAAACCCCTGTGCGAGACCACCCTTGCCTCTTAATACTTGGCGGTGAGGGCGAAGGTTTGCGTTGGAACATACAATCAAAGGCCGACCTCAAAATTGGAATAGAGGGTATGCGAGCAGGGCACATTGGGGTTGATAGCTTGAATGTCAGTGTTGCTGCAGGCTTGCTCTGTGAAGCCTTTCTTCGGAAACCGGCCATCTCCAAGAAGACCACTGTCGGTTCTTTCAATGATTCGAGTCCAGATGTTAATGCAACGAGTCACGATGGCTATATTGAAGAAGAGAATCGGATCTTTTGATCGTGCTGATATAGATATCACAACCTCGCGTTGTAAGATAGATGTGTACAAGTACGTTTATGGCCGAGGTCCGTAATGGCAAGCGAGGTGTTAGTAGCTCCTTTGAATAATACCAATTGATGGGAATTAGAGAGCGGCATGTTTATTGTAGTAATTCAATTCCCTCTGTCCTCATTTACAATTATGGATCCAAGCCTAATCCAAAAATTTTCTCCAAAATTTTCTTCATCGAACTGTCCAGATACTTACGTTTGGTTTTTGATTATGAACAGCGTAAACTAGGGAACCTCAATCTAGCTTTTCAACAAAGACTCTAGGTGACCGCTTTATATGATGAAATCTATAGATCATATAATTATCTAAAAATTTATAGTATAAAACTCTTCGTGTTTTGTAGTAGTTATTGGGCTACGTATGCTGGTCTTCTATGCCAAGACTTGTGGGCGCGATGGTCATTATCCAAAACCACGCCGAAAGTAGTAACTGTGGAGCAATCTATGCTAACCATTGACAATACTTTTCATACTAACTGCAAAAGCAATGAGCCACCTTCGCGTCGATCAACATTGCTGATTTAGCTTTTATCAATTGCGATCAACAATATAGCGTGTTAGCCAGCCCGGGTGACCAAAATGCCTTCAATGTTTGAGGGTCTACAACTGCCCGCTACATTCGATGCACACGTTCATCTGCGGTCTGGTACGATGATGGAGGCCGTAGTTTCGACTATAAGAGATGGAGGAGCTGACATGGTCTACGTGATGCCGAACCTGGTGCCGCCAATAGCCACGGTGGAGGCCTGCCTGGAGTATCGACAGAAGCTACAGGATTTGGAACCAAATGTCACTTTCCTGATGTCATTGTACTTGTGTCCTGCGTTGACTCCTAACGTGATTGTTGAGGCTAAGAAAGCAGGAATAAAAGGCGTGAAGTCTTATCCTGTACTATGCCCCATAGCAATGCAATGCTCCATGAAATCCTTCGAAACTGACTAGTGACTAGGCGGGAGTGACCACAAACTCTGACTCCGGTATCCTCGATTATAAGTCATTCTACCCAGTCCTGGCCGCAATGGAGAAGGAAGATCTCTTACTAAACCTTCACGGGGAGTGTCCTTCTTCTGCTGATATCACTGTTTTGAATGCAGAGGCAGCATTTCTTCCCACATTAGGCATGTTACATAGGGATTTCCCAAACCTGAGGATTATTCTGGAGCACTGCACCACCGCGAAAGCTATAGAGGCCGTGAAGTCTTATGGTCCGACAGTATCCGGAACTATCACTGCTCATCACCTTTCCCTTATTGTCGACGACTGGGCTGGAGATTCATTCAATTATTGCAAACCCGTGGCCAAGACACCACAGGACAGGATTGCCTTGCTGAAAGCAGCAGCGTCGGGTGATCCAAAGTTTTTCTTCGGATCAGATAGTGCTCCTCACTCAACACAGGCTAAACAAGGCAGCCATACCTCGAAAGCTGCGGCTGGTATATTTACGCAACCAATATGCACACAATTAGTTCTCGACGCTCTCGAGCAAGGCTGTCAAGAAGGAATTCTCAATGAGGAACAACTGACCCATAAGATACTGGCGGGTTTTTTGAGCGAGCATGGAAGACGTTTCTATCAAGAGCCAATGAGTAGTAGCCACCTTATCCTTGGTGCGGGCCAGAACATCCAGATCCCTGACCTTATTCCGGTGGATAATCGTATGGTGGCAATTGCGCCCTTCCGGAAGGGGCAGCGCACCCGAAGCCTTGGATGGCTTTGAAACTAAGAAATCCCGTCTGCACAATGGTCCTGCAATCATTACAGGCCTACGATTTTCTTCTTCACGTACGTAGGGGATTTGCAGTTGGGCTATATCCGTTTGACCATCAGTCACTCGGATCAGGTGACCATGATCCAAATGAAGACAACGAAAACAATAAGATAATGCGTATGTGGCTGCCTATGCACGCACCTTACCTTAATTGAACCCGCTGCAGCAAACCGCTTGGGGCTTCATTGCATCTCATTGTTGTTTTCATGAGTCCTAAAATGAAGGTTGGTGGGGTTCCACCCCGTGGCTGTGTCACTCTTCTGTAATGAAATGAGTGGTCAAATAGCCGGTAGGGATGGGTTGTGAATATCAAAGACCCTGCTGCGGCTGATCATCCCTTCATCTGGAAGCTCCTATTCACCGAACGACCTCTGATACGTTCTTGGACTACTTCACCCCCAGTGTGTGAGACCCGCTAGTGTTATGAGTATTGTCATGCCGCAGGGCATATAACCCTTCCTGCACCCACCCTTTGTCTCCCTCATCCATCATCTGCTGGAAGCAACTATCCGATAACAGTTTTGGTATCACCTCAAGGCAGCAGAGCATCCTTATCAAGCTTCTCTTCCGTACATCTATACCAAAGTCGTACACAACGGCCGTCGTTTGCTACGAAAAGTATTTGTCACGCATTCCAAACTTGCGACACATTATCACTAACACAACACTAGCAGTAGATTGCTAGATCCGACACATTTTTTGTGTGTTCTAAGCACTGCCATTGCCTTAAAAGGATCCTCATTTGACCTGTTCTTCACCAGCAGCTCCAACAGGTTTTGAAGGCTAATTCTAGGTGATAAGTCGAACGTCGTCGTCAAAAGTGCCTCCATCAACCAACAACATCCTTCGCATCAAAGTCAAACAACTCCTATCGTTAATTTACCATGGCGAATCCCACCAGCCAGAATCCTCTAACACCTCCGACACCCGGCACTCCTGAACCGACGGCGTCCGGAACTCCCAAGCTTCGTATGTGCCTCAAGAGGAAGGATGACCACTTTGTTCCTTTGGTCGCAGTTGACGAGTTGCCTTCCTGGATCATGCTCAAGGGAGTGCCGATTACTCTTCGTGGCGAAGACGTTTTAAGACTCGGTTTGATGAATTGTGGAGATCACCCCAAAACCAACGATGACTACTACCAGGTAGAGCTCAATGGGATACCTGCGGACATTCATGCTTGCAGTGTCTTAGAAGACTCTGAAGCAGGTGGATCTTCGACTTCACAGCATTCGTCCACCACGTCTGGAAAGATCTTCATGGCGCCAGACAAGAATGGAGATGGATCGAAGACTAGCTCGGATTCTATAGGGAAAGAGAAAGCCAATGTCAGGGATATTCAGGTATTTCCCCTTCAGTCTGAATCAATGTGTATTCCTTACCATGTAACAGGCTGGTTTCAAGATGCAATCTAGAGTGTCTGCAGCAAACCAAGGCACACCTGGCACGTTCGGGAAAAAGGTATACTGTACTCACTGGTGTCGTACGGGGAATTGTAACTACATGCAGCAGGGGTGCAGATTCCTTCATGTGATTCCCCAGGACGAGAAAACTAGGATGGCTATTGGTCTCCGAGACTACCCTACATGGCCGCGGGAGGACCCTACACCACCCAAGCTGGCCAAAGCATCCAGCGTAGATAGGATGCAAGAAGCAACCTGGAGACGCGGAATGACACAGGACAATCAGAGGGTGCTTCCAGCGAGTCCAAACCCTTGTCATGGCCGCACTTTGTCTCACATAATTGCTTCCGTTCCATACTCCGATCCCGTGCAGACGTCTAGCCTTATTCAAGCCCCGACCATGACGCCTACAACTACTGATGGCCAATCCTCTGGCCCTCGTGTCCCAAACCTTCATCAGCACCAGGCTGCGCAACAAGCAGCGCTTTTCCTTCCGGCACAGCAGTACTTCCCGTCTTCTACTGACTCAGTGAAGCACGCTCGTCCTCAAATGCAACCCAATACCTTCGACGGGGCGGATGGCAACACGAGCTTTCAATCGATAACCTCTGCAGGCCAGGAAAATTTCCGACTTCAATATCCCTCCCATGAACTGTTCAACAATGCAACATTCGTGGGCACGAACGAGCGTCATCCTGCACCTGCCACACAGCCTCCGATCAGCCGTCCGGTTGTCAGTTCGCAGGCTTCAAGGACTTCTCTAAAGGACAAAGACACTACTCACCCTATATGGTATACGCCACGCCAGAATACTGCCGATGCCATCCCCCAAGCGAGTGCAGCTGCTGACTCTAAAACGATCACCTTTGGCTCCGTCCATTCTACCTCTTGTGCTCGCACCCCTGCAAGCTCCGGCGCCAACAATACCGCTGGCGGCGGCGGCGGCGACCAAACCTTATCCAGTCTCGTCGATGGCAGCACTGCATCTCCCCCAATCATGCATCGTCGTATGTTCGTTGCTCCGGGAGAGCCTCAATATCTGCCCAATCCTATCGATGCAGGGTTAAGCAAGTCTCGACAGCGTTCTGGTTCCAAGAAGGGCGCGAATGCAAAGGGCAGAGGCTATGGAGCAGGCAAGGCTGGCCAGTCAGCCAAGGCTCAGGGCCAAGGGAGCCAGTGGGAGGACTTGGTGGTGGTCTAAGAAGCAGCTAAGGACGGGGGCGAGGGATGGTATGTTGGGTTAGTAGGCTACCTAGCGAGGGTTTTGGGATGATGTTGCGGACTTCTTGGAATTGAAGACATCTTTTTTCGGCATCTGGCACTTGGGCCAAGAAGGTTCTTTCGGATTTATCTTTCATCTTTCGCTTTATATAGTACCGGCGTTACTTTCATCTTCTAAATATTTGGTCCCTATTGCGTCATTATTGAAAGTGAGATCACCTATCGCTCGTAGGCTCGCACACCGAAGCCGGCTTTGGATGTTGCAGCTTGCGAGTCGGGAATTTTCACTTGGCTGAGGGCGTAAACCCGAGGATCTCTAAACAAAAATAAAAATAAGCAGGAAGCTTGGATTTACGTAGATTGGTAGCCTTCATCATGCAACGGAATTTAAAACATAAAACACTTTTCACAACGTCTTCTGCTATCGGTTAATCAGAGTTGATGTGTCACATAACATCGGGTAAGTGCCTCCGTGAGTAGTCGACATAGTAATATCTAATGTCTCTATACAGTCAGCCATCGCTATGCAACCACAATGCCCTTCTTTCTCATCCATCCCATATCCCTCACAACGCCCTCACTGCGCCCCTACCGCCTCAACTTCTGCTTTCCCTTCCCGAGCACCTTCCCCTTTTTCCCCTGCTCCGCTTCCAACAAGACCATACTCTCATCCCTGACCTGCACGGCCTGCAACGCCTCTTCAATAATCCGACTTCCCACCAACATCCTCCCCTCCTGCTCCCTCCTCATCTCCCCCACCGCTCTCCGCTCCCTATCAACTTCCAACTGCCTCCTCCGCTCCTCAGTCATCTTCCACCCGTCCGGGAAAACCACTTCTTTCTTCTCCTTATGATGGCGGAAGTCAAACGGCACGTCTTCGAACATGTCTTCTTCGTTTTTGGCTTCATCTATCAGAGTATCCACAAGGTCGCCTAAGTAGCGTTTATTTTGGGCTTGGGTTTCGAACATCTCGGAAGACATTTTCACGATGTCAGTGGAGGGATTGTAGCGGGGCCCGACTAGTTTTATGAGCTTGGTGCGTTGGCGCGGGGTTAGGACGGTGAGGAGATCTTCGGTGCAGAATTCGAGGACGATTTTCTTGGAGGCGGGGTGCGTTTCGCCCATGTAGGTTGTGTAGCGGAAGCGAAGGGGGCGGTCGCTAGAAGGTGGGGTGAAGGGTTTGGCGAGTTCTGGGAGAGGAGAGGGGTGTCATTGGAGGTGTCCGGTTTAGGAGGGAAGGAAACATACTGCTTAGCAATGGCATCTCCCATGCTGCGATACGGGCATACTCCCTCATCTCTCTGTGCTGCTCGAGCTCCCCATGACCCAGGGAGTTTATGTCGTCGCCTTGGAATTCTTCATCTTCGCCAGTGTCGACGTACTCTTCTTCACCGTAATTGAAGTAACCAGGCTTTACCGTCGGTAGAGAGAACTCAAAGTGGGGTATCTCTCGTTGTGCCTCAGACGCTGCTTGGGACGCTAGACCTTGCACCATTGAGTCCATTTCTGGGGATGTATAATAGTCATGCAGTTGTTTCGCTTCGTCTCGCCATTTAGCCTGCTCCTCTGGAGATAATGATTTGTAGGTTGACCGCTCTTCTGGAGCGAGACTCTCAATGCTAAATCTGAACGGTGCTTGTTGGCGTTTGGTAGATTTGGATGAGATTTCAGATTCGCTATCTTTGCGAGCGCGGTGGAGGGAGGAGAGGTGAAATTGGCGGAGTGCAGCTGCTGACTGGCAAGCTTTGCATCTTGATGGTATTCTACTCGTATGCCTGAATACCAGGCCACCCAGTCGTTTGATTGGAGCAGGCATTGAAGTTATACGTGACAACGCGCTCTACTCATATGGAGCCAGTTTGGTCCATTCGGCGGAGGCAAAACGCCAAGGGATACAAACCCTCTTCCGGCTTAGGGCGAGCGCCGCCCTGAGATAAACGCACGACCATAAAGTTCTACCTCTACCGAATTGCTTGCTAAAAGTTCTAGAAACTTACAACACTTTTGGAGATGATCATTCGCGCATTATACTTAAGAAAATAGAATCTGTGTTGCAACAACTATAGGCGAGCTCAAAGAGCGAATTTGAACTTAGCTTAATTTCGCATCTACATTAATATTCGAGACTAATCTTTCCAGCTGTTTTCCGGTCCTTCGAACATCTAATCCTAGCTGTCCAGATGCCATTTCCCTATGTCTTGCTCTGGGCTCGCCAACAGTGGGTCCATGACTTGGCTGGTCTGAACAATTCCGACGCTGTATCCACCAGCCTTCGAGGTCTACCATCGGAGCTTCTTCTAATGATAGCACTTCAGTTCCCACTCTCCGACGCTGCCAGTTTTGCCCTTATCGATCACAGACTATCGGCACTTATTGGTCCCACCTTCTGGCCTTGTCTCCGTAAAAGCGCCGTCGCAACAGGTCACCGTGAGCAATTCCTCAGCACCCTTGCACTGGACATTCCGTCCTGGTTCTACTGCCACTCATGTTCACACCTCCATCCACGCGACCGCGTTGGTCCTCCCGGTCCGTTGAATCGGCCTTCTAAGCCACTACTTTGCCGTTCAACCAATTCAGAAGCCTCGCTCTCGGAGTCTTTCTACTCGTTCACTTGCCATCATTTGCAGCTAGTAATGCTACGCCATTAACGGGGTCCTGGCTACGGAATTTCCACTAATGAACTGTCTTTCTTACAAGTCGACGAATTTGGCGAGAAATTGCCAAGGGGTAAATTAACGAGGCTCTTATCAGTGGACGCTCGGGTGTGCGTCCAACCGGCTCGACTATGTCTTCGACTCCAGACCTGGGCGGTGCTGCATACGAGAGATCAAGATCTGGCGTTTGAGAGATCAAAGTGCGTGTATTTGTGTCCTCATCTCAGGGCAGACTATGGTGAAATAGCTCAGTTGATCGGGTCGAGCTTGGATGAATACAGTAAAAGAGCGCAGAAGCGGCAAGGACCAAATCTTCGTAGGTGTCGCTCCTGCAAATTTAGCTATCAACTTCAAGTCTCAGACACTGTCAGTGATGGCCTAGCAATTGTAATCACAAAATAGTTGGACCTTGGATCGGGTTCGACGCCAATGGATCCGAAATGGAGGGGTTTCGCAGCTGCGTTCCAAGTCGGCCACCAGGAGAGTGAACAAGCAGGCGAGGCTGAAAAATATATGATGGAATTTGAAAAAGAGGAAGGAATGGTGCAACAGGCCCTCACTACTCGCAATGCGTCATACTTGATTGACCAGCGATACAAGGATACAATAAGCGACCGGTACTGTGGAGCATGGATTCTACAAGCTGGTCAGCGCACGCACTTGTATCATCGATTAGAGATACTGTTCTTGTCTTATTGGTTAGAGATACTATTCTTGTTTCTAGGCTTGTTGTGGACGATTTATTGGGCAGTAATCGCTTGGGAGCGACACATTTCTGGAGCATAGAGCAACGGCGCTGATGGCAGATTCATCTGCGTCCCTAGGCTTCCGCTCTTCTAAGACCGAGGTTGCGCATCGCTTGGAATCGTCACGACTCGTAGCGATTGGAAAGAAGCCATGATTTAGCACCAGGTCGGATTCTCTTGAAGCATTTAAGCATTGCAAGTAGGAGCTCCATATTGAGACTTGGACACCCGGACTTTCAGCCTCATCTTTGATTCTAAATCTTGTCAGGACACCTAGACATGCAAGGATGTGCCATTGAACATATAGGGAGGAGTGAGAGAGGGAGCATCGTAGGAGTGGCTTGGTTTTTCAGCATTTACTTCTGGCAATCTTCTCACTAGCTTTTGGCAGGTTTGATGCGAGTTTCGAGAGGATGGAAGGAACTAATTTACAGTAGAGAGCAAGTGCGATACCGAGAGCAGAGCAGGGGACATAGAAACCGTCTAGAACGGGCTTGAAAGGCACTCAGAGACTGGATCTGCTGGACCGAGTTACGCTTTGTCCCCTTCTCGCTTAAGTATCTACATGGGTTGTTAAATAGCAGTAATTTGTCAGCAACAAGTCAGGGTTAAAGAGGCAACTTCATGTTGAGTTCGGTCAGCAGCTTTGATCTCGTCTAGCATGTGACAGTCATGGAGCCATTATCTGTGTCGGCGTCTATCATTGGTATCCTAGGTGCCGCGGCTAAAGTGTCGTCGGTATTGACCACTTTCGTGAGGAACACAAAAGCCGCACCAAAGCTTGCACAGACGGTTCTTGCCAATGTCAATGGCTTAAGTACCGTCCTCAGCCATCTGCAGACATATCTTTTGGGCACTGCGTCCCCTACGAGATCTCGCGCCTCGCTCATCCTTGTCGAGCAGGTCCTCGTGACATTCGCAGAATGCGTGACGACCTTCTCTGAGCTCGAAAACATGTTGGGCAGCTCGAAGCATGACGCTGAGATGGACACCCTGGATCGCATGAAATGGGCAACGAAAGAGCCCAAAGTCGCCGATATACAGCGAAGACTACAGAGCAACAAGTCTTCGTTAACACTAATGCTGACAATCCTGCAATGGTTCGCTATGCTTTTTCCCAAAGACAGAGTCACTGCTCCGTGATACACCCTACTGATATGTTTTAGCAAGTCCATGGAAGAGGCAGAATCTGCAATGACGCGATTGTGTGACCTAGTAGAGCAAGTGATCAAATTTGCGAATGTGCCAATTACGCCTCATAAAGAAGGTCGTGAGAGGTTCGTCTATGGTAATGTACCTATATATATAGCGAAGATCGGGTTCTTTCTCAAACAGAAAGGTATGCTCTGTCGCCCCAATTCCACTTATAAATTTTCGGCCGGTAGTCGAACCAATTTTTGACGAGATACTCGTAGGATTAAAAGTTGAAAACATTTTCTGCGTCCGTGGCTCGCCTCTTCGTTTGCAAAATCTTCAAGATCCTTTTAACAAGCCTCCGATATATGGAGATAGTATGAATTGGAGTGGATACACCGTACACGACGCGGCCAGCATCTTGTTGAGGTTCCTTAATCGGCTTCCTAAGCCAGTCATACCGCTCGAGAGATATGAGGCGTTCCAGAAATCTCTGAAACCAAAATTTCTGGACTGGAAGCGGACTACAGAATCGCTTACAAGGTTGCCATGGCCTCACACAGATGAGTCAATAATTCGAGAGTATGAACGGCAAATCACTCTTTTACCTGGAATATCACGCCAACTTCTGTTGTACCTTTTGGGTATGTTTGCGGTAATTGGTTCCCACTCAGAAAGCAACAAGATGACATCGTCGCGCATTGCCAGAGCTTTTCAGCCAGCGATTCTTTCGCCCGTGAAAGCAGGCGAATTTTTCATCAAAGAACATACATTTTCTGAGCTCAGTCAGCATGTGCTTACTTTTCTGATAGACTTTAACCCAGAATTATTAGAATAACACAGCTAGAACAAGTACCTTACATCTAGAGAGCACGTTACCAACTGAACCCTGTAGGTAATCAGTGCAATAAAGATTTGTGCTCTGTAAGCAGCATCCACATGATTTCGGCATGCTTCCGGCTCAGATTCTCGTTCTTCGACATGTCTTGGTATATTCTCAGCATTTAAGATGTCAGTCTAGAAGGTTATGATTCTCATCAATCTATCAAATGTAAACGATTAGTATTAACAATTGCATATTATTTGCCGTCGATCCACTTTCTCACGTGCACAAGCAGTCTTATGGTAAGCTACCCACCTTTGGCAACGGAGAGGCGAGCGGGATTCACCGCCACATGTGATGTGAGACTATGACAGCAGAGAGACGCGTCTTGAGCCTTGTGGCATCGCAAATGCCCTATCAAACATACCAGTGTTATGGTTGGGGATCGATCAACCGCGTAGAGAGACATTGAAAAAGAAACAAATACTCTGTATTACAGCAACTTTCGTCATCTACATCGTTGTTGCTAGTTTTTGGCATTCGCTTTATAATTCAGATGATTAGCCCGGGCAAGAATGTTTAAGCTGTATGCCGAACTAGAATTGGTATAGAATACTGACAGAATACATGTTAGTTAGTCTTCCAAAATATAGACATTCTCCCTCAGTGTATGAAAACACGTGCTTCGGATACCTGCATGAATTGCCATGCTAGGTGCTTCGTAATGATCATTTGAAAGCCATAAGCTCCGATTCATCTCACGTCTCCCCAAATGCAAAAAGGCCACACGATGCAAGAGGTTTGAGTTACTGAAAAGAATTACATTGTTTCGGTTCTCCTCCGCAGACTTGGCATAAATCCGGGGCAACCATTGGAACTCTCCGGCAAGGGGATGTAATATTCACACGCTCCCTTCGCACGATGATGATTCTCTGGAAAGTGGCAAAATAAAAAGACAAAAAAAATAATCAACTGAGCTTAACTTCTGAACCCGACCCGATTTGAACGGATAACCTTTCGATGCCTGAACGTGGTTTGAACTGGAGTCGAACGCGCTGCCGTTGCGCCACGGGTCCAAACTCGCGTTTCGGAACTCCGAAACAATATCCGAACGCTTATTTTCTAATATGTTCCAATAGTCCAATGTTAGAATACTAATGGCGTCCTCAAGCTCTTGGCGAAGATCCCCGCAGCAATAGGTTGTCGGGCCCCGAAGAGCTAATTCGGCTAGCTCGGGAAGAGGACCTTCTTTGACAGTCCCCGCTCAATGTTGCTTCACAGTAGAAATGCGGTGAGCTATTGCGATTGCATGGTATGTCGACGCCGCAACAGCAAACCAAAACTCGGAAGCTATGTTTCGTCACCATCGGTGCGACTGCAGCATTTGACTCATTGATCAAATCAACGCTAAGCCCAGAATTCCTCCAACGCCTTCAAGAATCCCGCTATACAGACTTGCTTCTACAATATGGTAGAAATGGGCATATAATACTGGAAGACTTTCGAAGCAGGTTTGGTTCTAAAAGCGAGGAAGAGTTCGGTATCAAGATTACTGGGTTTGATTTTAACAAGAAAGGCTTGGGCTCTGAGATGAGAGCTGCCAAGGGGGAGGGTGACCACTTGGAGGGTGTGGTTATCAGCCATGCTGGTATTATGCACGAGTACATGTATTTCAATCACAAAGCTCACATCTTCCTCAGGCTCTGGTTCAATCCTAGATGCCCTCCGCATTGCAGTTCCAATCATCGTGGTACCCAACCCGGAGCTTTTGGACAATCATCAAGTGGAATTAGCGGAAGAGCTGGCAGCCCAAGGCTATGTGATCCATGGGCACCTCAAGTTGGACATAATAGACCAGTAATTTGAGAAAGAGTACTAACGCTCGTTTAGTGACTTGCCAACTGCCGTCCTCCAATGCGAGAGCATCCGTCAGAGCCGCAATGCGTGGCCGCCAAGCAACGAAAAAGAAGATCACTCTCGAAAAGGCCTCATTGGCGTCATGGATGATGAACTGGGTTTTGTTGACTAAGGCAAACGCTCTGTATTGAATCGATCTCGTCTAGTATCTTGTATACAATCTTTATTGGAAAAGGGTTACATATTATTTGACGCGGATGGACGGTACCAGCTTGTGCCGTAGTATCACGGCTTTCGCAGAATGGCAGGGTGACATTCCTCCGTTCCTGCATGTCACGGAGCTTGCAAGATGGTCCTGATGCGATGAGAGAGGAAAGAGATGGACAATATACATTCAGCAATGGATATTGTCACCAAAGTTAGGGACTTGGATATCCTCGGGGAGTCGTGGAGTCGTGCATGACCGCACATCTATTTCGTCTTCCATGATGGAAACGAACCTCTTGTTCCATCATACACTAAAGCATGCGGATGCGACGGATCGGCTCGTTGAATGGCACTATCTATATTAGTGGATACTTTTGTCAATACAACGACACAAGAACAAAGAAGGAAATCTGTTCAGAGGTCCACCATCAATGCCAACACTGACGAGTTGGTATTGTATCGTTGCACTCAGCCTCAAGCATAGTACACAAATAGGTTACCACGCTTTTGTCAAAACTACCTTCCTCTGTGGGGTTACCGAGTTCACGTGCCAGACTTTAGGCTAGGAACCTTACAGTTTAGTTCCAACGGCTTTTGCTGTAAGCATCGAGCTTGCACCTCCATCGGAGATAGAAAATCCCAGCCTCACAGACATTGTACCTGGATTGCGTCACTTTGAGGCGGGGTTTCACGGCTGATAAAATGAACACCATTCGTCTGCATGCTGGAGCTTGTCAGCGCACCGCATGATGCCCCGCTTTAGAGAAGCTTAAGGAGCAGATGCCCCAGGTTTTTAGGATCCTTAGTGCTTAGTTCTACTAATAAATCGGATGCCTACTATTATCACTTCCCGTCTTTGAACAACCCTTAGTATCCTACTGCGCAGCGCTAGCGGTGCGTAGGCGGCATACATCACATTGTCACCTCGTTCACCGTGTGGTCTCTCTTAGATCTTCATTTCCGCTTCGTCTGCAAACATGTTGCCAGAAGGAAGACTGTTCAGTGCCTGCTTTCTAGCAGGTCTTATGACCTCAACCGCTGCATTACCTACCGGCTCTGGTACAGGCGACCCTGGTACCACTGGCTCTGGTACCACTGGTGCTGGTAACGCTTTGCCCGTTGACATTCCTGAAGGGCAGTCACCTGGCCCTCCCGGTTATTCCGGCTCTGTCTACGGATCTCCCGGGTTTGCAGGTCCTGATGGCAATCCGGTTGATACAGCAGACTCCGCCATCGTGTCCAACTATCAACTCGTTCCGGGGCAACAAGAAAGTGCAGATCTAGGGTTGTATCTTGACCTAAATCAAGTTCAGAACCCTCAGCCCATCCGGGGCTCTAGCGGTGGAACGGATCCGGGTCCACGTAAGGATGCTGCATCGCGGACGTAGAGACTTTTACTCATACAATCACAGGTAATATGATCTATGAGAAATTGAATCCCGACCTATATGCTCCTGTGGGAACAGATAGCGGCGATTTCAGTAATTTGAAATGGCCGCTAGGTCTTAGCTTCAATCGGCCTGGTCTTCAGCAAGCTGGATTTGCTAGGCAGCAAAACATTAACCAACTTCCCGTAGCCACAGAAATGGCTGGCGTAGACATGCGACTTTCGCCACATGCCTATCGTGAGCTCCACTGGCATCAGGCTAACGAATGGTCTTACATCTTCAACGGCAGCGTCCGAGTCGGCGTTGTTGATGAGTCGGGCCAAACCGTATATGATGATCTTAATGCCGGTGATGTCTGGTTCTTTCCTTCCGGCAAGCCTCACTCGATTCAGGCTCTTGATGAGGGTGTCGAATTCCTCCTAGTGTTCGACTCCGGCAGCTTTTCCGAAGACAACACCTTCTTGGTAACCGAACTGTTCCTCCGAACACCCAAATCAGTCCTTGCAAAGGACTTGAAAACCGACGTTTCAGCCTTCAACAACATTCCTCAGAACCAACTGTATATTTTCCCTGGAACACCTGCCCCTACCAACCTCTCCGCGCAAAACATCACCGGCCCAGCCGGCTCCATCACCACCAACCCGTACACTTACCACTTCTCTCAGCAAGAACCCTACACGGTCGATGGGGGCTCCGTGAAGATCTTAGACCCTACCACATTCCCGATAGCCTCAAACTTCAGCGTTGCACTAGTAACCATTCAGCCTGGTGCCATGCGTGAGATCCACTGGCACACTGACAGCGACGAGTGGAACTTCTTCATCTCAGGGAACGCACGACTGACTGCCTTCTCCGCTCCGGACGCCGCAAGAACATTCGATTATGCTGAGGGAGACGTGGGATATATCCCGTTCCCAGATGCTCATTACATTGAAAACACGGGCGATATAGATGTCGTGTACTTGGAGGTTTTGCAAGCGCCCAAGTTTACTGGTGAGTCTTTTCTCCTCCCACAATGTCTACGAAACTTAGGTCCTCAAGCTCACAATTTCAACTGCAGATATCTCAGTGGCGCAATGGTTGGGTCTCACGCCACCACAAGTCGTGAAAGATACTTTGAACTTGCCTGATGATGTCATTGCGAATCTTCCTAAGTATAAGAACTATATTCTTCCTGGGAATACGAATTTGTTGACTACCGATTTCACGGGCGAGGGGCCTGTGGGGACGACTTATGCTGGTACTGGGCCGGTTCAACCTAAACCTAGAAGCTAGGCATTATTAAGCCTGGACCTGTAGTCCTTTAGAAGGGCCACATTTGTATCTACTGCTCAAAAGTCATTTAATGATGCATATAATGAAAAGCTTTCTCGGTACCTTGTCGCAGTTTCTTTGCATCAATTCCGAAGATTTCTTCATGTTATCAGAGTAATACTTGAAATACGCAGGATTTAAGATCAGGCATATCAGGACTTCTGTATGTACAAAGTTGTTGAGGGTGACATGTGCTGGTCAGTAAGCCTTTCTCGCTAGTCAAGGCAAATAAAGTTCACGACTCTCGATGAGGGAAATAGAAACATCATTCAGGCATAGCGTGCTGGCTTGAGAGCAAATGAATTCTTTCACGTGACTGTTGTCGTTCAGGCAACGCCCAACAGTCGATAAAAACAATGTTCAAGTCCACGCGTTCTTCTCCTACTCCTTGGACCTTTCTTCAAACCCGCCTTCCAGCAGCCCAATCAGTTCATCAAGCCTATCAATCCAAGCTCCCGTATGCTCATGTTCCTTTAGCTCTTGGTTGCTCTCATTGGCCAACAACACGGTTGCCGATCCTGCCTTATGGCCAGCTGTCATGTCGTCGACTGAGTCGCCGACCTGCAACTCTATCAGCTAGCGGCACGCGTAGTCTTGAGAAGAAAATATAAAGTACCATGATGAGCCCATTCCCTTCATCTTCAAGCTCCCATTCCTTAGCAATGTGTAAAATACCAGCTGGATCTGGTTTCGGCGGTCTGAAATCACGAGTTACGATGGGTGCGAAGGTCTTGCCTGGGAGGAACTTTTGGAGGAGATGCATTACTGGGCCACTGCATGGAACACACAATTGAGTATTGCTCTCTTTTCTCAATTTGATATCCCATCAGGGGGACTTGGATCCGGACAGTCCCCTGTTTTTGGGCGGACAGTCCCCTGTTTAAGCGCGCACCTATCAGCTTGCCTGCATCCTCACCACCACCACCACCACCACGGTGAGCTTTATATAAAGCGCTGATACAGCGGCGATATTTGCAAAGGTCAGCGATCTACTACCGACGATAGCGAGGTGCTGGCAGCGAGGTGCTCATAGATGGTGGTGGTGGTGGTGAGGATGCAGGCAAGCTGATAGGTGCACGCTTAAACAGGGGACTGTCCGCCCAAAAACAGGGGACTGTCCGGATCCAAGTCGCCATCAGGGTAATAAGTGATTACTTACTCGAAATTTCTTGTACACAATCCCATCCTGACTTGGCGACTCTCGAGGTACTCTATTAATTCGTTCAGGCCGGGCTGGGGCTCTTGTTCTATCATGGCTGAAGTCTCGATGGCTCGAATGGCAGTTTGGGCTTGACTTTGGGCGGGTTCGGGTAGCGAGTGGATGTGGTCGAGGATGTCTGTTGTTTTGGGGATGGAGAGGGCAGCTCTGTGAACCAAGAAGAAATTTAGATTGGTAGAATTATGGCGTTGTTGTGAAAGTGCTGGACAGGTTGCTTACCGCATCTGGCCAAACATGTATGATTGAGGCTTGCTGGACAGAATGTGGGTCAGAGGGGCTGGACATGTTGTGGGTCTTGGACAACAGCTAGGGGAAAACACCATGGAACCTGTGGAATGTGCGGGATTATGCAGACAGCTTGGCTGTCTAAAGCGGTGGTCTTCCTTGGATTATTGAACAATATGAATCTCACGTGCATTTTTAAATGTGAAGACATTCGCTTTCAATTGTTCAACCGCGTGCTAAAGTTTGCCTTGAGACATAACGACATCGCAAAATTTCGGAAACCGCATCTCTGTGAAGAATTCAAGAAATCATGATTGATGAAAAGCGTACCATAATGTACCATCGACATCAAAGACGATACCCTTCAGTGGTGGCGCGCCAACAGAATTACTCTTCTGGGGATCTAGAGGTGCGAACCGCTTTGGCGTCGTCTTGACATGACGCATTGCTCGAATGCGAACAGAGAGTGGCGGAATAGCCTGAGATATGTTGCGTGGAAGATCCTTAGAGGACCGGCCAACCACCATCCGATGTCCTTGCTACTCTAGCAAATAATATAAGTATTAAGTACTAGAGAAGTATTACTCTAGTATTAGAGCTGTGAAAATATTTGCAAATGCTTAGGCAGTACTTGTGTAGGTAGTATTGAGCTTTAGTACGGGAGCTAATGGCTAGCGTATATCCAGTATATGTGAGTGGTATACTAATGAGGGTCCTGGCGTATACCAACACGACGCGACGCGACTGAACATAAGCTGCAGGTTTCTCGGGAAACGATGTCACCACGCCTAAACTACCGGATAACCAATATTCGTGGTGTTAGGGGAGAGGAGGGAGACCAGCGACCATGGCATCCGTGACCTCTTTGGGCGTCCACAAGCCTTCAGCAGTCCCCTTCCTGGTAGCAGAAGGCATTCTTCCTCAGGACCCACCCGCCTCAGCTTATAAGTGGGAGACTATTGAAGGACATGGTGTTGTAGATGGTCAAGAAGATGAGGAGCTTGTTACTACTGATTTCTGCATTGTCTGGTCAAGAGGAGGGGTAATACAACGGGTTTTTCGCTTCGATGTTGAAGGGGAATCTATCACACAAGCTGTCTTTACTCGTTTCCCAGTTCAGACTCCGGGAAACGCTACCAAAGGCTTCGGGTCATCAAGTCCATCTGCGCAAGTTCGAGAGCTTGCAGCTGAGAATGGGCAGCTGAGGGTCGGAAAACAACGAGCATCGAATGCGAGGTCAAGGTCAACTGCAAATGACAACACTCTCCCACGCAATGGTGGATCAGTACAAGATACTAGCTCTACAGGGATCACTGGAGATTTTCAAACTCCTCTTGGACGTGCACTTGTCGTAATATTGAAGACTAAAGCCCATGTTTTCTTTCTTTCAGAGACGAGTCACATTGTACATCTACCTTTTGAGGTTGAAGCTGTCTTTCCCTCAATCAATGGAGTCTTATTGCAGAGGAAGCTTCCTGAAAAGTCAAAAGTGCTCGCAACTCCCCAGCTACCATCTGTCCCTAATAATTCGTTTGCCTTCTCCCAAAAAGTTACCTCCAGCCCGGACCATAGCCAGAGTTCTCAGCCTCTAGCCAGTCTCTCCACGATACAAGACACTGACTCACCCATCTTACCACTCCTCAAAAGTCTCCTGCAGCGCTCAAGTCAAGCTTCTGATGTTGAACTTCCAAGGCTATACTGCCTCACTGATCCTCTTGCGGAAATCGGCACTGTGGCAACCACGTCAGGCCAGGGAATGGCATTCACAGGGTCACGAAGAGGACCAGCATTCGCCAACCTCGACTCGAAGGAAAGTTTGCTCTATGTCTCCCCTACAGACGAGTTATCTCAAAGTGCATCAGAACTTGCGGCGGGAGGACCACTCATTCTAGCGGTAACCGAAAATGATGAGACCGGAGTCCTGAGCGTCTGGACGGTCCACTATATTGATCACGATTCAGCCAAGTCCATGCAGCAGCGCAATGCGTCCGCGAGCGGCACTAGTACTCGCCGCCGAAGTTCGTTCGCTCATGGCATGGGGACTGGAACCACAACGCCAACTGCTAGAGGTACTACAAGTGGACGCGAAAGCTTTGGCGTTGGGAAATCTCGTCGTCACGTCAGTACCGATCCTACCCTAGAGGAGAATGCTACCAATGATTACGAAGACTTCCTGGATCCGGCTTTCGAGAATCCAGCCGTTCATGGTAAGTCCTCCCGGAGGGTGAGCGGCTTGCTTGCGCGTGCAGATCTTTCGACAAACCATGATAGAACCACTTTCACCGAGCTCGCAGGTGCTCATGCGGGAAACAAGACCGGTCGCAAAGGTGCCTCCATTGGGGCCCACAGTAGCAGGCTGAGTGCGGGTCCAGATGCTGGGATTAAGATTATGAAATCCCAAACCCTGCAAGGACTGCGAACCAGCCTTGATTCGGTCAGTCTATATGAGCCTGCTCTTGACCAAATGGATGACGATATTGATGATATTCATGATCTTCATGAATTTGGCGATCCAAGCCTACACGATGCTGTGAGGGGCTTGCGCAAAGAAGTAATATTCAGCAAAATCTACAGCATGCCAGGCGAGAGTCGCAAGATTCACGTACCCCTCATAGATACAGCTAAACCTGTCCGCAGTATCATCACACTTAGGTCTCCTGACGGCGGCCTTGGTGATGCTTCTGATGACAAAGCAATAATTATGTGTCTGGTAGACCGAGCAGCTCACGAATCTCTTGTTTTGCAAATCAAAGTACAATCTTTCAATCTTTCAAAGGAGACCCAGAATGCCTCCAGCTCTTTCTTCGGAAATTTCAGGGCGCGTGTTAGTGGCACGACACGGCGCTCTGGCGTGACAGACGCCTGTAAAGTAGGGGATGGCGTGGTCGCCCGTATCCTGCTTCTTGAGCATAGTAGTGATGGCATTGGGGAGTTGTCACTGCAAGCTCCATGGAGCTCCGTTCTGACTACTGGACTTCCCTCGAAGCTGTTCGTCCATAATCCCTATCAAATCGCCAACGATGTCTCATTACGCCAAAGGCGTGAAGGAGGGTTTAAGCGCGTCCTCAGTCAAGGACCAAAAGTATTAATCGCCCTACAGCATGGGAACTCCCAGGGCTACGTGGACGTAGTTGATTCCGATCGTACCAAGCACCGTCTCCAGATTAATTTCAGACCTCAAAGTCCTCTTTTACGAAAGGTAATCAGGGTCGCTGAGTCAGTACTTCCCTCGTCAGAAGTAGATGGGGAGGCAATTCTCCAGGGCTGGTGGGATGCAACGGCATGGCTTCAGACTCGTACAGAGGAAGAAACAGATGCGGAATGGACTGCTCTGCTTGTGGTTCTCTTTTCCATGGCCGTGCCTTTCATGGGAGAGCGCCGTGCCGAGACCACCACAAGGCAGAAACGACGGAAAGGTGGCCTTCTCAGATCTAGTAGTGGCGCAAATACAGACTTAGAGAGCTGGGAGGTCATGTTGACCCAGGAAGGTGGCTCCTCAAGTACGTCCCCAGCATGGATGCAAGAGAACGCTTGGGCATGGACCTTGAAAGAACAGGTGACGACGTACACGTCTCCTTCGCAGAAATCAAAGCTATTGGGATCGTCCACACCGCCTACCGCTGTTGCAGTACCAGTTTCCAAAAAGTCTCCCTACTTACTTCATTGTATATCACTCGCTCGTGATTTCGCCAAATCCCCAATTGGCCAAGCAGCGAATGGGGAGCACGGCTATCTCCCTACTGCCTCAGCAAGAGACCCAGATATGCGACGAACTGCTTTAGCTTCTATACTAGTTGCTCTTCACCTTCTGCGAGAAGAGTTTAAGTTGGACATTCTGGCAGCCGAAGCACTCCACCATCTCACTCCTCTGCTTGCACAGATAGGTACTTGGCTTGGTTGGGAGGCTTGGAGTTGCAACGAGTCTTCGTATTACATGCTCGAGAGTACGAATATGGGGGACTGGCTTTTCGAGGACGCTATCATAACCGGAATGAGAGTACCAGCCCAGCCATTCGCACCGCCTTCAATACTGCAGTTTATTGAAACAGCAAACACGAAACTAAACCCTCCCCTCATGATTACCCTTCGTGACGTGGCAAGCTCCCCAGAGGTTAAGAGCGCCCGCGGAAATTCGACTGAAGCTTCGACCAGATTGCTCTTGGATTTGACACCGAGAACAGTAGCAATTACCAGTCTCCTTACTTCCAGTATCGACGACACGATGGAAGGTAGAATAGCTAAAATGTCATCCTGGGGGTTGAGTTTATCCATTCTGGAGACCGTCCCCGAGAGTGTAGCTGCTTCTTTTCGAACAGCGATAGCAGCGGGTCAAGCTCAACCCTCAACGAAATGGGATAGTAGAATTCTAAAAATGATTGGAAGGGAAGACATCGCCATCCTTGAGCGTGAGAGACGTGCGCTAAGGCCGCATGGAAGGCCTCCTAACACACCGCCTAATGATGCTGTACGAGATGTCCATAGCATATGTCACTCGACATTGGATGTCGAGATCGTGGGTCCATATGATGGGTCTGCTGAACTTGACAGATTGTCCATAACTCGGCTGTTGTTCAAAGAAGACCAGCGCTTTTCCGAAGCCGCAAAATTGGTGCACCCGCTTCACTATCCTACGGCGCGCTGTGTACCTGAACCGGAGTGGTCCGATACCGAACTACTCGAAGCCCAACAAGAGCTGGTAAAAATTATTGCTATGAGAACTCTGTCGGTGTCACCAGGACGAGGACTGCTGTTCTATAGTGCCCGGTTGCCCCTACTCACGGAGAAATTCCCTATCCATGGGTTTACCTTGAGCTGCGTCATGAAGCCAGCAGACACCACCGTTACTGCAGACCGGACTAACTATACTGAAGAGAAAACAGCTTGGGCGTTCTTCCATGCTGGGGTTGAAGCTGGCTTGAGCATTTCGAAAGATGCTAGAGGAGTAGACACTTCATGGATACTCTTCAACAAGCCTCGTGAGCTCACAAACAGACACGCTGGGTTCCTGCTAGCTCTAGGTCTTAATGGACATCTAAAGTCGATAGCAAAATGGGTTGCATTCAAGTATTTGACGCCAAAGCACACTATGACCTCTATCGGGCTTCTGCTTGGGCTTTCGGCGGCTTACCTAGGCACTATGGATACCCTTATCACGCGGTTGCTTTCAGTCCATGTAACTCGAATGCTACCACCCGGTGCTGCTGAGCTGAATCTGTCACCATTGACTCAGACAAGTGGAATTATGGGCATTGGGCTTGTCTATTGCAACACCCAGCATCGCCGCATGAGTGAGATTATGCTTTCCGAAATGGAGAACGTCGAGCAGGACGACAACATGAACCCTATGGAAGACCTTAGGGATGAAGGCTATAGGCTCGCAGCGGGATTCGCTCTGGGTTATATCAACCTAGGCATGGGGAAAGATTTGAAGGGGTTGCATGACATGCATATTACGGAGAGATTACTTGTTCTTGCTATCGGGACTAGGAAAGTCAGCATTGTCCATATATTAGACAAGGCGACAGCGGCGGCTACCGTTGCCATCGCCCTCATATTCATGAAGACGCAGGACGAGGCTTTGGCTAAGAAGATCGATGTACCTGACACCGTTCACCAATTCGATTATGTAAGGCCTGACATTTTCTTGCTCCGTACCGTAGCTCGGCATTTGATCATGTGGGACAGCATCGAAGCGACTTCGAGATGGATGAAGTCTCAATTGCCGGCTTCTTTCCAACACAAATCAAGCCTGAAGATGATTCGAACATTGACCAGCGAGGAAATGCCGTTTTTCAACATCATCGCAGGTCTATGCCTTAGCATCGGATTCAAGTTTGCAGGTTCTGGATCTCCAGAAGTCAGAAACCTGCTGTGTCATTATCTTGATCAGTTCATGCGCATTTGTAGGCTGCAAACCCTCAACTACGACGGCAAACTTGCGCGTATTACAGTCCGCAACTGCCAGGATGTTGTAGCACTCGCTGCATCTTGCGTAATGGCTGGCACGGGCGATCTACATATCTTCCGAAGGCTTCGCTCTCTCCACGGAAGAACAGACCCCGATACTCCCTTTGGCAGCCATCTTGCTGCCCACTTCGCCATCGGCGTCCTCTTCATGGGCGGCGGCACTCACACATTCGGCACATCCAACCTAGCCGTAGCCTCTCTCCTCTGCGCCTTCTACCCTCTCTTCCCAAACCAAGTATTAGACAATAAATCCCACCTGCAAGCCTTCCGCCACTTCTGGGTTTTCGCAGCCGAGCGTAGGTGTCTAGTCACCCGCGATGTCGACACCCACCGCCCTGTGTCCCTCTCCATCTTAGTCACCCTCCGTACAGGCACACAAACCGAGACAACAGCTCCCTGCCTCCTTCCCGAGCTCAACTCAATCAGCAAAATTCAAACCAACGACCCGGAATATTGGAGCGTAACTCTCGATATAGCCAATAACCCCAACCACCTTGAAGCCTTTACCCGTCACCAAAGCATCTACGTCCGCCGTCGCGCCGCCTACGACGCCCACCTCTCGGTCTTTAGCGCCACTATGCAAGCCCTCAACGACGCTCAATCTGTTCATCAACATGGTAAACACATCTTCAAATGGATCTTCACGTTGCCATCCTTAGCGGTTTTCGATCGAGCAGAGCAAGCGCTCGTGTTGCCTGCTGATGGGGGAAGTGTGGTTTATAAGGGAACAAGGGGGACAGTGGTGGATGATCGATTGGTGCTGGAAAGAGCTTGTATGGGAAGTGGGAGGAGTGAGAGGTTGTGGAATTTAAGGATTCTGTTTGCGTGGGCGGAAGCGGTGGGAAGGAGGGGGGAGGAGTGGCGATGGTTTGGGAGGGAGGTGGTGGAGGGATTGAGGGCTGGGTTGGCTTTGAAGAGGGCGGAGGTCACGGGGAGGTGTTGATGGGACGGCTTGGGATTGCTGTGGAAGGAGATGAGTGTGCAGATGACGTGATGCATGATATATACCCGTGATAGCTACTTGATTAATGCATTGTTCCTTCTATATCTACAATATGGGTATCTTAAGACAATGCCTTCCTCTCTTTCTTTTTATCATGTACAGTTTCTTCCGGTCTCATCGTTTCTCAACATCAGCTGGCCCCTGAAAACAGGTAACAACAGCTGCAGCTGTTGTTTGGATTAATCCTGACATAGCATTATTATGTTCTCAGTTGTGTATCGAAGGGTAGGTGCGTGGATCAGCAGGCTTAAACAGCCACTGATCCCAAGCTAACGCCAGTCCATGGAACATTTCTGGCGTGAGGGTCCGATTTCGTACAAAATCTATATCTCGTCTACCTCCTTTCCGTGGATCACGCAGGGCTGGTACCTTGGAGGTCAACGCCTCAAAAGCTCCCGGCGCCAATTTGTTAAGATGCTGGAGGGTAGCTTGTCCTCTCACGCTCATCAAATGGGTGGCGATGTCATCGAAATAGTCCTCTTGTTTTTCATTCATTGGAAAGTCTTTGATAGATTTGGGCTGGGGCTGGAAGTCAAGCAGCGCCATGGGTTTGTTAAGGTGATAGAACTCATCATCTTCTGCAAGGATTGGCTCTGCTTTTCGACGGTCCCACATAAGGAGTGGGGGATCCATGGCAAATGCTCTTCGATCATCGTCGAGAAACATTATTTTCTGAAGATCGGCTTCCTGTAAATCTTCCAGTGACGCTTTGAACTCGTGGATCTTTGCATCCAATACACGAAACAATTCTTTCCGCTGTTCCGTATCAATGTCCGTCCGGTGGACTCTCAAATCGAGCCTGTCTATTTCTTCTTGCATCTGAACATACTTGTCTGCTTTATTGTGGTTCACATTGGCTCTGTTGAACATGCCTTTCAGACGTTGGAATCTTTTGTACTCAGGAGTAAAGGGAACACTTTTACCAGCCGGTTGCTTGCGACCCCTGGCATCTATTAGTGGCTGAGGCAACTCTCCTACAAATTGCGAGTATTTGAGGGTCTTGAAACCCTCCGTAAGTTCCTGAAGTTCTTGGTGCCAGTCACGAGTAGTGCCCGCGGAAGATCTACCGAAGGTGCCTTCATAGGCAAGCTGACGCCTAGGTGGCAGTATTAAGCCTTCTTCCTTCGTTCGCTCAGCCACTCGCTCTCCACTTCTAACCTCAAGGGCATCTTCACGACGCGCTTTGGATTCCAGAGGAGGCCCGCCGACTATTTCTTCCACGTGCATTGACAATTCTAGTGATACAGCGACTTTGCTACGATAGGCCACAGTCCTTGGAAGTAAGGTACGTTTGTCGCTATCAGCCAACCACATAAGCATCCGAGTAGGCCCATAAGTGTGGAATGATTTGTTGTGCCGAAAGTTATACGCATGTGTATATGCTTGCATAACGGCTTCAACGCCGACCGAATGGTCCTCAGCCCTCACTCTTCCGTGTCCATGGTTTGCAACCAAAAGGATTGGGCTCTGGTCACCCCGGGACTCGCTTGCAGCGGGAAGTAACCCTTCCTCGACATAGCGGGCGATGTATGCAGCGTCGACGGGTGGCCAACATCTGTAATGGTAGCGAGAGCCCGGAGCGTCCAGCAATGGCTGAAGGAAAGGTAGGTACGTATGCTGGCTGAGCTCAACAAGTATATGACTTCGAGGTTTGAGAAAGTCGTGGAGCTTGGAAGACCACAGACCTATACCAGGGTTGAAATCTATGATAGTGCAGCCACGATGCTTTTCGAGCGATGGGGCAAGACGCTGTATTGCATCATCTGTGACTAATTAGGAGTGTTTCCTTAGGAGTTTCAATTGTAGACGTTACCACAGAGGCCGGGGCTGACAATATTAATGAGCTGAGGTGTCCTGATGCTTGCTTTTGGTGCGGACTCCGTGGGCGTCTTCGCAATGTATTTCAAAAGTTCGTGACTGAGAGGGTATTTCTTGAAGTGAGGGGTGGGCATCAGGTTGGTGACTCAGATTAAGGATTGTAATGTAGACTGGGTGGCATAATGCGTGGAGTTGACGGTCAGAGAGCGATCCGAGATTTGTATGATGTTGTAAAGTCGTATGATGCTGATATGTACAAGGTTCAGAAACAGAGGTCTTTAATCAAGATAGAAGCGCACTTAAATCCGGGCTGCTGAACGGTAAATAGGAAAGGACTTTTATAGATGAGTACGTAAGGTACTATCTCAGGTAACATACGAATATCGTAGCCGCCGTTGAAGCTTGCCCTATTTTATTTTGCCATACATACCAACCTTAGCTTTCACACCGCGATACTGTTGCATCTAAGGATGATTCCTTCTCAAGCAATAATACCCTCCAGGCATCTAACTATAACGCCGGAAACTTTTTGAACTCTAACTGTTTATCGAAAGCCATGGCCCCTCACAGTGCGGAAGAGGCGGCCGCTTCAAGACCTCTGAGTGTAGAGCAGATTGTGAATAAGGCGCAAAACTTTGACTACAATCCTCTGATACCTCTTAAATACTGGCTGAGGACCGCAGGGACCCTCTTGAAAGAGGTACGGTCGGTAACGCAGCCCGGTCCCTACGGTGCTAACAATTTGTAGGCAGAAATTTACGAGCACGAAGGCAATGACCAACAAACTTATCTCCTATTGTTTCGGCATGCCCAACTAGTCATTCGAAACCTCTCAACCCACCCCGATGCTAAACAAGCTCAGAATCGTCTTGCGTTGGCTCAAGCCAACAAAGATGTTGAACACGGTTTGAGGAAGCTTGAGGTCCTAAAACCCCGTATAAATAAGCGCTTTGAGAGATACGAGCAGCTTGTTCGTGACCGTGAAGCACGAAAATTGGCTACGGCTACGACCGATGGAGTTCGACGAGTAGAGAAGCAAGCCACCCCAGTTCAGACGCACAGACGCCTACTTTCAGACCCAGCAATCGCTAGCGACACGGAGACCCTAGCAGCTGGAGACAATCGTGACCTGGCTGTTCAACTAGCCCACAAAGAAATAAGACGCCGGGCTACTGCGAGAAAAGCTACACGTCAGGCTGGGATATCGGAGGAGGTGGAACAGGAACGGCGAACGGCTGGAGTGTGGGGAAATTGGGAAGAAGCTTTTACGAAGAATGACGATGGCATTGATCAGGACACCCTCAGCAAGCAGATGCAAAGCGTCCGCGCACAAGTCAATGGGTCAAACGGCGCGGGAGTGCGAAATGGTAGAACCTTAACTTCTCGACCGTCTTTCGAGAGCCAAAGGTCGAACTATCGCTATCCCACGGTGCCAGAACACAGCACTTACCACAATTGGGCGTCCAGTCCTCCTTCAACTTTTCTTGATGACGACTCAGCTGAGAGCACACCAAAGTCTCCACAACCACCAGAACTACCACCAAAGGATCACTACGCTGAGACGTCCCAGGATCAGAGTTCAGGACCACCTCGACCGGTGAAAGAGCCCCTCCCGCTTGATGAACCTTTCCAAGCCAGGACTTCTCCACTACCACAAGAAGACTTGAAACCTTCGACCTTCACCTTCAAACCATCCGCATACCTGGAGAATGGCACTCCGCTTCGCACCATATTTCTACCGCCGGATCTTCGCCATCGCTTTCTCTCTATCGCTCAACCAAACACTCGTGCTAATCTAGAAACATGCGGCATACTTTGTGGTACCCTGGTGTCGAACGCGCTCTTCATCTCCAAGCTCGTCATCCCTGACCAGGAGAGCACGTCAGACACTTGTGAGACCATTAACGAAAGCGACTTATTCGACTATGTTGATGGAGAGGACCTGATGGTACTTGGCTGGATACACACTCACCCAACACAGACTTGTTTCATGAGTTCGAGAGATCTACATACTCATTGCGGTTATCAGGTGATGATGCCTGAAAGCATCGCTATCGTTTGTGCGCCGAGTAAGGGGGATTGGGGAGTGTTCCGGCTGACTGACCCCCCGGCATGAAGACAGTATTGCACTGCACACAAACTGGGCTTTTCCACCCGCATGTTGAGACTAACATCTATACTGATGCGCTGCGCCCGGGCCATGTCTACGAGGCAAAGGGGTTGGAATTCGATGTTGTTGATCTTCGACCGTAATGAAGTTAGTCTCGTCAAGGCAGCAACCCAACCATCTCAGAAAGCGAGATAGCACTTAGATCAAGTGAAGACATTTCTCAGTGTGGAACCGCAAAAACCGCAAGTTCGACAGCTTGTAATATATGCCTCCCAACTCCTTGATTTAGCTACGAGGCTTTTACTTGACGCTCGAAGATCCCGAACAACGGCGCCTTAGTCCTGCTCTTTGGCCCGCGCTCTTGCAGCTTTAGCCTCCGCGACCTTTTCCTCTACCTTCTGTTGCTTCTCTGCCTTCTTTCGCTCAATCACTTCCACAGCCCTCTTCATACCCTTCTGTTCCAATAGCCTTCTTCTCTGGCAAAATTCGTACATCAGGAAGGAGCCAAAGACGAATGAGCCAACGGCCCAATTGCAACTGGACCAGACCGTTGCTGGATCTGTCAGCCTCGTAGGCCTTGACACACTGAAGCGGATAGCTACCTACCTCCCCATATGGCACGTATACCGCCTATCCCAAACCCTCCACCAATGCCTGTCAAAAGCGAGTCACGAACACATGGCTGCTTGTGCACCTCTTTGAACTCGCTCAATTTGATGGTTTTCAAGACATCAACCACTCCAACTTCTTTTCCGGTTGCGAGGACAGTGGCATTCGATGGTGTTGCCGAAGCAGCGTGTGCTTCCTGCTCGTTCTCCTTGCTTGAAGACGTGGATGGTGTAGATGTTTCCTTTACAGTGTCTTCCCGTGTATCAGCTGCCATGACTGGATCATAAAGTCCCTGATGATTGCTGTGAGGGATGTTGCAAAAAGACGTTCGCCATCATCTGCCGAAGCGGCGGCAGCCGGGAGCGCTAGTAAATAGCGCTAACGCCAAAAGTCGCGTGTCGCGTCGTATGTGCATCTACGTGACGAGCATTTAAAGATATAGTGCTTTTGCAATACCTGAGTAATAACATCCCAGTGCCTCTGCTCCCTAGTCTTTGGTGAGTCAATCTGGGCTAAGATACGTGTATCCTAGATGTATGTCGACATTAGGTGATTCGCTCGCAATACCTTACAACCCCGGGTAATCACGCCAGCCAATGCCTTCCCGCAAACCTGATCGAAGGTATGGCAGCAACTTCCGGTCCTTCAAATCATCGTCAAATCCACGGCGCACGAAAACTGTCGATGCATCCACACTCCGTACGAGCGAAGCCACCTCCCAAGATGAGAAATTACGAGCTACGCGGCTGGCTCACACAATCGATGAGTCCATGGGCTTCGCGCGTTATGAATCGGGCAAAAAAAAGGTGGGCTGGCTCATTAATATGCATAGTACGACCATTGAGGACGATAAAATACCTGGAGGACGTGCGGGAGTCGACTACTACTTCCTTGAAGAGGACGGCAGTACATTCAAGGCTACCGTGGAATACGATCCTTACTTCCTGATTGCAGTGAGGAAGGGCAAGGAACCTGAAGTGGAAGAATGGTGTCGACGGAAATTTGAGGGCGTGGTGAAGGGCGTCAAGCGCATAGAGAAGGAGGATCTTCAAATGCCGAATCATTTGCTGGGATACCGAAGGATCTTCTTACAGTTGGCATTTGGGAACGTAGGCGATCTATTGAGCGTGAGGAAAGTTATCATGCCGGTTGCAGAGAAAAATAAAGGCAGCATGAATGCTATGGATACATATGCTGAGGTCGCCAGGTACTAAATCTTGTGCATTCGAAAGGGGATCTAATGCTGACTGTTGAAGCGCCAATGCTGGCTTCGATCTTTTTGACGATGAGCAAGATAATGATAAACGACTTAATGGCATAGCGGATGCGAGTGATTACATTGTTGATATTCGAGAATTTGACGTACCGTATCACGTACGAGTTGCAATAGATAAGGGTATGGTCGCCACTTCTCCAACAGAATCGAAGAGATGCTAATTGGCAAAGACATTCGGATCGGAAAGTGGTACACTGTAGAAGCAAAGCACGGCGTTACTAACCTCACCTGCATTGAAGAGCGTATTCAAAGAGCAGACCCTGTGGTCCTTGCTTATGATATTGAGACGACGAAGCTGCCATTGAAGTTCCCTGACGCCGTCATAGATCAGATCATGATGATATCCTACATGATCGACGGCCAAGGCTTTCTAATCACTAATAGAGAAATTGTCTCTGAGGATATTGCGGATTTCGAGTATACACCTAAGCCGGAATACGACGGTCCATTCCTTGTTTTCAATGAACCAGATGAGAGGTCTGTAATCCATAGATTTTTTCTCCACATCAAAGAAGCCCGCCCCACCGTGATCGCCACATATAACGGAGACTTCTTCGATTGGCCGTTTGTCGAGGCACGGGCGAGTGTGCTAGGAATCGATATGTACCAAGAGATCGGGTATCGCAAAAATAGCGAGGATATCTACCAAAGTAATTATGGCGTTCACATGGACTGCTTCAGCTGGGTCAGTAGAGACAGTTATCTCCCACAGGGTAGCAGGGGCTTGAAAGCAGTCACAGTGGCCAAGCTAGGCTATGACCCTGACGAACTGGATCCCGAGCTCATGACGCGGTATGCTAGTGAGAAGCCACAGACCCTTGCCGAATATTCGGTCTCTGACGCGGTCGCTACCTATTACCTCTACATGAAATACGTACATCCTTTCATCTTTTCGTTATGCAACATCATCCCTTTGAATCCGGATGACACACTTCGGAAAGGCACAGGAACTCTGTGTGAGATGCTACTTATGGTTCAAGCCTACCAGAAGGGCATCGTCTTGCCTAACAAACATAAGGAGCCAAAGGAGACTTTCTGGGAGGGCCACTTACTGGAATCTGAGACGTATGTGGGCGGACACGTTGAGAGTATCGAGGCTGGAGTCTTCCGAAGTGACATAGCTGTTAACTTTTCTCTGGACACTGCCGCTATTGATGAGCTCAAAAGGGATCTCGATGCTGCGTTGCAATTCAGTATTACAGTAGAGGAGAAGAAGTCTTTGGATGATATCAAGAACTACGATGATGTCAAGGCTGAAATCATTTCAAAGTTAGACAACCTGAAAGCCACAGCAAACCGGAACGAGCGACCCTCGATCTATCATCTCGATGTAGCGTCGATGTATCCCAATATAATGACGACTAATCGCCTACAGCCTGATTCAATGATTCAGGAGGCTGATTGCGCAGCTTGTGACTTCAATCGGCCAGGGAAAACCTGCGATCGAAGAATGCCATGGTCATGGAGAGGCGAATTCCTTCCTGCACAGAAGAATGAATACAACATGGTTAGGCACGCCCTCGAGAATGAAAATTTCCCAGGCCGCTACCCCAATAGCCCACCGAGGACATTCCAGGATATGAGCCCCGAAGAACAGGCTAGCATGGTCAAGAAGAGGCTTACGGAATACAGCAAAAAGATCTACCACAAAATTCACGAGACCAAGACCATTGAGCGCGAAGCCATCATATGCCAACGAGAGAACCCTTTCTATGTCGACACTGTCAAGAACTTCAGAGATCGCCGCTATGATTTCAAGGGTAAGCAGAAAGTATGGAAAAATAATACAGAGGTGTTGAAGTCGTCTGGAGCGCCAGCCACTGAGATCGAAGAAGCTAAGAAGATGATCGTTCTTTACGACTCTCTACAATTAGCTCACAAAGTTATATTAAACAGCTTCTATGGTTATGTCATGCGCAAGGGCTCTCGATGGTATTCGATGGAAATGGCTGGGGTTACTTGCCTAACGGGAGCTCATATTATTCAAATGGCCAGAGAATTGGTCGAGCGCATCGGAAGACCTCTGGAACTTGATACCGACGGTATCTGGTGTATGCTTCCCGCTACGTTCCCTGAAAACGTGGTTTTTACCCTTAAGAATGGCAAGAAGCTTCCTATTTCATATCCTTGTACAATGCTCAACCATCTAGTCCACGCCCGATTTACAAACCATCAGTATCAAGATCTGGTGGACCCTCAGGCCTTCAGATATGAGACTCACAGTGACAACACTATCTTCTTTGAAGTTGACGGCCCCTACCGAGCTATGATTTTGCCGACGTCCAAAGAGGAAGACAAGAACCTTAAGAAACGATATGCCGTGTTCAACCACGATGGTAGCCTTGCAGAGCTGAAAGGGTTTGAAATGAAGCGGAGAGGAGAACTGAAGCTCATTAAGATATTTCAAACCCAAGTGTTCAAATTCTTCCTTGATGGCGAAACATTGACGGAGACGTACGCTTCAGTGGCTAAAGTAGCAAACCGCTGGTTGGACGTACTACACCAGCATGGCTCTACCCTCGCGGACGAAGAACTCATTGATCTCATCTGCGAAAATAAGAGCATGACCAAAGCTCTTGAGGAATATGGAGCGCAGAAATCGACATCGATCACTACAGCCAAAAGATTAGCAGAATTCTTGGGTTTGCAAATGGTCAAAGACAAAGGCCTGAACTGCAAGTATATTATCGCGGCTAAGCCCAAGAACGCCCCTGTAACGGAGCGAGCCATACCGGTAGCCATCTTCTCAGCAGATGATCAAGTCAAACGTTACTTTCTACGAAAGTGGTTACGAGAGGAACCCAGTGACATGAATCCTCGTGCTTTGATTGATTGGGATTACTATCTGGAACGTCTAAGCTCTGTCATTCAAAAGGTTATTACTATTCCTGCTGCGCTGCAGAAAGTCCGGAACCCTGTCCCTAGAGTCGGGCATCCGGACTGGTTACAGCGCAAAATCAACATCAAGGATGACAAGTTCAAGCAAAAGAGAATGACTGATCTTTTTGACAAAATGCCTTTGTCCGAGATATCCACAAATACCCTAGACCATCGACTACCCACTGATCTAGAGGACTTTGGATCCACCCAGCTCTCGAAGGCCAAGGCGGGTGAAATTACTCGGATGGTGCAGAAAAGAAAGGCGCCTGAGCCGACACCAGTACCGAATCTAGACCCTTATGCTAGTCTTCCAGCGAAGATGCCGTCAATGACAGAGGATTATGAGGGTTTTTTGCGATACCAGAAAAAGAAGTGGAAGATCCAAAAGCAAGCTCGTATTCGGCGACGTCAATTATTTGGTGAGAGAACCAACGCCGCATCCGACACCTTGGGAGGCTTCTTTCGGAATCAAGCCGAGATGCTCTTCATTAATACCTGGCAGGTTCTCCAGCTGCGGGAGTCGGATGCGCCTGGACAGATCCGAGCATTTGTCCTCATCGACAAGAAGGTACACCCATTGACCGTGAAAGTACCTCGACAAATATTCTTGAATCTTAGGGGTGATGAGCTTCCGGATGTTGTTGTCGAAGGGTGTGCCGTAGAGAAGGTCACGCATACACTACCAAATGGGCACCCTTCCGTCCATCTGTTCAAGCTTGTGATGTCGGAGGAGGTCTACGTGAGAGAGGCGCAGAAGATGGCGATACTCTTCAATCACCCAAGCGTCGAGGGAGTATACGAGAAACAGCTTCCTCTCACCATGAGGGCTGTCCTTGAGCTAGGGAGTTTATGCACCTTCGATGAGAGACAGAAAGGAGTGTTGGGAAGCGGATTAGAGCATGGCTTCGATCTCTCAGGGTTACGACGGACTCCAGCAAAGCAACCCTATCTTCTGGAAACAGAATTGGCTTTCATCTATGTTTACCATCTAGTCGCTGGGGAACGCCAAATATTTGCCATATTTTCAACTGTCAAAGACGAGGCCCATGTCATCGTCCTCGATCGATCCAGGGATACTCAAGAGCTGCCAAACGCCGAGAAAATCTACTCTCAATTACTGGAGAGGAAGTTGAACGACAACGGCGGAGAACGTTGGCAAAATGTCTTCGACTACCAAGACAAGCTTCAATTCAAGACTATCCATGTCAGGACAATACGAAAATTGCATCGTGACGTTAGCGACACAATCAAGAAGATGAGGAGTGATGAGAGTAAACCAACGCTTATGGTGATTCAATCACCCCAAAGACGTTTACTACTTCATGAGATACCATCTCTCAACGAGCTGCCTGTCCTTCCTTTGAAAGTGGAACCATCTGATAGTAACATTCCTCAACTCGGCTGGCAAGGATTTGTTACCAAGCGTCTAATTACCCACTATCTTACCCTAGGTTCATGGATCAGTCACCTCATCGAGCTTGCAAGGTATGGAGATGTTCCTCTCTGCAATCTAGAAAGAGATGATCCGCGCTTCCTCATAGATGTTGCATATGCGAGACGCTTGCAGAAGAGCAATGTTGTCTTATGGTGGTCCCCCAGTCCTTTGCGTGATCATGCTGGGTACGAAAAGGATGATATCCTGACTCCCATGGAGACAATTACCATGCCTGCGGTCAATAACGCCGGCACATACTCCTCAGTTTGCATTGAACTCGATGTCCGGAATTTGGCAATCAATACGATATTAACGTCCTCGCTCATCAATGAGCTCGAAGGCAGCGACCCTGTAGCTTTCAATCCGGCTGCGCCGTCTGAGGACGATAGCAACAATAGCCCGGCCGTACTCTATTCGGACAAAGCATTTGCATCTGCCGGCATCGCCGTGCTCCGCGAGATGGTCAAAGCCTGGTGGACAGAAGCCTGCAAAGGCAGCAGTATGGCAGACGTCATGGTGCAACATCTTGTTCGCTGGATTGAGAGTTCAGACTCGTTTCTTTATGACCGCTCATTACACTACTACGTTCAAATGATGTCGAAGAAAGCCTTTCAGCAGCTGATGGCGGACTTCAAACGAGTTGGATCACATGTTGTCTTTGCCAATGCCAATCGACTACTTTTGCAGACCACTAAAGCGGAAGTCGGCAACGCCTTCGCGTACAGTCAATATATTCTCAAGTCCATCAAAGCAAAGCCATCTTTCCACTTTCTTGACTTGGACATAAAGGAATACTGGGACTACCTCGTGTGGTACGACGAATTCAACTACGGCGGAAAAGCATGCCAGGAAGTCGTCGAAGCAGAAATCCAACACCTTGACACCATCATGCACTGGCAACTCAACACCTTCCTCCCAACCCAATACCAATCCATATTCCACGACTGGGTCGTCGAATTCATTGATTTCATGCATCAGGTCAAACGGCCCCGTCAAATCCCTATCGGCACCGACTCCTCCCCCAATTCCACCCCTCGAGCAACTCAACTCCCCGTCCGCAACCTCACCCAGGACGACGACCCCGCCATCAGAGATAAGGAACTTCTCACTAATTCCATCTCTAAACCCCTCAAACGCCAAATCCTCACACTCATTTCCCGCCTGCGCTCCGAACTCGCCCACTCCTCCCTCGCTCTCGACCACACCTTCCCCCTCCTCCCAGGTTCCCACCTCTCCCTTACTAATCCCGTCCTCCAGCTCGTCAAATCACTCATGCACGTGTTCTCCCTCGACAAAACAATCACCCTCGAAGCCCGCTATCTCCGCAAAGAAATCCTCGCCTTCTTTGAAATAAAAGAATTCTCCCCCAAGCACGCTTCGAGAATCCTAGCTCCAGTCTTAAATTGGAGCAATTGATCTGCGATCACTGCACCATGACACGCGATCTCGATCTTTGTCGCGACGAGGACGTTTTGCCTGACACGTCCAACAACACCACTGCTACTAAAGCGTGGGCGTGCACGACGTGCGGACATGAATATGATAGGTTGGCGATTGAGGAACGCTTGATTGGAGGGGTGCAGAAGGTGCTAGTGGAGTGGCAGACGCAGGATTTGAAGTGCGGCAAGTGTAGGAGGGTGAGAGTGAATGATTTCATGGAACATTGTGGGTGTAGTGGGGAGTGGGTGGGGAGTGTGGGGAAGGAGGATGTTAGAGGGAGGTTGATGGTGATGGAAAGGGTGGCGGGATTCTATGGGTTGAGGATGTTGGGCGGTGTAGTAAAGGATGTTTTGGGGAGGTTGTGAGGGGCTAGGGGTGGTAAGATGTTGATTGGTTTGTATGTGGGAGGGGGGGCTTGCTTGGAGTTTTCGGGGTTAGCGCCTGGCTTTGCATCGAACTTGCTGTAGATACGTCTTTGTATATGATTCAAACGCTTTGGTGGCTTAATATCAACCTTTGCAAATATTTCGAACCACATTATCATGAGTGGACCTGCCATGTTTCATTGGACATCATTGCGTTGGTACAGAGAACGACGAGATTAGTCTTGATTTGCGCTAACCGTTTCCGTAAAAGCCCTAACCCTAGCTTTAGACAAGGCGCCTGGAGCATGCCTGTATCTTTTGGGGTGCTGAAGGGCCTAGATTGTCATTGTTTAGCAGGTCATTTAGGCGAAGGGCCCCTAATAAGAAAGGTTACGGGGGATTTAGAACCTCTATTAGAGGTCTTAAAGCGGGTATTATCTAGAAGTAGGCACCCCTCTAGGGGTAAGCCTATAGGGCTGAATTTTTAGCGCGCTAAGATCGTTAGCGCAAATCAAGACTAATCTCGTCGTGCTCTGTAGTACATGCTCTCTTGGTCGCTGCTAACAATTTACTTTCTAGGAGGCAGTATCTTCTCTGTCTCCAACTCATCAAGACACTCCTCAAGCGCATCCCAAGAATCGATATAGCCCGTCCAACCAAGCCTCCTCGCCTTACTCATACTAACAACAACAGGATAATCCCTCCCCAACACAAACCCCAAGAAACCCCACGTCGCTTTCTCCAATGCCTCCTTTTCTAATCCATGTTTCCTGACCAATTCCTCCCACGCCTCCTTGACATCTTTGCGCTGACTCCATTTGATAAGATCAATCTTCGCCTCTACTTTGTTCTGTCTTAGGTTGCCCTCTAGTCCTAGCTCAGCGGCCATTTCAGCAAGGGGAGGTTGTTCAGCCAGCATCATGACGCTATCAGCGTCTTTTCCGACATCTACATGGAACTGGTTGCGCGGAATATGGCACTTGAACCGCTTCGCCAGCTTCGGCCACATATTCTGCCAGCTCTCTGTGTCGCCGTTGACAACGTTGAAAGCCTCATTGCCACACTTGGCTTCGAGGGCAGCCCATAGGTTGAATTGGGCGTGCAGGCGTGAGTAGGTGAAGCTATCGAAAAGGGTGTAGAAGGTTTCGCTGCCGGGGAACATGAGATTGCCGTCGATTTGCTTGGAGATGGCGGCGTAGAGACCTACGGAGGTTGCTAAGTTCATGAAATTGTTTTTAGCGACGCCGATTACGTCGTTGGGGTATGTTACTACCCAATCCCATGTGCCACTCTGTTTAGACTTTTCGGCGAGAATGTTTTGCTGGTTGTAGTAGAAGTTAGGGGGCCGATTGGGACCAGTGATCCACGGGTCGGATTCTTCCATTGGCTGTTTAGGACAACCGAGGTGGACGCCGTATTGTTTGCATCCTGTGGTGAGGATGACACGCTTCAATTTCTTAGAGGCGCCGGTGTGCTCTAGTGCTTCGAGGAAGTTCTTCAACATGGCCCCGTTCACATCCCAATTTTCTTGTTCTGAGTCCTTCTGTAGATAGGCAGCGAAGAAAACGTATTCAGCTTCGACGCCTTGGAGTTGCTTCGCCATATCTTGTGTAGAGCCTGTGAGGTCTATGGTATCATGTTTGACGTTAGACGGATATTCCTCCTTCTGACTCCGTGACAATGCGTGTACCATCTGCCAGTGCTCAGGATCCTTGCCGAGAGCATGGACGATTTCGCGGCCCAGTATACCTGGAGCCAAGACGGCATTAGTATACTCCCCAGGAATGGCGCACGTTGTGGCAGCAAAAGAGCAAGCGAACCTGTGGCTCCAGTCACGATTGCAGAAGGCATCATATATTGAGACAGTAAAAGCGTCAGGTCACAGTGTTACAGAGAGTGTGAGCTGGTTGACAGGAACAGTAATTCAATGTTGATCTGCAAATAAGTCTGGCAGGTTGTGGTAGCTCCTCCCGTACAAACGTAATTATGACGATCATAGCTCTGCGCTTGGGTCTGGACGTTGTACCGGACGAAGCCGAGCCAATCATCGAGCACATTGAGTGTTGCTCTCTCCGTCCCTTATTCATATTGCATGGAGATTGTACGCCATCGTGTCATGCTTGCAATTCAATACACGACAGATGATGGATGCGCACAAAGGCAAAAAGGTAGGATTATTAGATGTCCACCTCATGATTGAATACGTAAGCAGGTATGGCATGTTAACCTGCCTCGTGGGTTCAGAGTGAGATCAATCTCCGGATATAATGAGAGCCAAATGACATGGAGTTTCGTCGAAAGAGCCCAATTTCGTATCCGAAATATGCGTAGACGTTTAAGAAGAGAGAGAGACTGGTCGTTATAGCGGAGTTGTTGGATATATACACCTTTTGAACTCCACCCATGGCTCCTTGAGATCATCCCAATATTTGGTCTGGTGTCATTACTTCATCACGCGGCCACTATGTGTCGAAATACATCGATTCATTGATTCATTTCTTCTGGGGCGGGCCGCCTCGCAGTTGCTCTTTGATCTCATCGATATAATGTTCCAAGAAGTTCTTGGTTGGCTCTGCAAAAGTATCAACGACCTGGCGTGAGGATATGTTCGCGTCAAAGCTCACTTTCTATTTTTGTCCCACCCATCTCTTCTAGATCAGGCCCATGCCGCATCTGACGAATTGTTTTGTGTATATTTCGCACAATCTGATGAAAGGCAGGGCTTGCGAGTAGCTATCCATAGCATGTGAGCGCGTGTAGATGCAGTCAGGGGGTGATCAATATGTACTCTAGTGGTCAGCCATGCCTAACGTTGTCAGCTGAGGCTCTCAAGTGTCTTAGTTTGCAGGCAGAAGCTGGATACCTCCAAAACCCGCAGCCAAACCATGGCTGTTATCGTGACAACATTGAAAGCGCGTTACGTGCAACGTAATAGGTTCTGCCGTCGCTGGTTGCCTAGAGTCGCGGACACCGTTGCTGGTAGTGTTGTAGTGTGCAGCTGTGAAGTAACAGAATGTTGCAGGTGGCGGCTTCCATTTCTATTTTCGGGCGGAAATGATCGCCACGCGATCTTGCACCAGGGGCCAGTCGTTTGACAAGGTATAAATGTCCATGTACAACGTACTACTAGTCTAAAATTGAATCCTTTCTCGTTCCTTCTATATATGAGTACGTACAAGAAGCTGCTTTGAAAAGCTTTTGCTCGGCCTTTGCTATCCAGGGAGGGTTCCTATTGCTATCGCCCTGCTTTGTCTTTTGAAGTCACCAAAATCTCGTTACGCTACGAGGATCACTACCCCTTTCACACAAACGACTGGCGCACTCCTGAGAACGAGGAAAAGCACGTACAGTATATACCTAGAGTGAGACTTAAATCGAACCAAGCCAGTATCAACAATTGGATATTACAGAGCAAGGCTGTTTGGAAACTGGATTCGCTGTGCCAACATTTCTCTTTTATTGGAAACTCGAAACCGTGAAACCCTTAAAATCCATTACTCATCATCGATTCGCATATGTAATTCACTCAGTTGGGAGCATGGCGGCTTCTTTTAGCAAAGGGTCCAGCATAGCATACAAAAGAGGACGCTCACAGGACAGCCCAACGCCTCTAGCATCACCACCAGTGCCTAAAGCTACCAAACTCGAGGATGAAACAGCTCTCGATAATGCTGAAACCCCTGCGTTCCTCCGTCAATCACAATACGGTAGGTGACCTCCCGTTGGTGCATACGCGAGCATGCATGATGCAACTACTTTAGGATCGTCCACTAATGTCAGCAGAAATTCGGGCGAAGTTTAAAGACTTGACCTGGAAAGAGAAACTTCGTCTATGGCATGGTGGGAATGATTCTTCTTCGCAATGGGCGCAAGACCATCTAAGCCCTCAAGTCGCCAAGCGTAATCGTTATGCGAACGTGCAGCCATGGTTAAAATCAAGGATTCACCTGAGAGTGGCTGAGGGTAAATCAGACTATATTAATGCTTCACCTATCACCTTGCCTGATCCTCGGACAGGCGCAGAAACAAATTATATAGCGACGCAGGTAAGCCTGAACCTGATTGATCCTCATCGCCAGCGTACTGATACTCTTCGCAAAGGGGCCAAAACAGTCCGGACTAAGTCATTTCTGGCATATGATATGGCATGAGACTGGTGATGTAGCTGTCATTGTAATGCTTACTCAGACTCATGACGGATTCATGGAGAAATGCTGTCAATACTTTCCACTGAATACTGAGGCTGGGTCATATCCAGTCGATCCCCTCGACAAAGCCCAGGGTACTCCGGAAGGCTGTGTCAACTTCTTGGAGACGGTTTCGGAACCAGACTCACAGATCGAAATACGAAGATTGTCCTTGCAATTCGGCGAAGAGACAAAAGAAGTCTGGCATTTCCTATTCTCTGGCTGGCCAGATTTCGCCGTGCCCGAAAATGAGGATCGTGCTGCACTATTAGAGCTTCTGAAGCTCTCTGCAGAAAAGAACAAATCGCCAAGCAACCCTAGAGTTGTTCATTGCAGCGCTGGTGTTGGGCGGTCAGGGACTTTTATTGCATTGGAACATTTGCTCGCACTTGTAGAATCTGGTGCAGTAGCAGACGCTAAGGACGATGAAGATTTGATTTACGATGTGGTGAACCGATTACGAGAACAGCGTATGTCGATGGTACAAAGTGAGACACAATACGAGTTTCTTTATGAGGTGGTTAAGGAGCAATTCAATGAAAGGCAAAGGCAGCTGGTTCTACAGGCATCTGGACAGCACTCCCCCAAACTTCGAAAATTAGCAAGTGGCATGAAAGCTACGATACTTGGTGAAGGCAAAGAAGAAGATAGTTATCTTAGCGGCAATCAGACTAATGAAGGTCAGGGCGACGAAAGACAGAGCGAAGAGGCAAAGACACGAAGCCTTAGCGAGATTCGAGTAAAGGAAAGGAGATTAGAAGATGAGAACGGAGAGATAAAGGCACGATTTCGCAGTGAAAGTCAAGTGGAGGAGAGGCCACTAGAAGGTCAGGTTCCCGAAGCAAAGTGAGGCCCTTTTAGGATATTTGGGCTGGTCTGAACCGTTTCCAGGCATTCCGCGGATGTTCGGATCCTTCGGGCGGCCTTTCATCTTTATATCAGGCTGCATTGTGGCAATTATGGCAGGTATAGCCGGAGCATTCATCTGGGTAATGGGTACGTGACGACTTCCGATGGCGTTGAAGGGTATTTATTCCCTGGGTAATTGGTGGCGAGGGCACTTTGCAGCGCATATTAGTACGGATCGGGATGCGGCTTGGGAGGTCTTCTGAAAGATAGACCGGATTTTTCACCGAGCAGTTTCATTCAGCTAGGGTGTGTACGCATGCACCCAACGATTTCCCATTTTGCATGTTAAGGAATACTATAGCCACGAATGATTTTATTGCTGGCTATTCAGCCTCTCCTAAGCCATTACACACTCCATCCATCTAAGCCTGTGCCGTCTTGGCCGCCTGCTGTGGGTTAATCTTCTTTCCATCCTTATTGAAGCGGACTCTTGGAGGTGGAGCTCGGTTCCGGCGACCTTCTCGCGAACGAACACTATGAAACCAATGTCAGATATGTTCAAGCTCCACCTACGAAGGCGAGCCCAGTAGAGAGGCGACTTACCGAACAATCTTGCCGTGAATAGCGCAGGAAACGCAATATTGTAGCTTCAGGTACATCTTCGGAACGGCGTATTCGGGGAAGACGGAGGCGTCAGAGATATCACCTGAAAAACATCCACATCTGTTAGTTTTTGAGATGTCCTAAGCGATGATACTGGAGAGAGGGTGGCGCACGAATGGCGGCTGATTCGACCATGTTGCGGATGGTGAATCTCTTTATTGCTTTGTCCTTGGGCGTGCATCGCGAGCAGTTGGAGCAGCGAATGGGTTTGACATGGCCCCGGCCTTTCTTGTTGCGACCGCTGGGAAGAAGGGGGTTAGTATTGAGGGCTTTGGAGGGTGTTGGAAGGGAGAGGGATGCGGAGGGCGTACTTTGATGCTCGCTTTTTGACCATGATTGCGGTTCTGCTGGTGATCAGTGTTGCTCTTGGAAAATTAAAGCAAGAAGGGTATTTGGACGGCTCGCATACCACTCAGAAAATGCTTATGGTCTAAAGAGCTGGTGTGGTATCTTGTGCAATTCATTAGTGGGAAATATCGTGCCAAGCCTCGCTTCCTAATCTTATCACCCCAATACGGAAGGGACCGTTAGAATAGTGCCCGAAGTTTCTCCCCTAGCTTTGTTTCCTGGTCTCTGTTTACATTCGCACAGGCCACTCTATATCACTCCTTTAGCGCTGGTGTCATTAGCCAATTGGCTATAGACATTCATCATGTCTGCTGCCGGAGGAACCTACAGAGGCACACCTAGTCGTGGACAAGGTCGTGGACAAGTTCCTGTTTTTGAGAACAGCCCTTCAAACATCCCACGCCCTAAGCTGGAGTCACATGTGAGCTCCGCTATGCAGAGCGATTTAACAGGTACTTCAACACTTAGTGCGAGTAGGCAGAAGCAGGCAAAGCGTGATGAAGTAGGTTATGTCATGGCTCCGAAGTTGATGGTAATGCTGACCAAATTTGGCAGGCTATCAGGAAGAAGATGGAGGGCGACCTCAATAAGAAGAAGGGCGGTGCTTCCCGTGCCAGACATACACGCAAAGCCCCCCCGGAACTGTATTGGCCCTGAAACCCAGTCAAGCTCTTCAGATTAAGCCTGGCATGACTGTAGCTGAGGCAGCTCAGCTCATGGCTGCAAAGCGAGAAGATTGCGTGCTGGTCACAGACGACGATGACCGTATTGCCGGCATCTTTACGGCCAAGGATCTTGCATTTCGTGTCGTCGGAGCGGGTATCAAGGCCAGGGATGTTACGATATCAGAAATCATGACCAAAAACCCCCTTTGTGCAAGGACGGACACTAGTGCTACGGATGCATTGGATTTGATGGTCCGAAAGGGCTTCCGACATCTCCCGGTTATGGACGAGAATCAGGATATTTCTGGTATCTTAGATATCACAAAATGTTTCTACGATGCTATGGAGAAGTTGGAGCGTGCGTATAGCTCTTCTCGAAAGCTATACGAGGCACTAGAGGGTGTGCAATCGGAGCTGGGGTCTAGCCAGCCGCAGCAGATTATACAGTATGTCGAGGCTTTAAGGCAGAAAATGTCCGGGCCAACGCTTGAATCGGTGCTCAATGGGCAACCGCCGACCACTGTCTCCGTCCGGACGACCGTTAGGGATGCTGCGGTTTTGATGAAGGAGAATCATACGACCGCGGTGCTGGTACAAGATCAGGGTTCCATTACTGGAATCTTTACGAGTAAAGATGTAGTGCTTCGAGTCATTGCACCAGGGCTGGATCCCGCTAATTGTAGTGTCGTGAGGGTCATGACTCCACATCCAGATTTTGCTCCCATGGACATGACCATACAGGCTGCTTTGAGGAAGATGCATGATGGCCATTATCTCAACTTACCTGTCATGAATGAGCCAGGGGAGATTGTTGGGATGGTAGATGTGCTAAAATTGACATATGCAACCCTCGACCAGGTGAGACTTATGGCACCATTGATCAGATGTATTACTAATAATTTCAGATCAATAGTATGGCAACAGGAGATGGAGAAGGCCCGGCATGGGGGAAATTCTGGCTTTCGTTGGACAATGACTCGGAATCAATGATGTCAGGAGAAGGGAGCCACCGTCCACACACGCCCGGTCACCGATCACTCATGACACCAGAGATTTCACGACCGCCTGTCGAGCGCGTGGACAGCGTGCAACCGCACGAGTCAGCTTCGCACAATGGAGACGATGATCGTTCACTGAGTCCAGTGGATGCATCTGCATTCCACGACGACGCCCCTTTTCCTTTCAAATTCAAGGCACCCAGTGGAAGGGTCCATAGAGTTCAGGTTGCTGCTTCTGCGGGTATGGAAGAACTGGTCAGCAACGTAACCGCTAAGCTAGGAGGCGAGGTAGAGGCCGTCGGTGGCGAGGCCACTGTCGAGGACGGCAAGCTAGCACCTTCAGGCTACGCTTTGAGTTATCTCGATTATGAAGGTGACACCGTCTCAATCACTACAGATCAAGACCTATTGGACGCCATTACTCTGGCGCGACGGACCCACCGTGATAAGGTCGACCTTTTCGTGCATGATCCTGAGAAACCCCCAATGTCGGCTACTGTTGATCCCCAACCGGCATTGGCAAAGCCCCTGACACCGCCCCCTTCAACACTTAAGAGTCGAAGGAGGCACTTGGAAGATGAAGACGATGATGAGGAGATGGAGACTCCAATGAAGAAGGAACGAAAGCCAAGTAGCCAGCCAAAGCAACCGGATCAGCTGGTCGCAGGAGTGCCGAACGAGTTGCTTCTTCCTGGAGCGATTGCAACGCTGGCTGCGGTCATAGTCGTGGTCTTTACGCTTAGTCGCTCGAGCCGGAATTGATCTGTATGTGTTATTCTCTGGTGTGTAGTAGCTTTGCTGGAATATGGATTACCTCCTGGGAGACTCCTACCTTTCTGATAGTCTTGGCAGTTTTTATAGCATTATACCTTTTAGGATGTCCTTAGATAGAAGCGGAAAATACTGAATCTGCATGTTTTGCATGACCTAAGGCCTGTAGTGGGGCGTGGTGCCTCGCAAGGCGAGGTTTCTTGCAGGCGGATCCCGCACTAAACGGCCTGTCCGAGGGCGGCCTCTTTTATCTAGCTCCAGGTCCCTACGCCAAAATTCTTCATAATTCCCATATCCCACGCGCCCAATAACACAATACCACCGCAAAGTGCGCTTTTCCTCGGAGTTTGGGGCCCAGCTGTAGCATCTACTGATTTTGCCCACCTGGGACTATTGACATCTTGCAAGAAACAGCCAGAGCTGTGGTGCCGTTACGACCTCGCACCGCGTCACTTGACCGTGCTAACGAATGCAAACGACGCGCAACATTTACTAAGAACTGGATGCAAGACGAAACGGTCAGATATCAGTCGCACATAGTGTTCCGAGATGTCGTTACTCCCTCCGGAAATCCACGCAGCCCTAGCAACTCTGTTACAAAACCTTTCTTCAGCTGACAATGCCATTCGCACACATGCCGAAGAACGATTGAACAATGAGTGGTTCAACAAAAGACCCGATGTCTTACTTGTGGGCCTCGTGGAGCAAATACAACAGTCTCAGGATACTTCAGTAAGAGTCTCATGTAATCTGTTACGGATGCAACTATATAACACTAATACTGTTATCTTGATTAGACACGGTCCTTTGCCGCAATCCTGTTCCGCCGAATGTCAACCAAAACAAGGCGTTCAACTGGAGAAGATCCAGAGTCGAAGGAGCAATTTATGCTATTACAGCCACAACAGAAAGTCGCCATAAGGCAGAAGTTGTTGGAATGTCTACAGGGGGAGAGGCTGCCAGACGTTAGACATAAAATTGGTGACGCTGTGGCCGAGATTGCAAGGCAATACTCAGATAATGGTAGGTGAACCCAGGAGCATATAATTGAAGGCTAAGGTACAGACTGTATCTAATACCTCTCTATTGACTAGGCGAGAATTGGCCGGAGCTCCTCCAAGTGCTCTTCGTCTCGAGTCAGTCGCAGGACCCAGGTCAGAGAGAAATTGCTTTTCGGATATTCACGACAACACCTGGTATCATAGAGAAACAGCATGAGGCCACTGTACTGAGCGCATTTACCAAAGGCTTCAAAGACAGCGAGGTTACTGTAAGCAGGCACCTCTTTGCGAAAGGGGTACCCGCTAACTTTACATTAGGTTCGAATTGCCGCAATGGAAGCATTCTCCTCGTTCTTCATATCGATCCAGAAGAATTCGAAGAAGAAGTACTACTCTTTAGTTCCAGAAATTCTCAACATTCTACCGCCTTTAAAGGATTCTGGGGATTCTGACAATTTATCGAAAGCTTTTATGTCTTTAATTGAGCTGGCAGAAGAGGCGCCAATGATGTTCAAGCCTCTCTTCCATGTTTTGGTTCAATTCAGTATGACTGTCATAGCAGACAAGGACCTTGATAATTTGACTCGCCAGAATGCGCTGGAACTTATGGGTACATTTGCCGACTATGCCTCACCTTTATGCCGGAAGGATCCTACATACACCTCGGAAATGGTCACTCAATGCTTAAGCTTGATGACTGACGTGGGGCTAGACGATGACGATGCGACAGAGTGGAATGCATCAGAGGATCTTGATGTAGAAGAGAGCGATCTCAACCATGTTGCTGGGGAACAGTGTATGGACAGGCTTGCTAATAAGCTGGGAGGTGGCGCGGTCCTACCTCCTACGTTTAACTGGCTACCTCGTATGATCTCGTCAGCATCATGGCGAGATCGACATGCAGCGCTTATGGCCATCTCTGCGATCTCGGAAGGCTGCAGAGACCTAATGATCGGAGAGCTGGACAAGGTTTTGGACTTAGTTGTTCCAGCCCTTCGCGACACTCACCCTCGAGTTCGGTGGGCAGGATGCAACGCACTAGGGCAAATGAGCACCGACTTTGCTGGTACGATGCAGGAGAAGTATCACCAAGTCGTCTTGTCGAACATTATACCCGTTCTCGATGCACCGGAACCGAGGATCCAGTCCCATGCAGCCGCAGCCCTAGTGAACTTCTGCGAAGAGGCTGAGAAGGTGACACTCGAGCCTTACCTTGATGATCTACTGAGCCGTCTATTGCATTTATTGCAAAGCCCGAAACGTTACGTTCAAGAGCAGGCTCTTTCGACTATTGCGACCATTGCTGATTCCGCTGAGACTGCTTTCGGAAAGTATTATGATACCCTGATGCCTTTGCTATTTAGCGTTCTTAAAGAGGAGCAATCGAAAGAATATAGACTTTTGCGAGCAAAAGCAATGGAGTGTGCTACTCTTATTGGTAAGTTATCCTGCTGCTTTTAACACCTCAAATGCTGACAGAATACCTAGCACTCGCCGTTGGCAAGGAACGTATGGGCGTAAACGCTATGGAATTGGTCCAAATTCTTGGCAACATCCAGCGTACGTGCAACAGACTCGCTTTACTAGTGTGTACCTTACTGACTGATCATTCAGGAAACATTGCAGACGCTGATGATCCCCAATCACAGTATCTCCTTCATTGCTGGGGTCGAATGTGTCGGGTCCTCGGGCAGGATTTTGTGCCTTATCTTTCCGGTGTCATGCCACCGTTGTTGGAGCTTGCCAGTGCCAAAGCTGACATCCAACTGCTTGATGATGAGGATCAAATCGCTAAAGTCCAACAAGAGGAGGGATGGGAAATGGTTCCCTTGAAAGGCAAAGTTATCGGGATCAAAACCTCGATCCTTGAGGACAAGCACATGGCCATCGAACTTATTGTCATTTACGCACAGCAGCTCAAAGGTGCATTCGAGCCGTACGTCATGGAAATCATGGAGAAGGTTTCTCTCCCTGGGTTGGCCTTCTTCTTTCACGACCCTGTGCGAGTGGCTTCTGCAAAGAGCGTACCCGTACTGTTAGATGCAATGAAACATGCACATGGCGTACCCGTACTGTTAGGTGCAATGAAACATGCACATGGCGGCGGCAGTATACAGCTTCAACATGTTTGGGAAATCACGGTCGAAAAGATCCTCGAAGTTCTAAGCGCGGAACCAGCGATCGACACGCTTGCAGAGATGTATCAGTGTTTCTATGAATCCGTGGAAGTTGTTGGCAAGAATTGCCTCACTCAGAAGCATATGGCAGAGTTCATTGAGTCTGTCAGGTCGACATTAGAAGACTATCAAAAACGGGTGAAACAACGTGCTGAGGAGCAACAGGAAACCGAGGAAGGCGAGGAAGAAAACGAAGATATTCTCTTTGCAATCGAGGATGACCAAACCCTCCTTTCAGACATGAACAAGGCTTTCCACACCATTTTTAAGAATCAAGAAACGTCTTTCCTGCCATCTTGGGCCCGCCTAATGCCCTTTTATGATGCCTTCATCACTAGCTCAGATTCAACGCAACGACAATGGGCATTGTGTATAATGGACGACGTGCTCGAATTCTGTGGGGATCAGAGCTGGAGCTATCAAGACCACATCCGCAAACCCCTTGTCGACGGCATGCACGACGAAATACCAGCCAACCGACAAGCGGCCTGCTATGGTGTAGGTATCGCGGCACAGAAGGGCGGCGCAAATTGGTCGAGCTTTGTGGCTGAAAGCTTGCCTACGCTGTTCCAAGTCTGTCAATTGCCTCAGGCCCGAGAGGATGACCACGTGTTTGCCACTGAGAATGCGTGTGCAAGCATCGCCAAAATATTACAGATGAATTCCAGCAAGGTGCCGAATGTGCAAGAGGTCTTCGTTCATTGGCTGAATACTCTGCCTGTTGTAAATGACGAGGAAGCCGCACCCTATGCTTACATGTTCCTTGCATCGTTAATTGATCAGTAAGTCCATAATTTCCGTTGCCGGTGAATAGCTGCTGACTTGTGATCCAGGCGGAATCCTGCAGTTTTTGCTTCACCAGAGGTGGCAAGGCAATGCTTTGTAGCGATAGCCTTAGCACTTGAAGCAGAGACACTTCAGGGTACAACAGCACAGCGGGTAGCGGTAGCTGGCAAGCAGCTCCTTCAGACAGCAGGCATTGATATTACTCAAGCCTTGGCTTCATTGAGTCCTGAGACACAGCAAACGGTTGCAACTTTCTTTTCATAGGCGAAATGATACCATGGGGAGCAATTCCACGGGGGACACAGATCATGAGTGATGCATAATGGCAAATATTGTGGCGATCTTGCATATGTGTGGTCATGGATGGTCATATTTAGAGGTACTGAAGCTCATGGCTAGCTGAGAGAGGCATATGCATGTACTTGTGATATGAGAGGGACGCCCGAATGGCAAGCACTCAGATATGCTAGTCGACGACCAATGCATGCAGTAAACACAAAATTTCCTCCTTGGTATAACCAATATCAAGGCTGATGCGAGTTGTAATCTTAGCGCTTCACGAAGCACGCGTCGGCAGAGCTTCGGCTCAATTTTCTACAGCCTCGAAAACACCACAGCATAGCAGGAAACCTTTGAGCTTACGGTCCCCTAGTTTTATGAAGACTTCCATTCCACTGAGGAATTAACTCATACCTGAATTAGATTTTGTAATTGTGTCAGCTTGTTGAGGATCCTCACTGCCCAGCAACAAACGCAAAAATGTCCTTCGGAGGGCAGACACCCACCATCATCGTGCTGAAGGAAGGGACCGATGCCTCCCAAGGCAAAGGACAAATCGTATCCAACATACAAGCATGCTTAGCAGTTCAGGATACGATACGAAGCACCTTGGGACCCTACGGTGGAGACCTGCTTTTAGTAAACGAGAATGGCAACCAGACAATTACCAACGATGGCGCTACCGTTATGAAAGTGTGTAATTCACTCCCTATCCTTACAGTACTATCTTAATGTTTCTTCAGCTTCTCGACATAGTTCATCCCGCTGCACGCATCTTAACCGACATAGCGCGCTCGCAAGATGCCGAAGTTGGCGACGGCACTACCTCCGTCGTTGTACTGGCAGGAGAAATACTGAAGGAGATAAAAGAACATGTAGAGCAGGGTGTCAGCGCACAGACAATTATCAAGGGGCTGAGGAGGGCGTCGGCTATGGCGGTGAATAAGATCAAGGAGATTGCTGTTACCACGAAGGATGGAAACCAAAGACAAACGTTGAGGAGATTAGCGGCTACGGCTATGAGTAGCAAATTGATCCATCGAAATGCAGACTTTTTTACTAAGAGTACGTTTCATTCTGGGCAGTGTAGGGTGAGGGGAGATGCTGACACGGTACTAGTGGTTGTGGATGCAGTACTATCGCTCGACCAAGAAGATCTGAACGAGAAGCTCATTGGTATAAAAAAGATCACGGGAGGTGCTTTACAAGATTCGTTGTTCGTTAATGGTGTGGCTTTCAAAAAGACATTCTCATATGCTGGATTCGAACAGCAACCAAAGAGTTTCAAAGATCCCAAGATTGTCTGCTTGAATGTGGAGCTTGAGTTGAAAAGTGAAAAAGATAACGCGGAGGTCAGGGTGGATCAGGTATCAGAATACCAGGCTATTGTGGATGCCGAATGGCAGATTATTTACAATAAGATGGAAGAGGTATATAAGACTGGAGCGAAGGTCGTACTGAGTAAATTGCCTATAGGCGACTTGGCAACACAGTATGTCTCTCTGCTTCCAAAACGCGTTGCTAGTACACTAAACCCTACAGATACTTTGCAGACCGCGACGTCTTCTGCGCCGGCCGCGTCTCATCAGACGATTTAGAGCGCGTAGTCCAAGCAACCGGAGGCAGTATCTCGACAACATGTTCAGACATTCGACCGGAGCATCTAGGTACCTGCGAAAAGTTTGAAGAGCGCCAAATCGGTGGCGAGAGATTCAACTTCTTTGAAGGATGTCCCGCAGCGAAGACATGCACCCTAGTCTTAAGAGGAGGAGCCGAACAATTCATCGCGGAAGTAGAACGAAGTCTCCACGACGCCATAATGATAGTCAAGCGCGCCATCCGAAACCGTAACATTGTCGCAGGAGGTGGAGCGTGCGAGGTACCCTCTTCTCCAATCCCTTCCCTTCCATCCTGCGCTCTAAACCCCTTCCCATGCCATCCAAACTAACCTCCCACCTCCCACAGATGGAAATCTCCGCGCACCTCCATCGCTCCGCCGACCTCTCCGTCCCCCGCAAACAACAAGCGATAATTAAATCCTTCGCTAAAGCTCTCGAAATAATTCCCCGCCAACTCTGCGACAACGCCGGCTTCGACGCCACAAACATCCTTACCCAGCTGCGCGTCGAGCACCGAAAAGGGAATACATGGGCGGGCGTGGATTTCGATAATGAGGGTGTAAGGGATAATATGGAGGCGTTTGTTTGGGAGCCAAGTCTGGTGAAGATTAATGCGGTGCAGGCGGCGACGGAGGCGGCTTGTTTGATTTTGAGTGTGGATGAGACTATTAGTGAGTGCATCTTTCCTAGACTTGTTGAAGTTGTATCAAGTTTTCATTGTGAGGTGAGAATTATTGCTGACTTTTACTGCAGGAAACCAGGAGTCAGAGCAGCCACAGGCGCCGCAGCGAGGATTGCCTCCTGGAGCAGCGCAGAGGGCAATGAGAGGAAGAGGGAGAGGGATGCCCAGGAGATAATGATGATGTTGTATCATGGTCAATAAAAGCGAAGATAGAATGTACCGATACCATCACAAAGCATTGAGCGAAATTAACACAAACCAAGATGACCATGATTATTGTAGAAGTATTCTTCATTTGTTCCTCTCTATCTTGGAAATACTGAGAGCGCAAACACGCGCTGTTCACGGACCCAAGGGGTATGCCATTCCATACAATATTCACACGCAAGCAAAAAAGCGCCACCTATCCAGCTGCTGCGCCAGCCGCAGCAGTCAGAACCCCGCAATCCAGCTCCCTGCAATGCATATATGCGATAATAAGGATGTTGCTGCCGCCGAATCGAGACGCCGTAAATGGAATATGGACAAGAGAAACTCATCACCTGTGTATCCATTCGCGAATGGATCTCTACAAGCCCTCCCCTATCCTGAATTGATGTACACCCCCCTATCATTACAACCTCATGCAAGACTGATTCGTTCGTAAGCGTTGCAAAACTTTTTTGTAAGGCCAAAATGCCTCACAGATGTGTATGTCGGAGCGTTTGAGATCACGATGTGCCTATGCTCTCTGGTGATATCATGCCCCCTTCATGCTCTTTCTGTTTGCCTTTTGGTGTCGGGGTACCCAGGGAATCTAGGTCTCGAGTTCCAGCTTGAGTGACGACTCCATTGGGTAGCGGTTTGCCGAGAGGAGTGCCCTCATCTTCCTTTTCTTTGTCTTTCACCCCAGCTTTTTCATTTTCGCCTGACTTTGCACCTTCGCCTTCTTTTGATGTTTCCTTAGCTTCGCCATCATTTAACTTCATCTTCTTTCTTGGATGACCCTTACCAGGCCCCTGCTCTTTCTGAGGCCGTTTTCTCGGACTAGTGATCTTGCCAGTGGGTGGTAGACGCGGCTTAGGTAAACGCTGCTTCTGCGGCAAGTCATCGTCTTCGATCAGTGGTTGATCGTTATTGGCATGCAACTTGGCAAGGAAGAAATTCTGCACAAGACCAATTTGATTCTTGACGTTATCGATGGTGATAGGCTCGAGGGGACGTGGTGGCGGGAGGTCAGAGAGAGGTGTAGATGAGAGGGCGCTATGAGTTTTCAGCATATCTATGGCATATCAAGTTGAAGTGAGGAAAACTTACCTTGGGTTTTGGGCTTGATTAGCATTACGCATGCGATTTTGCAGTAGATGTAAGGGAACGCTCATGGTGCCGATATCGAGACCAAGTTCTTTAAATCCGAAGAAGTCTTCACCCAGTTCTTCAGCGAAATCACCGCCAACGAACTGCTCACTGTCGTCGTTGAATGCGTTGGACCCGTCAGGGCCTGCGTCAACAAGCGCGGGACGAAGGCTTTCAGCGAGGTGGGCCTTCATGCGATCATGAGTCGCTGCGATTCTAGTGCCGGCGCGCTCCACGTCTTCGGTAACGTAGCTATCAAGAGAATCAAGGTCGGCGCCGTTCTCCTGAAGTGCGTGCAAGATCTTTTCTTCAGTTGTAAAACGTTGTTTGAAAGTGACCTCACCCTGAGGTCCTATCACTGGGACTTGCGGGGCCTGGTTATACTCGTTGAGCGTACGAGCAAGTTTAGTGAAGTAGTCCCCAATCAGGTCTGTAAAGGCGTCAAGTGCAGCAGGTTGGAATTCCTCGAACCCAGCGTGGACAAGAAGCTTTGCAGCTGAGCGCTGAAGGGCGACTCGGGCTACTATGGGTGCTATTGGCGGGCCTTCGTCTGAGATCACAGTAGGCTCAATGTCATGCTCAACAAAGGGTTGAGGCTCGTGCTTCTGAAACTGCCCTTGGTACATCTACCTCGCGTCAACGTCGTAGCCAGCAAATACCATGGATCAGGAGACTTACTTGAGACTGGAGCTGCATCTGCTTGACAACACCGATCTTTGATGTGACCTTGCGCGTGTTTTGAATCTGCCGCAGGTTCTCGTCTATTTTGCGCGTAAGGTTACTTTGAGGAGAGGTGAAAAGTCCCTTTGGTAGAATCCGCAAAAATTCGTCTGATGGATCAGCAACGTTGCCCTCGGAATCTTCGATCCAGCGGAGCCTGCTGTCAATGTCTGGGATAGCGGCCATAGTGTCATAGTAATCTGGTAGGACTCTCTCTTCTTCGCCCTCCATCCCCTCTGCCAGCGTCTCGCCACTTGGCTGAGATTCTTCATTCTCTATCATCTCAGTGTCAGTGATATTCTTACCATCGCTCACGGCTTGCTTTTGGTTGCGTAGCCACCTTCTCATTCCCTGTTTCGTGCGTCTTAGTGCGGGTTGCTCAGGGTCCAGCCGATCGCCTTTGAATAAGGCATGGCGTTCTGCAGTGACTAAAGCACGATCCTTTTTGGTGACCTGTTTCCATGTTTTGTATTCTGGATCTTCATACTCCGCCTCTTCATTGGGCCCATCGATGGAGGGGATAATGCCGTTGATAGAGGAATCACCATCAATATCCATCCCATCAGGCTGTGTAGTGTGTCCTAAGATACCATTAACCCCTGCAGGGGTTATTGTACCAGGCGGAGGGGTTATGCTTCCGTCAAAGATACTTTCGGAGTCAGCTCTCAGAAGAGCTTCGTTCTTAAGGTTGCTACCTAGGCCATTCGGAAGTTGATGGCTTGGCTTGTTTTCATGGTTAGGTGCAGGTGAGCCCTCGGCCGCACCAGCTGGCGCTTTCCGAGCGGTAGTGCCCTTCTTGGAAGTTTTCCCAGGTGCCTTCCGTCCGCGCGACGAGATAATGGGTTCATCGTCACTATCTTCCTCTTCGTCAAGATTGGCGTCACCATTCTGCTGCCGGCGTTCTTCCGCCTCCACTTCAGCTCTATCTCTTATAGTGATATTCGGAATAAGGGGTACGAGCTTTTCGGTCTCTTTGCGCATGAAGAGAGCCTTTTTACGAAGGAAGTGATCTGGATTGGCGTTGTACTTTAGACAATTAGCCCAGATAAGGTTGAGATCGCTGACGAAATCCGCTTTCGATTTGTACTGTACGGTCTTAAGCTTCTTTGTCATAGTGCCCAGATCCATGGGAGTCTTGATGACTGTTATGAGGTCAGTAATTGTTCCTATTCCTTAGATTCTTGACGTAGGACTCACTAGTCGAGTAGTCAGGAGCCTCCTTCTTATTTACTCTGGTAAGAAATGGACCCGAATGCTCAGTCATGGCTCTGAGTTCATTAAGGACCTTTTCTGCAGCCTCATACAGCTCTTCCTGGCCAACCTTATCTTCGCTTGCCCATTTACTCCTATTCTTCCTAACTTCGCTCATCAAAGCTCTAAGTTCTGTGTCGGTTGCCTGAACCCTGTCCCTTTGAGCGTCGATCTGCCGGATGAGGTTCTTCAGGGTTAAGCTGGAAGCACCTAGATTGCTTTGACTCAGAGTACCGTGTTGCGCATTTCCTACAGAAGTACCGTTCGCAGTACTGCCCGAAGTACCATGGCCACCCATTTCAACATCCACTTGCCGCTCAGCCTCCTCGAGCTTCTTCTGCTCCAACATCGAGTCTCTGTCATTCTCCAGAGTATAGAACACAGTGTGAAAGCTGCGCTTAGCAGCATCTTCGGTCGCCCTTTTATCCTCCTCAAGCTTTCGTCTCGCTTCTTCAGTAGTCTTTCCGGCTACAGAAGATGGCCCAACTCTGTTGCTTGCTGGCGTCGAGCTTGAAGAGATGTCACGGAGCATAGCTGTGGAAGAAAGTGCCAGGTTGGTTGGGGGCATTGTGCTCTTGGACTTGAGAGGTGAGACATTACTCGAGTCGTCTTCGTCCGACTCGTCCGACTCGTCATAGTCGTCCTCGTCAATGTTCCTGGCAGGCTTCTTTGCAGAAGCTCTACTCTGAGTAGGTGTCTCATTAATTGTGATTTGTTCCCTTCCTTCCTCCCGCCCATTTGCACTTTCTAGTATTCCAACGGTCTCTGTGCCTCTTCCTTCAAACAAGCTGTTGAGTCTGGCCTCGCTTTTCACATATAGCTCTTTAAAGATCGCCAGGCGTGGGTCCTCGTCAGCGCCGAGATCCGCTTCAATGGACGTCATGAGGTGGGCGGCATTGGTAGGTATCGGGCGGCCAATGGGCGTCGCCGACCTCCGAGGATGACTATGATACCCATTTACGTGTAGGGTGTCACGTATGCCGTTGGGGAGAGAGTGGAGTTTATGCGTAGACATCTCTCATGTCGGGACCCCTCCAAAAGGGCAGGGGCAACTCCGCCCGCGCAGAGCAGCTGCCCGTGAATTTCGTGACCCTTCGCGCTCTACCTAGGGGGTTTGATTGTGTAAAAGTGGTTGCTGGAGGTAGCTAACATGTCGGAGAGATGCCCATCGGCATTTGAAGTATTTTCGATAATTTTTACTCCGTAGTGGTGATGGCCGAAATGTCGCTTTTGATGAGGTGAGGTTGCGTTCACTGCGGTAGCGTAGGGCTGCACTGCGCTGCACCACTGGGCTAGAGGTACTCGGCAGGCGGTTAAACGTTTTTCCGATGAGAGGATACCATTGAGAAGCGTTTCAATGTCATACCCCTCCCCAGAAGTTCTATCCATGGGAGTAAGTTTTGATGACAAGCTCTATTGAGGCAAGAGCTCTTTCAACAAGCCCTGTGCTTCTCAGTTGCGCATCGCAAACATGCGCATCAGGTTCCCTTTTGCTGGTGAGACATTCATCTTGAGCATACCCTGTCCACTTCCAAGCTTACTAAAGTACAACCCAGGCGCATTCCTCTTCTTCCTCCTCGGCGCCGCCTACCTAGGTCTGAGCTCTGGACTTCAGGTACCCCAGGTCAATGATAAAGTCCTTCACTTCGTCACCTTCTTCATCCTCACTCTCACTTTCTACTGGATATTAGATACGACTAGAAGAAGGAATCTGAACCTCACTCTACTGATAGTGACCTTCGGTCTGGGACTTGGTAGCGAAGTTCTGCAAGGCTTCCTCCCAAATGGCCGTCAGTTCGACCATCTAGACATAGTGGCAAACGTTGTCGGCTCGCTGCTAGCACTGGGTCTCTGTACGATCTATCACAAACGCATGCTTGACAGAAAGAGGAGAGCGAGAGGCTACGGAGTCGTGACACAGGATGGCGAAGAGGGAGACCTGGAACTTGGAGTTCAAGAGAGCGGAGTCACTACGGAGGATGTAGGGGAAGGCAGTACAGATGGAGATGGCAGATTGACGCCTAGCAGCGGTGCCGATGATGGAGGTGATGGAAAGAAATGAGCAATGATATTCTATGACAGGGAATCCGACGTCTCCATACAGCTGGCTATGTGTTCTGGAGGTCTATCACTGAGTGTTGATATAACATCCATGATTGGGTTTGTATGATATTTGCCAGTGGATTAGGCGTCTGTGGCAGCAGGGAATTATCAAAAGAAATACCTCCTCACTATCACATCTCTCGCTTGGAATATGAAGCCTATATGTTCCTACATACACATGTTGATTATCGATGAATCACTGGAGGCAGGTCAGACCTCTTCGACCACGTTCGGCGCTAATCTGTCTGAGCTTATAACTCTTTGATTTTCTCTTTCCCTCCCAACGTGGCTTCCGACTTCCCGGTGGGGTCAACTGTTCCAGGAAGGCAATAATTTGAGCTCAAGTAGAGCCCCAATATCAGTTTCACTTAACGTGACCAAGATCAAGGCGCGAAAGACCATCAGTTGAATTACATTCTGCTCGGGAGGAGGGCGGAGCTGGGCCTGCCCGGCGCTTTAGGAGCATATTGGGGGCCATTGCCTCACTAAAAGCCACCAGAAGTACGAATCGGCAATTGAACATCTTAAGTGCCACGAATTATACTCTTCTCATCAGTTTAGGACCCTCATTATGACACCCTATTCGCAGAACGCACTACACTGTGAACTTGTTCATCCTCGAACTGACAGGCCACTGTTAAATCTGTCATGGCATTGCTCTAGATGTTTTTATTAACGGCTTTCTTGGCGAAACTGCATGGTTTCACGAACATGCAACATCGTACATTCAATATCACATTTCAGAATATTTCCGTTACTTTTTGATACGTACAGAGAACAGATCCGAGTCGGGAATTTTATACAAAGGCTTGTATGCCTGTTATCGCTCTGCCCAGAATCAATGAATGGATGTCCGATTGGCCCTCTGATGGAAGATTAGCAAGATGCCTGACAGCCCTGGGGGTATATACAGGAAGCTTACCGTAGGTCTGAGTAACGAATAAATTGGCAACATGTCGTCCAATATGGTATTCGTCGCTAACTGCGTTGCCGCCGAAGACTTCCTGCAAACTAGAATCTACGTTAGCATGGTGTATGAGGAGAGGTATTGGCTCTGCGCACACTCTTGCGTTGATCAAAGCACGGTCACAATTTTGTCTCTTTACCATTGAGATCATTTCCGGTGCTAACTTCCCTTCGTCCTTGAGACGGCCTACCTGCGTTGCTGCAAGGATGCCATATGCAGCATCGGTAACGGCATCTGAAAGTTTCTTTTGCACGAGCTGGTACTTTGCAATAGGGTTGTTCTTGAATTGTCGGCGCTCGAGAGCGTATGTTCTGGCTCTTGCGATACAGTCCTCGAGCGCACCAATTACTCCCCAAGCAATTCCGAAACGGGCGGAATTGAGGCAGCTGAATGGCCCTCTCAGACCCTCAACTTCAGGAAACATGTTCGCTTCTGGGACTGGGCACTCGTCAAGCTGTATCATGCCTGTTATTGAAGCTCGAAGTCCATTCTTATGTTTCAAAGGCGGTGTCTCCAGTGTACCAGGCGGACATTGATCTCTGTCAACTAAAAAACCTCGTATCTTTCCCGTGCTCTGCAGCTTCGCCCACACCAGCATGACCTCCGCAATTGGCGAATTCGTGATCCACGTCTTCCCACCAGATAATGAGTAATATCCTTCCTTGCTTGGATGCGGCTTCGCAGTTGTTTCCATCGAACCGGGATCAGAGCCATGGTTTGGCTCTGTTAACCCGAAACAACCGAGGATCTTCCCCTTTGCCATTGCTGGTAGGTATTTATCCTTTTGCTCCTGTGTCCCAAATTCGTCTATCCCTCCCATGACAAGTGAACTTTGCACCGACATTCCTGACCTATAACCTGAATCCACACGCTCGACTTCTCGCGTGATGAGACCTGATGCAACGCTGCTAACGCCTGCACATCCGTAGCCTTTGATTGTAGCACCGAGAAGGCCCAGCTCACCCATCTCTTCGAGGATTTTGCGGTCATAGTGTTCGTTTCGGTAGGCGTCTGGTTTTGGTGTCAGTGCATTACAGAACCAATTGAGGGTGCTGTTAAGTACCAAGTACGCGAGGAAACATCCGCTCTTGACAGTAAGAATTTGCAGTCTCTTGGATTGCGAGTTCTTCTTCTGTGAAGAGCGAGGCAGAATCTAACGGATCCTCCCAATTGAAAGGTACTGGAGCGTGTGCATACCGTTTTGTGACAACGTGGTTCCTGACAGAATTGGCCAATGGTCTTCTTAATGCTATTTTAATCATAATTGCTATATACAGTGAAACAAAAACGAGAAAATGAAAAAGCAGTGGATTGCAGAAATATTAATGTGCTACATCAAAGATACAGAGCCATTGTCGGCATTCTCCACGGTTTCTAACAACCGAGGCCACCTCGGCATGAGGTCATCGCCCAATGAGGGCTAGTGTTAGGGCAAGAGTGCGTCGTTTGATAACTTCAGAACGTTTATTTATATGGCTACGTAGATAGAATGTAGGTATGTTCAAAGGATCAATGGAAAAGAGGATTCTTCTACGTTCCCATTGTTAGATGATACGCCGGCGTCGCTTAGGGAATTGCAGGATAATGCCAGTGCCTCATAACACGCGTAAACGTCATTTCCGCGCTCAACCCGCGTTCTGAATTGCGTGCAGGGAAGCTGCAGCCTTACATCAGCTTGGCTTGCAATCACAACTCCCGCAAAGGACGAGCTGTTAATATCGACAACCATGGGGATTAAACGTGGGTTATATCTTTTAAGTCGGCGCATCATATTGCTAATGTTCTCTAGAGCTTGCCCAAGTCGTCAAGGAGCATGCTCCAGATGCCATCAAAACTGGCGAGATCAAGAACCACTTCGGCAGGAAGGTTGCCATTGTACGTCGAGCCATGATCTTTTATGATGAGTACTACTAACGAGGTCCAGGATGCGTAGGTTCACTTTGCTCTGCCTCAAAATTCTTTGTTCTGACATTATTATTTCGCTAGCTCTATGAGCATCTACAGCTTCCTAATCGCCGTTCGCTCCGATGGCCAACAACTTATGAACGAGAGTGGTGAGACAACCTCTCATCTAATGGGCATGTTTTACCGCACTCTACGTATCGTGGACAACGGCATCAAACCTCTCTACGTTTTTGACGGCGCACCGCCAAAATTAAAGTCTGGCGAATTAGCAAAACGATTCGCCAGAAAGCACGAAGCTACCGAGGCACATGAAGAGGCAAAGGAAACAGGCACAGCAGAAGAAGTAGAGAAGTTCTCACGCCGCACAGTCAGGGTTACAAGGGAACACAACGATGAGTGCAAGAAACTTCTCACCCTCATGGGCGTTCCATATATCGTCGCCCCCACAGAAGCAGAAGCACAGTGTGCCGTCCTAGCCAGAGGAGGCAAAGTGTACGCTGCCGCATCTGAAGACATGGACACACTTTGCTTCGATTCCCCTATCCTCCTTCGGCACCTCACCTTTAGCGAACAGCGCAAAGAACCCATTCAGGAGATTCACCTTGACCGCGTCCTGGCCGGTCTCGCTATGGACCGCAAACAATTCATAGATCTCTGTATCCTCCTTGGCTGCGACTATGTCGATCCTATACCAAAGATTGGTCCATCAACAGCCGTCAATCTCATGAGAGAACACGGGAGTCTGGAGAAGGTCGTCGAACACATCCAGAACGATCCGAAACACAGATACACTATTCCTGATGACTGGCCATTTGTTGAAGCTCGGGAGCTATTCCTCGACCCTGATGTCCGTCCCGCCGATCACCCTGACTGCGACTTCAAATGGAACGCGCCTGATGTCGAAGGTCTTGTCAAATTCCTCGTGACCGAAAAAGGCTTTAGCGAAGACAGGGTTCGCAGCGCGGCACAGAGATTGAACAAGAACCTGAAGACAGCGCAGCAGGCGCGTTTGGAAGGGTTCTTCAAGCCAATGCAGAAGACCGAGGAAGAAGTTGCGAGCTTGAAGCGGAAGAACGAAGAAAAGAGAGCAGAGAGTAAAAAGAAGCAGAGGGTGGAAGCTAAGGCTAAGAAGGAGGCCAAATCAAAACCAAGGGGGACTGCTTAGATTCTGCAATGAGTAATTGCAGAAGGATTTAACCCAGTAGCTCAATATGCATTATGATGATAGCAAGGCGCACAACGGCGTTAGCTTTGACGGACGTGGCAATTTCTTCATTGGTGTTTCTCATACATATGGAGCTGATCTTGCTGGCCATTGCTTATCCAATCAGTGAGGCACATGGAGAACCTTTTTAATTTCACATTACGCTATACAACTACAGTGGTCCTCCTCTGTAACAATAAGGAATGCTTAAGTGGTGGGCAGAATCAAGATCAGACATTACGACTTTACGCTCTTTTGCCTTGAATTCTCACCAGAAGTCTAGCATATTGAGCTCTGATGACCGAATTTGCAACTTCGGGTCCTGATAACCCCGTTGTGACAATGTTTTGAGACTATATACCTACTCTTGCAAGGAGCCGCCGATTGCGTAGACGATAAAATTTGGAAATGATATTCCAAGAGCACAGGAGTTCTGCCGTGCTAGGGACGATGGGCTCATAGCTAGGGGATCGATAATGTCAGTATGAGCGGTAGTAAGACATGAATAGAGAACCTCGGGCAGACATAGAAGATGAAAAGGCACTGGACCCCGACCCTTTCTGTGCACAATGGTTGGGTGGTTGGGTACCTTTAGGATTACCATTGAATTCTTAATGGCAGCTCACCCCCGTAGCTCGCCCCCGGAGGACTCGCCCGTACAAAAACGCCATACAGACCCGCCACCAAAAACCGCCACCAAAAACCGCCCATACAAATTCCTCACCAAAAACCGCCATACAGAAACCGCCACTAAAAACCGCCTACTAAAAACCGCCATACAAAACCGCCATCAAAAACCGCCTATACAAGTTCCTCATCCAAAACCGCCGTACAAAACCGCTACAGAGAATTTCGTATAGGCGACGGACCTCGTATGGGCGACAGGCCGCAAAATATCATTCCTTCTCCCAGCTTAGATCGTTTGGCTTCAGCATGTAACAGAAGTCCAGCTATATATTCCTAGATTGCGCTATTGCCCATCTCATTGAAGTCCCTCGAGCCTGCTATCTTGTCAGATGGCTAGTGATGTGGCTTCCGCAGAATCTTCAACAGCTAGACAACGTAAGGCTGTATGTTTATCTTTCTTTGTTTGGGCCCGGAACGCATCCCACCATCTCGCAATCTGTTCGCGCTTCTTTCACTAATAAGCGATCCCAAAGTGCCTTAATTGTTATGAAAAGAAAATAAAGTGCGACTTCTCGCCCGAGCTTGGTACATGTGGCCGTTGTAGACAGCAGATTTTAGAATGCATTGTTCCAGAGGGCAATCCCGCTAAAGCCAGATCGTCTCTCAGGCAGGCTTCCCCTTACAAATTTTAGTTCAGCGGAAGTCTGACCATGATGTGGAAGCAGACAAGCAGTTCAAGAGCTTGAAGATCGAGTCCAAAGCCTAGAGAATTCTGTTATTGTATCGTCTCCATCGGCAGATCAGAGACAACATCATCAAGCTATGGACACCGTCTATATGGGTGGAGAAAGATCCTCCAACTCATCGTCCGTGCCGCTATCAAGAGGGGCAACTTCTCCGTGGTCCATTTTGCTGGGAGGCACTGCAAGTGCTAATGTTCCCTCATTTCATAATTCTACTTCGCAGCTCTCAGACGAAGAGACGTCCTTATTTCTCTCCTCTGGTGGAATTCGCTACGATCTCTCCCAGGAAACGCCCAATATTGGCCGAGATCAAGCTCATGTCTATGTCAGAAAATATGCTACAATTGCCCCATATCCAATCTTAGATTGGGGCCTTCTTGTAGGAGTATTGGATGATCTCTTTGACCATGGGACAGTCTCTACAGGTGGCAAAGTTGCTTGTATATGGATTGTGGGCGATCAACCCTATCAACAAGACTAAGCAGGTCACTCATGTGCTAATTGCTCGTTGGTGAAACAGTATATGGCTTTTGGTTGCACTCAACATTCCGCGGGAAAGCGCTCCGATACTGAGGCAGGCGAGTCAGGTGTTTATTTCCAGAAGGCCTGGACCATGCTTCCTCAGCTGCTCATGGACAACGATTTGTGGGCAATGAAAGCGGTAACTCTTATGGTCAGTCCAACATCAATGTCCATTCTCCCGGAGGCCATTGCGTGGCATCAAACATCCGTGGGTAATCAGCTAAGGCCTGTACCAGATTCACTATCTCCAAGCAAGTGCCAAACCGGAAACCTGCTGGTCTCTACTGGGGACAGCTTTACGATTGTCAATCTCTTTAGGCTTCCACGTCACAGAGTCGAACTTAGCAGCATATACTGAGTTGGAGCGTGAAGAGGGTAAGCGAGCATTTTGGCTTTGCTATATCATGGAGAAGTACGGTTCTTTGGTTCCCTCCAAATACACTAGCTAAGAAAGAAAAGGAGTCTCTGTATCAATCTCGGCCGACCAAGCTCCTTCAATGATCACCCAACAGCAGCGTTCCCGGAACCCTTCCAACCCGCCAGCACGATCTCAGAAGCTGACCTCAACGAAATCTACGGCACCAATGAGACCGACGCAGTCGCCTACTTCATCGACATGATAGAATTAACCCACGATCGCGACCTACTCTTTCAAAGCCTCCAAGACCAATCCCAAGACATGTCACTCGTACTAGACTCCTTGCACCATAAACTAACTCAATATGCACCCCTCCACAGCCCTCTCCGAACCAGCATCCGCGACCTCGCCTACCACAACACTATCCTCGTCATATCGTCCCGCCTGCAACCCAACTCCAACTCCCCTTTCGCCCTCCTCTCCGCCCGCACAACTCTCGACATCATCACCTCCGCCTCGCACGAAGGCGAACTGATGTGCGTCTGGATGTGGCTCTACTACGCCTTTACAGCCGCGGCCGTCATCTTCCTAAACTGTATCGCTAACCCTTCCCACCCCGATACAGCATTAAACATTGCTTGTATTGGTGATTTGGAGACGATCTGTGAGGGGTTGAAGGAGGTGAGTGAGGGCGCGAAGAGGATTATGAATGTGGCGAGGGGGATGAGGGAGGTGGTTTTTGGGCTTGTTAAGAAGGGTGGAAGGAAGAGGGGTGTGGAAGTGGGGGATGAGGGGTTGGAAGAGGGGAGAGCGAAGATGAGGAGGGTAGAAGAAGAGGAGGGTTTGATGGGTGAAGGGGTAGCGATGCAAGCGCAAGGGGATGTCGACGCTGGTGTTGCGGCTGAAGACATCTTGGAAGGGCTACCTGAGGGTTTTGCTTGGGATGAATGGGATCGATGGCTCGTAAACGCGGATTTGGAGGGAGGAGAGGGAAGCGCTGATGCATCTGGTCCGTAATGCACCAATTGGGGACAGCATTATCACCATACCAAAAGAACACTAATTACTACATAAGAGCGATGACTTGCTGTTAACAGATGCGGCCTACCATCCATCTATGGTAGCGCATGCACCCCCTTCTTCTCATTGATTCTCACCGTCCGAGCCGTAAACCCCAGCATTCCAATCAATCCCACAGCCATCCAGGCGATTAACACGCCAAAATTGACTCCGAGGTGGCTTTTGGTGCCGAATATGATTGTGCGGGCGCCTTGGATCTAAGGCCGATCAGTATTCTTTTTTCGCCCCACCTAAGACGACGCACTTACAGAATTGTAAAACGGAAGACCATAACCGTAGAGGTAGAATCGTGGCATAAGTTCAAACGAGGTGAATGCGGCCGAGACATTAACGATGATCCCTTTTGCATGGATAAAGTCAGGCAAAGACTATGATGACTGTAGGAAGTACTCAGGGTCTTACAAAAAGTAAGGAAATAACCCGAATATTTGAGCCCGAGGACTGTGTGCAGGCTTTCCATGGGTAGGCCCACTGAATCGAAATCAGCTCTCAGTGTCCACAGCAAAGGCGAAATAGGTAATCTAGCGAGTCCACTCACCAGCGCCCATGGTACACCAATTCAACATCCAAAAAACCACAAACCCGCCTCTGCCCAAGAAACGATTCATCGGAATTCCGAATGCGAGATTAATAAGAGAGTACCATAATGACATGAACAGATAAGCCAGTAAAGCGATGGTCGTGCGGAAAAGGAGTGTGGAGCGGAGATTTAATTTCGACCCGATGATCGTGCCGGTTGTGCGCAGAATTTGGAAGATGGAGAAGGCGAAGGTGAGAAGCTGGGATGCTGGAGTGTTAGAGGAAGAGGAGAGATGTTGGCGGGCTACGTACGAAGATCATTCCAACCATGGTCGTACCTGTGGCAGGGGCTACATCGAAGGGCCGAAGATCGATTTCGCTGATTGCGAATGGGGCGGCTAGACATTGAGGACAGCGCTCTGCGATTGCGAGAGCGGTTGGGTTGGCGGTGTTTGCGCCGAGAAAGGCTGCGGTGTGCTGGATGGCTGCTTTTGTGAGTATGGGGTTGATGACGGCGAGGATGGCGGGAATGACTTTGGAGTTGGCGGTTATTTGATTGCGGCCGGAGGAGAAATAGAGGGTTATTGTTGAAAGCGGGTTGTAGGATGCGAGGCCGTTGCTGAGGGCTGCGTCGAGGCCGGAAGAGGCGTTTGGAGAGACTGTAATAGGTATGAGTGTGATTACATTTTGATATTCTGGGGGCGGATCGACCTTGGAGGACTGCCCAAGCTCGTTCATCTAGAACTAGATTTTGAGACATCGAAGGTGAAGTAATCGACGCATCGAACCGCCAGTCGAGGCCTTCTCCAGAGCTCTGAGCAGCTTCGACTCCATCAATAACTTGGCTTCCTAGAAAGCCATGATCTAGATCAATGGCATAAACTTCGAGCTTTGCCAAGTTATTGTTTGTTACCAATGATCCAAAGTATCTTTCATGGTTAGCAGCGATTCTGAATTATCAGACTGTTTATGGAGCTGACCTACAAGCTCAAGCAGCCCCACATAGACAAGGAAGTAAAGACCAGAGGAAGCAGAAGCACTGGAAGAAGGAGCTTGCGGCTACTACGAAAGCCTTCATCAAAGAAGGAGTAGTTGTAAAGAGGAGCGTCCTCTGTGGTGTCTGTCTTAGCTTGGTGTTTCTCCATTATGGTGATGTGGGCATTGAGCTGGTAAGATTAACACGACAGATCACCGAGGAGCACTGCAGAAGTCGAGATGACGATTGCTATAAGAAACATGCGATTGGAGATCGAAGCTGATATTGTTTGATTTTCGCCGCTTAAATGAGTACCTACCTTAGTGGAGATTGGTAAGACAACCACCCAATGGCTTCGGGGCCGAAAGTCGACCGGCACTGCCAAGAGGTACCTTGAGATCGAGTAAGTCTGCAAATCGACCGGGGCCGAGACTGCATTCAAGAAGCGATATATAGATCGCAGGGAAGCTTTGCTGAAGATCTTGTGGTGCGATTTTTAGGCTATTACAAACCTCCAAAAAGACTTCAGTTTTCACTAATAAGCTAGACTCAAACATAATGGCAGACATCCACAGCAGAGAGCACTTCACCAAGACCTTCAACCTTGACGACACAGCCGTCGTCCTTATTGATCATCAGATTGGGACATGTGGCTGGGTGCACTCCATTGATGCCGACCTGTTGAAGAAGAATGTTGGCATTCTTGCGACCTTCGCGACCAAGATGAAGATGCCACTTGTCTTGACTTCATCTATGTTAGTCTCCTTGTGCCCCATGCAATTCGAGGATGATATCTCCTAATGTATTCAAATTTAATCAGTTTCCCGAATTTGACCTTATAATACTAACAAAATCATATGTATATAGGGAAACAAACATGCAAGGGCTCCTCCTAGACGTCATCCAGAAAGAAGCTCCAGAGGCATACGAAAAGCGCACAAAGAGACAGGGCATAGTCAATGCATGGGAGGATAAGAATTTTGCCAACGCCGTGCGTGGAACGGGAAAGCGTCAACTGATTGTGGCCGGCGTTACGACCGACGTCTGCTTAGTCCCGCCAGCGCTGTCCATGCAAGCGGAAGGTTTCCATATCAAGGTAACTTACATTTACCACAAGGTCCATAGGGGGACCACAGGCTAATAATTGCAGTGTGTGCTTGATGCATCTGGAAGCCCAACGGATATGGTTGACCATATTGCATGGCAGCGTCTACTGCAAGCTGGCATTCCCCTGGCGTCCACAAATGCCATTGTGACTGAGCTCATCAATGATTGGGCCACAGAAGCTGGTCAGATCGCGTTCCCGTTGTTGGCTTGATGACATGCAATCGAACTTCAAATAGCACTTAGCATTGCTGCGGTGAAATTCGGAGTGTGCATATACAAGTGTTTCGTAAAAGTTCCAGGTAGCATACTTTCATTAAAGACCATGGACGATATGTTGTTGCCGCTGACAAAATGCGGTCCAAAGTTCCCCCTTTTGATTGATTCTAGAGCACGAAAGAATCTGTAATTACAGATATGATGTTGCAAAGTGAGAATCTAGTCAGGGTTCGAAGCGATACATTGGCAGGTCCTAGTCCTCCCTCTTGTCGGTAACGACATCTCGATTGGTTACTAAACTTTTACATTAGATGAGAAGTATAGATCGTGGACATTTGGCGATAGCTGAACAATCATATATTAAGTAATGGCTTAGGGTAGACGTCATTTGGCACGTATTGTTACGTCTTGTAGGGCTGAAGGACTGGGCGAGGAAATCTGAACACAAGGCATGCTAACTCATTGACACGATTTGAGCGCTTGCAAACATTCATCTTGTAAGCAAGATTCGAGAAAGACACTTCTCCACTTTTCCGTAGTAACAGATTGTGTTGCCCCTCGTTGATCCAGTTAGATCATTCACAGTGGCTCCGTCTCCTACTTCTTGCACCTGCTTCAGTCTTGGGTTTGTCACTCTACTTCTCCTCCTCGCGAGCTCTCTGATCCCTCATCTGCGATTTTATTTTCAAGATACAGTCAAGCCTCTCGTTGACGTCCACGGGTTTTCGAGTGACATGGAACTTCAATTCGGACTAAAGACTGTTGCCTATTTTGTGAACTGGTGGGTTGGTGGCGCTTATGCACGCCATAGGACATCGCATTGACCAGAACAAGGGCCATTTATGGAAGGAATCACAATCCTCAGGATCTTCCAGCTGACAAGCTGACCCACATCCTTTATGCCTTCGCAAACGTTAGACCGGATAGCGGTGAAGTGTAAATATTTGTTAGATTCCAATCTTTGAATTTGGCCTGACGCGCGACAAAGTTATCTGACGGATACATGGGCTGATACGGACAAAGTGCGTGTTCGTCTAAATTGCCAGTTGGATACAGCGTGCCATAACACCCCTTAGCATTATCCAGGCGACTCTTGGAATGACCAAGGAAACAATGTATACGGCTGTATCAAGCAGCTTTTCCTCCTCAAGAAGAAGCATCGGCATCTTAAAGTGCTGTTGTCGATTGGTGGATGGACGTATTCTTCCAATTTCCCTCAGCCAGCCTCGACACAAGCAGGCAGACAGACCTTTGCTAGGTCCGCTGTTCAACTAGTCAAGGATCTGGGGCTTGATGGTAGGTATTGGAACAAGTTGTGACTTCTGGTCACTAACAAGGTTCAGGATTGGATATCGACTGGGAATACCCCAAGGATGATGCAGAAGCACAAAACTTTGTCCATTTACTCAAAGAGACCCGCACAGTATGTGTAATGTCAGGTGTTATCGTACCCAGGCTCACAACTATTAGGCTCTAGATGCCTACAACCCAGCGCACAGAGATGGCAAGATGCTACTCACCGTAGCTTGTCCTGCGGGTATATCTTACGCGGCAGTCTATATTTCTAGAGCTTACCTACCATACAGGTCCCCAAAACTACGAGAAGATGCATATCAAAGCTATGGATGGATATCTTGACTTCTGGAATCTGATGGCTTATGACTATGCGGGCTCATGGGATTCGCACGCTGGTCACCAAGCAAATCTTCGCCCTTCAACTTCCAGCCCCGCCAGCACACCCTTCTCGACCGTGAGAGCAGTTGAGTATTACAAGTCCCACGGCGTTTCGCCATCCAAAATGGTGATTGGAATGCCGCTATACGGCCGGGCTTTCACTTCCACCGATGGGCCCGGAAAGCCTTTTTCGGGCACCGGCGAAGGGAGTTGGGAGCAAGGAGTATGGGATTACAGAGCGCTACCCCAGAAAGGGGCTCGAGAAATGAACGACTTCGAAATTGGTGCAAGCTGGAGTCATGACCCTGAAAAGCGAATTATGGTGAGCTATGATACAACGAATATGGCCAAATTCAAAGCCGAGTACATCAGGGATCAGGCGCACTTAGGAGGCGCTATGTGGTGGGAAAGTAGTGGGGATAAAGCAGGCGAAGGCAGCATTATCGCAACGGTAAGGCTTTGCCTGTGCCGTCATTACAGAAGCTAACAATACGGTCCATTCAGGTTCACCAAGTGTTTGGTAGCACGCACATGGACCGGAGTAACAATACACTGACATATCCGGATTCAAAGTACGACAATCTTCGGAACGGGTTTCCAGGCGAATGACTCCGGTACTGGGGGAGTGGGAAAACGAACTTCGAACGAGAGATTCGCATACAAAGGCAGTGTACATCAAGCGAATTCCTGGAAAACATGTGGGGCTTGGAAATGTCCTTGTCATGTTTTTGCACATATATGCCACAATTCTAAAAACTTCCGCAAAATCGACCAGTGATGTCCGCTCCATTGTGTTTTCGCAGAGCGTCCTCAGCGATAGCCCTGCTTCTTCTGAGTTCAATGATAAATGGAATCCCGGTTCGAATGTATGGACGTGTACTGTATCCTCTATTCGATTTTATGTACAATTTCCCCGGCAACGGACTCCCAAACCCACATTACGATCTTTACCGGTACGGCGCATCTGCTCTCGCCGCAGCAGCCAGTTCGGGTTCCCACTTATCACCGTTCGCCAGAAGCTTTTCCTTGTTGTATAGCAACTCTTCCCTCGTCTCTGTCGCGTACTCTGCATTAGGTGCTGCGGCAATACCGATTAGCCCTCGTCCCCCTTACAGTCGAACGTAGTTCACTTACATTCGACAATGGCATCGACGGGACAGCTTTCCTGACAGAAACCGCAATAAATACACTTCGTCATATCAATATCATATCTCGTAGTCCTCCTACTCCCATCTTCTCGCTCTTCAGCCTCTATTACAATACAACTAGCAGGGCAAATCGCCTCGCAAAGCTTGCATGCGATACACCTTTCCTCGCCCGTTGGATATCTCCTCAATGCATGTTCTCCTCGAAAGCGTGGCGATATCGGTCCTTTCTCGAATGGATAATAGATCGTATATGGAGGTCGGAAGAACTGCTCTAGCACGACGTACATGCCGCGCGCCATTTCAGTAAGGAGAAAGTATTTGCCTGCTTTGTCGAGAGATGATTCTGTGCTCTCGTCCCATCGTTTCACGCGTGGTAGGCGGAAACCTTGAGGTGGTGGGCCTGCTGGTGTGGCGGCTAGGCGGGAGGAGGTCGTGAAGGTGGCGGACGGGCATGTTTTGCGGGCAGCAAGGACGCTGGCGATGGGCGTGGAGGTCGGTCGCGCACGAGCCAGTGCTGTCAGAGACCTTGCTGAGGCCATGGTGGTGGGTATCACTGTCGTAGCAAGCCGTTGGAGAGAAGATACTTAGATCGGTGGCAGTGGTAATACAAATGCCGCGATATGTGATTGGCTAGAGCGGCAAGATGGCTAGCGCGAAATGTTGATGTGAGAAATCGGAGCTCTGGACATCGTCACCAAAGCTCAATCCGCGCACACGATAGCCACCAGACCATCCAAAATGATCCGTGCCGCTCTATTCCAGTCTGTTAGATGCGCTTCAAAGTCTGTAGCGAGGACACAGCTGCCAGCCTCGCGAGCAATTACGCCCTGTCTTTCCGTCTCGTCCGCCCGTCATACTCCCGCTCCAAGGCACCCTGGAATAAGATGCTATTCAGCGCCCGCCGGTCTCTCAAAAACAGAGGTAGAAGGCAGGATAATGGACCTGTTGAAGAATTTTGATAAAGTATGGCAACCTGGTATGGGTGAGGCAGAGCTGGGCTAATCTCTTGCACTATAGGTCAAAGATGCGTCGAAGGTACAAGGTCATATGCTGCATTTGCAAGAGAACTGAATTGATGCAACCTAAAGCTATCGAGTACGTCACACTTTGCGAGTGATCTGGGTCTGGACAGTCTAGATACCGTGGAGGTGGTTATGGCTATTGAGGAGGTGAGGATTCTACGTGGTATAAGGAGAGTCAATAGCTGATATCGTCGAAGGAATTCAGCATCGAGATTCCTGATAAGGAGGCAGATTCGATCCTCAGCAGTGAGTCTCCCAATGAAGGAGCAAACAGTCCAGTACTGACGAATATATATTCCTAGTCGACAAAGCTGTCAATTACATATTGGGCCAGCCGGATGGTATGTTCAGATATCTGATAAGGGTTTGGTCCCTCTGCTAAATATAATATCAGCTCATTAGAAAACGTAAGCTCGGAGGGAAAGAATGAAACGCTTGAGAAATCCTTTGCATGAAGAGCAGGACGGTAGTCGTCCTGCTTCTGTATTATCTTAACTGGTGGTGGCGTGTGAGCTTGATCTATACATAGATTCAATTCAAAGGTCAATCTACTCTATTTGTCTAGATACTTGAGTGCATACTGCTCACTGGACACTTGGCGGGGTTTTTCGCGGCAGTTTTAAGCGAGCCTGCTCTAACGGCGCAGTCTCCTTTGGTATGCCTTACAACTATATTCGCTCCATAATTTAATATAACCAACATCTAGAGCCTTGTGTTGGCATGCTAAAGACCACGATCAACTTTAGTCAGATACACAACTCCCTATCCTTGCCTCAACATACGTAGACCCGGACGGATGCACTCACGTTCCTGCTCCTCTATTTCTGACGCCTATCACCGTGGACATCAACGATAATTGAACACACCTTCCCGACTATATGGCCTCAAGTGGAGGCGTAGTTCGCCGTCGGGGGGCAGGAGCAGGAACATCAAATTCTCCCCCGGAGGACGAAAATGACGCAAGCCGTGTCAGCTCACCAGTACCTAAAAATTACGATAAGGCACCCGAAACATCCTACACTGGCGGCGAGAATGGGCACAAAATCGCTTTTGATCCGCGGGATATGCAGGAGAGCGAGGAGCGGAACAAGCAGCCAAAGCTGACGCTTATGGAGGAGGTGCTACTTCTCGGGCTGAAGGACAAGCAGGTAGACTTGACGTCTGGCATCTACAGCTGATGCTTTGCTGATGTTTTATGGCTACTAGGGCTATCTCTCATTTTGGAATGACAATATTTCGTACGCTCTACGAGGCTGTATAGTCATCGAGCTAGCTTTTCGGGGTCGCGTGAGCATGCAAAAGGATTCGTCAAGGCGACGGTTTCCATTAGCAGATAGGGTTATCGAGGTCATCGATGATAGTTTGACGGGAGAAGTATTGCTGGACGAGGCATTGAAGATGATGAAGTCGAGTGAGAAGATGAGCGTCAGCTCATGGATAGACCTGATGAGCGGTACGAACATATGATGCACCAAATTGTAGCGAAGAGCTTGAAGCTGACTCTATATCCTACTCTAGGGGAGACATGGAACCTTATGAAGATCGGCTACCAATTGAAACAAGTTAGAGAACGCCTAGCAAAAGGTCTTGTCGATAAAGGCATTCTCCGCACCGAAAAACGCAACTTCCTTCTCTTTGACATGGCCACACACCCAGTCGCTGACGGCGGAGCAAAAGACGAAATACGAAGAAGAGTCCGTAACGTATTAACAAACAGGACAGTCGTCCTACCACCAAGTCAATTTCTACCAGAGGAGATGGAATTTCGGTACATGCGAACAATCGCAATGGTTTGTGCCGCCTACGCAGCCAATGTACTTGAGAACGCATTAGCCACGTTAGGACACGAGGCAAGGGAGAGGGCATTTGCACAGGTAGACGAGCTGTTGGCCGAGTATTCTCAATGGCCATTTGGAAAGCGAGCTGGAGGGTCCCAAGGCATAGGAGCGAACTTGGGCCAGGTTATCACAGATGAGATTAACAAGTCCAAGGATAAGGAATTACAATTAGAGGCAAGTTTCCGAAACCCACAAGCAACAAAAAAGGCCATGTGCTAACGTGCATAATTACTTTTAAAGGTGGTGGCTGCTTGCTTGAGCGTCTTTACTCGGCTGGACTCGCTATTATGAAATGCTTCCTTCTACTGCAGGTACCCACAGGGATAGATATCCGGGCCAGGGTGGTGAAATATCAGTGCGTGCGGTCATACTGCTTTTCAGGGGCGTAGAAAGAAAAGCGGACATGAGGGTTTAGCTTCTTTTTCATTGCTTCATCTTTTCACAAAGGGAAAGCTGCACGGAAATTCCGTTGATTCTTACTATCATGAGTATTTTTAACCCCCCGTACTATTACTAAACTATTTAAGTATTGGGCGCAAAGCCGTGGTTGCCACCATTACAGCCCCATTCGCCCTGGTTCAACATATTAAAGGACCAATAGTCGGAACAAAACCTGTAAGTATCCGATCCAGCTCACCGAAAAGGCAACCGCGATCCTCCATTAGTACAGCGTTCCCGGCACCCCGTCTGGATCAGGTAGAGAACGCCTTCATATGCAGATTCTGCAGAAAATGATATTGCAGAAAAGCGAGGAGAGCGATCAAAGTCGTTTCGTCTAGACGACATAATTGAAATCGCTAGGATTCGCCGAATTAAAGACCAAAAATATAATTTGAGGAGTGGTTCTAGGCTTCAACCCTACCTTACCGGCCGTACAGTTAGGGATTTTATGTTAAGCGGAGTTCGTAGTAGGTCAAATGAAGTTATAGATAATACCAGCGAACTAGCACGTAAAGTTCCGTTCCAGTACCGCGGAATACGCCCCATCTCTGTCCCCATACCCCATCCCCCCATCCGCACATAACAAACACCTCACCTCACATACTCATACTCGCCTGTGCAGTAGTACCATCATCTCACATCCTCATACTCGCATCATGGACCTGCATGAACAAAATAAAAACATACCTAGTAAAGCTACCTTACTCTATTTTACAAGCGAGGTGCCAGATTAGATTAAGTTAGCTCATGGGATGGGCATGGGCGGATATGTTCGCTCTTAGGTAGGTTTATGCGCGGTTGCGGATGGGGAGGGGGTATTGGGTATTGGGTATTGGGTATTGGGTATTGGGGATGGGGAGAGGCTTGCTGGAGAGGGATATGGTTCTTGGGTTAGATGGGTTGGAATTCTACTTGGTAAGGCAGGGGAACGTCCAGCTGGGTAGGATCAAAATTATGCCAGCGCCTTTTGAGTAGGTGGATTAGGTCATGGGTATTTGCGGAGGGCTGCATTGCTTTTTTATGTGTGAATGGGAGCTGGGAATGGGGGAATAGAATAGATTCAGGTTCTAGAGCGTGGATAGTTGACTAATTGAAGGTAAGGTACTGTGATTTCGGCGCTTTTCGCTAATTATTCAGGTGCCCAGGTTTTGTGGGGTTCGTATTCCTGTTTTATCGACAGGATGAACCGTCTGGGGTAAGGTAGTTTCTTTCTGGATTGATATTTTCAGTTCGGCGTTTTTCGCTCAGAGGAAATTAGAAAGCTTGGGAGGAGGGGTGGCTGGTGGCGTTTTATGCGACATTGTTCACATAACGGCGATAGAACATTCCACAGGAGTAGAAAACGTTGGACCATGAATGAATCATCAACGGTGGGCGCAAGATATCGATCTCGCCGACGGACTACTACCATAGCCGAGAGCCAGGTCCAAGGGTAACGGAAGGGAATGGAAGCTATCCTCCACCCAAGCTCGACAAGTTTTGGGTACGTTGTCCCACATGTCTTGTTTCATGGAAAGGGTCTACTTACTGCCTCAATGTTCCATGCATCGATAAATCGCCACTGGGGGAGCTTAGACCTATCAAAAGGTGTAGATTTCGGCACTGGCCCAGACCCAGGGCCCATTCCACGCATACCCCAGGGCTAAAACTCAATCGGGATTCCCCCTGTGAGCCAGCGGTGTGATTGGTCTCAGCTGATCAACAAGGAGGTAGGTCGATCGACGATGAGCTCCGCCTTGTGCAATGTGTGGACAGGAAACGGTGACGAGGAGAGCAAGATAGGAGTTACCTCCGCTATTCCGCCGCTATTCCACCCTTTCACCACTCCACACAGATCACCCTAAGACCTACTCCAATAGCGTCACCTACCTTTCCTTACCTTGGCTATCCAAATGGCGACATGATGCTTAATATCCACATGAGCTTATTGGCTGGCTCTGCTATAATGGTGGAAGTGTCTTGCAATCATGACTGTAGCAACCAGCTGGGCGCTCATGTGGGTCGTCCATGAGGAAGCTGAGGTGGAGTTCGGAGATAGGTACCTAGATATGTTTGCGCCAGTCTCCCCTTGCACTGAAACCCAGCTGGTAAGATAATAGTGATCGTATTGACATATCGTATTGGGAGCAATGGCGGAGGTCTGTCATAGTCAGAGCGCACAGGCATCTATGTCATCGGTGCGGTAGGCGACCGTTCCATGCTGTGGGTTCCCTTGTTACGAATCGGGAGCATTCCTCAGTTTGCATCCAGCAGATTGTGACGTCCGAGGCTTTCCTACGGTGCAAACAATCATGGTAAGGAAATCCATTCCGGGAGTGGGTTGACAAATTTCCATCCAATCTGCGATGGATCTAACCGGGTGCATGAAGCCATGAAGTCAAAAGTGGAGCCCGCCATCTGCGGCCATTTTGCTGGATCCCCTCCACGATCTCAGGTAGCTTTTCTCGCGTATCTCGCAGCTGAAAGTCAGATGGCTAGCGTGCAGGAGGTAAACCAGATCCACCAATCAGCCATACTTTCTGATGAACGTCAGATCTCCGGAGCTGTCTGGGCCCGAAGCTAATCTGGCAAGCGCCGCCGCCCAGATCTGCAAGTCTGGCTTGGGGCCGAATCTGATCGGTCAGCCTGCAATTCATTACCCAATTGCAGGTTCGCTTTCCCCTGGGGAGTTGAGCGTACAGCGTACGAGTACGAATAGAAGCATTCGCACAAAGCACGACACCCCCGACCTTCCCGTACTTTTTACTGCTAGTCGCCCACTGCGCACTGCTCGTTCCCGTGATGAACCCTCTACCCGAGCTGCTCCTTACTACCCACCTGTGAGTTTCCTTATCATCACGCGCTTCCGTCCCTTCCTTCATGTTTTCTTTTCTTCATCTCTACCTCATCTCTCGCTGAAGATCATCTTTGCTCTCTTGCCATCAGAGTTCAATCGTTGTGTTCCCATTCTACAGTCAACAAGCAGCCTTCACGTCCAAGTTCTAACCGACGTAGCGTCGGCTCCAGCCAGCAGTCCCGAATACGACGGCAGTTGCACACGCTTAATCCCGACTTTGCCTGATCGATCCGGGCCCGCACCGCCCGGGCAATCGAAGGGCTCTCTATATCGACAAAAAGCAAAACAACCACACATTTCTAAAACTGTCTCCTGTTCTCCGTCATAGCTTGAAATTCTTCTCTGCATCGCTTGCGACTCTTCTTCTGACCCTTTTCACTTGTTCGCGTCGCTTGTGGCCTGTTTCAACTCATCGCCCGGAATTCGCATCATATGATTTGGCCTCCAAAAGAACCCTTATAATCACGCCCGCTCGCTGCTTCTCCATACTATTCGCGGACAATCCTATCATTCTCCAGATTTGCTCCCGTCGCCCCTATCGTCAGACAAACCTTGTCAAGCCAAAACAAGTACCTTCAGTGGTCGAACAATCGTTTCGCGTCAGATTACACATAGCGGAATACTTTTATCATGCCTCCCCAACGTACCATACCCTCCAAGGCTCTGAAGACTGAGCGCACTCATGAGGAGAACCAAGAGCGGTATGACACATGACCCTGTCCGTTGTTGACCTCGTTCTCATTGCAATATAGTGCCTACATCGCAGCTTCCCGAAGAAGTGATCGAAGCTTAGAAGCAAGAGTCGAGTCAGCGCGACGAGCCTCCGAAATACACAAGCGACGGACCGGTCGCTCCTTAAGAGTCACTGAACAAGATGTGGTGAACGAGGAGATGTACGAAGAAGAAGACGACGACCTACCCATGCAATACAGACGACTCACGGCCCACCTGCAGACAGGTTCGGCCGACTTCAACAGACGACTCTCCGCCTACCTCACAAACCATGTTGCGATGAGAAGTGCCCTCGATCAAGCCATAACCAATTCTTATGCCCAGCAATACCCAAATGCTCCGCAGTTCGCACACAACCAGAGCATGTACCCTTCGCCGTTCATGGCACAGAACATGCCCCAACAGCAGTCGCCACTCTCATATGGACAACCATATCCCACACCAGGCACACCATCATATCGGCCTACTCATCAATCGCGGCCAGCGTCAATCTCTCACAGCACTCAACATTTCTCACCTACCAACATGACTGCGCCAAGTCCTACCCAGGGTATGGGTGGTCTCCAGATGGAACGGCGACGCACCTCAGGGTCATCCAACAAGTCTGCTTCACACTCACCACATGGCGCACCAGCGACGCCACAATCAGCGACATCAAGGCCTGCGCTTCAACATACATCCTCCACCCAGAGCCTTAAGCAAGAGGGCCAGACACAGCAGCAGCAACCAATGAGGGCGCCTCCACCACCCTCACCACAGCAGCCACAACATCCATTCAGTAACGTCGGTTACTCCAATATGAGCCCCTTTACCACCTCCCTTCCAATGGAGTCCCAGATGCTCCTCGGCGCAGCTCTTGATCCAAATGATCCGATGACCTCAATGCTTATGGCTGGTAGCGAGAACATGCCTCAACCATACAACTACAACTCCACTTCCAATCTCCACAAACCTAGAGCCTTCAGTCAGTCGTACGATGGTATGAGCGCCACCCTCGCACCTAGCGCTTTGGACATGTCACCACGTCATCAAAACTACAATCAACCATCCTCAACGTCAATGTCTTCGGCGCTTGGAAGCTTACCAGCGTTTTACGATAGCTCATTGACTGACTTTTCCAAGAGCCAACTGTTTCCGGGTTCTAACAGCTCGGGAGGCAGCGGTACAGTCACACCAGGTCTCGATGGAGGCTTCGATGCTTTCATCAACCCAAACTGGGGCGAGAATGCTACTTGAGAGAAGAGATTCCATTACATCGTCAAAATTTCAAATCACTTATGCTTGATACCCTTACTGGTCTTGACTGTAAAGTATACATACGTACACTGCTCAATGAGCACGGCGTCCTGTCGTCTGCGTCGCGAAAATTGCGCTGCGCTGATCATTCCGCAAGCGCCAGCAGGCTGCTCCCGCCGCCGTTTCGGTGGAAAGCACGCCTGGGCGTCTTCTCCAAATTCGACCATCAACTGAGTATTCGGCCACTTCTCAAAAGGCCGATTTTTCCTCTTCCAACCGTACAAATTATTATTGAACAACACACAAAGAACCATCTCCACTTTACCGCTATTATGAACAAATCATATTGCTTTTTGAAGCAACGAGGGGGACGCACGTCAAAACTCGCTAATCTCGCGGTTCGTTCTGGACCCTCGTAGGGTCACGATGCTGCACGTTTCGGTCATCTCGATCAGGGTGACAGATGCAGGATCGGGTCTGACATTGCGATTCGGGTATCTGTACCGTAGAGTCGGAAGTGGACCGGGGTCGAAAGCGTGCTGCGTATCTGGCAGAATATCTGTATGGTAGATGGATGTCAGGTCTTAGATATTGTATGGCCTAGTCTTATCAAAGGAAAAAATTCCAAAAACCCCAAAAACCCCAAAAACCCCAAAAACCTATGAACATGGAAACGTGCCTATCGTGCCAGTACCCTATGCATGGCGTTTCAGCAACGAGGGAATTGTGTTGTGCGCTTCCCACGATCGCTTCTCTCGTCGCGATGCTCAGACAACAACACCTATCTCACTCTATCTACCAAAGAAAACTGCGCACCCGAGGCGCCCCCCACTCCGCCCTTCCCAATGCAAGCAAAATGTCCAACTCATGTATCATGCTACTACAGAACTTCCACCCCCAAACCAACGCCCTTCCAAATACAAGCAAAGTCAAGAGTCCAATCTCCCTTATCATACATAGGAACTACATACATACTCCAGTTCCACCCAACCGACGCCCCTTCCCAACACAAGCAAAGGGTCCAAACCTCCCTTATCATACATACATACTGCTCCAGAACTTCCACCCCAAGCTGCCCTTATCATACATAATACTTACTCTAGAAACTTCCACCCCACACTCTCCACCCATCAACCGATCAACCAATCAACCCATTCGATTCCAACCGTGCGCGCGCAGGGAAAAGGAGAAGAAGTCCGGGCTTAGGGACTAAGGTATTTCTAGAAGTGGATACCCGCGCTGTCATTGGGAAGGTAAGGTGAGGTAATGCAGGGCAATGCAGGGCCCATGCAGGGCAAGCTAGGGTGAGGCAAGGTAAGGTAACGCAGGGTAAGGTAAGTGCAACGCAGGGCAGGTTAAGGCAAGACAAGGTAAGGTAATGCTATGAAAACGCAGAGCAAGGTAAGGTAGGGCAACGCAACTCAAAGCGAGGTCAATTTGATATAAAGTAAACGAAAAATAAAATAAGGCACATACATTACGCAGATGGATAGCCTGCCAGCCTGGTTAGCATGTCAGCTAGAGGGTAAATGTTTTCGCTATCTCACACGCCTTTTTCAGGTGGATATGATGGATTGATGGGTTGAGTAGGTATGGTATAGATAGGTGAGGTAAGGTAAGGTTCTTGGGGTGAGTACCTGGGGGAGGGGTCGTGTGGGGAATTTTTTGCGGGGATGGGATGGGATGGGATGGGATGGAGGAGAGGACGATAGAGGGATGAATGCTTGTGCTGCTACGGTACTGAGAGTGCAATGCTTGTAGGTTGCGTCGTAGAATCAATCAATTAAATCAATAAATATGTGTAATCCACGCTGCGCCTACGTACGTACGTATACCATGCAATCATTCCAACATACCATGCTCTTCCATCTCAAAACCCGCCAACCCTCCATCCACTCCATCACTTCTTCCTCGCAACAGCAGCAGCCGGTGCCTTTGCCCTGAAACTCCCTTCAAACCCCGGTCTCGCCTTCTTACCTCCCTTTTTCCCTTTCCCTCCTCCCTTCTTTCCCCCTTTCTCCTCCCTCCTCTTCGCCAAGTTCGTCTCCCGCTTCTTCTGCCTGATTTCCTGCCCCTTCTTCACCCCTTCAATCCTCTCTCCCCATTCCTTCTCGCTCTTCTTTTTCGCCTTTTCCTTCCTTTTCAGCGTTTTCTTTAACAAAGACGTATCGTCCCGGATTCGTTCCCCGTGCGCGCGCTTCCGCGCGTTAAGCCAGGCGTCTTTCTCATCGATGTCGGCGCGTATGGTGGCGTCGAGGGAGGAAAGACGGGATTCTTTTTTCTGGGCGGCGAGGAGGGCTGTGTGTGGGTCGGAGGGGCCTTTGGGTTTTGTTTTGGGGCTGAGGATGGTTGAGAGGGAGGGAGTGGCGTGGGCGTTGGAGGAGGGGAAGGCGATCCGGTTGAAGGAAAAGGAGGTGGTAGGGTCTGAGGAGGATGGGGTGAGGGGGAGCCGGGGGAGAAGAGGGGGGAGTTGGAGAGGAGAGGGGAGCCTCGGGCTACGGTTTCGGCTTGTGCGAGGCGTTCGGCTTCTTTGGCCTTTTGGCGGATGGCTTTCTTGTTGGCCCGCCGAGCTTCTTCTTTCTGCCGACGCGATTCGATGAGCTCTTGTCTTGTGCGTGCTGGAGCGCCGTCGAGACCGTCGGCGTGGCGGGACCGGCGGAGTGCTTCGATGCGTTGGGTTAGGCGGGCTTTGAGTTCTTCTGGGTTGGGTTTGGGTAGTTGAGGTGTCTCTTTAGGAGCATTGGACACGTTGAGATTTTGGGATTGTAGGTCGTCGGTGGTTGGTGCAGCGATCGAGGAAATGGAGGATGAGCCGGAGTGGTTTGTGGAAGCGTCGAAGGCAGGAGAGCGGGCTGTTGACGGTGTAGCGGTAGACGATGCATGCTCCCTTGAGTCCTCTACGAGGTCTTCCATCTCGATGTTATCAACATGACCTTCCTGCTCAGCCGCTTCCTCTTCCTCGCCTCTAGCATCACGAACACCTGCTGCATCCTTGGAGTCGTCCACTAATGCAGCCTCCTGAGCCTTTCGCTCTTTCTTTGCTTTAATCTTAGTTGCCTTTGCCTCATCTTTGTTCTTCTTCCGCTCCTTCTTCTGTCTTTTCTTCTCTGCTTTAGCTCTCCTCTCAGCCTCTGGGTCAAGCTGGGAATCACTAATGCCGCCACTCGCTTTGGATTTCGATTGGGACGGGTTGGTTGCCGTTCCCTTCTCTTCTCTCTTCTGCTTCTTTGATTGTTTCCCTTTCTTTGTTGACGCTGCTATTGGCGCCTCAGGCTCTATTCCTTCTACCTCCAAAACATCCTCCTCATCTTCTCGCTTCCTTTTTCGGGCGCTGGCTGCCTGCTCGTCTAGCACGTCCTTAGCACTCTTCGCGTTATCAGGATCGAGTTTGGCTAGCTTCGCAGCTCGAGCCTGGTCCTTTGTCTGCTTCTTCCTCTGCCATTGATCCTGATGATAACACATCGGATTAGCCGAGGAGTTGGAACAGCGCCGAAAGCACGGGCACATAGCATACACTAGTATCTTCGCCGTAGTAGTATTTGGCAGGTATCAAGGACAATAGACCGTTGAAGGATTCGGCATGACTCTTCAATCGCTCCTATGACTTTGGTGAGTACAGCGTACCGTTTGGTGACGAATATGTGCAAACCTCAAGAGTGTCGGAGCGTTCTTGCGCCATAGGACTCGACAGAAGCATGCAGAGTCGTCAAAGCAGTACCATGGAGATGGAGCTTCGGAATACTAAGATTCAGAGCATGCAGGCTCGTCTCATGGGTCGACCTAACGGCGGGCGGTGCAGAAAATGTTCGGTGGGTGAAATCTTGGCGAAATCTTGGCAGTAGTTCTACGTCTTCGGCTCGCTACGGCGTGCGGGGGTCGTCGCCCATACAAGATCCTCGTCCACCAGAATTGTCTATCGCCAAATCGACCTTTGCGAGTCGAACGAACTACGTGTATAATGTTAGCCAATTGGAAATGTATGGTTTATTTCTATAATACAAAAATCCCCAACAACCATGTCTCTAATCTATCATGCACCTCTTTATATATTAATCTTACAACTCATCCTTCTCCCCTTGCCGCTTTGCCTGCTTAACCCTTTCTTCTTCCTCCCTCTGCATCCTCTCCTGCACACTCTCCCCCTTCCCAGCCGCCACCACTTCTTCTCCTCCCTTCGCCTCACCACCCATCGCCTCCCTCAACACCTCAGCGATCTCATCATCATAAACGGTCCACTCCGGCACCTGTCTTCTCGCCCTCGACAGCTTCGGTTCCTTGGTTTGCGGATTATTACACAAATCGATCGTTCGCGCCTCCCGAAGACTCTCATCGCTACACCACGTCTCGCACCACAACCACTCCTGCGGCAGAGATTTTATAGGTAGGACATGCTGCATGTGGTTAGGAAGGTCTTGGTCCAGGTTCGAAAGACTGCCGGGGTCGGCGGAGAGTTGGTGGTATTGCTGTCGGAGCCTATCGCCAGCGGCGATTTCGCGGAATTTGATGAGATCGATGACATAGAGCGCTGAGATGTGGTAGGGTTTTCCGCGCAGGAAATTAGCCCAGTACCCCTGTTTCCAAAACCGGAAGCCCTCCATTTCGGTGCGGGAATCGCACATGGGTGTAAACCCGTAAGCGGCCCCCTCGAGGTCGAGCGTGACGAGATCGTACATGTCGGTGCGAACAATTTGATCTGCGTCTACGAAGATGACTTTGTCGAGGGAGGTGGGGAAGAGGACATCGAGGAAGAGGATTTTGTAGCCCCAGATTTCGCGCTGTTTTTCGCTTTGGGCACGCAGCCAGTGCGGCCACTTGTAGGTTATTAGTTCGTATTGGAAGTTGTAGTGGGCGGCGAGGTGGGGGAGGGAGGCTTTGAAGCTGGGCGAGAGGAATTGTGCTATGAACCAGAATTTTACGGTGTGGGTTGTGTGGCGTAGGACGGAGACCATCATTATGTTGAGCATACGTTCGTAGAGGTGGCCGGAGGCGACGGAGAAGATGTTTATATCTGCGTGTTGGGGACGAGAGGGGGCGAGGCCGAGGGTGGAGAGGAGGGAGGTGGCGATTTTGGAGGCGCGGGCAAGGTAGTGGGTTGCTGAGGTGGGGGAGGTAGATTCTTCGAGGACATCTTCGGTTTCCATGCCGGGGTTGCGGGAGAGGCGGGGATAGAGTGTTTTGCCTTGGAAGGACATGAGAGTAATGTCGGTGCTGGAATCGCCGGGTTGGGGGTTGTAGCCTGATTGGCCGGCGCTGTCGATGGTGAAGATTTGGGAGCTGCGGCCGGGTTGGAGCTGGAGTTTCCAGTAGCCGGGATTGGCTTTGAATTGGAAGTAGCCCAGATTTGCCATGATAATTGTGTCCGCGAAGTGAGGATCTTTTTCTGTTCCTAGGTATAGCTGGACCCCGCGGGGTGGAGGTCCAACTGTGACGTCCCTTGAGTGGCCTTCGATAAGGATGTGTTCTAATTCGTAGATCGCATCGACGTTGTCGCCCTCCTTCAATGCACTCAGCTTGATATTATCGAGATCATGAATGGACTCCTTAGGCGCAACAAGCCATGCTGGAGGAACATCAAGCGCCAAATTCAATAAAGCGTCCTTGGGCAACTTATCGAACGTTGCCTGAAGGCTTCGCAGTTCTCCATCTTCATTGAAGGATGGTTTTGCATCCAGAACATGACGGTAGAACCTCTTAATTGGTAATTCTTGCATCTTCTGCCGTGGATTGAGGTACATCTTAAGATGGACGCCATTAAGCTCAGATAAGACTTTCAGTATCGGCAGCCATCGCTGTGCTACTTGACTCGTTGGGTCTATTGAAACAATGAGATGGATTGATGAAGTATCTGCATCCCCAGTCTGAATCATGGTGTAGTCGCCTGTCCAATTGACGAACTTGTTCATACGCAACGTTGGGGCGGACTCAAAAATTCCCTCAGGTATATCAGACACAGTGGATAGAGCAATCGTTGAAGACAGTATCGCTGCTTCCAAGGCAGAGTTCAATTGCTTTTCAGGAAGGACGGCTGTGAGAGCTGTATGCGCAGGGCCTAGTCGCTTCGAACGCTCAAACTCCAGTAACTGCTCGAAATCACTAGCAGTGAAGGCGGTGGCCTTGGCTACTGGTCCTACCACCCTGCCGTTGAGAATAATGGATTGTTGCCCGGGCTCAAGACCGAATGCCTGAGTTACTGGTTTGATAGTATTCCAAAATTGTTTTGCTCCCTCTACAGCTTCCGCTGACAACAGGTCTTTCTGGAGCTGAGCAAGCTGCTCGTCACTAAGCGGCCTGTTCAGCTTCATGCTTGTTTCTAGCGCACGAGGATCAAGATCTCTGCCAGTCTGCTTCACTATCTCTGCTATGAGGACTGATTGTGGAAAGTCGCCGGGTACGTCAGCATTATGTACGAGCAACAACTCGACGTTCCCACGGTCCTTGCAGAACGTAGAAGCTGACAGCACAAGGTCAGAGCCTTCTTGAGAGTCGAAATCAGCTATGACAATTAATTGTGCAGTAACGGAGGCCGTTAGCTTTTCTCCTGTTTCTGGCAACATACGTGGTACGGTCTCAAAGATGTCTGCGTATTTCGATGCCAGGCTCCCTACATCGATAATTTTGATGCTCATTTCATCTTCGGGGATGATTAGGGCGTTTCGATGAGAGATGGCATTTTCCAGAAATTGACCAGCGAGCCAAGTATCTTCTGGGATCACCTCTTCGTAGACTTGACGTTGGAGCGATCGAAGATCCATGTCAATTTTCTGGCTCATCACCTGCAACCAAGCGTCATTTCGAGGCAGCGCTACTCCATTAGCGAACAATGGCGCAGGCGTCTCATCAGCTCCAAGACGCTTCAGGTAGGCCTGTGTCTTCTGCAATCGCTGGTGAGACTCTTCTGCTTGAAGGACTGATTGAAAGTCGGACGCAACCTGATCCGTCCGAAGCGCTCGGTCCTGGATGGTCGACTCGAATGTTGCTTTCTTGGCGAGGGCAACTCTCCTGCCTACTGCTGACTGTTTGATGTTGTTAGCTACCTCTTGAGGGTTTCAAAAAAACCGCCAATCGCGGGTATGAACTTACTGCTTCTAAGTATGCCAACACAGCACTCAAGCCATATGTATCTGAAAGATGATAGGCGACTTTGGCCTGGTTGATGGCCGCTTCTGAGCTAGCCAAAGGTACAATCCCGAACTGGATGGGTATCTTGCGCTTCACAAAAGTTTGCAATGACTCTACAAGCAATTCTACGTCCTTGACATCGGAGAGATCGAGCGGTAATATCACATTATGAATATCACGCCTCACTTGAGGCAATTGCCCAGGGAACGTCCGTTGGAGCAGCTATGGAAATTCATCAGTAGGTGGTGAAACCCATAGCGGACGGAAACTTACTGCAGAAGTATGTACAGGCCAGCCGTTGTACCGCTTATCCTTCTCAATATCATTGAGCCAAATAATGACCTTGCCACCCTCGATCTCATCTCTATAGTCGTAACGTTGCGAATCCGAATCCATTTTCGCATCCGCAATTGCTGGATGCGACAAGACCTGCACTGCTTCCGATCCACTAAGACCAAGACGTCGTAGATTGCCAGCAATGGAACGCTCGCGTCGTAATTGTTCGAGAAGCCCAAACGCATCCATCTGACGAGCTTGTACCTGCTGACCGTTCATCCATATCACATTGTAGCCTGCAGGCAGGAAAAGCTCGCGATTGCTGACGTGTTCTTTCACGAAATCTGTAGATGCATTGCGTTTCGTAATAGTGGAGGAGTGCTTGGGAAAATCTTGAGATACCTTCAGAAGGGTCTCGAATGGGTCTTCACTAGCCATGATGAAGCTTCCAGTTTTGAGGCCAAGACCTAGCAGCTCCTTGGCCGAAAGGGGCTTGAGATCCGATACTTCTTCGGTATCAAGCAGATACTTTTCAGCACCTGCTCCGGGATCTTCTTCAACGTCTTCTTCATTACCAATTAAAGGTACCTGGTCTTCTGTTCCTTCGGCGCCTTCTGCTCCACCGCTCCGGTCATCAATAACAATATAGTCTGTTCTTTTGAGTGCGAGCTCAATCCCGTAGCCGTTAACCGCCAAAGGTTTCGCTTCCTGCGTTGTAGAAGGCCTATACCGAATCCTATAGGAAGTTTGTCCATTACCAGCCGTGTTACTTATAGTTTGGTGGAATTGGCCAAATAGAGGGGACATAACATCGGCGTATAGTATCGAGGGAGATGTATTGGAGTCGGATCGTTGCCCTAAGATGCGGTCAAATGGTAGATGCTCCGGATTCCTGGTGTTTGTGAGCTGGGTATGACAAGAACTTCGAGCAATACATCTTACTTCAATGGCCCCACGTCTTGCTGAGCTCGATCTAGAGCTGGCGAACAGTATTGCTTTCCATCAAAGTGCACCCACACTGGACATGCTGCATCTTGCGCAATCATTAAAGACGGCTGCACCGATGTGTCGTAGTAATGGTAATGAGCCTCTATTCGGGGAGCTGCAGAGTGTATAGATAGAGCCAATTGGAAGGACGACAAGGCATCTGGGTCTCTAATATGACCATCATCTTTCAGCACCTCGAGAAAGGTATTATAGAGTTCTTGATCGGTCGAACAATCCACGAAACGCCCTTCAGCAATTCGGTCAAGGAGGGGAAAGTAAGCGGTCGAATTTTCTTCTGCAGCTGTTTCCCTAGACGGATATCAGTACATATATCCACACGGCCATGGAGTTACGATAGTACCAACAGCAGCTCTAGGATATAAGGGGGTGCATTGAACGATGCCTGTAGGGCTACATTGACGGAGGGACTAGCAGATGCATGTCGAACGTTGAGGGAAGCAGACAACAAAAGCCCCAGAAGCTCTGTGGGTAACAGAGATAGTCGCATGATGTTCAAGTTCCTCGAAGGTCCAAAACCTGCATGCTGCTACTTTGGGCGACTCGCCAAAGAAGGGCGCGGATGGTTTTTGAGGGTAGTCCTATATCGACAAGATTGCGAAGCTCTGGAATCCCCGTGAGGCGACAATGGAAATTATAGACTCTGCCCCTATGAATCCAGACAGTCTCATTGTTCTTAGATCCACAGGTACCAAGCTGCCTTTCCAGATTAGATTTATGGCCAGATTTATATACTCGGAGAGTCGGAGAAAGTGATTCGCCGTGGCGGCATTTTAGCCTCCGCTGACCGCGACTCTCGGCATCAGTCGTAAACAACCATTTTGCCAGGCGGAACTGTTGTGTTACGGTGAAACCCTGTTTAGTACACATCATTATGCATGATCCCTTAGACCTTCACTCTATGAGCGGTTTCACTGTGACGGGTAGATATGAATGAGCTCAAAAGACTAGCAGGTGGCCACTTGGATAGTTTCTCTTTTAACATTTCCTGAATCTATCACATTTGAGATCACCAGATCTTCACCACTATGAATGACTATGAGGAACGACTCCAGAAAATTGCGATAGAGAGGTACATTAGGGAATCAGGCACGAATCTCCCTAGTGCTCCACCGTCGTACTCGGCCCAATCTCCACCTCCAACTTCAAGTCCACCCCAAGGCCCAGCTGCTCAGAACGCAATCTCTTCCGAATCTCAAGTCCCAGCTGCTCAGAACGGGTCTTTGTCCAACTCTCGAGTCCCAGCTGCTCAGAACAGATCCTCGTCCAAGCTTCTCTCATTCAGTACTCTCGATGTTTTCACATTAGAGCAATTCAGAGGCAACCAGCTTGCAGTTGTTCATGTCCCCTCAAGCCTCTCGGATTCAGATGCTCTGACGCAAGAAAGAAAGCAAAAGATAGCACGCGAGTTCAACTTTTCGGAGACTGTCTTCATTCATGACCCTGTTCCGGGATCGCAAGACCATAGGGTCGACATCTTCACTGTCAAGGAAGAGCTGCCATTTGCAGGTCACCCTGTGATTGGAACCATCAATTACATGGCTCGACGCGTAGACCCACCCTTGGAGCGCGTGACTCTGCTGTGCAAAGCCGGTCCCATTGAGGGTTTGTATCACCAGAAGGAGACTGTCTCTCAAGCAGAAATACCGCAGAACCTTAGGATCCACCACGAGCATGTTCCAAGCAGACTCATGTTGAGCTCACAACCTGACGCGCTACAGAATATCCTTGCCTTGGACTTCTTCCCTGTGGTATCGATAGTGAAAGGTCTCTCTTTTGTTCTTATCAATGTGCCATCTGTACTACCATATCTTGAGATGTTGGAGCCTACTGGCTTCAATTTTGATGCAAGCAAAATCAAATTTGATGAAGGCTGGGAAAATTCCTTCGTAGGCGCATACTTCTTTGCGAAAACGTCACATCCAGCGCAGGGAGTAATTTCGATCAGAGCAAGAATGTTTGAACGAAGTGTGGGAGAAGACGCGGCAACGGGTAGCGCGGCGAGCGCTCTTGCTGGCTTTTTGGCACTGAAAGACGGGACCCCAGGCAAGTCTTATCGCTACAACATCCAACAAGGGATCGAAATGGGACGCCCGAGTGATATTGGGGTAAGCGTTGACTTGAATTCAAGTGGAAAAGCTGTGAGCAGTTTGGTTCTGGCGGGTAGCGCGGTTCTTGTAACTCAAGGTACTATGACACTGCCCAAGTCATGATCAAGCAGAAGAGGGATATGCACATCTATCATTTGCCGGTGGAAATGGGGATCTGGATGTCTCAACGGCAATACTCAAAACTCCCCACCATTATTGGCGAGACTGTATCAGTTAGTTACAGGTCCTCAATGCATGCATAAGAGCCAAACAACAGATAGGTTTCCAATAGACGATAGCTGAAGCAGTATCCATCAGCCACTTGTGGCAAGAAAAAGCATCTCATGCTTATGCATAACGGTACGGATGCGTAAGTTTACCCCACTGCTTCATGACCAGCGGCTCCTTCCGTATCGGATTCTTGATTGCACCATTTCAATATAATATTTTCGTGGACGGCAGATTTCCTGTCGATGATGTTTGACGAGCGACATCAAACTTAGCATCTGTCACAGACAATGCATCAGATCGTAAACAGGGTTTGCAGCTGTGGAGGTCGCAGTTCAGCTATTGCTTTTGACGGGTAGACCGACGATGGCGGGCATGAGGTCCGATTTGGATTTGAGATCCGGCCTGTAGCCAGACCTGATCGTCTGATCAACCTATTATCTTCCTCAAAGATTGAGATCAGTCACATTCCAAAACAAACGGTTCGGTTCGAGCGGTAGAACGCGGCTGAGATCTGAGCATGATTGGCTGGGCTGTGACTCCCCGAGCTGCAACGCAACTTGCAGAGCTGAGGTATTGAATTTGTACAGGAACGCTTTGCACCATAGTAAACGGTTGATTTTGTCGACGGTTAAGAGTGTGCTGCAAGGATCGCCATCCAGACCATCAGCTCGTTGCATCCGTGCGTAAGGCTTCCCTTACTACACCGTAAGCGGGCAGTCTCCAAACAGCTGGGTTTTGACATGTCCGAGATCTGCCATCAGAACGCAATGCTGGTGGGGCTCAGGAACTATCATAGTCGTAGCCTGAAGCCCCCTAAGGTACAAGGCAGAAGCATCCCCCTGTCGGTTGCTCGAATTGGGGGCGCTATCATCTTGTCTAGCCCCCAATCTTCTCGATCATTGAAGCGGGTATGCGAGTCACGCGATCTTTTCGCGTGCAGTTTATCGCCCGGACCGCCTGCCCCCCTGCAGCCAAAACATCGGCCTGTGCCGAGACTCTTTGGGGGCCAGAAATGATACCAATTTTGAATAATTGGAATTGCGAGATTTGCTGTCCGCATCGAAGCTGGGAAGTGCAAAGCAGTAACTTGGCACTTCTATCAGTGGACTATGGAGGTCGCGAAGCAGGATAGTAGGCGATTCGCCTTGGGAATTTGACCGAGCATATTCGATAAAGCTTGATCCGGCCTGTCCAAGCTGGCTTCAGCTGGCTGTGGGGAAATAAGGACTAACAAGCCACCTCTTCCCCATCCTGATCGACGTATGCACGAGCATGCAATAACGCGTATAATGAAGAGTCAAGGGAGATACTAATACACTTAAGACGTACCAAACGGGCTGAATGATTACACTGACAGGGCCAAGAAAAGGTAGAAAGTCGTACCTGTTCAGCCCCGCCAATGCGATAACAGATAATAAGATTAGTTTACGATCTTAGCCCCTGGGCTTCAAGTAGGTCAATGGGCGATGCTCGGTGGAATTTTGGGCACCTCGTTCAGGTCCCATGTGTCCAATGGGACGTTGGGGGCATTGGCGCAGTACAGGACGCTTGCGTATGATGCAACATGATCGCCGCACTTTGTCATAAAGTGAATCAGCGCTGTAGCCTTGTTACATGGACGGAGGCAGGAGGCAGGAGGCGTTGCTGCTCAACGACAATTCGAGACGAGACGGGGCAGGAGGAGACGGAGTGGCAAGGCGGGACGAGTGCCGGAGGGTGGGTGTCGGGTGGGAATTTTAGGGAGACAGCCTACCTTAGATACCAGCCACTAGACAGGGGATGGGTAAGGGAAAGCAGATCCGTAGGGTGTAAATCATTTAGCGATCCTTTGGGAGGCGGGTGAATGGTCACAATGCGAGCTCGTCTTTCCCAAAGGGACCGTGGCTGCGCGCCGTAATTCTGAATTCCTGATGTGCCGTTGGAACATCTGACAGGCAGACAAAAAAAAATAAAGGGTGCAATTCGTGCGTCAAAGGGACCAGGCAGTCGAAGTCCTGCGTCCTGCTGCTCCTGCGCCCTACTTCTCCGTAATTCTCAAATCACAGGAGATTGGTCTCTTACAGTACCCATCTTCACGCCTTCACCAACACCGTGCTGTAGCCGTCAACAATCAGCTTCTGCTTATTCACTCAAATATATCTGCCTATTGACGGGTGCATCTGCTGTTTGTAAAGTTTGCTTGCTTCCTAACTATTACATATCGAGTACCTTATTACCAAGACTTCGTCACGCACAGCTACTACTACCTTGGGCCACCTTCGCCGCATTACCGCCGTGCAAAAGACCCTTCTTTGAATTCGTTTCGTGCCCCATCCGGCTGACTGGATCAACTGCGGACTCATTAAGCTACGGTGTCATATTCAGGACTGCTCCTTTTGCTCCGAAATTGACACATCACATATTTCATGTCGGCCAGCAACAGCTTCGCCTGTTTGCATTGCAATCGAGACTAAACATTCGCATAACGCACCGGGTCGTTGCTGAGCCATCGAGTCTCCGTGGTAGCCAGATCTGTGGGTGTGGATACCGGCAGAAAGGGAAGGGAACATTCCGCCCAGCAACGAAGGTTTACAGCAACGGCCGTGAGATCAACAAATACGCCCGTAAATCTCGGACATTCTCACCTACCCACGAGCATTGAACAGAACTGATTGAGGATAATGTCATATTGAGATTCTACAGCCTTTACTTGCTGTGTCCAGACTACAAGCAAGGCGGGAGCCTGAACGCCTCCAACACATTCCGAGAAAGACTAAAAGAGAACTCAATAACAACATGTCTACACACACCTCGACATCCTCCAGGGAGGGTGCTGCATACCCATGGATACTGGAACATCTCTTCGCATACCCTGGAACTTATGAGATACCTTTGCGGACAATGTACACACTGAATTCTACCCCACAAAGCCAGCAGCACCCACGTCAGTCGCTTCACGGGGGTCCACCATCTTTAACCTCTACCGCGTCAAGTCCAGAAAGCTCTCCAGCATCACCAAACTTCCCCCTCGAACAGCAACATCAATTACCTGCCTACAACGCCACCAATGCAACCGATCATTTTAAGGGCTGTCTCATGTCATATATCCGCCAATTACCTGCCCAACCCTTCTCACTACCGCCATCATTTATAACCTCATTCGTCCGACGCTGTTTTACCGTGGACCTATGCAAGGTGGACTTCACGCAGGCATTGACAGCATTGGACTACCTGAAGGATCTAGAAAATAGAAGGAAGAAGGAGCTCACACTGGCTCTACAAAGGCTTGGGCTAGAGCAAGGTACAGGCCCCCAGGATAAAGAGGAGATAAGCAACAATACGAGGATATCGGAATGGGTACAGGGAATGCAAGACAAGGAGCGAAAAGTCGAGGCACTCTATACCCAAATCTACCTTGGTCTTCGGCGCTGGGTACGTAATTGCTCCCTCTATCAATGGCACTGATTTTGTATTAATTTATGACGTTCAGACCCTCATCAACGAAATGCGCCTTGAGCCATTCAGCAAAGCAAATAGCATAGCGATGCTGAATACCCTTTACCCTCCTACGACCGCTACTCCTCCTACACGCCAACTCACAGCAGAGATCCTCAAATCCCAACGCGACGCCTTTTTCAGGTACATACAGGGCGTCGAAAAGAACGGGAAAGATTTACTGAAGAATCTCGAACACCAAAACAAACGCCCAGGCGACGAAAATGGCTGGGCTTTTCTCAGAGAGACCTTGGACAAGTACCTCCGCACCGCCAACGGCGTTATTGAAGAGTGTCAGGAGGTGTCTGGACCGGAGTACCTCGACTCGGAGTCAGAAGCATACCGCCGTGGGAATAGAAGGGCGGACTCCGGTGTTAGCTTCGCAACGGGTGATCGGCCATCTACTAGCAGCAGCAACGGCAGGCATCACCTCCCTCCCACCAACAAACCTCTTCCTGCATTTCCGGACGTCCAAGCACCACAACGGCCTCCACCAACCCCCAAGAAGCGAGGTACAACGTTAGAAAAAATTGCTCGAGAACTTCGAAACCTTCGAACACGCAACGATGTTAAGGAGTTATCTACGACATCGAACAACATCATGAAAGAACCCAAGGTTCGCTCACTGAAGAAGATGAAATCGACTAGCTCTATAGGTGGAGCGAAAGCTAAGCATGCCAGGATTGGCAGCGATGAAGCAATGACCGAGTTTAACATTGATGATGCTCGGCGGCAGCGTATGATTTGGGAGGCTCAACGAGAGAAGGAGAACAGAGCACAGTCAAGTCTCGGATCCAGACATAACCCGAAGACTATTAACTTGGACCTCTGAGCACGTAGGAGCATTTCCTTGTAATGCTATTTAATGCACCCAGCGAGGGCGTTGGCACGGATGGAACGTTTACACGATGGCATAGATATGACCAGCATATGGGGATAGGTTGCATCAAGCGTTTTGAGGGTTTCAGACCATCTTCTGCTGCTATAAGGTGGACCTGGTACTCAGCGTATTAAGTTATTACCTTACCTTAAGGATGAATTCTCAATGCAGAGACATTAGCGCTTGTACTTAGCTTGAAAAGTTCAAGGACAAGACAATCATTTCCGCAACGCAGTCTTCATAGGATTAAGGGACCACTGTCACATTCTTCTCTGGACCAGCTGTCATGTCATTGATGGCTAGAATTATCATTCACTTGCTTCACACCTTCCTTTTAGTATCCCAATGAGGCTTAGTGGGTTGCGGAAGTCTTGAACGGCAGGCGCAAGTTTTTTAACTGCAACACGCAATTATGAGGATTCTGCACTCGAGTGCTCCACAACTATTACTTCCCTAGAGTTCCTCATGGGATCACTACCACCAACAGCGAATGGCTTAGCTTCCCCATTGGCTGCGCAGCGCAATGGTGAAAAGCCCATCGATCTCAACATCCGCAAAGTTGTCCTTGGGGATATCCTTTTCGACCCCTGGTATCCCTCTTTTTATCCTGAGGAGCTCGTTGGTAGAGAAGTTGAGAGGCTCAATGTCTGCCAATGGTGCTTCAAGTACTCTAAGGATCTCATACCTTATCTGGCGCACATAGTTCGGAAACACTCCATTTCGCAATTCTCTCCACAAGCTAATGAATTATCTACCAGAAATCATGTCCAGGAAGGCATACACCTCCACCTGGTAGGGAAGTCTACTCGCGCAATCTCCACGCGATCTACGAAGTTGACGGGGAAGAGCACCAGCTCTTTGCCCAGAACCTCTCCCTCTTCGCCAAGCTCTTCCTCGACAACAAGTCCATCTTCTTCGACGTGACATCCTTCAATTACTACCTACTCGTACATACTCCACCCCCTTCTACTTCCACCCAGATCATTGGATTCTTCAGCAAAGAGAAGATGAGCTGGGATAATAATAACCTCGCTTGCATCCTCGTCTTCCCACCCTGGCAGCGCAAAGGGCTCGGTAAGATCTTGATGGGTGTTAGCTATGAGCTTAGTAGACGGGAGAACCGCATCGGAGGTCCGGAAAAGCCATTGAGCGAGTTGGGAAGAAAAGGCTATACGCAGTTCTGGCAGGCAAGGGTTGCGAGGACCGTATTAGGATTGAAAGCAAAGAGCACGATGAGTGTTGCGCAAATTGCCGAGAATTGCTGGATGTTGGCCGAGGATGTGGTGGCTGCATTAAGAGAGATGGGAGTGCTAGGTCCGAAGAAGAGAGCCGATGGGGGCGTTGTGATCAGTAAAGCGAGGGTAAGGGAGTGGATTATAAAGAATGGGGCGGATTTGTCGCCCCCCGTCAGTGAGGAGGGATTCTTGGAAGCGTGGAAACCCCCGGAAGATGAAGAGGGTTGAGGGTAGCCGTAACACTTTCATCTCCTACGCAAAATGGTGGCTTCTATGATCCACTACGCGGTCTGCCGACCTGGGAGCGCGCGGGTAGCAAAACAGCGTGTGTTATCGCTCTAGTCGGCCCCTACCAGCCCCTATCTACTAACGCGTTCTGCCCGCTCTAGGTGTTGATTCAGATAAAAATCGTGCCTTTCACGATTTGATCATTCAGAACCCGCCGCAAAACCAACAAAACCTCAGTATCCCAACATGCCAGACTCGTCCTCCGATGACCATTCCTCCGATGAGAGCTACTCCGTCGCCGATGATGCTGAAACGCTGCAGATGAAGCGGTCCGTTTCTGCGCTGACAAAGTGAGCATATACGGCAGTTTGAGGCGACTAGTCCTAACGAGCGAAAAGATCTTTCGAAAATGGCGAGTATTCTGATTTGACCGTCGAATGCCAGGATAAGGCTTGGAAGGTGCACCGCGTCGTGGTCTGTCCTCGCTCTACGTTCTTTACGAATGCGTGTAAAACTGCATTTCAGGTCCGTTATCACCATGGTGCCTTCTGACGGAAGCTGCTAATCATGTCAACAGGAGGGGCAATCTGGAGTGGTAAAACTGCCGGAGGATGACCCGACATTAGTACATCAAATGCTCGTGTTTCTCTACTCCTGTGATTACGATGACGCCGCCCATCATCTCACTCAACATCCCTTCGAATTCAACGCTCGGATGTACGCCCTTGCCGACAAGTATGGGATTGAGGATTTGAAAGATTTCGCAAAGTATTCACTCTCGCAGTGGCTGCCCTTACCTGGGTCCCGGTCAGCATTTGAAGCACCGGGGTTTGTCAAAGCTCTCAGAGTCATCTATACCACCACCTTAAGTTCTGACCGGGGCCTTCGCGACCTAGTCATCCCAGCTATCAAGCAGTGCAGGGTTGAGCTTAGGAAAAATTCTGATTTCGTGGAAATGCTTAGTTCCGGATGGGGCGATGGTGAATTCGCGATGGATGTATTCGACGCCTTGCTGGAATTGGTGCAGCCGAATACATATCAGTGCATTAACTGTGATATGATTACCTTCCCTGAGCGCTTTCATGAGATGGTTGATTGTTGGCAATGCAAAAAACCTGCAGCGCTCATAGTCGGGCCTGAGCTTGAGCCCTAGACCAGCCCAGCACATCAAAGCTGACAAAGAAGTTTACACTTATGCCTTTGTTGCGATCTATCAACTCGGAGAATGGGAAATAAGCTACGTACATTCAAAAGGTTCATATCCAGCCAGCCACCGCTTCAAAAACCATGACAGTATGTTTAGGTACGCTTAGATAGTCCTGTAATCACACCCACTCTTCAACCTGCCAACACCTCCATCTCCTGGCCTTACTCTTATTCCCCCATCCCCCGCCCCACCATCCAAATCCCAACCCACCAACACAGCACCCCTCCCCCATCCTTCCCTTTCTTTGTCCCCACTCACTCATCCTTTACCGAAAATCATACAGTCTTACCACGCACGCGCGCGGGTTCAGAAGGTAGGATTGTAGATATATATGCGTGTCTTGTTTTACGCGGGCTTAGAGAAAGTAGAATTGTGAAATGCATGCAGCTTTCTTTGTTTTACGCGGGATTTGAGACGTCCGTGAGTAGTAATTTCAAATGGTGGTTATAAGATGGATGGAGGGTATGGGATGGATTGGGGATGAGATAGGATGGTGATGAGATGGGATGGGATGAGATGGGATGGGATGGGATGGGATGGGAAGGAAAGTTTAGGATGGCGGTGGAGGGAAGGGGTGCGGGGCAGGGGAAGGAAGAAGATGGGGAGAGGGAAGATGTGGAGGGCTGATGGGTGTTTTTGGGGACAGATGGGTATGTGTGGGAGGGGGTCGACATGCTGAGGATGAGTTGCTGTTTTGTTCGTGAGAGGAGGTTGTGGATTGCAATGGAGTGGGTACATTACCTAACGTTGTGTAAAGGATGAAGTAGAAGCAGAGTAAGGTTTACCCTATCATACCTCTCAAAACAACATAACAACATAAATCGTAGTGTACCAAAGGATGAAAATGAAAGTGCGAGAATTGCCCTTAGCACTGTGACAGGGGACCGCACAAAGGGAAGACCATCCAAATGAATCAAAATAATTTTGGTCATTAACTTTAACATCGCGTACCTCAGAGTCGATCCTTCGAACCAGATCCGTTCAAACACCAGCCAATGCACTTAGGCTCGACATGCGGAGAGTCACTCAATCGCTCACTCGATATCTGGGCATGACAGCCAACTACCGCGTGCTTAACCTCCACGCTCCCCAAACTCCTTAGCCCAGTCCTCAAACTCCTTTAAACCTTGCTTACTAACGCTTGGCCGGATGTTGATCAAGCTTGCCTCGAAATCCTCAAATTGTATTGGTCGTATCTCCTCCGTAGACATGTACAGGAGCGCCTCACCGAGACTCCGGAGCGGGCCCATGGCAGCATCTTTGGCTAGAGCTGTGATATCGCTGCCTGAGAAACCTGGTATCATTGTTAGCGAACTGCTAGTCCATGATGCGTTGCAAACGACTCACCGTCAGTCAGCTCCACTAAGACTTGTATGTCTTTCTTGCTCAAGTTGTGTTTCTGATGGCCCAGTAATGTCCTCAATTGTTCTGCTCGCACATGTGGCTCAGGGAGGGGTATGTACTGTCTCCTAACGAATCTTCGCCGAGCAGCCTCGTCGATGGCCCACGGCATGTTCGTAGCTGCAAGAACGAGAACTCTAGTTGCATCTCCTTCAGCTTTCTCTTTTTCATTCAACTTGCTGCCTGCAGCCGCGCGTTGTAAGTCCGACCATTGAATTAGGAATTCCGTCTTGATACGTCTCGTGGATTCGTGCTCACTAGAACCCCCCTTGATGATAGAAGTGAGTCTATCTCGTCGACGAATATTATCGAGGGAGCAAGCGCCTTAGCTAGAGCGAAGAGCGCCCGTACGAGCTTTTCCGAGTCTCCAAGCCATTTGGACGTGAGGCTACTGGCCGAGATGGCAAAGAACGTAGATCGAGACTCTGTTGCAACCGCTCTGGCGAGCATTGTTTTCCCTGTTCCAGGAGGGCCAAACAGTAGCATGCCCCTGGCTGGCTCTCGAAGACCCATAAAGAGATCTGGTCGAAGAAAGGGGTAAACCACGGCCTCTTTTAGCGCTTTCTTTGCAGCTTCTAGACCAGCTACATCGCTCCAATGCACTTCATCGCCATGAACCACTATCTCGTTGAAGATCTGCTTAGCGGCACTTTCGTCGACTCCCTTAGGTAAGTGCTTCTTAACGTATTTTAGTCGCTCACGCCAAGGTGCAGAAGCGTCTATTCCGCTAGAGGCCTCTCTCTCGCTCCTAGGAGACTCGAGCTCCGGGTCAACTGGTATGGGATTTTCTCGAACTTTCCGCGTTGTTCGTTTCTTTTTATCTCCCACTTCCTGGCTACTGCTAGTATGCTCATCATTGCTTTCAGAAGAACCAGACTTCCCTGGTACGTCCCTGTCATGCTTGGTCGCTCGAGGTGTTGAGCTATTTGCTACCGGGCGGCGGGTAATACCAGACGGTGCTGAAGGCCGTGTCGTCCTTTGAGGTGAACGTTGCCTTGTCGGTAGACTAGCAGCTCTGGCATTTTCTGCTTGACGATTGGTCCGGGCGAGGAACTCAGCAGTTGCTCTTGTGCTAGCGGTCTGTTTGGGGAACTCTGTCCTGTAAGAAGGATAATCGACTGCTGCTTTCGATTGCACAGGTGATTTGTTCCTAGACTTTGGAAGAACAGGATCCTTGGCCTCCTCCGTATGTGGCGGAGGAGTTGGTGGTTCCAGGGTGATATGATCTGCGTTCATCTGCGGACGTAAGCCCGAGATTCCGTTCACGTACTGCTGGTTTGACGCTGATGGAACCGTAGGGTAGCTGTGAGGGCGTTGAGTGTCCTCAAAGGAAATCAAATCAGGCGGTGTGCGAGTTTTATGTTGCACTAGATTATTCCCCCCTAAAGCTTGATCTTCTGCGTCTGTCAAATTCGTGGACGCCGGCCGAGAAGAGGTACTTCCACCGACATTATCGCGGTGAACAGAATCCACTGTTGTAGTACTACCGTTTCTGGCCCCTAGATTTTGGCCTAGCTTTTGCCCTGCAGCTTTGGATATAGAATCCCATGCCAGACCTGCCGCTTTCGAGGAAGCAGGTGGTGCTCTTGGAGCCGAAGCTCGCGGCGACTTTGAGGGCTTCTTGCCATCCCTTGGTCCACGTAAAGTGGTCAACATAACTCGTCCCTTTTTCTCTGGACTGGGCGTCCTCGATGTCTTTTTTAAAGGCACAGGTAGAACGGCTGATGGTTGAGAGGGTTGAGGTGCCATCGTGTCAAGTTGAGGACTGCTATAAGACCGTTCGGCAGGGGACGTCGAACCATTCTTGAGTAAAGTAGGTCGGCTAGGAAGCGGTGGAGGAGCTCTTGATAAATCAGGATAGTTCACAGGAGGGACCGTACCTTCCCCTAACCATCCAGGAGATGATTGCTGCCCCACTGAACTGTTAATTTTCCTAGGCGCTGTTGGTCTGCCCCGCGTAGCTACGCTAGTAGTGGAGCTGTCTTCGCTCTCTTTATCTTTAGCCTCTTTCCTGCTCTTTTCCAGAGCCTCCAGGAGATCTACACGTTCTTTACATTGTAATTCCATGTTCCTCAGTGACTCTTGTAAGGCTTTCTCCGTCTCCGTCTTTGGCTGGAAATTCGGTGGGACCTTGTAAGCATTGAAGTAGTAAATGTGATCGAGAGCACGACGCCAGGTACGAAGTGCTTCATGTTCGTTGTTCTATTGAAAATACATGTGTTAGTCACCAAGAATGGGAAGCCCAGCAGCAAAGCTTGAATACCCACCTGGGCCTCAAAATACACTGCCGTCGAGCAGGTTAAATAGCACTCATCGTATGTCTTCTGCATAGCAGACGAAGTTTTGTTGCGCATCATCGCTGAAACAAATTCGCATTTGATTGTCCATGGGAGGGTATCAAAAGCACAGTCAACACTAGAGAGCTAGAGAGGCTTGGAGATGGTCACTGCCCCCGAAGCCTCGTGTAGGGCACGAATGACGTGGGAAAGGGCTGAAAGTTGCCCTGTGGCGCCTAAGATCGCCGGTGCCCAAGCCGCTAGGAGACCACCAAATTATCAGTGTTTATCCCCAAAGTCCTTCACGGTATCCATCAACCTCATAATACTTCTCAGTAGATCTTCATTTGGACACATCGAAAAGGTCAGAATATGTGTTTATGAAGAAAGTGGAGCTTCAGATCGACCTGTAGTTATTGCTCTAAGTCACGACTGGTCCGGTATCGATAAGCATCTTTATCGCAGCGGGGAGTGAATGCCATGTGGTGCCTCTGACCTAACCCTGGGAAAAGAATAAGGGATGAACAACGTTTACTGGTTTATGTCTAACCATCTCGTCGACAGCCATGGAAGGCCGTAAAAGTACTTACTCATCAGCTCTGGTGCATCTAACCAGCATCTGATCCTGAATCAAGTGTCTCTGCACGCTTCTCCAGAACATGAATAATAAATTATGTACTTGGTGAACTCCATTTGGTAGGAAGTAGCTGCAAGGTGGTGTCATATATACAAGTGGGACCAAAACTTCGCTGGTACGCCCTGCTACCCGTAAATGCGGCTGGTATCAATCTCCTCTCGCAAGAAGATATGCTGATGCCTCTATCATTTTACATGTCGTAATGCAATGCTGTCCATATTTTCCAACTCCCGCTTCATGTCATGATGCGCTATCGATGGCCGAAGATGGGTATTGGAATAAATCGCTAATACATAAAATGGGTCTCTCGAGAAAATTAGGAAGAAGATTGACGCTATGCGGGGAAAGGCCGGAGATGTTGACCAGAGTCTTCCAGCTGTTATGGATCATCGTGATGACGGATGAAGTAGTTTTTAGCCAATTCGTAGCAGCTCCTGGATCCTCAGGTTAGCATCTTATTGAAATATGTCCAACATCAGGAATCTTGCAAAACCTACCAACAAATAGCTGTGCTAGGCACGGTAGTCATGATCCGAGGCCGCAAGCCCCGGAAAAACCCACCATAGCCATCTTGTCTTTTGATAATAGCAGCTGCATCGAACATTCCCTTCACATTTCGGAGCTCCGGATCTTTGGCGGTACCTCTCGTTTGTAGTAGTGTCTTGATAACGTCTAGTGGGGTAGTCAATGCTGCGGCAAGGCCACCGGCAAGCCCCCAGCAATCATATGTGTGGTGGGATTGTACTCTCTTTTAGGATTTATGGCTTGTGAAATCGACCCATAGGCTGAGAACTGGAGGGCGGTGAAAGGGACAGTCATGCTTATTGTGGTAGGGTAGGAGACGTAGAATGCTCTGAAGCCCTCCCGCCTGTAGATGGATTTGGTGCAATGGAATATCGATCTGTACGTAGATCCATGGACTTGCATGCGCTGCTTGATGACTTACGATATCGTCAGAACTGATCAGACAAGTATAGTGCCGTACTCACCATCAAAAGGGTTCATTAAAGCGTCGCTGGCTATTGTTGCGCAAGCCCCGCTAGTGGCTATGACCCCGTCAGCAAGCTCTCTTCGGCGTGGCCCACCCTGTAGAGCATACCTCCGGCGAAAGGGTGATGGCCCGCATTGTTTCCTCCCATAGCATGTTTGACTGCCTCATATGTAACAAAGTAGAGTGCGTGCGCAGGCCCTATACCACGTCATTAATCTTTACCCCAAGCGCAGACCATGTAACACATACCAGCGCCCATTATAACGCTTGTGACGCCTTTCCACATTGATCCGTAGCCTTCTACTTTCCCTATTCTCCAAAATGCCTGCTGCATGCCCGTGTAGATACCGCCTTCGGCGGGCTTGAGTACTTGGAGGCGGGTCTGCGGAGGTTGAGCACAAGCCAAAGTAGGATCACCAGAACAGATCCTTACCTTCAGCATGTCCACCGGATACATGACAGAATGTTCCTATAGCGTCATGAGCATCTAATGAATTGTAAACTTTCGGTGCTGTGGGGCGTTCTTACAGCCACTCCAGCAAATGCACCAGCGACACAATTTTCCCACACTGAGAAATTGGGAGGTAGTGCTTCGTAGCTGACATACTAGGTCAGTAAAGTTGCAATTGAAGCGCGTGTTTAATGCGACAGAGCTCACTCAAAATCTTCCACCGGGACCGGGTCATGGGCAGCAGCCATGGAGCCCAACTCCAACGGCGTGGCAAGAGACTTTGATGCCGCCGTGGTGTAAATAGTGGGGGTATCTAAATGCTGGTGTTGTGTCGTATTCATGTACAATTCGTGGAAAGATTTCACTCGAGTCTATAGACTTGGGAGGTGCCGAAAAATTTGGGTACAGTTTGGATTTGGAATTCTTGGAGCCTGTCGAAATGATGTCGTCTATCAAACACTAACGACTGAAACGGACAAGGGCTTCCACACTGCCTAGTAGCATTACCATGATACGCTTAGAGAACTCTTGATAAATTTATTCTAGATATTGGCTTCACCATCTGCCCCGTGTATATCATGTAACAGCGTTGAGAAAATCACAGCGGAGATAGCTTGCGCTTTGTTCCATCCTTGCACCAGGCGGTAGGAGCGCATAGAATAAAGGAACACCATGTTGCAGAAGCTTCAACAAACACAAAAGCAAAAGGAATGGTGTTCTGAATAGATGTGATTATATATTGTGTCAAGAGCATACGAATTGGTTGCTCTCTTCCCAGCATTGACTGTCTCGATTGTTAGGCAGGATTGTGACACTCTCCAGACGACACCAAACGCCTAGAAGGGATGCATGGCGCAAACCACATGAACGCCTGCGCTTTGAAGAAAGGCAATCCGGGTATCAGATGCATGACGCCTCCAAAATGGAACAATACTATATGCTTACACCAGTCCCCCTGCCCTCTGTTTGGGTCTTCGCGAACTGCGCAACCAGGCCTAAAACACCAGGTCCTCTGTCATTATTCGCTGCTTGAGTGTCTTCTCCTACATCTTCTTCTCTGTTCCCTGCACGGGTCGTTTTCCACGACTCGCCCAGATTGCTCTCGTCTCCTGCGCCTTCACTAACATCACCTTTCGCCTGTCCCTCGTTCTCCATCAATGTTTCTTCCTCATCTTCCAACGGATCATCTAAAGGCATTCGTGAAGTCTGAAGCCTAGAATGAGTGCCGAGCCTACGCTGAGCTCTTAAACCCGTGGAAGAGGGTTGATGCTGGGGATCCAGCAAGATAGAAGCCATAGGTGACGAACGACCGACTACTGGGGCAAACCTCGGTGTACGGTGATGAGCGGAATGTTGTGCAGCTGGTACTGTAGATAAGATGGATCGCGCCGGTCCTCGAGACTGACGATCTGTTCTACTTGGTCGGCCTAAAGCAGGTCCTTGGATTTCGGCAGCCAGAGTTGGCGACATTAAGCCGGGAAAATTGGGAGGTGCATGGAAACTCTGCCTCGAAGTGGGGCGTATGAACGGCGCGCCAGGGCGTTGATTGGCAGCATAGTTGTCGATGAAATTGTAATATGAAGTGAGCATCTTATTATCCTTGGTCGAATAGAACTCGTCGCGTAGGTCTGGCTCCCCCCATCGTTTGGCTGAGCCACATTATTTCCTCCCTTCTTGAAATCGAACACCGCAAAGGAGCAGACATAGCCCAACCCGTCAACATGGATGGTAAATTCTCGGAAAAAGTCCACGAGCCGATCACTGCATTTTGGGAGACTGAGCCAAAGTATAAAGGGAGTGAGAAGGAAACCAAGTATCTCTTCCAGGAAAATGACCACTTTCATCCGGTAAAGTTGGGCGAACTCTGCACGTACTTCGTTACTATGGAGTCGACCCCGCCAATGACTTGGCACATAATGCGTGTACTCCGTTACATTAGTGAGGGTGTATTCAGGGTCGAAGACAAGGTTTTCCTCTGGCACACTGCCCCTAGCCACCGCCCACACCGTTCCAAAAACGCCTAGGTAGAACAAGACGGTCCGGTCTGGTGTAATCTCAAACGCTAGAAAGGACTCCGGATCAATGACAGAAGCCAGGGCCAGCACAGACGCTAAGGCACCGGCAACAAAAGCCACAAATTTGGCAACTTGAATAGTCTTATCCTTGGGGAACTGATCCAAGTATCGTGAAGCGAACGGGTAGGATATGTTGATCCGGCGCTCGAACAGGTGCCATAGCTCATTGAACTCACGGAATTTCCATTCCGCCAAGGGGGTATACTGCCGAGATCCAATCTGTGACGGATTACGTTGGTATTCATTGAAGTAGCGAAAGAAGTACAACAACATGAAAAAGATGATTATGAATGGAGCACACAGGACGTTCATGAATCCAGCAAAAAGGAACCGTCGCCGCAAGCCATCGCTCAGGGCCCGGCGGTGCGTGTCTTTGAGAAATAGCGGCCGAACTTGGCCTTGCTCATTGAAGACGTAGTCCATTATACACAAGTTTAGGTTCCATTCTAGAGTTCTCGAGAAGAATTGCCTATTACTTAAGAAAGGGATTGGCAGAGTGAGATCGAGAATGTCCTTGTTGATCAATGCGATCAGGTAGTTATCCCTTCGCATCAAGCGGTTTGCGATGTCGTGCGCGTCCATACGTTGCTTCGATTGACTGCCCATGAATCGACGATGTTTCTCTTTGACGCCAGCTGCAGTTGCGGGATTCGAGTCTCTGAGCATCATCAGGCGCTTGACAACTTCCTGCCACGAAATAGTCTGAATATCGGTATCGGAGATCTCCAAAAGATATCGATAGAAGTTCTGCATATTCCTTAGGCGCCGGAAGTCCCAGCAATACTGAAACAATTTACATATCCACAGGAAAGCGAACAGCCAGATCAAGAAATTGGCCGTTCCAGACATCTTTTTCGTGCACTTTGGAATTAGGATCTGGGACATAGTCTTGCTATCTGGGATCTTTGTATAGTTGATGCATGATAGAAGAAAGGTGCTAAAGGCAACGACGAACGCCAGCGTCCTGCGTGTGCTTTTAGCAGTCGAACAGGGGTGGCGGAAACTGGGTGGGGTCTTACAGGAGGTTAAGGAGTCTGTTCAATAATATACACCAAATACCATTACCCAAAAAGTAATCATAGACATCCTTCAAAAAGTTGTCTAGGTTTTCAACGTTCGCCCACATCCATAATGCTCTTTCTTTAGGATCCATTATACCCAGAGTATTAGCACGGCGACTTGGTATACCAGGCTGTCTCGAAGGAGGCAGGTCTTCTGGATGCAATCGCTGCTGATCTTGGGTAGCCTGCCACTTTGCCCGCGTACCACGAGATGTAGGCCCTGGGACAGGGGGAGGTATTCCCCGTGATTGCCGAGTCCTTGAGGCAGGGAAAACATCGTCATCATCTTCAATAAGTAAGGATTGAGGGACTTCATCATCAAGTTCGTCGGCGTTGCCTCTGTGAGCAGACTGATGTCGCCGTGTCCGACTATGTACATCTCTTGCTGATGTTCCCCTGCTGGAGGCCCTTCGAGTCGAAGGTGCAGCTTGACTTGCGGCAGCGTCAGCTAGAGCATCATCAAGCTCATAGTCATGGAAGCCGGTCCCCAAGTTTTCCTCATCCAATGCCATGCCCGCTCTGTCTTCGAGGTCCGAGTGATCTGAACCCTCGTCGTGCTGTCGTAATGTCTCGTACACAGAAGGCTCTCCTACTGCAGGCGGGAGGAACCTCGAGAGTATGTTTGAAGCCATCATGATCCCGGTTTTGATTAGGCTGTAGGGTTGAGGTTGCCTAGGATTCACACCACTGCAGTGGTGTCACGCAACATGTTGTCACCAGATGCCCTAGAAAAATTAGGACATCTGCTTCAGGCCGGTATTTATTGACGCATGGGAGCAATATGCGCGACCGTGTTGCCTAATTCCTAAAGCTGTAATGTCAACAAAGTGTCACATAATCAGGTGAATGTGTATCATGATGATGTATCGCACGTACAGGTGATATTGCGGGGCTGTCTTTCGAGACCACCGTAGGCTACTCTTTAGGGCATAACCCTGATTGTTTATCCTTGCCTCGTCTCATGTTTGACTTCTTCTAAAGTAGGAAAACTCCATGATCAGGGATGGCTCAATTTCAAAGCTTTGCGAATGACTTATCTGAAAACTTTGACGACAAACTGACTGCGTCTTCTACCCCGCAAAGGTCTAATGCTCTTTCGAACAAGATCTCTAGTGTCCTCTCGGCCTCCTATGCAGACGCAGAAATCAGAGATGCTCTACGTACTTTGGATGAGAAAAGTGTTAGAAACTCAGCGGAGACTAGGCGTAGACTACGACTAGATATTCAAAAGGAAGTCATAGAAAGGAATGGTAACGTCATTAAAGATTTTGGCCGTGTTGCTGAGGTTGGTTTTTCTCTCTGTATCTCTCGAGCGTAAGTTGAAGGGATTTTAGCAATTGAAACGCATTGGTACAATTATTAACAGCTTGAATCAATGCTGCGAGGACATGCGTCAACATGTGGTAGCGGCACGTCAAGAAAATGCTCCTGTTCTAGAAGAAGCCTCTACACTTCTAAGCCAGAAGCAAGAGTTGGAGACGAAGAAGCAATTGCTAGATGCCTTCAATGAACATTTCATCATCACAGAAGAAGATACGATAGTTTTGACAAGTGCACCTGAAAAAGTAGACGACGAGTTCTTTGCGATCTTGAAAAGAGTAAAACAAATTTATGTGGATTGTCAGGTTCTTCTGGGGTCAGAAAACCAAAGGCTTGGGCTTGAACTGATGGACCAGAGCTCAAGGAAGTTGAATATGGGATACCAGAAGCTTTACAGGTGGATTCAAAAAGAGTTCAAGAATCTAAATTTGGAGAATCCCCAGATCAGCTCTATCATTCGTCGCGCTTTACGAGCGCTTGCAGAACGACCAAGCTTGTTCCAGAGCTGTCTCGATTTCTTCGCAGAAGCACGAGAACATGTCCTTACCGACGCATTCTATGCGGCTTTGACCGGCTCGTCAATTGAAAATGACCAGAATCCAATGACTAAACCGATTGAATTTCACGCCCATGATCCTCTTCGTTATGTTGGTGATATGCTTGCGTGGACACACTCTGCAACAGTATCAGAGCGTGAATCACTTGAGACACTTTTTATCTCGGAAGGCGATGAAATCAGCAAAGGCTTCTTAGCTGGCAGGGAAGCCGAGCCCTGGACCGCAGCTGACGGCGAAGTCTTCGATGGCCGTAAAGCCCTAAGAGACCTCGTCAACCGGAACGTCGCTGGGGTAGCCAGGGCACTACGCCAAAGAGTAGAGCAAGTCATCCAAAACCACGAAGATCCGGTCCTACTCTACAAAACCGCCAACCTAGTTAACTTCTACCGTATCACATTCGCCAAACTCCTCAGCCCAGACTCCACCCTCCTTGCCACCCTCTCCTCCCTTGAAGACTCCTCCCTTCGCCAATTCCGCACCATAACATCCGACACCGTCTCCTCTATACAAGCCGACCTCGCCACCCCCCCTCCGACCTCCGCATCCCTGACTTCCTCGACGAAGCTCTAACCCAATTCGCCGCCCTATTAAAAAGCTACGACTCCTCTCTTACTCCTCCTGCCTCCCGCGCTGCAGACTTCGAACCCATCCTGACCCAAGCACTCAACCCTTTCCTCGCCGCCTGCGAGAAAATGGCCAAAAAGACAGACGAGCCAGTAACCAGCATTTTCCTCGCAAACTGCATCATAGCTGTCAACACCACCCTCTCCCCCTATGACTTCGTCCAAGCCCGCGTCTCCGAACTCGAAACCCAACTCGCGTCCATAAACTCCACCCTCACGGAATACCAACACGCCTACTTCCTGCACACCTCCGGCCTGCACCCTCTTCTCGTAGCCCTCGCCCCCTTAGACGACACTCCAGAATCCCTTCTCAAGATCCCCACACTCCCGCCCTTCCAACACCAGTCCCTTTCCGACGCAAGCCAGACGCTCGATGAGTTCCTGCCCTCAGCGCTTATGGATGCGATTCAGAATCTGAGGGGGTTGGTCAGTATGAAGTTCGCCCAGGAGATTACGGCAGCGGCAGCGGAGAAGTTCTGTGAGGATTTTGAGTTTGTGGAGGCGAAGTTGGGTAGGGTGGATGAGTTGATGGAGCAGAGGGAGGAAGAGCGGGGAGAGGAGGTTGAGGAGGAAGAGGGTGGTAAGGAGGAAGTCGGCGGGGAAGAAGACAAGAGTGAGGAGGGTGAGGAGAGAGTGGAGAGAAGGCAGGAGAAGGAGGAGGTGGTGCCGTTGAGGAGTTTGTTCCCGAGGACGAGTGGGGAGATCAGGGTATTGTTGAGTTAGGAGTTCTGTTACTTTCGTCTCAGCGCCGAAGAGCATATTCTCCCTCGAGCTTTTGCTTTCTATTTCCTTGCCTCCTACCAGAGATTTTGTCAATCAAAGCTAGATATGCTGTCTCTAGCCCTGTGGAGAGCGGGCATACGCAGCTTCGCTGCTGTTCGCTCGAGATATAAACACTACAATAATGATGCTGGCTCCTAGTAGCCTTTCAAAACAATCCCAATAGATCCTCATTAGTTTTCTTCCCTCCTTGAAGCTGCTGCTCCGGCGGTGGAGGCTGAGTTGTGGCATTCATATCTAGCCCGGCAAATCCACCAAGTATATCCTCATTAGTCATGCCATTCGCTTGCTGCCCCACCCCGCGCGCACTCCCATTAGACAGCCCCATCAGATCATCCAGGTTATTGGCAGCTACAGCCGGCGATGCTACCCTTTGAGGTGTACCAGCCAAGCCTTCAAGACCAGACATCCCTGATGGAGGAGATTTCTGAGCTGATGCTGGCGCAGCGCCATCGAAGTCAATGTCGAGCAGATTCTCCGCGTTTGCTTGCGGTGGAGGTGCACCGGAGACTGCAGCAGCAGCGGCAGCGGCCGCGAGAGGGTTTTCGCGGGCATTTTGCATTTGCTCTTCGATAGCAGCTTTTTGCACAGCGTCGGCACCATACCGACCTTGGCCGATGAAGGATTCTGGGGGCTTGTGGTAGACGGAAGCGAGGGTTGAGAGTTCGGAGAGTAGACGGTCGAGAAGGGCTGGTGGGAGAGATTGGATGGTGGTGGTAATAGGGGGTTTTTCGGATAAGACTACGCTTCGGGCGATCTGTGGATTGCTGGAGAGAAGCCGCCAGTACACATATGCTCGGTCTCGGACATCAGGATTATCGTTTTCTGCGGTTGCTGCTTGGAAGATCTTTTGCACCAGGGATTGGGCCTGGGGTTGATCAGGTTTCTTGAGGAAGAATTTGACAACCGCTGTCAAAATTTGAAGCTGAGTCTGCAAAATGTCAGCTTCCACCTATTGAATGCGAAGTTGGAGTCACATACTTGTGTGAACTCTTCCATGAAGCCGTCCACAAAACCTGCAAGTATGTCGCCAGCATTACTGATCTTCTCAGCATACTCTCCAACAATCCATATCAGCGAACCTCGAGCATTGGGCTCGTCCAATTCGTCGATGCATTTGCACAAAGTTGGTATTATACCTTCATAACCTGGGTATTTTCTGAAAATGTCTTTGATCACCACGATTGCTTCTTGTACCACATAATTGACCTTCGTGCCAATTAGATCCAGCAAGGTGTTGACACAACGTTCAGTAGCGCTCTCAATCTTGATCGCAACCTGACCGATCGCCTTTACGGCTCGCTTTACTATATCCATATCAACTTCCAAGGCGTATTCCTTCAGCTCAGCCAGCAGCTGATCGACATTCTTGTCATTTGCTATCCGGACCATGATTTCAAGCTTTTCGAATTTGATATATGATGGGTCATTATACTTGCAAAAGAAGACGCGAAGCTCTCTACTGAGTATGTCGGGCTGTTTCTGAAGGAGAAGGTCAATGTTTCGAAGAGCGACATATTGTACCTCTGGTGGAGAGGCAACGAGGGTGACTATAGCAAGTCAGAGCCGGCCGGCATCTCCAAGCGGCAGAGGCCACTTACCTAAAGGAGGGGCCATTTTCTTAAGGTATGACTTTGCTGTTTCTGGATTGATGTACTTCATATGTAAAAATACAACTTTTACTGCAGCCAAAACCACGCTTGGATTGACGTGCTGAAACTGAGGCGACACCCTTTCACAGATGTGTTCTGCTTCTTTCACATCCACTGCTTTGTGGTCTGCTAGGGTCGAAAGTATTGTCACTCTGCCCCACTCCGTACATTCGTTCAAAGCCATCAACATCTTCTTGAGAGTATTTGACGATATTTGCAAAGCTCGTGTCTCAGGGGCTGATTCATTGATCTCTGCTAGTGCTGTGACCGCGTTTGCAACTACCATCGGGTTGGGGTCACCCATCAATTCTTGCAAGGTCTCGAGGAAACCATTCTCCAAACAGAGAGCGGGATTCAGGTCAAAGAGCTTTGCTACGCAGATTGCAGCAGTCTTCCGTACGTAGGGTGACTCGTCTCGTAATGTTTTCCGCAAAGGTTCCTCCATGTAATCGACCATCTTGTCCACTCTAATGCATCCCATTGTCCTTATTGCCAGTGCCCGCACTAAAGGGTTCGGATCTTCTGAATCTTGAACAAAGGTATTGACAGCGAGGATGCAGAGGTCTGGATGTGATTTTGCGTAATTCATAAGGTATAGGTAGACGAGTTTCTTCTGGTCCAGGTCTGCCGTAGCTATGTTCTTCAGGACATCTGGAAATAATGCTGAGACATCCTTGCCCAAAGTCATAGACATTATGGTTTTCTGAATAGCCTCTTTCCGTTCGTATGCATATTGGGAGACTAGACCTGCCCTAAGCTCGAACGTCTCTCCTTTCCTAGGGGCTGCAAATTGGGCTTTGATCCTGTTGACCGCCATCTTGAGGCGGAGTTCCTGTGCCTACGGCCAAAGCCGCGCTCTGTAGTTCTTTTAAGCCCCACGGGCTATTGTAGCAAGTGAGCAACAGTGGGCTTCGTGGTGGTGCGCCTAGCCCTTAAACCGTTAGAGTTGTGTATCTTCTGTTCAGAGTAGTGTATCAAAGGCACAAGCCCCTCCTTCCGTATTTCTGACAAACAATCTTGATGTTAGAACTCTTGCCGTTTGATTGTTTGTTGTTGATTTCAGGCTGCTTTGGTTGCGGTAAATAATTGGCAAGGTTTAGGCGAAGCTTTCTGCCACCAGGGTTGAAGCTTTGCTACCTACCTACTTCAACCGCCGCAACGTACTCTGAACACTAATGTCAGCAGACCCAAGATTGCATGATGGTATGCTATTCCTGCAATTCGTTCTCGGAGCATGTTGACTGATCAAGCATTGACAGGCGAGCCTACCGAATCTTCGACGTTTATTTGTCGATGCTAGAACTGAAGCAGAGGAAAGCTCGTATTCCAGGAATGCGGTATGTAAATGTGGATTCACATGCCTGCTTATCTACTGACTACTTCAAGTTCTACAATCTGATTCTATTCATGTCCTCAGTGGCTGCCTTCAGTCTGATAGCGCAGCGAATGAGTGGAGCGAGGAAAGCTCTTGGCTCGTGAAGTGCTTATACTGGCAAAGAGCACCAGCACAACATGCTACATATATGATCAAAGTGACTCATCTGACTACCTCAGATTGAAATTCGTGACTATTGGACCATTCACTGCACAGGAGCACTCCAGATTGCTACCTCAAACATAGCAGTGAAGCTATCAGAAGTCATCATATATAGGATGTCAATCAGTCTCCTCGCCATCGTCGTCGTTTAGGAAATCCAGTCCTTCGAGACCCCTGGCTAGCCTCCTCCTTGGCCTGCCTGCGCTACGATCCTCATCCTCGGATTCTGGTTTACCCCAGTGTTTGTTACCCTCCTGTACGGCTTCCAGATCTGCTCGCAACTCCCGCTCTTCCTTGATCTGATTGGCCTTCTCCGATGAAAATCTCCCTGTCATTCCAGCCTCGGCCAACATTTCTCTGAGATGACGAATCTTTGCCTTAGGCTTGTCGTACGGGGCCAGTTCTTTGCCCCAGAGCTTTCGAATTCCGCATTTTACAAGCCATCCTTGAAGCTTCTTTATCTCCTCTGCATCTGGATCTGTAGGCTGCTCTGAAGTTCGTCTTGATTTCAAAACTTCGGTTTTCTTCGTCTTAGGTTTCGCAGAGCCAGATTTGCGGCCTCGCCCCCTCGACTTTGGTTCCTCATCAATCAATTCTGACATCTCGCTCTCCGAGAGCTCTCCGCTTGCTCCATTGGCTTTAGATGCGCCATTCAGGCCGCTCGGGACCTCCTTTTCTTCCTTGGGAGGCGGAGAGACACTCGACGAGAGACTTCGTTTCCTGACTTTAGCGGGTGGCTTCTTGCTTGGGACCTCGTCTATATCGCTTCCAGACTCTTGATTGTCGGAGGCATCCGTTTTCCGGCGCTTTTTTGGCCCTACTTTCTCCGTTGAAGCTCGCTTGATACCGTGAGCTTTGCGTGGTTGGTCTCGCGACTTGGGAGATGGTGGCGGACGTGATTTCTTTTGAATGGGTGGTGAGGAGGGTGCTCGTTGACTGCTTGTGAAGGGTTCCGGATGTGCGTCCTAGTCATCGTCAGCTAATGCCGGCAGGTAGAGCTTGGTTTATCGCGTACAACTTCGGACTGTATCACACTTTTACTCTTGGTATTCCAAACGGGGTCATTCTTGAAGAACCCGTCTTGCAAATCCAGATCTTCTTCTACAGCTTTCCGTATTCGTCTAACTGTAAGATCGTCCGTATTTCCCGTTTTGTAGACCTTCTGCACCGCGTTGCGCAAAGCTTGCTCCAGGGGGGCATCCGTTGGAGCATCACCACCAGATAATGAAGATTCAGACATGGTCCTTCAGTATGTAGCCAATTGTGATTATGACCTCTACAAAAATTGAAAACCCAAACAATGAGGGTGGAGAAGCTCCCCGCGTGTCGCGTTTTTGGGTCGGGGCTTCCTCGTACAAGGACCGACAAAGTCTTGGCAACGTATTTACTGCCAAGGAACGATTAGTCAGCGATGCCCATGAGTAGAGTTCCATTGGACACAGACCGAGGAATATATGTGCAGTCAATGTCCAGGGTGGTTTCAACCTCTGGCCTTTGCCATAAAGCTCCTATACCCTCTCTAAAGGTCGCTAACCGTTGGCAGAGTCTCCGTGTTGCTTCATTACACAGTCAATGGACCCTTCTAATCAATCATGGCCGCGCCTTGCAAACAGATGCCGTCCAAGCCAACGATGTGCCTTTTCGGAAGCAATTGAAAGACGAAGCCAAGAGAAAGCGTCAGGCTGAGCGTAATGTGGGAGAGGATCATTATATTGGCCATCCTGGGAAGGAAGAGGAAGCATTGAGGCTTGAAAAGTGGAAGTTGACTGTCGGACTTGAGATACACGCCCAGCTGAATACAGAGCGGAAACTATTCTCTACAGCGAAATCTTCCGATGATGACATACCAAACTCCAATGTTGCTCTCTTCGACCTTGCCCTCCCCGGCAGCCAGCCCGAATTTCAAAAAGCAACGCTTATACCAGCTCTGCGCGCAGCACTAGGGCTATCATGCAAAATCCATCGAGAAAGCAGATTTGACAGGAAACACTATTACTATCAGGACCAGCCAGCTGGGTACCAGATCACTCAGTACTATAAGCCATTTGCAGTCGATGGACGACTGACTCTCTACGATCATGATGGTATTGCTCCAGAAGACGGTCAATCGATTGACATTGGCATCAAGCAGATCCAAATGGAACAAGATACGGCCAAAACAACGCTTCAGCCCCCCTCAACGGCAATGATTGATTTCAACCGTGTGGGCCATCCTCTGATTGAAATCATTACGCATCCACAGATTCATCATGTTCAAACAGCATCGGCCTGCGTGAGAAAAATACAGCTTATCTTACAAGCCGTGAATGCAGTGACTACAGGGATGGAGCTAGGTGGTTTAAGAGCAGATGTGAATGTTTCTATCAGTCCCAAAGACACTGCAACCCTTGGTCAGCGAACGGAGATAAAGAATCTCAGCAGCTTCAAGGCTGTCGAAGATGCTATAGTTGCCGAGCGAGATCGTCAGATTCTGGTGTTAGAGTCTGGTGGATTGATCGAGGGTGAGACTCGCGGATGGACATTGGGGAGTACCGAGACCAAGAAGCTCCGAGGCAAAGAAGGCGAAGTCGATTATCGGTATATGCCTGACCCTGACATTCCACCACTCATCATCGGCCAGGTTTGTCTAATATTACCTTATAGTGCTCTCAAGCTTGCTAATATATTCCCCGCAGGACCTCACCTACCATATTGAGAATTCCATACCAGACCTCCCGGATGATATACTCAATGATCTTACTACGTATTCTGGATTGACATCTAAGGATGCCAAAACCCTGATGGTCCTTGATGACGGAGAGCGCCTCGACTATTTTGATGATGTTAAGCTGTTGTGGAGTAACAGACGTGCGTCTAACGAATCGGTGGTGGATGTAGAGCACACACAAAGGAGCATCTCGGATAATGTAGCCGACCGACGATATTCAAGTCAATCACGGGTGGCGAATTCTTCTCCAGTCTTCGATAAGATTGTTGCTAATTGGTACGCTGTGTACTTTCTCCAAGAGTTGTCTTTCAGCTAACTCGGTTTGTGAAGGGTGCTTCATGAGTTAGGAGGTCTTCTGAGTGCAGCTGCTCTACCCTTTAGCCCGGATCTTGTCCCACCTAGTTCAATGGTGGATATCCTCTCTAATATGTCTGAAAACTGTATCACAGGCACAACAGCAAAACGGCTTCTTGCAATGGCCTTTCACGGAGAGAGACGAGATATCAATGCTATTATCCATGAAGAAAATTTGGCATTGCGGCATTTGTCACGCGACGAGTACTTGGCTATGGCCCAGAGTCTTATTGATGGGAATGATGATAAAGTGAAGCAAATTCAGCAGAAAAGGCAGATGGGCAAACTCAAGTGGTTTGTGGGGCAGATGATGCGGCAAGGAGGAGGGAAGGTGGACGCTATCAAAGCAGAGGCAATCCTGCAGGAGCTCCTGGGGGTACCTTGACTGGTTGTACGCATTCCGCGAGGGACGGAGTATTATTTATCGAGGAAGCTCTTGTGATCAAAAGCTTCTTAGATCCATATCTCATTAACCACCTTGTGACCGGCTCCCCACTCTCTTTGCACCACATCACCGCTTCTATTAGATTTCATTCCGACTCATTTGCCAGCTTTTCTGTCGAGAATGAGCTGTGTATATCGCTATAAGCAACTAATTCCCATGCATCAGCTTGTTCGCGTGAACACGGATCCCGTTGTTCCATTTCAGGTCGCTACCAGAATATCACTAATGGCTGTAGATGTAAGCAACGGCTTTGCCGTTCTGCGTCCACCCTCAATCCCTACTCAACCAATAGAACCCTGTGCTGAGCATTGATTGGTGTGGTTAGTTTGAGATCTACTTCGAGCCCCAGGGCTCAGTAATGCAGCATGCTGCTACATCATCATAGCAATACAGGCGTTGTAAGACCTATTTATGTTTGTTTAAGTACGGGCTGTCATGTGAGCTGCTGTGGCAGCAGATTTATGTTATGTTCTGGCGCAGAGGAGAAGCCGGTCAGGTGTAATGGATTAGTACGATGTTGCTACAATTGTGGTTTTGTCAGGCAATTATACGCTGCATTCGTTTTATTTTGCAATGCAGGACGACTATCTAAATGGTGGTTAGTACCCATTGCGTGACCCTTGTCGGCGCCTTATGCGAATACTTTGACTTTCGTCACTCTGCAAATGTTCTTATGCATTCAGGGGAAGGTGGAAAGGATCAGACGTCTCAATACTCCAGTCTTTTCATTTTCTATGATGTTAACGAATAGGAAATAGGATAGGCTATTGACAATGGAACAACAAACTCGCATCGAAAGACACCGAAAAATACCAAAGAGCCTTTAAGCAACAACAGCATCTGGTCCCAGCGGTGCCTCGCTAGCAGCCATATTGCACTGTCGGAACAGCCTAACCTCATCCTCCCTGAAAGCCCCAACAACAGAGTGCAAAACCCCTTGGTTGTTGAAAAGTACCAAATCCCCTTCCTCCCAATCATGTGCATACACGAACTGCGGAGCAATAGCAGGCCGCTGGATCCTGTGTACAATCTCACGAACTTCCTTCAAGTCGTCAATCACCTCTCCATTTGCCAAGTGAATCTTGCGCACAGCTGAGGGATGGATCTGCACCGCCAATTGCCCAGTGACGGGATTCTTCCACACCATTGGCAAGATCTGGATCTTCGATTCATCAATGGGTGGGAGCTCGGTCTCAGACAATTCAAGCCCGTCGGAGAAGAGGCCCAGACCATCAGAGCGGGATTTCGCACCGCTCATCCAGATGTAGGGATGCGCCGCGTACTCAATACGACTCGTACGGACAAACTCCTTCTCCTCCTCAGAGAGAACGTCATACATATTGTACCCGCTGACAAACGCGGTCGTGCCCAGGGCAACATCCAATTCCTCCCCAGTCCCGTCGTCATACCGCAGCGTTTGGCGTCTACCCTTCGGCACAGACACAGCCATCAGCGTCGTCACCTTTGGCGGGTTGAGATCGTACAGCGCGGCATCGATATGCCAGCGGTAAAAACGCGTGTAATCCAAATCGTCTTCCTCCGAAATAGGATGTTTGTGAAACTTCCTATGATGCGGATGCACAAGTTTGATGTTCTCTAGGCCTTCATATTCAGGCACGAAGCCGTTGCCGATGATTTGTACTTCGGGCTGGTGCGGGACGGTTTTCAGATCCGGGTGGAGGATGCTGCGTTTGGCGTCGAGGGTTTTGCCGTGGCCGTAACCCTGGGCAGCGGGGTCGAAGCGGTGGGTCAGTTCATATTGGGCTTTTGGCGAGAGACCCTGTTGGTTTTTGAAGAGGACTACTTGGTGCTCGTAGAGTGTTGAGCGGATGAGGGCGAAGTCTTCGTCTGAGAGTTTGTTAGTATGATTCTTCGTAGCTCCTTTAATCTCGTGTGGTACTTACTCAGGAGGTTACCGTTCCACGGAGTGCTCCCTATTGCTTTGCCTTGCCATACCGATGCCAAATTGGATTACAGAACCCTACTTACCGTTCATGTTCTCGATGTTGGCATTCTCGATTATAGCGCCGAAGTCCACACTTGAGTGTGGTGACGCTGGAAGACGGGACACAGACAAGGGGGTGGAGGCCACAGTCATTCTTGTTTGCTGGGTTTGAGCTTACTTCTGTTGTTGATTGTAATCTTTCAGGGTTCTGTACCTTGATTTCTAGAAGCCTGGGAAAAATGAACAGGCGTGGTATGTTGCCCGGTCTTATAGGGTTGGGAGCGCCCGGAAGCCGCCGTATGGCGCGCCACCCTTATCATTGATCTGCGCTATCTCCGTAAGGGTGCCGGCGCCCGCCGATCGTAAATCCCAATATCTTTCGAACTCTCAACTTCTCTTATGCTATTATCTCTAGCTAAGACAAACAGATTGAAGGAAGATGCACGGCATATAAAATCCCTTGAACGATAGCTAATTGATCAGCGGTAGCCAATTCGTGCAGTGGCTTACGACCTGCATCTTGAACCGTGACGCTCACAGTGTTGCTCTGGAATGCCTCGGAACCCTCAGTGTTCAATCTTTACCTCCCTTTTCTCGGGGACTGACAATTTCTGTCTGGTCCGTGTTCGCATATGTCTTGCAGCTGGGATTCTACGACCTGTAGACGGTAGACACACCGCCATTTGCCTGGACGGTGTGCAAAAGCCAAAAGGCTTGAGCTCAGACCAGGCACTGGGCATTGGCACGCAAGCACACCTCTACTAGAATTATCCCAACATTCCCTTTGTGGCTGGCTTTAGCCATACAGTATCAGACTACTATGCTATTGAAGATCTACGTTGAGCTTGACGTATGGATTCATGTTCATTTACACATCGACAGTGTCAGTATCTCAAAGCGAAAGCTTGTACGACATACAATCACGTCTTTGTACGGTACAAAAGGTAAACACACGGTTGGCCCAAGATTTCCTGATGTAGACAGTTGCCCTGCAAGCTTTTACAAGTGTTTCTGATTGCGGGAGAATTTCCTTTCGGGTATTACTATCCTCACATAGCGGTGAAGTTCGTCGCACTCCGTTCTTGTCAATGCATGTATACGAGGGTACCCGATCCCGGGGACATGAGGCTTAAGTCAACTACATCTTTCTCGTAGCGACATGGGTCTGAATGGCACGTGTGCTTCAGGTACTAGCCTATTAAACCTCATCGGCGACTATTACTGGCTTACAATTAGGGAGGACGCCGTTCAGGTCCCAGGTTGACGAGCGGAACGTCCAGGCTTGCTGTGCTCTACCGCGCTTATGAAGATCTGGCCCACGCACAAGACTGCCTCCCCCAACTAAGACAACAGTACCACGAACATGCTGACACCATGCCATGCCTGACTTCAGGAGTCAAAACGAGACTTGAAGTCGGGTCCGAAACATTTGTATCCGCTCAGGAGGATTCTCTCTTCCACCCGATGCACGATGACTGCTTCTACAAGCACGACCTTTATTTCACTGCCGCAGTGAGTCTAGACTATCGCATATCGCGCATCCGTATAGCATTGCGGCAGTCCTCTGCGTCAAAATTCCACGGTATATGCCTGGGCTAGTCTATAATCTTTTCTCCTTTGTCAGTAGAAAGAATTATTGTTGGATTTACTCTGGAAATGGTGCAACAGGGGATCTCGATGCTAACATCAGCTGGGTTCTGATTCATCTGATAATTGCCCGGAGCCCTCCAGGGTTCAAAACGTTCCTAATCACAGTCCGCTCTATTGCCGGATGGCTTCAGCTGTTACTTGCTTTAACAAGTTGGCTAGGAATATGTGGCTGCTCGGCTTTCCAAGCCAATTCGTACTTGTTTCTACTGTTTGCCGCTCTACTCGCATCTCAGGATGTTGTTCGTAACAAGAGTCAATCCGTAGCTGATTTCATTATTGACTGCCCAGTCAATTTCGCATGCCGGCCTTAGCGATGGCTGACGTGCATGTGGCAATCAGTAAACTGACACAAATAAGCGGGATCGCGGCGGCCGGCTGGACTTTGACAATGGGTAACAGTCAAGGGCGTGTTGCGGTAACAATATATAAGACCCAGCATGAAGGACATCGTCTTCTTCTACAAAAGCCGCTTGCGTGTAGCTGGGAGATACATCCAAAAGTATAAAGTGGGCTCATCTCAAGATGCCTTCCATGAGGTGGCTGTTTGCTGTATGCTATCTGATTACCACCCAGGCCTTGGCCCAAAATCAATCAGACGAGTAAGTTTTGTCGATACGCCTATATTGGCTGAGGACAGTAATGACTCTCTCAAAGTACCTCGCACTTGGGACTATTGAACGCTCCCACTTACCCTCCGTTCCTTACAAACAATGTGCGTCTCGAAGCTAGAGATTGTTATGATCTGGCTTATGAGTGACACAGCCTCTTCCAAATGGATATCCATGGGGAAACCGAACGGCCAATGGCTCCAATCCATACACTGATGTACCAAACACGAACGTAACTCGATACTACAACTTTACAATCTCCCGTGGCCAGGCAGCGCCAGATGGGTATGTAGCGAACGTGATAGTTGTGAATGATCAGTTCCCGGGTCCTCTAATCGAAGCCAATTGGGGTGATTGGCTCGAAGGTCTGTACAAAAACTTGACGAACCCGGCAGATGTAGCAAGAGTATTGACTGATCCACATCTTAGTGTCAATGATCAATAATATTTCCGGTCCAGAAGAAGGCACAGCGCTTCATTGGCACGGTCTCTTGCAGTCGACTACACCATGGTTCGATGGCGTACCCAGCGTCGGACAATGCCCCGTAGCGCCTGGAGCATCTTTTACGTAAGATGAACTATTATTATCATGTCTTACTCTTGCTGAATCAGAAAAGCTACCGCTTCAGAGCCGATCAGTATGGTACTTCCTGGTATCACTCGCATTACTCATCGCAGTATGCAGGTGGGATATTGGGTCCCATCATCATACATGGACCCAGTAATTATGATTATGATATTGACCTTGGACCTGTTTTCCTTCAAGATTGTTAGTCTCATCCTTCCTGTGATGAGAATAGGCAGTCTGACAATGATCTAGGGTTTCACAAAGACTACTTTACAATCGTAGAACAGCGTGGGTCACATGTGGTATCATTTATAGTCAAAGGAACTGCTAAATATCCGTAGTCGAGAGCGTCACACCAACACCGAATGAACCGAATAACTTCAATATTAGCAACTGGCGCCAATTCGCAGACAGCAATCTGATCAATGGTAAAGGAAACTACAGCTGCGCTTTGGCCAACAATAGTCAAGGATGCACGAACAACGCACCCCTCGCACAATTCAGGTTCCAACATGGCAAAAAGCACCGACTCAGGTTGATCAATTCTGGAGCGGCCGCAACCCAACTTTTCTCCATCGATGGCCATAACTTGACAGTCATTGCCAATGACTATGTACAACTTGTGCCTTACACAACCCAACATGTTTTCTTAGCGGTAAGTAACTCTTGACGGACCACCCCTATCTACTATGCTAAAAGTTTATAGGCCGGTCAACGTACGGATGTGATTGTCGAAGCGACAGAGAACATCAACTCGTCCTATTGGATGCGCTCAAACATCTCTGTAATCTGTGCGCTGGCCGTTGAGCCTTCCAACCAAGCCCTGGCTGAAATTTTCTACGACAATGCCAGCATTACCCAGCAGCCAACTACCCAGCCGTGGTACTATAATGATACTGGCGCATGCAGCAACGTGAGTCTTACTTGAGCTACAACATAACGACAACATACTAAAATTGCGACGAATCAGGATCCCCTAAACGAGACAGTACCCTACTACGCCATAACCCCGTCCCTAAAGCCATCCACAACGATCACTCTCCTCATAGACAAAATCATCAACTCCACCGGCAACATGGAATGGCGCATAAACCACCAAGCCTTCCGAGCCGACTACAACGATCCTCTCCTCCTCCTTGCCCAAGAGCAGAACACCACCTATCCTCCGGAGTCAAACGTTTTCCAAACAGGATCGAATCAAACCGTCCGTTTGGTCGTGAACAACAACTCTACATCGCAGCATGTACGCACCATCCGTTTATCTCGCCTTTCTACTTTCGTTCTGGTACTAACACTGCCTAGCCGATGCACCTCCATGGCCATGCCATGTCCATCCTCCACCAGGGCCCTGGCTACTGGGACGGCGTTTCCCTCACGAACATGCAAAACCCGCAACGTCGTGATGTGCAGATGCTGCCGCCGAGCGGGCATATTGTCCTTCAGTATGAGGCGAATAATCCGGGCGTGTGGCCGTTTCATTGTCATATCGCGTGGCATTTGTCGCAGGTATGTGGGATTCCTCCCATCTCTACTCTTTTTGCTGGAAAAGATGGGGATTTGTTACCTCCTTTTCATTCGTGGTGTTTCTTTTCGGGGTGACTAATTCATTTTGGCGTTAAAGGGCCTTTACATGAACCTCATCGAGCAAGCCGACAACATCACTTCGATGCAGATACCCGGGGTCATAGCTGAGACGTGCAAGAACTGGAATATATATACTAGTCAGGATGTGGTTGAACAGATTGATTCCGGACTGTGAAGGAATTCGTTGTCACGGGTGGATTTCCCCTGCGACATTGCACAGGTGCATGACTAGATGATGATGTTGATCGTGCGGAGGAGAATGACGAAGGACTAGGATGAAGGAGGAGAGGGTTTGCTGTTCGCTGGCTCAGCCTCCGGCGTACGGTTGATTTCCCTACCTATGCTTGCAGTTTAGTTGACTGAGCATTGAAGTGCGCTCTGGTGCGCGATGGGGCCATTATGTTCTCCCAAGCCGCGCGCTTCCCATTCACTTGGGGAATTGAAATTAATGACTTCGAAAGATCTGTTGCTGTCATGTGGACCCAATCGCTGATGCCGTCTCAAGATTTCACTGCCGGCCGTGGATTGAGACGCGAAGCGAGAAAGCCTGAGTTGGCTGCACCATACATAAACAATCATAGATCTAGAAGATCTTGTTTTCGAGGTGACGCTGTACTCGTTACCTAGCATATTGGTATGAGACAATTCAGATAGGTAGGAAGCTGAGGCTGGAGAGCTGAGGCGGTAAGAAGGTGGCGGTGCTATAGCTTGATTGGTTTTACTAGGAGGCTCGCTCAATGCGTGCAATTGGCTGAAATTAGCCCTGCAACTGCTGACGCACTGACGTCTCGGGAGATATTGATAACAATTCTGCCCTTGTAATCGGTGTAGTCATGAGGGTGTCAGCTCTGCAGCCTTGCTGGATACGCTTCGCAAAAGAAAGACCACAACCATGGGCATTTCCCGAGCCTTTTTTTTAAGAACGCCCAACCCTCGAATCCAGTGTCAATGCTGCTGAGTCTCCCTCAGACTTTCTCCTTCATAAAGCTTGTGCTGCCTGAAGTGCGTGGTTAGTGAGCGGTCTCGAGTGCGTTCCAATTAAGCGTGATGGACCTCGCCGACGCTTTGACCTTAAGGGGGGAACCGTCCAATCCCCCAGTGCCCCTAGAAGATCTACCCCCACTATCCCCGGAGCCCCGGAGCCCCCGGAGCCCATCCATCCGATTTCAGGGCAGTCTCCAACTTCACACACCGCCACTTCCTCAACTGTGGTTGCCACAGATCGTCCGTCAAGGCCGCAGAGTGAACGTCTATCTCAGGCGCCAACCCGCCTGTCGCATTCAACTTCCTTTTCAACGTTTGTGAGGAAGGCGAAAGTCATCAGTGGACTGAGTTGGTTGGGCGTCAGCTTTGATCAAGAAGAATCCAGCAAGGGTAGAACGTGGATTATAAAGGTTACCAAGGCTGGACGATGGTTTGTGTACCTTCACCTGGGCATTACGGTTGTGAGCATATTTAATCTTATAACCGCAATCTACTCCTGGCCATCAGGCGCCGACAGCGACGTGATGCTGCAAAAGATATTGACGGCCGTGTCCAAGTCGGGTTCTCGCTTGGAAGGCTTGGACAATGAATTTCTCAAATGGATAAATGCAACCAAGCTGCGTACGACAGAAGAGGAAGCGCGATTGGCTGAAGAACAAACCCGCTGGAACGCCCTGCTGAAGGTTTTTGAGGACTGTGGTGCTTCTCAGAGTCGGCCAAATGGGACAGATGCCTGCAATAATATTCGCCATTTCTTTGAGACAAATCCTCTTCCACACCCGGACAAGTCACCCATCGCCAAAAGGAACATAGCACAACTAGATCAGATTATTCGACGCGTCCATCTCGGCGAAAGTCATCACAAAGGTCCATATCCTGGCTTCGGGCACGATATCAGCTTTGCGAAGATCGCCCGTGGCATAGTTTTATGGGTATTGATTATTTCGTTCTGTCTTTTCGGCTGTTATATTCTGGTGCGTTCGGGCACATGGATGCTACGCATTCATCGCCGGTATCGTAAAAATTCAAAAATTGAAGAAGATAAAATTGATGAGAAGATGGGCGGAGCGGCGGTTGAGGATAATTCTACTCCCATCATCGCAACGGGAGGAGATTATCTGGCTTTACAGAATAATCTAGTCAAAAGGAGTCTCCGGCGCTTCGACCAATATGCAGCAGCAGCAAGGGGATCTGTCACAGATTTGATAAATAACCATCTTTCTCTCAAGGTCAACAAAGTTGACCAAAACAACGAATATGGATCTCTCCTTGCTGCTGCTTCTCGGTCCGGTAATTTGGAAACGGTGCAGTATGTCTTGTCTCGGAAACCTGACATGGATCTTCAGGGTGGGCGCTACCACAATGCTCTACAAGCCGGCGCGCACTCCGGAAATAGCTCAGTGGTTGATGCATTGCTCATAGCGGGCACCCGGGATACTTCAAGAGGAGGCTTCTATCCAATGACGTCTTGAGCTAATCTGCTTTTCATCTTTTTTCCACTTAGCTACGTTATGGAGTATGCCTGGAATCAGCACGCAACTACGACAGTTAGCTGATGAAGAGAGAACAAAGGTGTGCACAAGCTAGAAAACCTGCGGAACGCATGTTGCACATTTCGTCCAATTCTACCCATATCTGCGTTGTACTATTCCTTTGTTACCCACAATCTTAAAGTCTTCAGCCTTCGTTAAGTGCAAGAGAAGTATTGATACACTCATATATTGATCGGTATCGTTCATCTTTCGATCTTTCTCCCACGTTTAATGATACCACTTGGACCCTCAAGCCGAAGAGTTGACCTTGTTGCCCTTAAGTTGAGGTCCAGAACATGGACGGCGCGGTGCATGACCCAGCCATTCTGAGTTGGATAGAGTAAAAAAGAAGCCGGCGCATATCTGTGGTGCTAATCGTTTGAGCAGGTCCTCTTTTGTCAGGTGTATCAACTGCAGCGGAATATTGTTGTAAAGCGAGGAATCCTCAGTTTTTTGCTTCATTGGTATTATGTTTCCGGCGTCTTCAAGCGCTGACTCTTTGGTATGGTCGAAACATATGTTGGGGCGCTTCGCCCGAAATTTCAGCAAATCCGCCACTACTCGTGAAGGTCTGAAACATAGCTTGGTGAGACTGGTAGAACATAAGCCGTGTGCTTTGCAAGATTTGGCTCTGGTCTTTCAATACGCTCTTGAGATCAAGTATGATGAGAAAGCCAAGGAGGATGTGCTGGCAGATTTGACGAATTGGAATCTGGGAAAAGGAGTCGAAGGGAAAGCAGCGGGCAAATAACACAGCAAGATGTTGCTAGGCAAGCAGTAGGGAGAGTTAGAATTAGCACTTTGCAGAGGAAGAAGCAAGGGTGAAGCATCATGAAACGTATCCTCTCAGGCGAAGTAACTTCGGTGCCGTCTCATTGTCATATATCTCTAAGCTTCGTGTTGCTTGATTTGCTGACATTCATCACTTCCTCTGTCCTTTCCTCTTTGACTTCGAACTGCTTTCCTCTAGAGCTGATGCCATCCTTCTCTCCACCACACTGAATCTGATGGTTGCAATTTTCCACGTGGTGTCGTTCATAGATATTTGGAATCTTGTCTGTATCCCTATGCTCTCTGCCATCTGCGCTCCAATAACAAGATTAGTGCCATAATATCTGAATGTTCGAAGGCTCAACCAACCGTCTCGTTATCTTCTCCCCTTTTTCTTGCCGCCTTTGTTGTGGAACGTCTTCTGCTGCTTGCCAAGTCCTGTACATTGTTCGCCAGGCATCAAGTGCAGACCATTTGCCGACATTGTATCCATGAAATCTTTGTTTCTTTTTAGGTCTTTGGGCTTGATGCCGAGCGCTTTTTCTAGGATAGGTGCCACATCATGGGCAGCGCAGACGCGATAGTCACCGCTCTCCGCGCGCTTCTTGATCCTGCGATTCAGCCGTTCATCGAGTGTCTCTTCGATCAGAGCTGCCATAGTCCTGCCCCCCTCGAGGTGAGCTCCTTTGATTTTCTCCGCTTCGTCTGAGTTGAAGTATGGCTCTCCGAGGTATGATGGGTCTATCACTGCTTCGAGTCGGGATCGACTGACCTTGCTGTCATCAAAGTTCCTCAGGTCGTATAAAAGGACATGAATTTTGTACCAAATGTTACTATCCATCTTGAGTTCTGGAAGGCCAACCAAAGAATTATCCATGCTTGACGGTGACGTAGATTTGGCTGCAAAAGCGCTTGCTGGAATATCTTTTGCCGAGATGTCCAAAGTGCAAAGCTCCTGAGTACAGATAACTTAGTGTTGATGCAGATAACAGAAGATTCTAATGTCCTGGTAGGCTGAGTAGATTCTGAAGCGGTTGAGTTCGTGAATGACTCATACTCAGCCACTTTCGGCACCCTAGATAGCGCAAAGTTTCAAGAGGTAAATTTCAATTCTTCTGTTAATCTGGTCAATGAATTAGACTCAGTGCAGGATTGTAAGCCTATAACACAGCACAAATCTTCATGTCGTATCAATCTAGGGCTGGGCTTAAAGCTAAGGTAGAGAAGCGGGCCCTAAAAGATCCCCAAAACCACTAAATATTGTTACCGGGGCGATAAGATTAGTCCCCAGAGTATCTCGACTTCAGCGCTTTAGGCTCTATCCTTACGGGCCGGCATGATCAGCTTTGGGCCTCACTGCTAATGCTTTAGGTGACGTCTCGTAACTCCTAAATGGCCATAAGCTACAAAGATTGACACAAATAATCTTCATTTGCGCTAACAATCTTAGTGTGCTCAGAGTTCAGCCCACAAGCCCACCCCTAGAGGGGCATCTAGCCGACACCCGCTTAACGGCTCCTAATAGGGGTTTTTGAAGATCTTGAACACCCAGGGTATTCTCTAACCAGGGGCTCTTCACCTAAAGCACCCGCTAAATCGCCAATGCCTGGGCCCTACGGCACCCAGGTGACACGGGCATGCTCCAGGGGCCTTAGCTAAAGTTAGAATTAAGGCTTTTACAAAACGGTTAGAGCAAATCAAGATCAATCTTGTCAATCTCCGTACGCCGCCTGGCAAGATTACCTCCATTCTCTGGTCACAGTTGCTTTGGGGGAAAAGGCCTTAGGAAAGGTGTCCATTCGTGATGCCCAGTGCTTATGCTATGCTGTGCTTGAATCTGGTCACTAGGCTTAAAGCTCCGAGACCGTGATTCATGAGCATGAACACGACTCTACAATACCGAAGCTCTGTTCAGGCAGAGGAGTATTGTGCCTCCTCACAGCCGTGAATTCACTGAGGTTGTTTGATTAAAATCAATCAAGACGGTGCAAGGTGCTTAATTCTAGGGTTCAGTAGGATTATTGATAGACTGTCTTCCAGTAGCGGGAAGATGTGTAGCATCTTTCACTCTTCGAAGAGTCTAGCATGCTCATGGGAACATTTTGGCAGGCAAGGTAGCTCGGGACGGTGACGGCCGTTTGAGTCGTACAAGAAACGATTGAATATGCACGAGAGTCAAGTAAGCCTACACTGATTGGCCTCCATTTGCCCGACTTCGGTGAGCCATGGTTTCAATACGTTGGACCGGTCTTGCTGTACTCACTTTCCATTCACATCACCACTCTTCCACCCAAGATATACATGCTTCAGCACTCACGCCTGGATCCAGGACTCACTCATCAGAATCTTCATAATTTCTCAGATCTTTCCACCACGAGACAGCTAGAACAAGTCAGCTGAAATACAAAATGCCTGCGAATCAGATCTGGCTTTTCCTAGGTGAAAAGGTGGAGTCAAGCGAATTCAAACTTGGGCACAAAACTTTAGCAGAGTTGCAGAATGAAGGCGATCTTACTGTGGCTGATTGTCTTCGTCACGCCGGCATCACAGGACACCCAGGAGATTTCTCATTCTGGATGTCCAGTCCTTCTATGAAAGCAGCTGTACAATTGTTGAATGATCGTGCCATTACCGTAATGCACAAGCTCTACTGCGCCAACGACATGACTGTCACCATACACATTCGACCTGATAAAGACCCTTCGCCAAATACAACTCGCGCAGCAAGTCATGCCTCTTCTCTGCAGCAATCCCGCAAAATCTCTGGTCAGACAATCCCAGAATTGCCGATTCGTCCTCCCCTTCGACACACTTCCGAGAACTTGGATCCCCTCTCTCGCGAACCTCTAAAAGACCTTGATCCATCGGAAGAAGTCATTGTGAGCTTTGGGCAAGACAAGGTGGAGGTCTTTTCGCGCGACTATCTCCTTGGTAATTGATTCTTCTAGTGAGAAGGAAGGTACTTTTCTAATGCCCGTGTAGGATGGATTCAATCCCAAGCCGCTGACGGAAAAGACATTACGGACATCGAAGTGCAAGCCGTCACGAAGCGCGGTAGGCATATCAGCTTCCTGCTCAAGCCCGAAGTTTGGATGACTTCTCTTCTTCGCGGTCCCTGGAAAGAAGCATTTCAGGGAATTTGGGATGAACGCAAAGGAATTTCGCTGCAGCGCAGCGAAGCCTTGGCCTCGCTTCATGACATACCTAACTTCAGTCGCAGTGCGCAGCTTTTCATTCGTGACCTGAAATGCTTCAGCAGTGACGTCAAAGCACAAGAGCGGCTACAGGGTACGAAGCACGAATTCTATCTAGGCATGCCATACTTTGATGAAGAGACTGTTGCGAGAATGTTGACGCTTCCCGTGGGTGATGGAAGTCTGCAAGACAAGTTGGTGAAATTGGTAGAACGCAAGAAGGAGAGGGGGCAGCTGGAGGAGCTGTGTGCTTCGCATGATCTAGCTCCGGTCTTTCAGTATGCTCTTGAAATTAAGTATGATAAGACAGTCAAGGAGGATGTGCTGGCGGATCTGGCAAATTTGAGTCTGGGAAAGAAGGAGTCGAGGGGTAAGCAGCTGGTAAAGAAAGCTAGCAAGATGCTTCTAGGCAAAAAGTAGTACTCGGCGGTATCAGTAGAAACTCTAACTCGAACTATCAAGATATTTCTATGCTTCCTCACTTACGCCGCTTGAACATGACCGTAGCCATTGGGTTCGGTAAGAACTGTGTCTCAAACAGCAAACTCTCCGGCCTCTTCTCCTTTCCTTCCGGAAATTTCATATCAAAATTCAAGAGAAGGTATCCCATGATCGCTTTGATCTCGTTTGCCGCGAAGAAGCGTCCCGGACACGCGTGACGTCCAAAACCAAATGACATACTAGAAGGGTTGCTGGCAGCATACTGGGCTCGTGCGCTAGCGTCAGTGTTGGGCTCCTGGGTACGGATTTTGGCGAATCTGAAGCCGTCGTACCGGTCAGGATCAGGGTAGAGATCTGGGTCCATAAGAAGTGAAGAAGTTGGGACGCCTATATGTGTGTGTGCTGGGATAACAAAACCGTCGGAAAGGCGGTAAGGTGTGTGGACCACGCGCTCGAAGGTGACTATTGGATTCGAATTAGGGATTATAAGGCAAATATTTAAAGAAAAGGGCAAAAGGAAGGAGATAGCCGGAAATTTGAGGAAGGGCACACACTGAGAAGAAGCGGATTAAACCGTTGGGATTCCTTCATGATGCTATCGAGCTTGACTAGCTGGCCAAAAGATTTCTTGTCGATATTGCCATCAGGATCAAGGACTGATTCGACCTCTTTACGTAGAGGTTCCACATATTCCGGCATAGCGCAGAGGTCGTAGATTAGCTGGGAGGGAGCCGCAGCGCTGGTGTGGATCGCGGCGAATGACACCTGAAGGTCACAGTATTGTCAGCATGAGAGACAGCTAACATCAACGTGAAAAGAAATACTACTTGTTATGCCACCATTGGAGGGAACAATAATGAGACACGGTTGAACTAACTTTAAGCAGAATACTCGCGATGAATTTCATATCACGCTCAGAACCTTTAGCCTGATCTGACATCCAGTAGAGGAGATCAAGGGCCTTTTCCCCCGCCTTCTGTCGTGCTTCAAGAATTGGAATAGCAGCTTTCTCTGCTTCTGCGTAATGCCCTGCGATGGAGCGGATTTCGGGAATGAAGTACTTTGCAATAGGCCGCAGAATCTGAGGATATTTCTTGATCTTCTGCGCGCCGTGAAATCCGTCAATAGCAAATGCGATGGAAGCTGCAACCCATTTTTCATTCTCGCTCAGCTCTGTGCCGCCGAACATGCAGCTAGAAACCCGGGCCACCACTTTGGTAATCCTTTCAACTACGTTGATCTCGGTCCAATCTGTTTGAGACAGGCAACAATGGTTAGGTCACGTATATTGGAGATTGGAGAGCCCACGTACCCTCACATGGCGGAAAGGCAGCATCGAAGGCGTTCCTGATCTCTTGTTGAACTGCTGGCATGACATCGGCTGATTGGAAAAGTTTCAGCCTCCATCACTGCTCGCCTGCTCCAAGAAATAGATCGCCAGAATTGCAAATATGAAGGGTCCAGCTTACGCAAATAATGATTTAATTGGGCTCTCACAACGCGAGGATGCAAAGTCGATCGACTTCCCATGGTCGTGTATTTACCCTCAAACATCTTTTTCGCCTTATATCAGATAATGTCCGAGTCATAGTCAAATTTTCAAGTTACATAATACCTCGATAAACGTGGCAACGAAGTCCACCTGGTCGATCGGCGCAGTCTTTAAATCTTCCAGGTACTTCACGGGGAGCATAAGACGCTCCCCACAGTTACTTGGAACGTAGAAGAAGCCACCATTGGTCTAAAGCGGCATCTTATCAGAGGCAATGCGTCTGGTCTCAAAGATCCCTAACGTACTTTTCGATAGCCCTCGGCCAGCATTGACTTTCCGTCATGAATAAATCTTTTGCGATTCTGCTTGACATCCTGAACATCACTACCCCCAACGATGAGAATTCCTGGGGCGAGCTTTTGCTTTTTCGGGCGCTGTGACACTGTCACAAATAGCAATCCAACCAGTATCACCGTCACGTAACCAGAAAGCTTGGTCCGGTTATCGAAAGGTTCAAAATCCTCGATGGCTGGAAATCTTGACTCGTTTTCGCCCGCTACATATCGGAGAGAGAGCACGATCAAGCCTGCTGATACGAATAATGCCATGAGATTGGCGTATAGATAGTCCTTTATTGCCATTCTGAATCAAATTTGCCTTGGTCTGATGAGAATGTAATCTCTGAGGCGCTATATCACAAGGAGACCAGACTCTCTGCGCACATGCTAGTGGATACATCTGTGCTATTCGTGTCGGCCTGTTCGGGTATACCGATATGAATTCCACAGTGTTGATACAGTTGATCTAGATAGTCTAGTCGCTTCGAGTTTGCCTCAGCCTGCGGCCAAGTCGGAAAAATGCGGCTCCTCGGACGTTGCCGCTTTTAGCGAATTGCCGCTCAACCTCAATTCGTACATCTCCGACCACTCGCGAGTCATGGTTAGCCAAAAGTTTATAAACAGCGTAAGCTGATTAAGATCGCTTAGCTGCAAGGCCGTTTGATGGTTGGTCGCACCTGTCCACGTCAGCCATCGTAAGGATTTCCTTCCAGATCATGGTTTCTCGGCCGAAGCGAGGAAGGGCGGAAACCCGGAGGTGCGCTCCCTGCAAGGGAAAGTCGAGCCAGCCAAGCAGCTTGGATCTAAATCTCACTTCGTCATGCATGCTTAACGTGCAGCTGCATGTTGCGATCGTGGGGGCAATGTTCTAGATGCCCGAACACATGGAATAGAGATCTCGGAGCATTCTTTCATGCAGGAGTCTAGGAATTCTCCGGTTAACAGCCCTAGATTCTGCATGCAATCTACAGATCTGCATGAGCTTAATCGCTGTTGATATTCGAAAATTATGACTACAAGAATCCCCTGGTAGTCAAAGATACCATGCCGTCTCCACGAGCAGTACCGTATCGATGACCCGATGCTTACCTAGAGATGACCCTAATGTAACGCCATCTTAAAATCTCGTCCCTGATCATCGAGTAATGAACGGCAACAACCGCATGGCGTCCATTCAACAAATGAAAGCTCGAAGGGCGGCGTCCCGAGACTCCATCAGAGTCACGAAGCAACGCTATATCTCAGCTGAACGTGGCACAGCAGGCAAGCCTCGTAAACCTGGTAACATGGAACCGCCCGTCAGCACACACGCAATTCAAAGGGTGATAAAAGCATGGGAGCCACCTGCATTAATCAAGTTTCACTTATCCTCCAATAACAACAAGGCTTTGCAAGTTTTATCATGTCGTTCAATTTTCTTACATTCGGATTGTTAGTTGTGGCTCTTGTCAAGCTTGCGTCTGCTGCTACCCTCCCCCCGGCATGCAATTCTCTCCAAAAAAAGTTTCCCGATGTGACTTTTCTGCCCCAGAGTACCAACTATGCCACTCAAATCGCTTGTGAGTCACGTCCCAAAATATTTTCCTCTCCAGTTACATCGCTCATTCTTCTGGTTCAGTGGTGTGGTCTGAAACATGTCTGACTACCCCCTATTGTGTTTTTGAGCCTACCACGGCAAATGATCTCGCAGCCGGGCTCTCGATCTTGACTTCTTCTAAAACATCGTTCGCTGTCCGGAGCGGCGGCCACATGCCCGTTCCTGATGCGAATGGTATCAACAATGGAGTACTCATTTCTATGTCGGGCCTCAATCAAAACCAGATGATCAATAACAATGCAATTGTCCAGGTGGGCCCAGGCCAGGCTTGGAATGATGTGTATACCTATACTTCCCTATTCAACAAGGGAGTTGCTGGTGGGAGATTCAGCCCCGTTGGCGTTGGAGGCCTGCTTCTTGGAGGTGGCCTTCCGTATTTTGCGTCTCAAGTTGGCTGGGCCTGTAGTACTGTTAAAGCCTATCAAGTTGTCTTGGCGGATAGCACAATCGTGGAAGCCACTGCGACGGATAACAGTGATTTGTTCTGGGCATTGAAAGGGGGCTCGAACAACTTTGGCATTGTCACCCGCTTCGACATGGAGACCCTTGACGTTACCGACTTATATGGCGGCGATACGTTGTACAACACTGCCAGTTATCCAGCTTTCCTGAATGCAATTACCGAGTATGTCTCCCCTGGCGGGGGCTCGGAGGACGTTAAAGCTGCAATCCTCCCTAATATCGTTGTGACCCCTTCCACGGGTCTCGTGGAAGGCTCGTTGGTCGCATTTTACAACGGGGACAATGCAGCTCCCCAAGCATTGGCAGGGTTTGCTGCAGTTGCAAATAACTTTACAGATGATACTATATATAGCTTTCTCTCTTACACAAACCTTACGAATATACCCGCTTTTGGGGCTCGGAATTTACGGTAAGTGCTAACAACCTAGCATACTGCCTCCGATCTTGCTCCTTCTGACCTGGTCTTTAGCTGGCTATTTGCCACGACAGCGATCAAAGTCAGCAAAGATACCGTAGCCCTTTTGGATAAATTGTATACGCAACCCGTAATCCAGGCTCTGCAGAACGTTACTGGATGTGGTACGACCTTGGCCCTCCAGCCCATCACCAAAGCTCAGCTTCAAGCGGCGAAGGACGCTGGTGGAGATGCTATTGACCTCGATCCGTCCATGGGCACGTTTATATGTGGGACCACGCCCCTTCCACGTGAGTAATCTCATGATGCTGACCAACGCGTAGCCGTCCTGATCAACATTGACTGGGAAAACGCCGCCGATGATGCAACAGTCAACCAGTTCGCTAGAACGTTCATCGCAAACGTAGATGCGGCAGCTAAAAAAGTAGGGTTGCACATCCCTTTCACGTACCTGAACGATGCACAAAGCGGCCAGGAAGTCTTCCAGTACTATGGAGGCGGCTCGAGCCTTCCGATCTTGAAAAAGATACAGCATAAGTACGATCCAAAGGGAGTTTTTCAGCGCCTGGAGAACAGCGGTTTCAAGCTTCCGAATTAGGTTCTTGAATGCATGACTGTCATCATATCTGCTATTGACACAATGTTTGGCTTTCTGGAGATTCGAGTCATTCTTTATCATCTTGAGCCATGATAGACGTACATAGAGAGGGCATGGCATTCGATTACCTAGCCATACCATACAAAAAGACAGAAGAGTTGAAGCTACAAGAGCCAGTGTGGCTATACTGTGTTTAAATTTGTCTACTAGAATATATCCTGCAAGCCGGCACCTTAAAAATCATCAATGGGTATTATCAACCACATGTCCCATACCGCAAAGATCATTGATAGGCTGACCATCTGATTGAGCCTTGTAGGGTAAAGATAAATAAGCACAAAGCGCAGGGTCCACCTCAGGCAGCTTTTTGAGCATATATTAGCGTGATCCGATTTGGGAAAACTCCGGCTCGCTAAGCCTAGAATCACAGCAAAAAAATCGATATTATGTACCGAGAACAATGACATTCAGCAGGATATGAGGGCTCACGAGAGCCTTCAATCGACCTCATCTTCAGCACCAATATGTCGTCGACCCACCTGATGCCTGAGCATGGCCTCGTAGTAGATTTCACGGTAGCGAGACTCTTTTTGACTGCGCTGCTCTGTGTAAGTCAAACCCCACGCAAAGTTGAGATCCCAGACGTTAACCAAATTAATCGTAGTCGTCTATTTATTGGGTTTACGCAACATGGCGCAAAGCCTCCAGGCATCCCCTATCCCGATTTCCAGGACCCTTTACAGCATCTTTGAGTAACGTAAAGTGCCCTTACTGAAATTTTTTTTTGTCTTTGAAATCTTAGATCTGATGTGTCACGCTGTTGTTGTGAGCAGTTCACCTACTGTCGACGTTTCATGGGCGGCAGACAACCCTATGAGACCTTGAAGTTGCATGAGAAATACGGTTAGATTGCCCTTGAGATGGCCCTTGACGAAACAAGAAAAAGGAAAAGAAAACACTAAGCTAAACTCTCTCTTCATCTCCCCCAACAGGCCCAGTCGTCCGCACCGCCCCCAACGAACTTTCCTTCAACACCGCCCAATCCTGGCGCGACATCTACAGCATCCGCAAAAACCACGAACCCTTCATCAAAAGCGAGTTCTACGATGGCGGCAACTTCGCCGCCGAAGCGCTCTCGATCGTCAGCGAGCGCAACCCGGCTAAACATTCCGAAATGCGCAAGTATCTCAGCGGCGCTTTTTCAGATAGATCGTTGAGGGAGCAGGAGTATTTGGTTGCGGAGATTGTGGATCAGTTTGTTGAGATGTTGGATGACGAGGAGGGTGGCGGGAAGGAACTTGATCTCGTTAACGCGTTTAATTTGACGACTTTTGATATTATTGGCAGCTTGGCGTTCGGGGAATCGTTTGGGGGTGTTGCTTCTGGTTTGTTTTCTGAAAAAAATCGCCCCCTCCGGGGTTTAAAGGACCATTTGGGCTGATGAGTGGCTGGTATTTGTAGGCAAAGAGCACTTCTGGGTCTCCATCGTCGTAAGCAGTCTTGGGAAAGGCGCGCTCGCCGACTGCTTCAAGCGGTTTCCCTGGTTCTCAACGGCCGTTCAAACGTTGTTTTCTGGATTTATCAAGAAGCTGTTGGAGGATACGAGGAAACATGAAGCTTACTCCATGGGACTCGTACAAAGGTGCGGTACCGCTGCCTACACTACGGGTGTGTTTTATGGCCGCTTCATTGTTGTTGACGGCGTAACAGGAGAATCCAGCGCCAGACTAACCGCAAGGACTTCATGACTCGAATCCTCCTCGAACGCGAGCACCAAGACATATCCGACGCACAGATCGCAGCCCACGCGTCTGATTTCATGTAAGGTGGCAGACAAGAACAAATCAGGGTTTTAAACCTCCCTAAAGAAACCTCGCTAAGATTTAGACAGAATAGCAGGAAGTGAAACCACCGCTACAGCCTTATCCTGCGCCTCATACTACCTCCTCAAAAACCCCCGCGTCCTCCACCTCCTCCAGCAGGAAATCCGCTCCACATTCAAAACCTACAGCGAAATCGACGGCACCTCCACCGTCCCCCTCAAATACCTAAACGCCGTCGCGCTAGAAGCCATGCGCATCTATCCGCCGCTGCCATTCGCTCTGCCGCGCGTAGTGCCTGCCGGTGGGGATACGGTGGACGGTCATTTCTTGCCTGAGGGGGTCAGTCGATTGCTTCCTCTTTATATAATTCCTTCTTCCTTCTTTCTTCCTATTTGCAATCATCATCAGGTGAGTGAACTGACTGATCAAATGTTCGATATAGACCGTCGTCTCTACGAGCCCCTTTGCTGCGAGCATGGATTCCACTAATTTTCACGATCCCTGGGAATTCATCCCGGAGCGCTGGCTGGGGCAAAGTAAAGGGGATGAATTGGATGCTAGTCAGCCTTTCTCGTTGGGTACGAGGGGGTGTCTGGGGAGAAGGTTGGTACACCCTTCCTTTTGTCCCTTTTGCCCCTTTTGCCCCCACTTTTTTCCCCTGCTGCCCTACCAAACAAGCCCACCTCACAACTCCCAAACGTCTATTTTTTTACACCGTTGACTCTTCCCCCATCCATAGCCTAGGCTGGCTGGAACTCCGCACCATCCTCGCTAAACTACACTTCTCATATGATCTGGAGCTGCTGGACAAGGATGTAGACTGGCAGCGCGACTCGCAGATGCATACGTTGTGGAAGAAACCGAAGTTGATGGTCAAGGCAACGCGCCGCAGTCGTCGCTGATGAGTTTGTGTTATCGTTGTTCTATTTACCTGTCTGTTATAGCGGGTTTTGAATGGATGGTTGGATGGATCGATGGGAGTATGCTAAGCGGTAAGAACGAGATGATGATGGCAGCCTAGGCAATGGCATGGCATTAGAGCTTCTTCTTCTTCTTCTTCTTCTTCTTCTTCTTCTTATCTCTCCCACCTTCATCGTCAGATAATCATTGGTGCATAAAAGCTCATATTGCGTCAAACATAATATGAACTAATGTAGAATGGAGTAGCAAGCCCCAAACAAGATGCCTATGTGTTGAACCAGTTGTATCACACCTGACACTAAGATCCACAGCGGTGTCTGTCACGTGCCACCCCAATCGGTATCTTGCAGTTGATTCGACTCCAGATTCTTCCCTTACGTAATTATGCATGCGCTATTTCCCTTTTCGGCAGAGTCCCGAGGAGGAAGTGTGAAGTCTCGCCGGAAGAGATTATGACCCAGCGTGGAGCGCCGCGGGGTAGAATTTGTGAAGGGGTAGATGGGACTGCATGGGTTATGTTGATATAAGTGGATGAGTTATCTGATTAGTGGCTCTCGTGCTAAAGCTTTTTGATTTAGTTGTATTTTGGTTATTTTTTTTGGCTTGTAGTACTGTAGGTGATCTAATTTACGTTTTGAAAACTTGACAAGAGGTCAATCGATCCGAAAAAGAAAGGAGGTAATAGAAAAAGTGAAAAAAAAAACTCTTGCACGAAACCAGCGCGAAGGAAAATGGCACCCCTCTACCTCATGCTTGTCGCCCTCCTCGCCCTCATATCCCTAGCATACTACCTCGCCCTCCCCCGCGTGATTCCCCGGATCCCACACAATCGTTCCTCCGCTCGCAGCATCCTCGGCGACTTACCCGCCCTCCTCGCAAACTTCAAAGCCACATCCGAAAACGTAAACTGGATGACGCAGCAATGCGTAACGCTCAACTCACCGCTAATCCAACTCTTCCTCTGGCCCGGCGCCTTCCCGCTCCTCGTGCTGTCCGATCATCGCGAAACAGAAGACATACTGATCCGGCGCACGCGTGAGTTCGATAGATCGGACATCATTGCCCGGTTGCTGGGAGGGTTGGTGCCGTATGCGACTATTGTGATGCCTTCACATGAGTTGTTTAAGTCACAGAGGCGGATCTGGGCGAATACTATGTCGACTGCTTTTCTGAATGAGGTTGCGGCGCCCCAGATTCATGAGGCGACGATGGATTTGGTGCGATTGTGGCGGCGGAAGCAGGCTTTGGCGGGCGGGCGGTGTTTTGCGGCCGCGGAGAATATCCGGCATGCGGCTATGGATGCGATTTGGGCTGTAGCGGTGGGGACGAAACTTGGAGGCGTGCAGACGCAGCTTGATTTTCTTGCGAGCAAGGACTCAATCTTTGTTCCTGATGATGATCCAGAGGCTCCGGTCGAGTTCCCAGAGGCGGCCATGCCGGCAGTATATACGGCAATCTCCACGCTTTTGGATAGTGTGGCGGGGATACTGAGTTCCCCCTTTCCGAAGGTGTATGCCTTCTTTATGCGTCAAAGGAGCTGGTATCGGAAGGCTAATGCGATGAAAACGCGGACTATGCGGGAGCTTTTACGGCAGTGCCGTGATGAATTTGTTCGGACCCCGAAAAGTGCTCTGCAGCGCCCGGCTTCGGCTATGGAGCATGTCTTGAGAAGGGAGGCATCAGAGTTGGCGAAGGATGAGGGTCGCGAATCGAAAACAGGTAGTAGAGGGGATGAACGTGAGATGATCGATGAGCTGTTCATGTTTTTAGGTAAGTTGGTAGCCTCTGATATATTTCAGATGTAAATATTGCACGATCTTACTCGTGTATATTCGCAGTCGCGGGCCACGAGACGACCGCGACAACCACCACATGGGGCTTGAAATACCTCGCCTCTTCCCCAAATATACAGGACCGCCTCCACCACGCCATTCAAAGTGCACTTCCCTCTGCATCCGCAACACAGTTCCCCTCAGCAGATCAGATCATGGCCGCAGAAATCCCCTACCTGGATGCCGCAATTGCAGAAATGCTACGCTGTGGGCGAACCACCACTGGCGCCGTGCGTGTCGCCAAAGTCGATTGTGAAGTCCTGGGTTACCGTATCCCCAAGGGTAGCTCAATCCTTTGTTCGACATGCGGGCCGTCGTTTTTGCACGATACGCTGCACGTTGATGAAGACAGCCGGAGCCAGAGCAGTAGAGCTGCGGGAGGTAAATGCAGGGAGTGGGAGTCGAGGGGGAAGCGGGATTTCAAGCCGGAGAGGTGGCTGGAGAGGAATGGGGACGGGGAGGGGAAGCTAGGGGTGGTGTTCAATCCCAACGCGGGGCCGAGTCTGCCTTTTGGAGCTGGGCCGAGGGGTTGTTTCGGTATGTCTTCGAATTGGTAGTGATTGGCCCCGTCATATGCTCTAGAGTGATTGCTGATAGACCTGGTTTGTTTCTTTTAGGCAAGAAGCTCGCGCTGATGGAGATGCGGATTATGATTATACTTCTGCTCTTGAGTTTTGAATTGAAGGAGGTGCCTGATCCACTTGGAGGATATGACGCGATTGAGGGAGTCACTGTGACGAGACAGCCTAGGAGATGTTTTGTCAAGCTTGGCGTAAGAGATTAGCGAGGAGACACTAGTGCTAGAGAAAAATGTGTATGTGGACAGTACATAGATAAATTCATGGAATAACGGGAAGTAAATAAATTAAGAATTCCTTGGGATAGTTGACCGTCCAAAGTGTGAAAGGAAATCGTGTCTATAGCCCAAGTGATGACTCACCTACGCAACCAGGAGATACCGAATTAGGTAGTGGCATTGATTCAAAAAGTGATACCGTTGTATTCAGGATTCATGCAAGAGGGTAGTAGTCACGCTGTGAACACCGCAGTATGTCTCCATTTGGATTATCATATGCACCTACGTCACTAGACACTGCTATCTTTTCTGTCAGCGGCTCATGATGATAGTAGTAATGCTGCTCTGTAATCTCCGGTACTTTAAATAGAAAGAGTTGCCGTTCAAGTCCTTTAACCCGATTAAACCCTGTAAGTCTATCATGAATCTATCCCTTCGATGGCTGGCGTCCACCTTTCGCGCCGCTTGGGGTGGACTCAGGTTCAGCCTTCGAAGGAATAGTATTCCCAAAAAAGCTCTGGTTTCCAATACTGCATCCCCATTCGAGTTGCAACACTTTCGAGAAAGAAAGGTCTCCACGGAGGGAAAACGGAGCTATTCATCCAGATGGTCTAGTTATATCATGGGACATCCCTCCGTCAAAGCTTGTCGCCTCAAGGCTACGTAGAGCTTGGCCCCAATCCATTCGCGGCCTCTAATGAGGACATCAAGAACCCTTTAGGTGAGCTTGCCGTAGAGTTGCTTTCATCGCGCGGTGTTTATCATACAGCCGCTGTAATAATTCATGGTGTGTCGTGAGCTTCTCCTGGACGGCTTTCTTATCCAGAGACAGGGTTATAACATGAAGAGACTGGAGATGCCGTAGGGCAAGCGACACGAAGAGACACGCAAGCTCCTCCACCGTGTCAATTCGATACTCACCGATGAGCATGCGCGCCTCTAGCGGAACCCCTGAATTTTCGCTCATGGTTTCGGCGAGCTTCTCGTACACGTTCAAAACCACCCTGAAAGAGTCGGCTAGTTTCTCACAGACCACGACCAGTAGCATCAGTGAGTCAGTCACGAATTTGCACATTGTACAGCTTGCCACACCCTTGAAGAAATTAACCCATTGTTTGAACTCGTGCAGCAGGTGAATTAGTGTGGATGCGCTGGCATGAGGTTCTCGAAAGTGCACGTTCTCAAGCAGCGAAAGAGTGGTCGTGAGACAGTCGCATTGCATCGGCTTCTGGCTAAAGGAAGTCTTCGCTTCGTTTGTCGAGTGGTGGGAATTGGAAGATGTGCTCTCGGAACGTCCAAAGTTCGTCCATGACGGCTGGGGTGGGTCAGGAGGGATGGCATGGCCCCGGACGCCCTGCGGGCTTTGCAATAGCGAAGCTACGGCTCTTGTGTCGCCGCTCTCGAGGGCGGAGGACTTCCTGACTGCTGATATGTCAAGCTCATCTTTACTCATGAAGTCCGGGAAACCGAAATCAAGGTCCATGATATCACTGAACCGGTCGTCATCTTGATCAAGCCCGAAAGCATCAAAGTTTGCGTCGTTGGGGAAGTCTTCTAATCTGGTTGGGGATTTTGTTTGGGGCAGATCAAAATCTGTCCCATTTAGACTTGGTGCCATTGTGGCATTCTCTGATCCCATCGACGACATCTGCCACACGCCATTGGGAGTCCCTTGAAATTGTCCGTTACCTTGCGGGGTTGGGAGCCTTCCAATACTTGAGGAAATGGAGGAATTATCGTTCGTAAGGCCAGGCGTGGATCCTCCAAACGTTCCACTACTATTGTTGGTCGGTGATGGTTTGGATTTTCGCACCAAAGCTTGCGGGGCTACATTCTTGGTTGGGGTGGGTGTTCTTATTGCTTCGCTTCGCCGCATAGAGGCCGTGCCTCCGCCCCGCTTCTGTTGCAATACACTGTCTCGTCGCCTACTGGGCGGCCTGAAAGTGCAGACGATACCCTGAGCAACACACCGATCACAACCCGTCTTTTGAGCGGTGCATTTAAGCTATAGGGGGATTTGGTCAGCAATGGCAGAACGACAACTCTATAGTCATAGGCTATGCTTCTGCAAAAGCTATAAGAAAACCTTACTTTTTTTTCGCGGCAGTGATAGCACGCTTGGTGCTGATGGCCCTGCCCCTGAGCCGGAAGCTGATTCGTCTGTTGAATCGCTACTAAGGGCTCCTCATCCGGTCCGCATCGCAAGGTAGCAAACATGGCTGTAACGTTTTAACAGGTCTATCAATCCTTTATATCCGCACGATAATTGATATCGCTCCAGAGGGGGGGTGGTTTTTGGCTTCAAAAGAGCCGCCATGCCTCGTATATTGATGACCCAACCCCGGTTCCTTCGGCAAGATCCTCCCCAGCAAAGCCTGGCGAACCAATTGTTCCTAGCTGCCGCTCTCATCTCGACATGTTACATGGCGTATGCGGATGACGCAGTTGCATAGCGCCTGGCTACTGGGGAAAGCTAATTGACACGGTGCCGTTACCATGCCCAACGAATACAAGGCTGTCACGATTGGACATCGATAAGGAAGGATCGTGATGAAGAGTAGCTGACAGCATTTGTTTAGGTGGACGGTCAGCACTAGGTATGCAAGTGAGCTTTTAGCAAAAGCCCATCTGCATCGCTAAAGAAGATGCTTGGCGATGGGTAAGGAGGCGGGCAGGGATCCAGAATCGAGAAGAGATAGATAGATAGACGTGTGCGTAAACTGATAGCCTAGTCTGATTTTCGTGACTCTGTGGATTAAGAGAGAGTATTTCTAACATTAGTTTCCACAGAACACTTCTAGTCCATAGGCCCAACAGGGCCGTAACGATGGACTTCTCATTTACAGTCGTTAGTAAAGACTCAAGCCCCCCCCCACACCATGGCTCGGTGCGGGGCGATTGTTCAGGCCCACCCCGCGGGCCCGTCAATCGTGGCGTATAAACACCTTTCCAGGCATCCCATTATTCAATACTAACTTGATATCAACAGCGTTGCAGTTGCACTTACCAACAAAGGCGGTGAAGGACGCGGGAGTCAGATCTTCGCAGCAAGAACACACTAAACAGTAAACAATGCGAGCTAAGTGTAGCGATAGGGAGGGAGGGAGGCCCCCTGGAACCTTATCCTCATTAAGGTATCCATACCTGATGGCCCCCTAATGGCCCCGCCCCCGGCAGGAGATCCGGACATGCCGCCCCTACGGTGATTCGCTTACGGGATGTTTCCGATCGCTCCAAGGCGGGAGTTGGATTGGACCTCCCTATCAGGAATAGGGGACGCTACTCGGAGACAACCTTGATAGGTATAGAGGTATAGAGACCTGCCAGAAACATGACTCGCGTCAACAAGCTTGACAAGTTCTGCATCTTACATCTTGCATCTCCATCAATGAATGAGGCTAAAATGATCATCTCGGTGAGCTTAGACGAGACCACGTTGACTAAGGTACAGAGTAGCTCTAAGGCAGTGCCTCGACCTAAACTCGAAAGAGCATCTCAACGTTTAGGCGTCCACTCCAATCTCCATCCATGCAGTACATCCGTAGCCTACGAAGAGCCTCCCGAACTACACCCTCTACTCTAACTTCACCCCGCCCTCTCCTATCCTTCTCTTCTCATCTCACATCAGCACAACCGCGGCCAGAACCACTCGCCAAAGCCACCAGGCGTCCACCATGACAGGCGTCCAATTCAACCCCACAACCGACATCCCCAGTCTTGCTGGGAAAGTCATCTTGGTCACAGGTGGTACGCAATCCCTCACTTATTCTAGCGGCAACATCCCAACATCACTAACAAACACTACAGGAACTGCCGGTCTCGGTAAAGAATCTATCGTCCAATTTGCAAAGCACCAACCAGCCCACATCTACTTCAGCGGACGCAACTCCAAGACCGCCGCTGCCGTTATCAGCGAGGTCCAAGCCGCCCAACCAGACACCCAAATCACCTTCCTACAATGCGACCTCGCCTCCCTAGCCTCAGTCTCCGAAGCTGCCAAGCAATTTACCTCCCAATCCTCCCGCCTTGATATCCTCCTATGCAACGCCGGCATCATGGCCCACCCCCCGGCCCTCACCAGCGACGGCTACGAGATTCAATTCGGTACCAACCACATCGGCCACGCCCTCCTCATCAAGCTACTCTTACCCACCCTCCAGCGCACCGCCGCCCAGCCCAACGCCGACGTCCGCATCGTCAGCAACACCTCCCTCGGCTTCAAAGGCCACCCAGCCAGCGGCATCGCCTTCAACGACCTGCGCACCAAGCAGGAATACCCCGTCATCGGCCACTGGATCCGCTACGGCCAGAGCAAGCTGGCCAACATCCTCTACGCTCAAGAATTGGCACGGCGATATCCGAGCATCACGTCAACGTCCGTGCACCCGGGTGTCATCAGCACCGGCTTGGTGACCGATTTAGGCTTTTGGAACAAGGCGCTCGTGTATGTGACGAATGTGGGTAAGATGATGACGCTGGAACAGGGCGCGTGTAATCAGCTTTGGGCAGCGACGGCAGATAAGGAGCAGGTGACTAATGGCGGGTTTTACGAACCTGTGGGGGTGCCGGGGACGCATGATAAGTTGTCAAATGATGAGAAGCTGGCTGGGGAGTTGTGGGATTGGACGCAGAAGGAGTTGGAGGGGTATGAATGAGGCTTGATGGTTGTAATAGGGGGCAAAAAGATGGGGGAGATATTAGTGCTTGTAATAGAGATTTCTCAATAGGCGTTTGCATTCCTCGCTATTCGATAACGACATTTCTCAGCATCGGCAGCGAGGTGGGATAATGCCTCACGTAGCTTGGTAATTGCATCAATGAAAGTATGATATCGTTGAGTAAGTATACCACCTGCGGAAATCCTTAGCCATCACCACCTTGCAACACTCGCCCCCCCCCCCAAAACACCAATCTAAAAAACCCCCAATGTATTCTTGCGCCTCAACAACTATCCCTACCCACCCCTTCCATTCATTCAGAAACAGGCAACATTCTTGAAAGAAATCCCCAAAAACGATCAAATCGTAACATAAAAAATACCTTATCTCCTCCACTATAAAAGGGCTAACCCTCTTACAGTACAGCCCTATAACGCTGGACCCAAAACCTGGGCATAGGTCCTAGAAAACAGCCTATGGTTCCAGGGCCCGCTTCATTCGCTCCAGAGCCAGCCTTGTTGGGCTGTACAGTAAGGGGGTTAACCCCTTCTATAGGTATAGACAATGTAGGCTGTACAGTAAAATGGTAGGAACGATATTTATAAGTAAGTGTTGCATTTCATTAGTAGTGAACAGTAGCGACGAGATGTATGCAAGGATAGACACCAGGGAACTTCTTTGCTATCTATGGCATTTCCTCCCATCCCATGCAATAGATGGCAGAATATTCATCGATGGAATGCACACATAAGCGCAGGGGGAAGATCCGCTCCGAACGCCTCTTGAACGGGACCTTCTAAGAATACTCACTTTTCGAAGAAAGCATCCCGTGCATGACCTGCCTGAATATATAACCCCACCCAACCTTCTCTCTCTCAAACACCTACCCCTTCACCCCTTCATCTCTCGCCCCCAACTCCCACCCTCCCTACCAACCTAACAGCCACATCCCCAGGCGGCGCCAACGTAATCGGGCTTCCCGCACTACAACACCTAAACCACGTCTCCACCTCGTCTCTCTCCACTCCCTTTCCTAAACTGACCCGATGCCTTCTTAGCACGGTAGCAAAGAAAGCGGCGAACTCAGCTGTTGCGAAACGTTTGCCGAGACAGGCGCGGGGGCCTTCGGAGAAGGTGAGGAAGGTGCCGCGCGTGTGGCGGGGTGTGAAGGGTTCCTTGGAGGAGTTGGGAGCGGCGGTGGTAGTGGTGGGGTGGTGGGCGTTCGGCTGAGGGGAGAGCCAGCGGGAGGGGAGAGGAGGTGCGGGGAGGGCCAGTAGGTGGGGTTGTAGTGGATGCCAGTGTTGTTTATTATTAGACCGCAGGAAGGGGGAAGGATGTGTGTTGTTGTGGTGGGTTTTGTTGATTGGGAGGGGGGTTTGGGGGATAAGGCGATGGGTTGGGGTGAGGGGGTTATGCGGCCGATTGGGAGGACGACGGGATAAACGCGGAGGACTTCGTACTGTTAGAAGGGAGGAGAGGTGTGTTAGTCGGATCTTGCCTGTTGTGTTTTGGGGCCCTGAGCGGTTCGAGAGCCCTGAGGGAAGAAAAGGCTTACCATAAATGCTAGCATGTATTTAAATTTGGGGAAATCGTGGGTGTATGAGAGCTCTTCCCTGCCTTCTGCGGCCGCCTCTTTGAATATCTTGTCAACCTCTCCTATCACCTGCTCCTGTAGGTCCTCATCTAGAGCCAAGGTGACGCAGGCAAATATGATGGTGTTGGCGGTCGTGTCGTAACCTATCAACAGTTATTCCCATTTTTTCAAGTGAACAGTCAAGGGGCGTACTGTCACGTACCAGCCATGAAAAACATAAAAACATTACCCAGCACTTCGTCGTCGTTGAACGAAGTCCTCTGTGCCCCTTGCTTCAGACTCTTCTCCTCATCCGCACTTGTTGCCAACATAGCAGTCAACAGATTCCCCTTCATCTTGCTTTCATATCCAGTACCTGAAGCAATTCTCGCTTTCTCCACAGCAATGAACTCACGCATATATTGTTCGAATTCTTTGTACGCCGTATATGCAGCTTTCCACGGCGACCGTTTGAGCAACCACTGGGGCAGTAACAAGATATACGGTAGATACAATACAACACCAAATATAGCATTGACGAGGGACATCTCATGGCCTTCTGGAGCGGCCTTGCTGTTGTCTGTCCAATCGATTTGCCTACCAAAACCAGCGCATGCCATTACATTGACACCAAGCAGATAGATGTCTGATTTCAAAGCCATTGACTCGCTCGCGGACCACGAAGATACTAGAAACCCCGTTTGACGGATCGTTTCACCCCAAACAAGCCGGTTGGCAGCATCACCAAATGGAGGAGCTGTAATACGGATATGGAAACGCCAAAGATTGCCTTCACTAGAGACAACATTTGGGCCGAAAGGTTCAATCATTTCTAAGTTCAAGTCAGCAGAAGAGACGCGAGCACGTCTGAGGTTGCAAACATACTCATCTTCTCCCTCGGCTTGATGAAATCTTTCCGCCGCGTGCACACATCCAGAGCCAACTGCGCGTCGGCTGTATAGCAAATCATACCAGCAGGGCTGACGACCAAGAAAACATCGCCAAATTCTTGATGGGCTCGACCTTTGTCTTCGTACATCCAATCCTTAACCATAAAACGGGCCCACTTCGGCCAGCCATGGCCTTTCATGAGGTAGTCCTTGTACATCCATCGCAGCAGCGGGTTGGTGATATACGCCCAGGTTTCCAATTCGTGAACAGGACTGTAAGTGTAAGGAAGTCCTGTTTTCCTTGCCGCTCGTCGAGATTCCCAGAAGGAGTACGCGCGGAAAAGTGAGAACACAATTATGAGTGCCACCAAAGGGACAGTTAGGGACAGCATCACGATCGGTAACGATGGATCTGAAAATTCTGTTCCAACTGCACAGGTCTGAAAGAGACTCGATGCACAAGGAAAAGACCTTCAACCATTCGTTCTGATGTTTTTCCAAATTGACCAATAGGACGAATCTCGGTTGATGACCCTTTCGGGTTACTTGGTCCTGGTAGGGCCTTTTCCTGCAATGCCCGAACCAACTATCCCTCACGTACCGAGTTATTCATGCAGGTCATCTCTTCGGGCTTGGCCTAGAGATCGGATGCCAGTGGCAGGATGGACCTAGGTGGTGAGGTCTCGAATTGTCAAAGCACTTTGTCGTCAAACTCGGCATATTGAGGTATCGCCTGGGTTCCAGGTCTTGGGACCTTTGCGCGGGTAAGCGTGACTTTTGAGAATGGAATAATTCAGCCTGATACGCGAAGGCGCAACAACAGATGCATTGACATGCAGCCCTGTTCTACAGAGAATGTGGTATGATATGACTCGCGCATCTGAAGCCTGGTGACCGAATCCCATCACTTGCCGTGAACCATCCCATTTTGCCACTGCCCCTATCTGTGACTTCCTCGTCAACGTCCCTATCGAAAGTCCGTCATCGTCTGTTGTAGCCGCGTAAGCTCAGTATTTTTCTGCCCAAACCACTGCGTCCTAAGATCCGCCACCGGGCCTTCCACCTCAGTGTAAGCATCCCCAAGGGTAAGAATCCCTCGTCCGTGCCACCGCCCAGGCCCATCGCTTTCATCCGTGTCCTTGCCGTACGGCTCCACGCGCCTGGATTGTTTCCCTACTGCCGAATATACCACAGCCAAGCCCACGAAATCTGCCGAGCTGACGGGGAGTCCAGCTGCTATAATAGGCGCTGCCAGGTTTTGTGGGAGCAGAGAAGTGATCGTGGCTGCAGGGGTTACGGTGTTGATCGTGATGTTATCCTTCAGGGTGACAGCGCGGAGAGACCTTACGAGACCCACTAGCTGCAGAGATAGGACGGTCAGCCGATCACGTCCTGTCATGGATGCTTAAATGCAGCTACTTACTGCCAGTTTGCACGCGCTGTAAACGGGTAGCGAATGCTCCGGGGCGTAAGCAGTCGCACTTGAGGTTATGACGATACTCCCACCAACGCCACGGCGCCTCATTGAACTCAGAGCCAGCTTGCAGAAGTTGAAGGTGCCAACGAGATTGACGTCAATGACAGCGCGAGAAGGCTCGAGCAGGTTGCCCTGCTCGTCGAAGGTGTCGTCAAAGTAATTGCGTTCCTCCGACACGCCAGCATTGGCAACTGCAATATCGACGTTTTGGGCATGTTTGAAAGCGGCCGAGAGTTCTTTCCATGAGCTTTGGTCGCATTTAATGAATTCAAGACCCGGTGGTAGGTCTGTTTGTGGTGTGTTGCGGTCAAGGACGAAGACTCTCACGCCCCGCGAAGAAAGGATCTTCGCTGCCGCCAGACCGATGCCGGAAATTCCACCTATAATAATTATGACCAAAAGTTACCCCATGTACAATATTGCTGCACAATGATGATTTGCCTTTGTAGCCACACATCTTGCAGAGTAGAAGCATACCTACCACTCACTATGGCGGTCTTTCCTTCCAATGATGGTATGTCTTCCAGATTGATCTCTATGGACGTCATCCTTGCGAAGAATGTCAATCTAAGTGCTTCTGTTTACATTCAGAAGACACTACAGTATATATATGCTGTACTTGCTTGCCTGACATCGGAGGTTGCCCTTTTAGGACGCACTCGCCTGCTTAACACCAGAATTTCGCGATGTGTAAAAGACATATAGAACATATTTGCTACCTAGAAAGAACGGTAGGAAGCCAACGAGGGTCAGCCGGTTTGGATTACATGAGAGAAGCCTATGATGCAGAAAGCCTCCAAATACCGCGTGGAGGGTCTTTTCGTTCGACCTTCCTTCTGTTCTCTTTGATGTGGTCCTCGCACACCCATGCAATCAATCGTTCACATCATTTTTTAATTTCCAAAAACCTTACATTCAACACTGGCTTCCACCAATTGATATGCATATGACAGTTCCCCTCCCAGTCTAGCTCCGCATTCACAATCTCAGGATCGTATCTATACAGAATCTTGGATAGAAGCAGGCTCATTTCGACTAAGGCAAAACTATAACAGGGTTGTTGTGATCAGCGCTGAGGTTGAAACAGCATTTTCATGACACGGCGAGAGGAGAGAGGGCATGACTGACTTCCTACCAAGACATGCTCTGCTGCCTAGAGAAAATGGCTGGCTTGCTTCCCTGAGATCGGTGCAGTCAGGGTCAAGCCATCTCTCTGGCAGAAACTTCTCAGGATCATGAAAATACTGGGGGTCATGTGTTACCGTCCATGCACTAGTGTATACCTCGGTCTGTCACAAAGCCGGTTTGTCAGTCTACCATGGCACAATCACTGCTTGACTGGAAATGAAAGGGTGATAATACTGACGCCGGCGGGAATCCAGTGATTATCAATCATTACTCCAGGAGAGGTTCTCGGGAACCCCTGTGAGCCCGGCGGGAATATCCGTAATCCTTCTTGGATCACTGCCTGCAAATATGGTAATTGAAGGGCAGAGGCGGCGTCAATATCTTGATACGACTGGTAGCGACCTCGGATCTCGTTTTGAAGCTTCTGATAGGCGATAGGGGTCTTGCAGAGGTAGTATGTTGTTGCAGCAAGAAAGGTCGAAATGGTTTCTCCCCCAGCTATACTGTACATGCGGTCATATCATGTCAGCTAATCGCAGATCTTGTGGGAGTTCCAATCACCTACACGAGGGTCGATGCATGGGCGGTCAATTCTTCCTGCGAGACCTCGCCACCCTTGACCTTATCGACTACATTGGTCAAGATATCTTTCCGAGGGGATACACTTTGGAGGCGTCTGTTTGATTTCTGTTAGTAATTGACTGCCAAAGTTGGTCCGAACTTGGGATTTCCTGAAGCATCTCACCTGTCCACCTTTGCCCTACTGTAACCACTGTGCTTGTCCCGTACGCCAACCGTGAACCTGGGTAGCAAGAACCGGCCGATAGAGAAAAGAAGGGAGACCCGACGGAGGTTGTCAATCAAAGTAATAAAGAAAAGGTGCTTGGTAAGGAGTTCGATCCAGAAATGCGGCTCCTCTAACCAAACCCGAGAGTCAGCAATAAGTACTCAGAAGCCGATAATGAGACGAATCGAACCATTTTCAACGCAGTGAAATGTCTCTCCAAAGGCCATCTCCCCCAGAATATCGAAAGCGATCATCTCATACCAATCGCTCACATTGATTCCCCTTTCACGCTTGCTCTCATGCCCAACTTTGTCTACAAAGCCATCGACACATCGCTGAATGATCTCTTCCTGTTCCATAAGCGCTTTTGTCGAAAAAGCAGGGGACAGTGACTTCTTCATGCGTGCATGGTTTTGAGGATCTCGCTCGCTGCCGATACACAGAGAGTCATAGCCGGAGCCATACATGTCGTAAAACTCGCTTTTGATGAGGGTGCTCTTGCCTTTGGGCGGGTGGCCGTAGATTGATTTCCAGGAAGTGGCGGACGCGAAGGAGAGCTCATTTGGGGAGACGCGGAAAACAGGGCCTGATAATCGTAAGAAGAATATCTTGCGGCCAAGTTCGTTTCTCTGTACCATAGTACGAATGTTGCTGCTCGATCACGCGATGGAAGCGGCCGTTCTGTGAAAACCAAAATCGCCATAGCTTCGAGATTCATGAGTCACTGGCTTGATCGAGCTTCCGTGGCACAGAGAACTTGCTTATGAAGGGACAATGGCCTTACCAGGGACGCTCTTGCTAGAAGAGGACCGGGAAACTTCGCTAGAGGGTGGAAAAAGAGGTTGTAAACAACATAGTAGGTGAAGCGGAGAACGATCTGAATTCCAAGGGAAACAATAAGCCATGCTTCAGACAGGTCGAGAACTTAAGTTTCTTACTGCACCAATGAATAACAACGCAAATGCGCCGCGCAAGGAGTATGCACTGGTTGCCCACAGATTGGCGGTGCCGTTCTGATTTTGGCTGGAAGTATCCATATCTGCTGGACCACTTTGACAGTTCTTCAAAGATCCATACAAGTTGTATAGCCTCACGAGACACACTACAGCCTAGGGTGTGGATTTGCTGGACAGCGGTTGACATGGTAAACACTAAGGCTCAAATTACCGCATGGAAGAAGTGCCGAAAGTCGGACTTGACAGTAAATGGTACCTCCGAGCATCTCAATCACGTGATTCGTTTCTTTGGGTTCTGTATGCTTTGGGAAGATCAAACGTGGAAACATCTCTGCCAATTAGATTCGTGCGTGGAGGAAGGAAGGCGAAAAAAGGGCGATTTTTTGCTGTCCTTGCCCCTTGCCTTATATGGCTTAGATAAAATCTAGAAGCATAGGTTACAGGTATTCATGTTGGTTATTAAGCCGCCTTGGCTTCACGAAGTGAGGTTTTTACATCATGCGTCGAGTGACTGCGCTGAACGGTAGACGTAACACTGAGATGACTCTAGAAGAAGCAGCTTCCTTGCACTTTTCAAGCCGACTTGGTCCTATTTCAAATTCTACCAAATCAATACAGATGTTGAAAATAGGACACGCAGTGACCTGGAGCCCTGCATATTGCGTATATAAAACATATGAGAATAGATTAACAAGTCAGGCTCGAGTAAAGGGTACCGGATGGAGGCTTCATTTTCCTGGTCCCGGTTTTCCCAACAAGACTCGCGGCATAGTTCTTCCTCTAGGCCACAGCTTTGCATTTGGCACTACTGTGACGAGAGCCTTTTTGCCGCAAACTCGAAGTGCGAGAATCTTACTTCACCGTCTGTCTGGGGACATCCTGATCGGACGTCGTCCGATTGCTGTTTTTTACCTTTCTGATGCCAGTCGCGCCATCAATGGAATGTAATCCGCGGACCAGTTCCTATCCTGAGATGACATCCGTCTGTACCCTTGATCAAAAGTCCTAGCCACAGCAGTACACATATATACAGCTAGCCAATAATCAGCCCTGTCCTACTATTTCATCGTAGCTTTCGCACTTTGGAACACTGTTGATAGTAGTCGTGTCTCTGCCCGCAGCAGAATATCAGTATCCATCCAGCAACAACAAGGATATGGAAAAAGGTCCGAAGATGTCGTCGCCCTTGAGCTACATCATCTCGTTCTTGTCCCGACTAATCTCGCCTGGCCTGGTGGAGGAGCCGGCTACAGCGGCCACGCCGACGCTATCAACACCACCATCTCTCTTTCAATATCAATGTCATCGTCTTGTGGAGCCAGTCACCAAGGAGGTCGACGGCTACTTTCTCAAGAATTGGAACTTCGAGACCGAAAAAGCTAAGAAGAAATTCGTGGCTGCAGGTTTCTCAAGGGTCACCTGTCTATACTTTCCCATGGCCTTAGATGATAGGATTCATTTCGCTTGCCGACTGCTCACTATTCTCTTCCTCATCGATGGTGAGCACATAAAGAAATGAACCAGCGATAGAGCTGACCGCTACAGATGTTCTGGATCATTTGTCTTTCGAGGACGGTTCAATTTACAACAATAAATTGATGCCAATAATGCGTGGCGAGACCATGCCGGATCGGTCCGTGCCAGTGGAATGGATGATGTTTGACCTATGGGAGAGCATGCGTGCACACGACAAGGCGATGGCTAACGAGGTTCTTGAGCCTACTTTCGTTTTCATGCGAGCGCAGACAGATCGCACCCGGGCGGAGTCTATGAGCCTCGGTACATATTTCGAATATCGCGAGAAGGATGTCGGCAAAGCGTAAGAATCCAGGGTGGAATAATCTAGATCAGATTTATGGAACTGAAATCTCGCAGACTCCTCTCGGCACTTATGCGATTTTCCATGCAACTTCAGATGTCCCCGGCTGACTTGGAGTCGGTCCGGCCAGTCGAGCGCAACTGCTCTAAACATATCTCTGTTGTCAACGACATCTACAGCTTCGAGAAAGAGGTCGCTGCGGCCAAAAAGGGCCACAAGGAAGGCGGTGCAGTTTGCTCATCCGTACAAATCATGGCCGCTGAAAGCGATCTCAGTATTGCCGCATCCAAGCGCGTTCTATGGATTCTTTGCCGAGAATGGGAGTCTGTTCATCAGCAGTTGGTTGCGAAGAGAGAAGGTGACTTAAAGAAAGCTTCTCCAGCGATTCTGGACTATATGAAAGGGCTGGAATACCAGATGAGCGGAAATCGGCAGTGGAGTCATACAACGAAGAGGTACAATGAAGTCGCAGAATTCTAAGCAGGGAAAGAGAGCGGCAGCTTGGTGACCTCCCCTGTTGCACGCCGATGATGATGATGATGAGGATAAGACTGTCAAGTGGAAACTCTTCACAATGATTGTATACTCCTTAGGCCTCCTTTATAGAATGCAATGTTTCCAAGCGATATTTGGAGCTACTTCTTAAGTACTGGGCAGTTTTCTCGATTTCCATACCATTTGGATCTAGATGGATTCATGAGAGGACTTTTGACACGTAAGCACATGAAGGACGGTTGTCACTTGAGCATCCGCAAGGGTCTGATCAGGTTCACCCCTTGATACAAGCCCATGATGTCATGATTACTGTACTGGTGTAGTCTGAAATAGTGGGACGCGGGCTCGCAAGTCTTGGCGTGATATAATTTGTTTTTACGCGTCCTATTTATTTAATACTAAACCAAGGAGCATCACCAATTTCTACTGTACATCACTACCTCCTACAACTCTTGCTGGAAATACTCAATCCTACGAAGTACCAATACTGAAATTTGCTTTCGGATCAAACAAGTAAATCCTAGTATACTGGGCTACACTCAATGGCTTCTCTCGCCTCATCGTAAGGTACATGATGAGATTGCATAAAGCAAACAGGTATTAGTCACACTGTTCCCTCAGCCTGACACAATTCCAATCCATTCTTGATCGATGGATCTATCCGGTTCGTGCATGTTGAGGATTACAGCCAAGATGGTGATGGAAGTTCAGCATAATGGAAAAAACCGTGATCGGCTGCGGCAATACCATTCAGTTCGAAAGTCCGCTTATCCCCAGAATTAGGAGGCATCCGAGATAGTCCCGAGGTCGCCTGCTATAAAGCAACAAAACTACACCGCGAATATCTCGTCCGAAAGCATGCAATTAAAAATCTGCTATCTCAAGAGAGCCACAGCTGTGAAGTCAACCAGCTACTTTGCGGAGAACCTCTGCCCAAGATGTCTGCAACGCGGATACCACTGAGCCCCTATGACAACATAATGCCTCGGATCTACGCATACACTATATTCTGTCTCCCCGTGAAGCCAGAACAGGAGCCAAGAACTGTTCACAAGTATTTAGAAGAGGCATTGTCGAAGACTGTTGCGCAAATGCCCTTCCTGGCAGGCACGCTGGTAATCTGTGAGCCTGATATGCAGGATACGAGACGTGGAAGGCTGGAGATTTTGGTTCCAACACTTGAAGGTGATCGCGCGGTTCCGCTACGCTTTCAGGACCTAACGGCGATCCTTGATTATGACGACCTCATGGCGGATGGCTTACCAGATGACTCGCTTGATGGAAAACTACTACTGCCGACAGGCTTAATAGCCGATCTTGGGACAGGTGCCGCCGTCCTGGTAGCTCAAGCTAATTTTCTGGAAGGAGGCTGCTTTCTGAGCGTTGGACTACATCATTCGGTGGGGGATGGAGCAGCCGCTGTGAAGATGATGCAGGTTTGGGCACAGCACTGCCAGCAGCTACAAAGCCCAGAGATTGCAAAGTCTCCGCCATCTGTTAGCCCCGAGAGCCTGGACAGAAATATTCTTAAACAACTTTGGAGCGCAGATGGCAATGAGCCTAATGATAGAGCATATCTTGAAGCCTCAGACGAGCTATGGCGATTTCTGGGTGTGGACCCGGTGAGGGACGCTTCCACATCACTGAATGGGGCTTCTTCGTTTGCTGCACCCCCAAAAACGGAGACAAGCATCTTTTACATGTCTGGTCCCTCTCTTTCCAAGCTCAAACTTGCTGGAACTAATAGCGACACAACTGGAGTGACCGCCAATGACGTCCTTATGGCGTTTCTTTGGCGATCCATCACCAGGGCTCGCTTTCCCCCGGGAGACCCCATCTACGCTCAAGATGAAGCTGCCATACTTGATACTACCTTCGATGGCCGCGCGAACTTTTCAGCCGCATGCCCTCCGGATTATATCGGAAATGTGGTCTTGATGAATACGACATACCTACCCCTGGCTTTCGTGACGTCTTCATCGATTGGCCTTAGCTCCATTGCTTCCGAGATCCGCAGTTCCCTCAACACTATCAGCACCGCGCAAGTGCATTCGGCGATGACGCTCGCGGCTTCCATCCCAGACTGTAGCCATCTCAAATTTCCATTTGCGACATTTGCTGGCACAGGGTTGTGTATCACATCAACGGTGAATATGCCATTGTTTGAGCTCAACTTTGGTGCCGCATTTGACAATGAGGGCAAGCCAGAATCAATACGCTCGCCGAAGTCTGAGTTCGCATCCATTTGTAGGAGATGCGTAGTGCTGCCGCGTCGTACGAATGGGGGATTCGAGATTCTCATCTCGCTAGTTGAAGAAGAGATGGAGAGGCTGATGGCAGACGATGAATTTACGCAGTATGCGAGATTCTGTTGCCATTAGTACAGAACAATAAGCCATTAATAGTCCGTCCAGCCATAACCGACTCAATTTACACAAATAAACACACTCGGCGTCATCATGGATCATAATTGCTAGGCGACCACTACCGAATACTAAGTTTAGACTTGTGCGCCAGGCCGGTTTGTATCTTGGGCCATGTGTAGTGTATTTCATAACAGAATGACTACGACTTGGGCGAGATATTTGCTGACTATGTGCACACTCTCGTTGATCATATATTAAACACAATGGCCTACTATGCACCCATCAGTTCTCTTACTATTTTCATGGTACGGCTCTGATCGTTGAACATTATCTCGCACCTGAGTCTAAATATGGCATAGAGTACGTTTTTCAAAGCCAATAGTACTCTCATTTACACCCATGCAAGTCGAAATCCTGCTCCTCGTGGTTTCCGGTGACAGAAATGTGACAGTGAACTAACCATGTTCGGTCATTGCCGAGAACCCCTCCGACGGTTCCTGGGCATGCGGTTGTGTCTCGCACGCTTCCATGCAGAGTAATATTCTCCTAGTACAAGCTCGAATGGAGCAATTTTTCGAGGATTTGCAGCTGTTCCTTGCTGATCAATGCCTTAGGCCGAATTCATCCCGCGGTTGACGTTCACTGAAACGGTCTATGATACCCTTGTTAAACCAGGCCCGGCGCCAAGGACTTATCCACGCACGAATGGTGGTGGCCTTCGGCACGGTCATGAATGCGAGACTGCGTGCCTTATTCGGCCCCAAGCTAGCTCCACATTGGGAGGCTAGGGTTGCGTGATACTATTGGTCATTGGTCGTTGGCTGACAAGCATATTCTCATCCATTGAAGGAGCTGAGTAGGCATTGCAACAATGTAAGTAGACGTCTCGAATTGAATTCAATTGGATCAATTACTTCTCTTTGAAGCTTACTTTTGAAGCAGGATCTATACTGTATTAATTTATCATGTTCTAATACGATGAGCAAAGATGGCGCCGTTTGTGCAACAAGATCCCCCTTTTTTGAATGGGGATCACATGACCCAACGAACATCGATGGAGCGCTCATCTGTGAATGCGTGCATGCCCATAGCTATCATTGGCATGAGTTGTAAATGCCCTGGTGACGCGACCAGCCCCGAGCGACTGTGGCAGATGTGCGCAGATGGCCGCAGCGCGTGGTCAGATATCCCTCAGAACAGATTCAACGCCAAAGCATTTTATCATCCCAAGGGTGAAAAGCCGGGCGCGGTCAGTACGCCATATTGCCGCACCTGTAACTCCTGGGCTAACGGATTGCTGGCAGTCGAACGTCTTGGGTGGGCACTTTCTGGAAGAGGACATTTCCTTATTCGATGCGCCATTCTTTAACTTCTCTTCTGAAGTAGCAAATGTACGGAAGATCGAGTATAGGCATACTTTCAATGTAAAGAGACCTTCAACTGATTAAATTAGAGCATGGATCCTCAATTTCGACTTCAGCTTGAGTCTACTTTCGAGGTTTTGGAGAATGGTAATTAAGAACTTGGAGGATGTCTCGCATCGGAGCTAACGTACGACAGCTGGTATGACGCTGAAAGATGTAGCTGGGACTAAGACCTCCGTATTTGGAGGCTCTTTTTTTCACGATTACTACGACGGCATGATGCGAGATCCGGACGTATTACCTCGATATTGTCTGACGGGGAATGGCTCTGCAATGCTCTCAAACCGGGTTTCGCATTTCTTTGACCTTCGAGGGCCTAGCGTTACGGTTGATACCGGATGTTCCACAGGGTTGACGGCGCTACACCTAGCGTGTCAAAGCCTGCGGACTGGAGATTCTACCATGTCAATTGTTGGAGGAGCCAATGTTCTACTGAACCCTGATAACTTCATAGCAATGTCATGTCTAGGGTAGTGTAGCCTTAGTCCCCTTATTTTCAATGCTCACCATGTTGTTAGGTTCCTTGCGCCCAGCGGTAAGTCTTACTCGTTCGACAGCCGTGGAGAGGGTTACGGCAGAGGAGAGGGTGTGGCTACTATTATCATCAAACCGCTTTCGGACGCTCTGCGCGACGGTAACAATGTACGCGCTGTGATAACGGCTTCCGCTCTAAACCAAGACGGCAAAACTCCAACGATCACTTCTCCATCTCAAGCTGCTCAAGAAGAGTTGATCCGGACATGTTATCGTGACGTCGGTCTCAATCCACAGGACACTTGTTATGTAGAAGCACACGGTACTGGAACTAAAGCCGGGGATCCTGTTGAATCAAGAGCTATTGGCACCGTTTTCGGCAAAGGTAGAAGTGCACAAAATCCTCTGTATGTGTCTTCCATCAAGACAAACATCGGACACCTGGAAGCGGCCAGCGGCATTGCAGCTGTGATCAAAGTTGCTTTGGCCCTTGAAAAAGGACTTATTCCTCCGAGCATAAATTTTGCAACGCCCAATGCAGACATTGATATGGCTCATCTAAAGATAACTGTGAGAACAAACACTGTCTCCTAGAATTCTTCTAAATTTCAATAGATTCCAAGGCGACTCGAGTCATGGCCAGCAGGCCAGTTTCGTCGAGCCTCACTCAATAATTTTGGCTACGGTGGTACCAATGCCCATATAATCATGGATGGCTTCAGTCTCCCGTCGAGTTTGCCTGTTCTAGAAAACGGTCACACTACGAATGGCATTCACAAAGATGTTGAAAGCAATTATCGTGTATTCACGCTTAGTGCGAAAGACGAACACGCCGTGAAAGCAATGATCACTAACCTGAAGGAATATCTCAGCTCCCAAGTACTACCAGATAGCGCTGCTCTTGCAAAGAACCTAGCCTACACTCTGGGTCAGCATCGCTCAAGCTTCCCGTGGGTTGCAGCAACTTCAGCACAGAGTCTTCCGGAGCTCATTGAAAATCTTGATGCTAAGAAATTTATTCCAACCTACTCAGCCAAGGTGCCTCGACTCGGTTTTGTGTTTAATGGTCAAGGGGCCCAATGGTACGCTATGGGAAGAGAGCTGATCAGTGTCTATCCCGTTTTCCGGGCGTCTTTGAAGGAAGCCGATCAGTGTATCAAGCACTTTGGGGCTAAATGGTCCCTGACTGGTAAGCCCCTTCATTATTTTGTCATCCAGCTCAGAGTCCACCCCTCATGTCTATGATTTCCGCCTACCCTTTTATTTAGCGGACTTCAAGAAACTTTACTATCCGTCCGTTCTAGCGATAAGGAAGCGTTCCGTAGTCTCAGCGACATCGCCTAGAAGCGACTGTGCTTTCTGGATGCATGGTGGAATAACGGCAAGAACCTTGCTGATGTTCATGGACAGATGAGCTCATGCGTGATGCAAAGGCTACTCGCGTCAATGAGCCAATGATGAGTCTTACTCTATGCACTGCCATCCAGCTTTGTCTGCTACGGCTACTAGTACATTGGGGCATTAAGCCTACAGCTGTCACAGGCCACTCGAGCGGAGAAGCTGCGGCTGCTTATGCTGCTGGTGCTCTTGACTTCCAGGAAGCATTGGCAACTTCATACTTCAGAGGAGTGCTCACCGCAAAATTTCAAAAAAAGTTGCAGCTCCGCGGCGCAATGCTTGCTGTTGGGCTTGGTCGCGAAGACGTAGAACCCTACTTGTCCAACTTATCTTACGGGAAAGCTGTCCTGGCTTGTGTCAACAGCCCTTCAAGTGTCACGGTATCTGGAGATATGGAGGCCATAGAAGAATTGGAGACCGTGTTAGTTCTGAGAAATATATTCGCTCGGAAGTTGAAAGTTGGAGCAGCTTATCATTCGCATCATATGGAACACCAAAGAGTTGATTACACGGCTGCGCTTCAGCAATACCTCAAGCAACAAGGCAATTTCAATGGCATCCTGTATTCATCCCCAGTCACTGGAGAATTGATTCAATCTGCCAAGCAGCTCGGTCCAGAGAATTGGGTCAAGAACATGATTCAGCCGGTCTTATTCGCTCAGTCCCTGCGCAACATGTGTGCTGGGTTGGAGGAAAAGGCCCCCGAGAAGTTCATAGATATGATCATCGAAATTGGCCCTCACAGTGCGCTCTCTGGACCGATTCGTCAGACGCTGAGTTTGCCTGATCTCAAGAAGCTTGGGATCTCGTACGGGTCTTGTCTGGAAAGAGAACATAATGCTGTTCAAACTATGCAGAAACTTGTATGTTCGCTACTGAGTAAAGGCTATCCCGTGGACTTGAGCAAAGTAAATTTTCCGCAAAACGACTCAGGGCTTCGCGTGGTCTGTGACCTGCCATCCTATCCGTGGAATCACTCGGTATCCTACTGGACCGAGTCTCGTCTGAACAGAGAGCATCGCCATCGATTATATGCTACCCATGACTTGCTGGGCTCACTTACGCTTGGGACTAACCCCATGGCACCAACTTGGCGCCACATAATTCGTCCGTCTGAAATCCCTTGGGTCCGTGATCATATAGTACAGTCGGATATTGTGTTTCCTGCAGCCGGATGTATTACCATGGCTATCGAAGCAATGCGTCAGCTTCATCCATCCGAGGAACGTACGAGCGGATATCTCCTCAAAGACATTACAATCATGAAAGCTCTCATAATTCCAGATGTCCCTGAAGGCATTGAGGTGCAGCTTTCGCTTCGACTCGTTAGCGAGGACTTGTTAGATCCACAAAGTCAACACGAATTCCAAGTCGACTCAATTGACCATAGTGGCAAGTGGACCAAGCATTGTAAGGGGTCCATCTCCGTGCAGATGAAGCAATCCAATAAAGACCCTTCCGCGTGGAGCAGAAAAGTGCTACCGACATTTGAAACAGAAGACCAAAGCAACCCTTTTAAGTTCACGAAAGACGCGAGTCCGGATCAAGTTGGCAAAATTTTCAAGTCAGTCGGCATTGAATATGGGCATTTGTTCAACAACTTGGAAGCCGTTCGATACGGACCCAACCAAGCCGTCACCACCCTATCAATTGCTAACGTAATAGCTAAAATGCCTTCTGAATACCAACAGGATCATATAATACACCCGACGACTCTCGATTCAATTTTCCAGGCTTCTTATTCCTCTCTTCTTGGAAGTGGTTCTAAATTAGATCGCGCGATGATCCCTACGTCTATCAAATCCTTGTTCGTGGCTCAAGACATATGTAAAGATGTTGGTCATCGCTATCAAGCCTTCGCGAACCTTCATTCATATGATTCCCATGGGTTTGAAGCTTCAATCGTCACTGTCGACGAGTCCAAATTCAGCAGCGATCCCGTTTTGACCGTCGAAGGATTGTTTTGTCAATCTATCGGAGAATCATTGAGTAATGAGGAAAGCTTTGAAGATAGTAGAATATGTACAACGATGCATTGGGACCGCTCCCTAAGCTTGATGCGTAAGGCAGCTCTCAGGGAAATGTTAGTCGCTCGTGCGGATCCATCGGAAATCGCCACGATTGGCGATTTGAAGCGTGCTGCATTCTATTTCATCCATGATGCGCTTACCTCTCTGACAGAAGCTGATGTGCAAAATCTGGACTGGCATCACAAGAATATGCACGCCTGGATGAAAGTGGAATGTGAAAAAGCAGCCTGCAACAAGTTGGATCCTCGGAGTTCCAAATGGATCAAAGCAAGCGAAGGGGTCAAAGAAATGCTTTTTGATAAGGTCTCTGCCAAGAGTATCAATGGACAGATGCTGTGTCGCATCGGTAAAAATCTTGTTCGCATTTTTCGCAAAGAAGCTGCGCCTTTGGAGCTGATGCTCGAGGGGAAACTGCTCTATCACTATTATGAGAAGGCTTTGAGAGTGCCACGCTCATATGAACAAATAAGCAAAGTTATCAAGCTCTTTGCTCACGAGAACCCGTGCGCAAAGATATTGGAAATAGGAGGTGGTACTGGGGGATGCACCCTGCCGGTCTTGAACGCGTTCAATGATAACGGGGCTGGCAAGAATCCAAGGTTCGCTCACTACGACTTTACGGACATTTCAGCCGGATTCTTTGAAACAGCTAGAGAGAAGTTTAGCTTTTGGGGCGATATGATCAGCTATAAGAAGCTTGACATCGAAGCGGATCCCGTTGAGCAGTCTTTTGAGGCTGCAAGCTATGATTTAATTATTGCTTGTCAGGTGCTGCATGCAACTAAGGCTATGAAGAACACGATGACCAACGTACGAAGACTACTCCGACCCGGCGGTAGGTTATTGATGATAGAAACCACCCAAGATGCGCTGGATGTTTTCCTCATTTTTGGAACCCTACCGGGATGGTGGCTGAGTATGTATTTCGTCGCTCATGTCAATACCCTACTAACTCCTTCCCTAGGTAAGGAAGAGGAGCGCAAATCCAGTCCTTCACTGAGCATAGGTATGTGGGACCGTGTTCTCCAATCGACTGGATTCAGCGGTTTGGATGTAGAAGTCCATGACTGCGAGGACGAAGACAAATACTCGCACAGCTTTATCATCTCGACAGCAAAGGAAGAAGATCCTCTTGTACTTCAGTATGGTCTCACAGTCGTCCATGCTGATACCCCGCCGCCAGAAGTCTGGATGGAAGATCTACGAAAATCACTTGAGGCTATCACGCACTCAGCGGTATCAGTGGAAAGTCTGACTCGAGCAGACGCAAGCGGGAAGTTCTGTGTCTTCATCGATAATACTAACCATTCAGTACTACTTCAGGAGAATTCTGCGACGTTTCAGGCCACTCAGAGTCTTCTCACTAGGGCAAAAGGAACTTTGTGGGTATCTTTTGGTGGTGCGATGGACTGCGTAGGGCCCGAATCGGGTGCTATAGCCGGCCTCTTGCGTACTCTAAGGTTCGAAGACCGTACTAAGCGCTTCGTTTCATTAGATTTCGAGCCCACTCACAACACGTTCTCTGGCGTTGGAACTCGCGCCATTCTTGACATCTGTGCAAAATCCTTCGACGGTCGCGAAATGCAAGGCGTGATGGACTTTGAATACGTGCAGCGAGGTTCTGAGATATACATCCCAAGATTTGTAGACAGTCATTCAGACAATGACTTTATCAGTGCCACAGCTGCCAAAATCATGCCGGAGCCGCAGACATTTCATACCCCTGGACGCGAGATACAAATGGACATAAAGACTCCAGGCCTGCTTGACAGCCTCGTATTCAGAGAAATCCCATCGACGGTTGAAAATCTACGCGAGGACTTTGTAGAAGTCGAGCCAAGAGCCTTTGGACTCAACTTTCGGGATGTAATGGTAGCTATGGGTCAACTAGACTCGTCGACCATGGGCTTTGAATGCAGCGGTATAATCACACGTGTTGGGCCAACTACTTCGCATGACCTCAAAGTTGGCGATCGAGTCTGCGCACTCACAAGAGGTAATTGGGCAACTTACAATCGTCTTCATTGGACAAATGTAAGCCGTATACCAGATGAAATGGCCTTCGAGGTTGCCGCGTCAATTCCGGTCATTTATGTAACGGCTTACTACTCCCTCTATGAGTTGGCACGCCTGGAAAAAGACGAGACAATACTGATCCACGCCGCTGCCGGAGGGGTAGGCCAAGCTGCAATAGCACTTGCCCAGCTTTCCGGAGCAGAAATCTTTGCCACTGTGGGATCAGAAGAAAAGCGAAACTTTCTCGTGGAAACATATGGCCTTAGCCCAGACCACATATTCTTCAGTCGAGATGCCTCCTTCGCCAAGAGCGTCATGGCTGCAACGAACGGAAAGGGGGTTGATGTAATACTGAACTCGCTATCCGGGCAGCTACTCCAAGAAACTTGGAAGTGCATTGCAACATTCGGCCGATTTGTCGAGATCGGGAAACGCGATATCCAACTAAACGCATCTCTCAAGATGGCACCATTTACACGCGCCACTTCTTTCTTCGCAGTGGACTTGATACATCTCGGAAGAGAAAAAGGTAGGCTAGTGAATAAGATTTTGGTGGACTTAATGCGTTTGATGGATGAGAGGAAAATACGACCTGTCAACCCAATCAAAGTATATCCCATTTCTGAAATCGGCAGAGCTTTCCGCGTGATGCAAGCCGGCAAACATTTGGGCAAAATAGTCATCAAGGCGAGCTCTGACGATATAGTCAATGTAGGTCTTGAAGTGCCCGAAGTGTAGTCTTCAATACTGATGTATCCCAGGTACTTCCTGAGTACGCTCCGATCAAGTTTTCTTCAAACTGCTCTTACCTGCTTATTGGGGGTTTGGGCGGAATTGGACGCTCACTTGCTCAATTCTTCGTGGACCACGGCGCCAGGAATCTCATTCTGCTCTCGCGAAGTGCAGAATCACAACGCAATAAGTTTCCAGACTTTGTGGCGAACCTTGAAAGAGCGGGCTGCAGAGTGGTATTGCGTGACTGCGATATCACTGATAATCAAACCCTGACAAGAGTTATCAAGCAATGCCGGCAGGATATGCCACCTATTCGAGGACTTATTCAAGGGGCCATGGTTCTTCAGGTAAGCGGTGTAGGCAAATCCTCTTAAGTACCAAATGCTAAGAACGAGCATCAGGATTGCGTATTTGACCGAATGACATTTGCAAATTGGCAAGCGGCCATACGCCCAAAGGTGCAGGGCACTCTCAACCTTCACCACTCGCTCCTCGACCAACCTCTAGACTTCTTCATTATGCTATCCTCGCTCATCGGCATCTCCGGCCACACCAGCCAAGCAAACTATGCCGCAGGTGCCACCTTCCAAGACGCCTTCGCGCGATACCGCACCGCACAAGGCTTACCCGCCATCTCCATCGATCTCGGCTGGGTCAAATCCGTCGGATATGTCGCTGAGACCAAAGGCGTCGCGGAGCGCATGGCTCGTATGGGCTACAGCCAGCTTGAAGAGGCCAAAGTCCTGCGCATCCTAGAATCCGCTATCAGAGATCCCAAACGCACCCAGTCTGCCAGCCAAATCGTCACCGGCATCGGCCCCTTCGAAGCCACTACGCAGCATGACATCCCATGGCGCCTCGAAGCGCGCTTCGCTGCCCTCAACGCACAGTCCGGCACATCCTCGGACGAAAGCTCCTCAGGATCTAAACAGCAAGGCAAGGACGGTGAAAGCTCGAAAATCCTGAAAGACTCTCTCAGAAACGCGTTCACGTGGGCCGAAGTCATGGACCTGGTCGTTGGTGCCATCACCCGCAAGCTTAGCGATATGTTCATGATCCCCGAAGCAGAGATTGATTCGTCGCTGCCAACGTCTGAGTATGGGGTTGACTCGCTGGTGGCGGTGGAGTTGCGTAATTGGCTGTTCGCGAAAGCGGCGGCGGAAATGAGTATCTTTGATATGCTCCAGAGTAAATCGTTGGTTGTGCTCGCGGAGAAGGTTGCTATTAAGAGCGCATATGTGAGAGAAGCGGGGTTGGTGCCTGCGAAGTAGGAGGGGGATGGGGAAGGGGAAGGAGGGATGGAGGGTAGTGGAGGGGATAGATTGCAGACTTGATTGCGTGTTGGTGCTGGTTTGGTTTATGTTTATTAACTGTGCTTCTTTCGAATTTACTAGAAAATACACATCGATATAAATTTATATGCTTGATATCTTGCTACGTAACCGTGTCTTGCAATGTTTCACTCAAGCTCAATTGATCTATCATCAGATGGATATAGCTACTCTGTCGGTTCCGGTAACAAGTGGAAAGTCCACTCTATAGTGAAAATCATTTGATCGTGACTATCTATTTGGCTATGGCTGTTTACTTCGTAACTATTCTTCGCCCCAGGACGACCACCCGCTTCATCATCCCCTTGAGCTCATTCACTTCTCAACCCACCCCCCGTCCACACGTTTCTCAATCCGCAACCACATATCCGACTGCAGAAACATCCCATTGGCAGCCACGCTATTCCAAGGATTGGTCGGATCGACAAGTGTAATATCATAGCGGGCAAAAAGCTACACCCCAATCAGCGAAAAATACACTCCAGAGTACGCAACCGTCCTCAAGGAAAGGCAAAAATGGATGACAAAAGAGAAATCAACTTACAGTAGCCAAACACTTCCTCAACTCCAAAAACGCCACCGTCTTCCCCAGACACGCATAGCGCCCACTTCCAAACAACAGATCCGCCGCGCGCGTCATCTCCGCCACCTTCTCCTCGCTCGCTTCCAACCACCTCTCAGGCCGGTAGGTATGTGCGTCTGGTCCAAATGTCCCCTTGTGCCGTAGCACGCCCCAGGTGCAATGCCCGATGCGCGTGCCACCGGGCACGAAGCGGCCGTGTATGGTGTCGCCTTCAGGGGGCACGACCTTTTGCATGAGGCCAAAGGAAGGGGGCCATAGACGCAGGGATTCGCGGATGCAGGCGAGGAGGTAGGGGAGGGATTTTGCTGTGGAGTCTGGAATTACAGGGGAGGTTGGGGGCGAGGTTGCTGTTGCGGTGGCGAGCTCGCGTTGGAGCTTGGTGTAGATGAGGGGGTTGGTGATTATGAAAAGCACTGTGGCGCGGAGAGCTGTGACCTGTAGGAGGGAGTTCAGCTTTTAGGATTTTAATGTTTGGGGTCGAAATCGTTACTGTGGTGTCTGAGCCGGCCATACTGTGAAGCGGTTAGTAGCTGGACCAGTTGAGTATGCTTGAAGGGGGCTTCTGACATTTGCAATGTCGCCTCTGTTTCTGCTTCTCGCCGAGAAAGCCCGTGCTGCAGAAATGATCCCAGCATATCTTTTCTATCAATTTTGTGGGGCTTGAAGCGACGGCTGACCATATCTTTGGCAAATCTGAGCCAGTTCAGCTTGATTGATGCTTTCCAAGGAACTAAAGATAGACGCACCCCATTATCATCCCGACTCCAGATTTGTCCTCTGGAGAGGGCATGACCAATTTGTTCAGCCCTGGAAGTCTTACTAGCTGGTTGACCATGGGGAGCGCTGCCGCCCATTCGAAGGCTGGCAGGGCTTTCTCTACAACATGGCAATATCCATTGACATCTTCGTTCCTGACCAGGAAACCAATGGGTTCGCCAAACGCGACATCGGAAATGACATCCAGGGTGAAGTACTGCGCAACACGAGCAAAGTCCATTGGCTTTATATCGCTATCCACAGAAATATGTTCCTTGTCAATCAATTGCAGAAGGTCCAAAATGCGGTTATCGACGCTTTCCTCTAGGTATGGATTTTCCTTTCCAGAATACTGTGATGTAAGGCATTTTCAGCATACTCTCTATAATAGTCCACCTCGAGGATGGCATACCCCTGGGGTCAGTCTCCTTCGAAGTTCCAAATGACGTCTTTCGTCGCGCTCCGAAAAGACATGGTTGAGCTCCAAGTCAAATTGAGTCCCGCTATAAAACTCCGATTTGGAATATGGAGATCGTACAGCGCTCATCTTGATCAATAAGTCTGGATCGTCCGTAACAAGGTCATTAGGACCAATTCGAGCAACATGGCCTAGAATGACGGAGCAGAGACCTGTCAGCCAGCTTCTCTCCAGTAATTGTCTCTAGCAAAGCAGCCATAGTGCCTCATACCATATTCCTCGCACAATCTTTTCAACTCCCAATGTGTATTCTTGTAATACAAACATTTCAATATCCATAACTTCGATGTCACTGCCAGCCAAGGTCCTCGGAACTCACGTAGTCGATAGTAGCTGCGGACACGATCTACGACGAGGTATGCGATTAGAGCTAGGGCAAGAAGACCGATTACGTCGGCAGTGATGCCTTTGCCAGCCATGGGCATTCCTGCTGACATTTTCGTGGTACACCTAGGATATTCTTGCTTCACTTCCTTTCCCAAAGATTACAGGTGCTAAACTTCACACCGTGATGGCTTCTACTGCTTCAGCCTCATAGGGAGACAGGAATCTCACACCCAGCACCCTTTGCTATAATAAAATTCGGTTTGCGACATTTGCATTGGCTAATGGATTGGAGTGTTCGAAATCCGGTGAAAGCTATGTGATCGAACATGTCGTGTTCGCAACTAGACTCATCTTCAAGCTATTGGCTGTGGTTTGCTTCTCTTAGAGCGCACAGACCAATTTGTGGCATCGTAGGCCGTTGCGCAAAAGGAGAAATGACGAGACGGGAATCAAGGAGGAATGGGTTCAAGACCATATAGGTGATCTCCGAAAAATCTCATGGTACCTTGATTACTTCAACCAGCAGAAGTTGTTCAGCGCCTTTAGGTTCCGAGTGATTTGATTTGTCTCAGACAACATGAATGCAGAGTAACAGCATTTTCGCCGAGCGCTTGACCCTCTCATTCCTCCGAGGGGCCAGAATGCTAAGATACTATAGTCGTAGAAAGAGATGTTCCAGTGGAGGTCCATTCGGCGAAGTCCTTAATGTGGCCTAGAGCTAGGATAGAAAATACGCCGAGCCTACGTAGATCTAGAACTATGAACGATACCAAAAAAACAAACTCTCCGCTGACGAACTTGTAGCACTTAGCAGACTCCATGATCTCCATACGCAAGCTCTTGAAAATAGATAGCTTCCCATTAAAACGCAACATCCTAGGCTCTGGAACTACTTCCCGGAAAATGATGACTGCTGTATACAACTATGCTTAATACAGTAAAGAGGCTCAAATGCTAATTCGCGTCTTAAGAGGTTCTCAAAGGCAATGGTCAATATTCTATTCAGCTTTTTATACCAAATGGACCTATCGTACTCTTAGTTTTTGCACTTCTCATCATACCTCCCCAAACCTCAATTCGAAAAATGTTAGCACCTGCCAATAGAACACAGCCACCAATACGCATTATGTATGCATTAGTGCATATACATATTACCTATAGATTCTTTAGCCATGCTCTTTGTCTCCTTGACCGTAGTAGTCGCATGCCCTCGGATCATACAAACGTTCCACAAGCAATTCTTCTTTGCCGTAATCAGTCAAAGAAACCCAAACCTAGCTCCAGATACACTTCAAGCGCCGCTCGCCATTGTTGATATTCAGCCTCTTCCTTTACCTGATCGAGTAAACATAGAAACATAAGGAGCCCAAGGCTTCCATAGAACACAAGGGACGCGTACAGATTCTTTATGGTGACATCACTAGAAATACGTTCAATTAGCACTGGTTCGCGTCATCGACGCCACCGCGTTCCGCATAGGTCACGCGTCTCCAAATATCAGTTGTATTCAGTCTGCCAGCTGAGAGGTTACAATATGAACCCGGAAAAGTAGCTGAACAAGAGACCCTATCAGGGTTGCTTGTGGTCTGGTCGAATGGAGCATCATTCCTAGGCATCTGCTACGACGCCGACTATCCAATATTGCTCGTTTGTCACTGTTCACTGCCAGGGCTCTAGAGCGAGCTAGGTCTAGCCATTGCCATTGGGCCCTGCATCCCACTCCATACCCTTGGCAGATTCTACCCAATTATACCAATTAATCTCACCATCGAAGTCCATATTAACATCGATGGAATCCACGTCTAAGTTGGAAAACATATCAAGTGATGGGCCAGCATCAGCCCACAGCCAAGGGACAAAATCAGGTCCTACAGAACGGCCCTCTGACCAGTCTGCGGGGACCGCGGGAAGAGGATTGTATGATGGTCCAATAATCTGCTCAAAGGTCAGTTCGCTGGGAGCGTTCGTCGTAATAGCTGGTTGTAGGTCTCCGATATTGGTACTCTCCAGGGGTTGGCCCGCCTGCTGTCCACTCATACGAAGATCCGTCGGTTCAGAGCTTATATTACTGCTTGAATCGCCTGGACTATACGTAGGATTAGGCCTCGTACTCAGCTGACTTGCGTAGGTTGTTTGCATCAACGGCTCGGCAAACCCTGCGCTGGAGATTCCGAAAGTCTGTGTGCCGTCTTTGGGTTCCTCTGATATGGCAACGAGCTGGCGCCACCGCTCGCGGAAGATATCGGCGCTGGACCCGGCTGGAAACGGCCCAGAGCTTGATGGCGTTGGGATTTCCTGATCCTCCATCTCTAGCCTAGCGGCGACCTGTGGATCGGCCCGCAGCCGGTTGAGCTCGGTGTCGCGATGCTTGCGGGCTTTGTTCATTAACTTTCGTAGCGGAACCCAGATGCGCAAATTCTTGTCTATGGAGGTCTGGGCTGGAATCAACCAGCTACTGTGAAGTGCGACCCAAGCCCTCTCAACGATAGGCGACCAAGGGCGTCGGGAGATTTCGATCAAGAGGTATACAATGGCATGCCAATGGGTATAGGTTTGGTAAATCCAGCGCCATTGCCGACATGCTTGTTCGGCGTTTAGCTCATGGTTGTACTCTGCGACTTCAATCGCCGAGACCAGCATCTTGGTTCTTATCTCGTCCGAGACGTGTTCGCTTGGGGAAGAGAAGAGCATAGGGAGAAAAATTATAAGCGTCATCTTGGCCGTGACAAGCCGCGCGATGGTCACTGCGACCCAATAGGCAATATTCCCAGACTTTGTCGTGTACTGAAAGTAACCCTGTTCGAATTTGTGGCGGAGCTTGTTTAACAGATGGCTTTGATTTTTTACATCATCCCTTACACCAGGAGCCATCATCTGCATCATGATATCGCCTGTCTCAAAATTGATGCATGCATATGACATGTCGGTCAAGCCATCGCGCTCTGTGGGCATCTGTCCTGACTCGGGATTGATGTCTACATCGTTGATGTTCAAGGGAAGTTTTGTGTCGAAGCTGCCGCTTGTGATAGTCAGGTCCGTCCCTTGGTCCTCTGATGCTCTCAAATCCAGCATGCACAGGGTCCACCAGACCTTTCGTCTCATCTCAATCTCAAAAGGAGTCAGGTGCTTGAAATGCGTCCCATCTCGCTGCAACCCAAGGTACTGGGCCATCCTAATGACGAGCCCAGTCATCATCCACACAAATCTCGGGCTGTCGTGCCGGCGAACCAGACAGAGAAAAAGGGCAAATGCCTGAACTAGAACTAAGTCGGGGATGTTGAGAAAATCGGCCTTCGCAAGGGCATGTTCCAGGCCCAGACGATACTTTAGATTGAGTTCGGTTTTGGAGGAGCCAAAGTTGGTCATGACCTGCCCAGGAAAAGTATTAATAGAATCCTCAGTCATGTCTGTTCGAAACATGGCATTACAACACAAGGAGAACTCACATCGTCCTCCTCCATGGAAGTTATAGCGGCGTAGTAGATCGAGAACATCAAGGCTTCATTGGAAGGCGTACAGCGCGTCATGCCATTGCCGCGCAAATCGCGGACCATCTTAGTAATGGTTGGCATATGAACGATCTGGATGAATACGTTCACGTTTTCAGAGAACACATCTAGGAGAAACGGGATCTGCGACGGCAGTGGGTGGAAGTCGCGATGGTCGGGAGCCAAAGGACTCAAGTTGTGTCGAAACAGAAATGCGTTGCGTTCTGAAGGTGTCCGCTCAAGTTCTTGGGTGGACGGTATCTTTCCAGGGGATGGCTCATCCTCCGAGCTATCGGACTCATCTCCTACCAGGCCGCGAGTGTCTATCTCCAGCCCATCGAGCTACAGCGCAAGTCAGTGAGCCATCCAGTCAAGATGACGGCGTGACCACAACAGGCCGACCTACCTCGTCGTTGACCCGGGACCAGAAGCCGCTGCTTACATAGCGGCTGCGGCTGGCATCCTGGAGGACCAGCCTGCCAAACTGCTTCTGCACACTGCTGGTATTCGTGGCGGGTGAGGTGTCCCTCTGGTGCTCGGCGTCAGGATCCTGGGCAGAGCTCCCAGGAGAGTTGGCTTCAGATGAGCCACCACCAGCCGAGCTAGCCGCTGCGTGTGCCTGTTCAAGCTGGCCCCTCAGCTGCTTGACAAGGTACTCCAGGTTCCGCACTCTGTCCATGACCCTACCAACACCCGGGTCTGTGCCCTGCGGTGACAGAGCGTTCGATGCTGCGGCATTGTTGGTGAGGCGCTCGAGGCGGCGAGCCCATCTTGGCGGGCGGTCGGTAGATGGAAAGACACAGGCCACATTTGCCCGACTGCAATTAGAGCACGGCGACTGCTTGTCACAGCGAACCTTGCGTTTACGGCATATGACGCAGCTGCGCAACTTCGACGCAAGCGTAGGTGTTGATGATGGAGTCCTAGCCGACGCGTGCGAGCTCGCGCTTTTCTCGGAGCCCAAAGCCAAGGCGCCAGCATTCGCATTCGCTGGCGAGGCCGCCGATCCTGTCACTGCCAACATTTGCGACATACTGCAATCGGTCATGGGCGCTATGTTTCTGGCCGACTGATAGCGATCTTGTCCTTACTTTTACACCTACCTTGTATTGATTGTAGGGAAGCTGACGCTCGTCTCTTTTTGCTGCCTATTCTACCCGAGCCAAGCTTGATAGGGTCTAGAACATCAGTGAACCCCGCAAATCAAAGAACAGTTGAATTTGAAAACATTATTCAGTACCCTGTAAGGCCTATACGCAAGTTTTTGAAACCCTCCAAAGTCCTATAAAGCTTCCAAAGCCATTGGAAGCCATGCACCAACTCCGGAAGCTCCCTAGAGCTCCTAGAAACGCCCTGGGAAAAACTTACATAAAAGCTTTAGACACTAAGCTTAAAGACTTGAAGAATTTCAAAGGCTTGCACTGAACGTTATATTCAACGGGCTTCCAATTTCGGAATTCTCGATCCTTTTGATTTTCATGATCTATTGTTTACGTTGTCAAGGTTGTCTAATAGGCTAGGGAAAATCCCGCCCCGAGTCAGCATACACACGCGAGAAAACACCGAGACAATCGCGGTGAGGAGTCGCAGGCAACGCGGACGTAGATAAAAGCCATCAGTGCTGCCCCGTATCGAGGATAACACAGAAATCATCAGCATAGCTTATAACTCCAAGAAAAACTTGCCTCTGCCGTCCTACTTTCTAGCCTCGTGCACAACATCTTACATAGCAATTCTACCCTTGCATCGCCAAAGCACAATCAAACAACCACCACAATGGCCACGAAAAGCAAGACTGTTGCATTCCTCGGCGCCAGTACCGGTGTAGGCCTCTCGGCACTCAAGCACACCCTCGCGGCAGGCCACCGGTGCATCGCCCTCTGCCGTATCCCATCCAAGCTTACGGCCATCTTCCCACCCGAGACAACCCCAAATCTTGAGATTGTCGAGGGTAATGCGCACGATATCGCTGCTGTCTCTCAGTGCCTGCTGGCTGAGAAAGGGAAGCTCGTCGACGAAATCATCTCCACTATCGGCGGTAGATTCATCTTCTCCAAAATGACGATAGACGACGCGGACGTCTGTACGAAAGGCATGGCCATCATCCTGGAGAGCCTCGCCCAGCTGCGAAGCGGTGGTGCAACCGGAAGGCCGCATATTATTGTGTGCAGCACGACAGGCATGTCTCGATTCGGTCGCGACGTTCCCCTCGCCATGGTCCCGCTGTACCACCTTTTGTTGAAGGTCCCGCACAGGGACAAGAAGATCATGGAAGACCGTCTGGTGGAAAGCGGTGAGGATTACACGATCATCCACGCCAGCTTGCTGGTCAACGGTGAGACCAGCAACGAGATCCGGGTTGGCATCGAGGATCCCAAGAGTGGACGGGAGTCCACCGCTATTGGCTACACCATCTCCAGAGAAGACACGGGGAAGTGGGTTGCGGATAACCTTGTGCTGCGACTAGACCAAAAGTACGTCAACAAGATTGTAATGGTGACATATTAGAGGGCGGTGATCCGGACTCTGGGGCCCTCAAAATGAGCACGGTATCATGATATGGAGGTGTTGTACTTTGAACTCTTTTCATGACGCAATAAAGCATTGCTTTTTATTTTGATATCAATTGTAATTAGCACTGTAAAATTTAGGTAGGTAGAAAGTCTCACGAAGTAAGAAATTTGTATACTTTACGCAAGATACTATACACATGATCAGGGTCGTGCGGTGGGATGTAGGGCAAAAGCAATGTCAAATACACGGTGCCAGTGCTGTGACGAAACGAGGAGAAGGAAGCATCTTTGGTTTAGGGGAACAGTACTATCAATACTGCATCCCCTTGATCGACACACAGCCCCTACATCAACCATTAGGTGTTTCCAGATATGGCATTCCTTGATCTGGTTGGCGTAAAGTCACTGAATCGAAGCGGGGCAGGTATAAACCTCAGACCACTCTCAAAAGCATCCTTTGTATTTGTCCGTCTACAGGTTGAGTGATGCAATCACTGTCTGAGGGATCTTTATTCCTGGCAATCCTTTCCGGTTTCAGCTCGGAATCAGAGCTGCAGTGGAGATACTTGTGATCTCTTCTATCCTCATTCTGACAATGATGACGCAGGTTGGTAGATTACGTAGGGGCGATTTGTCGCTAAAATTGGATCTTCCATGCATGATGTTATTGACGCGCGGGTGCATTGATGCCCAACATGGTAGGGCGGCCAATGTAAGCGCTTTTTTCATTGTTGGCTCCTTCACTTTCTCGAAAGCTCCCTAAGCCCAAACTTAATGCTTTCTATCGTAGCACAATCATAAATAGCCGCGTCGCTTCCGCAAGTCTGTCTCTTTCAAATCAACACAACAACGTCATCGACCCTCAATAGACTGACTTGAATCTCAACACAAACACACTAGACTTCTAAGTCTAAGCAATCTACAACATCCTCACGTGCCGTGGGTGAACACACCCTCTTCTTTCTAAGCAGTACCTCCAACCCCTCCCCAGTCAATCCCGTGCAACCTCCCCACACCACCATTCCAAACCATGTCTTCTACCTTTGATCAAGTTGAAGGCATCCTGGACCAAGACGCCGACAACAAAGGGCAGCAGTATGAACAGTCCTACGACAACGACGTCAACGACGCTGCCCAAGATGCTGAACACCCAGTCGACGCCGTCGAATCCGGGTTTGACGACGTAAAGAACGATATTGAGAAGCCTTTTGAGGAGGTAGATCAAGGGTATGATGATGCCAAGGGTTATGTGGAGGGAGGGTACGATGATGTCACGGGCGATATTGAGAATGACAAAGATCAGGATGAGCGTGCGGTAGCGGGCGATTTGGATCAGGATGCGCAGGGTCAGGGATTCTAGGTCTCAAGATTGAGGGACTTCGGCATGTCTGGCGGGGGGACTTATGATGAGGGTTGATGACAGAGCTTGGACTCGACTGGCCTGGCCTGGCAATTGCGGGCAGCGACTTTCAGCACATGTTTAGGGAGATAGCTTTTGGCTCAAATGCTGGGAGATAGAAATGCAAAACTGGGTTGTCGACTTAGCTATGAAAACCATTATTGTTCACAGTTCTTCCTGGTTCTGCTGCGATAGCTGTAATGCTAAATACATCCTTCAACCTGCAGAACGTGTTGTGAAAGCGGAAGGCAATGATCATAGCAGGGTACCAGCATATCATTGCCAGACATATGCTTCGCACGGATGTGTAATTCAGCATGCCCCGCATTGGAAGAGTGATCGAAGCATGAGTCCCTCCTATGAGGTAGTCGAGGTTAAGGATTTCATTGCAAGAGCTGTCGCACTCTCGATGGTTGCTGCTAAGGCGGGTGCTTAGGGCGGCCCCCAGCCCCAATTTTCACCCTTAGAACTTAGTGACTGGTGTCCAAAACCCTAGATGAGACGTTACGTTCCGAACACGTTGTCTTAGCGGCCGCCCCAGGGGACCTTAAAAGCGTTCTACGGTGCCCTAACAGCCCCTAAGATCTGGCAACCATAAAGTATCTTAATGGTTGCCTCCCAAACTCCCACTACGTGATATCTCACTGGCTTGAGATGACAGCAATAAGTCTCAATGGCCTCCGACACATCAGAAGAAACCATCGAGCAAGCCAGTGCAACGGGTAATTTGGCTCTCGTACAAGATTGGGTGCAGAGGTTGTCTGTCTACAGAGGTACAGCACTCGAAGAGAGCATGCTTCAACGCCTCGAATTTTCTTTATCGGAGGCAGCCAGTCACGGACATCCAGCTATATTCTCTTACCTCCTGGATCAAGGTTTACCAATTGACGAGCACGTCATAAGGAGTGCAAAATCCGTGGAGAATTTTCAAGCTCTGCTGGAACATGGGTGGGACGTTAACTCCAAAGCACTTCTTGGCACAACGTCGCTATGGTAATCAAAGACTAATTGAGATGCTTTCCACCTATCTAGTAACTAATTCTTCCAAATCTAGCCAGAACCTTGGAAACGCAGATGTGGTCCAGTGGCATCTCGAGCATGGCGCAGACCCCAATGTTAAAACTCGCAGGGGCTTCACCGCTCTCGACTACGCAGGCTACAAACACTCCCTCGAAGTTGTTAAATTGCTAGTTCAGCACGGCGCAGATGTCACAGATACCAGAGCCATTCATGGTGCAGTTGCGAATTCAATCAAATATCCACCAGTGAATCCAGGCCGTCTTGATATTGTTACATATCTTCTCGAATGTGGTGCCAATATCAATCAGCTTGAGACTACTACTGCAGACGAATATGAACGACCTCCAATTACTCCATACACGGGAACACCGCTGCACTGTGCAGTGGAGAGCGAGAATCCAGAACATGTAAGATACTTGCTAAGCAGAGGAGCGGACCGAAGTATCAAAGGTGCCTCGGGTATGACACCTTTAGAAGTGGCAGAAAGAGATCATTTGGACGAAATAGCGGCAATACTCCGGGAGAAATGAAGTCCACTGCGGTCACAGAAACAGCGGAAGTCCAGTAATGTGCAAGTGCATTGACGCGGAGCCAGTGAGGGCGAATTTCTGGGATTCTTTTAGCAGGGCCAGCAGCGGAAAAATGCCAACCCCCCTGTATACAACTTCAACCAGAAGTCTTTCAGAAAATTCTCTAAATTTGGGATTGACTGGCCATATCAATTTTCAGAAGAGCACATGCTTGGTATTTGTAGTAGAACAGCACTGTAGAACGGACGCAACTGAGGTGTTCTTTTCCCCACTTTCTAGGAATGTCATGTGGCTGAGCATTTACGAGTGTTGAGCTCAACTAACACTTGCCATATCTCCACAATGCTCAGATTCTAGATTCAAATCAATTACGCCAAGACAGTTGAACGGGGTTCCGTTACCTCAAATGACAGGCGATTAGAGCTTTTAAACTATATAATCTACAAAAGCTTACTGACTTAAATCAGATGCCTAAAAGCAAGGCAAGCACTTGCGAAGCTACGCTACAATGATGATAACCTGAAGGATCTAGAATTAGCCAGCGACGACCAGGTAAATGACGGGGATAATTATTGAAGCAGTGGAAAGGCTAAAGATATATATAGCTCTGAAATTCGACGTTCAAATATAGCTTGTAAGCAATAGTAATTAATGGGCTGTCATTATCATACGGACCGAGACAATTGTCAAGTGACAGTGGGATAAACATGTGAACAGTCAGTGGGGATGCGGCTGGCAAACTTTATTTTAGGCGCCAGGCGGAAGCACCCGCGCCAATAGACTACTAGTAACCAATGAAACGAGCCAACATAAGCAAAGTAGAGACGCTCAAACGCAATATGTTTCAAAGAAATTCCAATCATAGGCCCCGATACTGCAGAAATCATACCATTCAGTAACCTCCTCGGCAGTGCTGACTGACTTTCAGCTGTGTCAGTTTACTGAAACATTGTAACAGCTGGAAAGGGTGGGACACGGATCCTACCTGAGTCCGCGCAACTCGAGAACTAGGTACCTTGTGTACTGCAGTTCGAACTGGGCCCCAACTCTTAACAAGCAGCACTGAAAAGCTTGAAATCATCGACGCCTTGCTTTTGATGACGGATGCATGTCTGGCCAAAAATCTGTCGTGTTGTAAATGCTTTGTTCTTTTCAAATTCATTCTATCGCCATGCAGCGAAGATCTGGGCGGAACCGTATCAGAATACAAGCTCACAAGATCGCTGGATGTCGACAATCATCCGTAGGATCACCAACAGCGCGCTATCGCTATCATACGGCATTCCCGTACTTTCTCTGGGTGTACAGAGTAACGATTGTGATACATAGCGTTAATTACTTTCGTCCTTAGTGCCTCAAACAGCCCAGCATGAAAAACACGCGATTAATGGTGCAACATGCTTTCTCATCCCTCTGATCCTCCTGGTGAACATCCTGTGATGGCACAGGGAAGCGCCTATTGAAGCCCACACAAGGCTCTGGATCATACTCCGTAGCTTCTGTGCCTCTACAACAAGGAGATAGCTCGCTCAGATTGGTAGAGTCCTTGATTTTCTAAGCGCTCAGCGCTCAGCCTCACTCAATCTTTCCTAGATCCTTTACAACGATATAAGAGTTATCTCGCAACTCTCACTTGCCATCATAGGCACTGAACATCATATAATCTTTGTCAATAACCAATACATAGCGCTTCTTTGCTAATCTCAAAAGCGTCTGCCATTCATCCATCGCTCCCTGAATTCGTTCCTGCACTGGCAACCAGCCGACTCCATACATCGACATGGCTTTCAAAAGTCTTTCGCCGCTTGTGTTTTTGTTCGTTGAAACGCTTGCTGGTGTGGCAATCCCTGCACTCAAGCCAGCGCCGATTGCTCTTGCGCCACGACAAGCCTTGACTGCATGTATCATAACACCAACAGCGTCGTTTCCTAGTTTATGCTCGGCGAACCTGAATGCCTCTTTGTCGAACATTTCAGCGATGGCTACTACAAGTAGCGCTACTACTAGCAGCACCCCAGCAGGTCCGACCCCAACATGTAGCATGCAAGACGAAGAACCCAGTGAAGGCATCGACTCGGCATACTGCGTATGTGTTCAGGGCACCCAGACGACCACTGCGGCCTTCTTGACTCTTCCTTCCGCCACCATATATACGGCCAGCTGTGATTACTCAACTATGCCTGGTGCCTCTGCAGTTGTCACGCCTACAAATGCACTCGGTCCGGCGACTACTAATACCGCTATCTGTCAGATTTGTTCTCCTTATGCCGTCAACGGAGCGGATTGTACTACGATCCCAAGTTGCACGCCTCAGGCCGCTGCTGCTACTGTCCAAGCCGGTACTTCTCCTGTCCACGTGGGCACTCTTACTGGATCCGCTCTATACACATCCGTCTCCAGTGCACTTGAATCTCTCTGCCCCCCAGTTACCGGCACAACTGTCCAATCATGCGTCGAAACAGATCAAGTCACCATTCGAGGAATTGACTATGTAGAAGAGGACGAACTGCAGAGAGATGGCGAATTCATTGTCAAAGTTGCCTCTAGCTCCTACAACTATACTTCTCTTCGTGACGCTATGATCGACTCAGCAGCAACGACGGCTCAGTACTCCGCCGCGGGAAATAATTGCTACAATATGAGTTACGTCCAAATCGAGGGAAGGAAACGAGATCTTGTGACTGATGTTCCTCTGATGGAGCGCGCTGGCGGAGGCGACGATCCTATAAAACTAGATATGTATGTCTGCAACGCAGGAGCTTTCGCAGGAGTCCAATACTTTGACCCATACTGGCGGGATCAGCCGACTCCGGGGGCAAGCGATTATCTCAACGCCGAGTTTTCCTTCCAGGTGGGCCCCGGAGGACAATTTATGTGTGACTTTATCGAAGCGTTGACGGACGCCTTGGCTGTGGTACAGCCTGAATTCGCCGTCGAGGATGTGGAGCTGGGAGAAGGGTTGCAGGCCATATGTCAATCAGCAGAGGACGCCATCAATGGTTTGACAAGGAGAAGCAGCGGAAGTTGGCAAAGGGATATTTTCCCCAAAGACCAAGCTGCAAATTCATACAGAAGCCTTATCCCAGCCTCATCAGAGCCTAGCCTTATAACGCGCATGGACCCTGACGAAAACGGTATGGATACTCTGGTCAAGAATTTGTACGAGGGCGCACCGTCGTCCAATAAAGTGGCAGCTGGTGCTCCCGCGGGTGTATTCAAGCTTGACGCCGGTACAAGCGGAGTCTATACTACAGTCGAATGCTACGGCTGTACTGCTGTAGTTCTTTTCTCTGGAAAGACCGTCGTCATCCAGCATTTCATTGAAACACCGTTCCTACCTTCGAGTTCCGACTCGACTTGGATCGATACGGTCATCACCCCTCTCGAAAGCACTCTGATGGCTAACAAAGACGACTTAGGTGAGAATCCACTCGTAGCAGTTTTCTCACCCTGGGTTATACCGCCTTCGCAACCGCCAACTCCAGCGGGGTCGAACACACCGCCTCCGCAGACTCCTGGCGTGTTCAAGTACAAGACCAGACTTGTGGGGAGTGACTCCATCATGGCCAGCATCAAGGGCGATTTCCCTAATTTGGCTGCCGAGAATTTGATCGGCTATCGTGTTCTATTTCGTGCGGACCCTGACTATAAAGATACTGCTGCAGGGAAAATTGTTGTTGAGTGGAAAGCGCCCAACAGTAACTGCGCTGATTCTGTTGGCGTTGGAGCATTGAGCCTCTACGCCGAGGACGGCTGGGTCCTAAAAATCAACGTCGACGAAAACGGTGAGGTCGTCAATATGCAGGGTAGTTCTCCATCCGTCTGTTCGCTGGTCGAAGATGATGCCCTTGACAACGGCAACGGCGCGAGCAGCGGAGGTTGATGAGCGTACGAAATTTTTTTGTGTCCTTCATTCCACTTGGAAATACGCTATCGCGATAACGTTCCTGTTCTACCATGAGCACGTTATCCTCAGCGTTCTATGAAGTTCATTATTCCTAATTTTCTTTGATTCATTTTCAAGACGATAAGGAAGTTGATGGTATTGTACGATTATCAAACCATAATTGGAGCTGTGGCGCTGAATTACTACTTTGAGAATAATCTGTAGTTTATGTAGATACATTAGTGTATGAGACCTTTTAATTCGTTATACATGGAACAATGCCATTTTCTTTAGGTCATACCTCTCACTGGGCTTCGTTGAATGCAGATGCGCACCCACACACTTCACCGAAAAGCTGACTATCAGCAAGCACCTCAGAGATCAAATTATGAAACAGTAAGTCTTTAACATTAGCACATGAGTTATTAATCGTAAGGATTCTGTTCAGTGATGCTTCATACTCCTAACGTTACACATTCCTATTTCATGATGCTCCGTTAATTCGTCCTGTTCCCTCACACTCCTTCTTATCCTAATGTTACACATCTTTCCCGGTCTCACATAGTACTCGTTCCCAATGCTTCGCTGCCCCCGCACGCCTATTCACAGATGCTTCGTACTCCCAATGTTATACATCCTTTGATTTCTTTGATTTTGAGTAAACAGTGTGTGACATATTATGAAAAGTAATTATAGGTTTATTCAATCACGTAGCTTATAAACTGCATGGTTGTTATGGAACAGCAAGTCTTTAAATTAGATCATCACTAGACTTTTCATTTTCGAGCTTCGGCACCCACCTTACTTCATCCATGCCTGCTGCTCTGCATTTTAATATCCCTTGTCCCTCATATCCCCCCCTATGCTTCCCGCATTCCCCCAAACCCCAAAAGAAACCCACCACCCGTAAGGTGGCGCCTTCATACCAACGCCGTACGGTCTGAACAAGAGACTATCTGAGAAGAGAAGCGAGGGAATTGGTGGTGGGGAGTGCTCTTTTTATAAGGTTTACAGAATGCTCATAAAGCACTACGTTCATAACGATCGTGATATTTGTATTTGATCGCTCAGGAACGAAAGCTATTTACCAACGAAAAACCAAGTCTTTCCATTCAAGAACCCTCGAAATACACAAGCTGCAGCCACAATCTGTCCTCCAGCAAGCGTTCATGACACCAAATCTTACCCCGGCCTGGGTTTGTAATGAGCGTGGTCACAGCGTCGACTCAGCCTTCTCGCAACACAAGATCGAAATACACTGTAGAGTCTCATAACTCGGCTGGTTGGTAGTATAGTTAAATCATGCTTCCCAACGCGTGACGGAGTATACCAACCCAATTTTACAGATCAGGTACGACTGGAGTGCCCTTCTCTGGGTCTTGGACTTGCACGCCAAATAGTCCGTTAAAGACACCGGACTCATCTCCAGAGCTGTTTTCTCCAATATAAAGGTTCCCGATCTCTTGGGCAACTTCTTTCCAGAAGTCACAGATTTTTGCCGTACTTTCAAGATCTTTGCCGACATTGAAGAAGGGTGTATCATCAAAACTTAGGAGCGTTGCTTTGAGTGCATTGTTGATTGTTCCGTCATCATCGTTCGCAATTTCCCACTTCTCATATCTACCGTAATTGAATTCATTCGGATCACCACTAACTGCATGGCCGCCAAAGTATCGTTGATACCTTTGTGCAAATGGGGTAATGACAGCCTCGAGGACATTCACGATCGGCTCGGGTAGATCCTTAATGTAGGACTTGAGCAGGTCCCCAACAGCTAATCCTCGGTGATAGCTTGCGGCAAGTAGATCCGAACCATGCGTCGCTGGGGGGAAATCGTATTTCAAAACATAGGTTTTTCCTTTGTAGGCGTCATAAACCTGACGTGAATTACAAACAAAGGTTGAGTCTTGCACTACTTGCCTCACTCTGGCCTGTTGGTCGCCGAGAAAGGGAGGCCCTGCAGAAGGATAACGGGCCTCGATAGAGTCTCTTATCTTTTGCATTTTGTCACCAGGAAATACAGACTTGAGAAAGTTGGTGAATGCTGTTGGCGTATCGATCGCTTTCTTGATGAAGATTCCAGCCTCGTTCCATACGTGCGAGACGATCAGGGACTTGCAATTAGCAAATTGACCTTGGATGAACATAAGTATCGCTCGCTAAACATACGCATGGCGTCACTTACCGAGCTGAAACTGGGCTGCTGGAAGCATCTTCACCCAAGATCCGTCCACTGCAGGTCCAAATGGAAATAGGCCGATATCAGTCGCATTATCAACGATTTTCTGATTGGCTTCTTTCAAAGCCTTGGGGTCAGTATTTCTTAGGCATTCGAGATCTCCTAGCTGATCACCGCAGCCAGCAGCTGTTGCGAAGCTTCTGTATGTGTCTTCTAAAGTACCCTGTCGGTCCCAAGCCCATTGATATGCAGGGCTCCATAGAACTGCTTGAGAAAACAACGGCTGCTGATCTCCTCCAAAGGCGGTAAGATGATGAACAAGCGATCCCGCCCCTGCAGAATTGCCCCATGCACTGACTTGATTGCTATCTCCATGGATCTGATCAATGTAATCCTGAACAAATTGGAAAACGAGCCTTTGATCGTACAAGGCCGCGTTGGGCGATCCATTGCGTTCAACGGTATTACCAGCCAACCAACCGAAGGCGCCTAAGCGGTAATTTGCAACCACCCAGATCACGTTGTAGTCTGTTGCCTCAAATATTCCTTGCCCATCGTATAATGACCAGTCCTGTCCCTCGGACTTGATTACAGTGTCCTTGCCGCCAAAAATATACGCCCCCCGAAAAGGTAAACCACAACTGGAAGCTTCTCTGATGGGTCTGCGTCTATTATATCGGACGGGAAGTAAATGTCAAGAAATAGGCAATCTTCGTTTTCCTCTCCTCCAGGAGGCGGATTTGGCTTTTCTGCATCCAAATCTGCCTGGATACAACTAGGCCCAAAGCTATTATCTTGGATCTCGTTCTTGTCGTCGATAGCGTCTGGATACTCTGGTTTCGCGAAGCGCAAATTACCAACGGGTGCTTTACCGAATCGAACGTTTTTGAAACGAGATATCTATAGATGTACGATAGTTATTTAGTAAGATCCAGGTTGTTTGATCGTGACGATCCTGAGACTGACCGGTGGATCTTCATCTTTGGGATTTTCCGCGATGTACGTCCCCCATGGTAATGTCAGCTTCGCTGTGCCAGGATTGATGGCGGGTTTGGCTTGTATGAAGCAAACGAGAGGAAGAATGGCGACTAAGGCGCTCAGGAATTGAAACATATTTGAACACCAGCTTGGACTCGATCAGTAGCGTTAGATCAGATAAGGTATTAAGAGGCCTTGAAAGGTGCCACATAAAAGAGATCATCCGTGGTGGATCCGGCCGTTATATCTCATTTGTATGCCCCCTACCCCACTCGAGGAAAGAAATTTATGCACCCCGAGCCCATCCAGGATCAACGGAGGATGACGGGCAAACGAGGGCTTGCAGCAGCCTAAACAAGTCTAAAGATGCATGTCCGTGGCATATACCGTTCAGACGTATCACCGAAACGCTCACATATCTGTGATTTGTTCAGAACATGTGAGCTTCACAGATCTAATGCAAAACATGGCCCGTCACGAGCAAGCCATATCTAAAATAGGGAAAGTGCTCAATGACAGATGGTCGGACTTATTTGTACTAGAGATTGAAGCGCAAGCCGCGTACAACGGATTTCTTCGGTCTACAGCTTGACCGATCTTATGCAAAAATTGTCCCGCCAACAGTAAGCCACATCTAAAATAAGGAGAAATGTCAACGACAGATGTTCAGACTTATTCAGTCTAGAGATTGAAAGGGCGTAGCTGCGCGCATCGGAGTTCTTCGGCCTGCAGCTTGAAAACGTCTTTACATCAGCATTTACACCTTGAAAGGTGGAGGATAAATTAATTGACAGTCAAGCCAGAGACCTCTTGGGGCTCTCTCAGGCCACACACTGGCTTTCCATCAGTACGCAAGCCAAGAAAAACTGGCATTGTGCCTGATGAAGTATGAAAAATGAGGTAGCTGGGCGGCGAAGATGTAGAGTTTGTAGGAAGCGACTGTAGATTCCTTCCTCTTAACTTGATTAGGGTTGAAAGATTGACAGCTACACCCAGGTGTTACGCCAACGAAATGCAACAGGGTCAACGGCTGCCACCATAATGGTCGTTGGCCAGTTGCGATCCAATTATCTGGGGCATGTGCTAAGATCCTCCCGAGATCCTATTTGCAAGATCGCTGGTAGTTCTAAGATACAGATATCGTAGGCCGGGTGGGTCATTCCCCGCCTCTTGGACGTTCCACAAATGCAACGATTGGTCACCCACGGCAGTGCCGACCATAGAGGCGGGGTAGTAGAGGTGGCAGTCTATACCCACAGTATCATTATATCATTACAGTAGTACGTAATGGGGATTGACCTACCGGCCAAGCTCCAAGGATCAAGCTAGAAGCGAGATGTGGTAGGCTTTTGTTGCCTCAGTAGATAGGGTACCTCAGCCCAGCCACAATACGGAAGCATTCCGCCCACCAGGTCGCCTACCATAGCTGGGACAAACGTCCGAGGTATGAGGCAAGATTACTGCTTCCATAGGGTAGATGGGCGAAACATTGGGTATAGTAGACCTATGATTACCTTAGACGTATTCATATGCTGAACATATGCCTAGCTATAAGTTTATCTTACACTTGACATATACTTTTATGGCAAGACTTCGGCTTAATTTTCTAACCCTACCAGAACAAAAGCCTACCATAGCCGAGCTGCAACATTCCGCAAAATAATTTACGGACTCTAAGCCACCTCACCTTAAGGTCCTCTGCAAGGCGGGATATAGTAACGTACTCCATGCACAAAAGCGTCATAAAGCCAAATATTACTGGCCTAGGCTTGCCAGGATCATGAGTGATGACACATAGTCGGATGGGATCATTGAATAGGCGTTGCTTTCAAGGTCTAATGGATTGATGATCACCGGTAGATGGTGTTGCGGAGAAGGCCTCCTCAAGCTGAACCGGTGCATCCGACGCTGGGAGTTCTATGCGGTTTAGCGGCTTTCACACCTTAAACCAGAAATCCATCCCATCGCTCTTCCAGTTGCCCTGGAGGGAGCCAGAATCGAAGGGAGCAAAATATTGAAGTCAATGGAGAGGAACTGGAACTGGAACTGGAACTGGATAAGTTGCAGTACTATAAAGAGAATCCGTGGCACGACAAAAGATAGAAAGATCGATGCGAGATGAAAAAATCATTCATACCATCTTCCAACCCATTCAACCAGCCTTGAAACGAAAATGAAGCAAACGGGCATTGCAGGCAGGCAAAAAATGAAAGCCCAGCACGTTGTTTGAGAAATCCTCAATGCTCAAGCCACCACCGCAAACGACTCAAGACCGTGAGAGGGATCTACCACGCACTTCCAGCGCCAAGCCGAGCAAGCGTTGTAAACGATCAGTCTCATTCAACGAACAAGTATGATTCTCCGCAGGAAGTGGATGCAAAGGAACTCAAGATTACTGAAGAGAGAGAAAGAGACATTCTGACCATGCCCACCGATTTGGCCAGCTTTCCCTCACTCGAGTCTCGATATCCTCCTATTAATCAGTATTACGTCATTCTTCTCGTTGAAGTAATGAAGAAATAGCATAGAACTAATTCTTAATTAAGTCAAGCAGTCCGAAGTGGTGCAAAACGTACGGAGGAAGAGTAACCCCCGACATTAATGAAGATGCTTTCAAGACGGTTGTACATTTCCACGCCGAGGAGCTGCTGGAACAAGATGAAATACGGGAGAGACATCAATATCGATACTTAGTAAACGAGACGATGAGGACACCGATATCGAGAGCGAGCACGATAGCAATAAGGATGGTGATGGGAACGGTTTTCGGCATTTGGAGGATAACACATTTTCAAGAACGCGACAGGAGTAGGTATGGGAGCGAGGATTATATATACATCAAGAGAATATCGATAAGACTGATGATGAGAAAGACAGCGGCGACGAGGATCAAGTGCAGGACGATTGTGAACTGATTGAATGATTGAGTGGCGGTCTGGCCAACTGAAAGACATTACCACATATTGATTCTCCAGTTACCTATCCACCAATAACAAAAGATATCGACATGCATAAGGTACAACCATCAGAGTCGAGAAGTCACGCCCAATCAAGCCAAGAAAACCCTCGCTTGGCACACCTCCCACCCCCACCATGCAAACACGTCAGCCAAGAAAGGTAATGCGTAAACACGTATACCCCGCCGCTCCTTCCATTCATCTACCCTACATACCTTACCTATCTATACCTACGCATCTTCTCTTATCGCTTAAATCTTCCAACCTCATACCCAATCCAGCCAACCACCTCGCTACCACCAACCACGCATTCCAAATAAATTCTTCCTACACCTACACCTAGACTATTCCTACGCACCCAAGCCACACTCATCCCAGCACCAGCAACCATGGATCCAAACCAGCAACAACAAGCCGGCGCCGCATCTGGCAAGCAGGAAGATTATCTCGACAAGGGTCTGTTGCTCACAATCCCCGCAAAGCCATACACGTTGAATCATTCAACCTAACATATTACAATCTACAGGTCTCGATGCCGCCGAGCGTAAATTCGGCCAAGGAAAGGTCGATCCTGCAAAAGAGCGGGGCGTGAATGAGAAAGTGACGGATCAGGCGAGAGGGATGTTCGAGAAGATGACCGGGTGAGTGGGAAGAATTCTTGCATTGCATGCATGTAATAGCTATGCGACCGATTGGAGTATTTGCTTTTTGGGGTTGGGATTGATTGGGGTTGAGGTTGGGACAGAGGGGAAGGGTAAGGGTGGGGTACCGAGTGGTTGGAATCCTGGATATCTATCTGTTGAATGATTCAGTGCATTGCTGATGATTACGGCGTACAGCAAGCACGTCCCGGATAAATTCTCGAACTAAATCATTGGAGGTCAGGGATGTGCAGATTGTGAAAGGGTTGTTGGTTGGTGACCTGGAGTATGTGTGCTTGAGATCGGTGATGGTCTGGGTCCTGGCATGTGGGGTAACGACATAAGCAAGTTACAGTTCTATTCATAGTATTAACTAGGTCGGAAGTGGATCGTCTATGTTATCTCGGTTAATGAAAACCAGCACAGCGCAAAATGCTCACCACGGCTGCCCATGCGGGAGCAGCATTGTATTGGACGGAGCTGAACTGATAACAGTGAAAATAAACTGGGACATGGGTGGAAGAATGTTAATGTGATAGCATGATGCAAGCAACCCTGCAAGATCGTCTGTGCTTTGTGAGCTGATCGATGATTCTGCTTGGTAATTGATCTGGTACGGCCGCCTGTCCGTTATCATCTATTGATGTGGCCTGATTGGAGGACGCACCGGAGGTTTTCAACAGCTGCATCGCTATCTTATGCAATGCCATCGTATACGGTTCCATGACATGTGCGTCGCGATATAGTAGCACCCAGCTTATCCCTAGCTCCCAGACCCAAAATATCTGCTCTGAAATAACTCATACATGCAGGAAATCGTCTTATCGCTCCACTCTGGTGCTTTTCGTATCGAAGTAAATGTGAATGACAAGGCTGCCAAGATCAAGTTGTTTGATCTCTATGCGATTTTTTCCGTACGATATCCAAACGAGCCTTGAGAAATCTAGTCACGCGCTTAGCCTTTACGCCGTTGAGCCTCCCCCATCTTAAGCTTCACACTATTGAATTAGAGCATTTTCTTTAAATCATCCGCAACGTTGAAAGGTGCCTCTGTTTTTGACCTCACTTCATCAATCGTGACACCCTCCGCCAGTTCTCTAAGCGTCAAGCCTGTCGTGAAATCCACATCGAAGACGGCCAGATCAGTGATGATCATGCTCACACATGCCTTGCCCGTCAACGGAAATTCGCACTGCCTGAGGATCTTTGGCCGGCCGTTCTTGTCTACATGCTCCATCGTGATTACGACTTTCGTGTTCTGAGGATTTGAGACGAGATCCATAGCACCGCCGAAGCCCTTGATCTTGCCCGGTAACATCCAGTTTGCTAGGTCGCCTTTAGCTGAAACCTGCATAGCACCAAGGATCGTAAGATCGATGCGACCACTCCGGATCATGCCGAAGCTCTCGTCGCTGCCAAAACAGCTGGCACCAGGTAATAGAGTGACAGTCTCCTTTCCTGCATTGATTAGATCCGGATCTTCTTGTCCTTTTTTCGGATACGGTCCTAGCCCAAGGATACCATTCTCGGATTGTAATGTGACACTGACATTAGGATCAACGAAAGACGGAGCGAGCATTGGCATGCCGATACCCAGGTTGGCATACATGCCGTTCTTGAATTCCTTCGCCGCCCGCCTGACGATGCGTTGTCTCTTGTTTGCTGTGTCACCCTTCCCAAGCACACTCATATCAGCGGTTTCACCTGCCTCTGGTGTGAAAGTGAACTTTTCAATCCTCTTCTCCGCTGTGCTCTGTACCACCTTTTTCACGTAGATACCAGGGAGATGTACAGCTGCGGGGTCGATTTCTCCAGGCTCAACGATATGCTCAGCTTCGACGATGGTCTCTTTTGCGTTCCGGCCCATGGCACCATTGAAGTTTTGTGCCGCATAGCGGAACATGCAATTGCCCAGTCTGTCTGCTTTCCACGCCTTCACGAAAGCATAGTCACCGTATATTGCTTCTTCCATAACATAGCTTTTGCCTTTGAAGACCTTAACATCGCGGGGTTGGCTGTATGATTGGACAGAGCCGTCAGAGTTGTGTCGTAGAGGGAGTTCGCCGGTTTGTACGACGGTACCAAAGGCGGCTGGCGTGTAGAATGCTGGGATTCCTGCTCCACCAGCTCGGCAGCGCTCCGCTAGTGTGCCTTGAGGTGTCAACTCTAGCTCAATTTCTCCATTCAGGTATAATTTCTCGAAAAGTTTATTTTCGCCCACATAGCTAGCTATCATTTTCGATATTTGTCTTGATTCGAGTAGGAGCCCTAACCCGCCGCCCACGATGCCAGCGTTATTGCTGACGGCTGTCAGGCCTTTAATCTGTGGGTTGGCACGAACGCTGTTGATCAGAGTGTCTGGGACGCCGGAGAGGCCAAAACCACCTGCCAGGAGCGTAGTATTCGATTGCATGTTTTCGAGGGCAGCATCGGCGGACGGCCATATTTTATTAATGGTATGCCGGCGGTTGGCAGTCGAAAATGAGCGTTTAACCATGACTGAAGCTGTGGAGAGAAATTGCAAGCTGGGATTGAGTTTGGAAGAAAGAACGAGGGAAGTAACTGTGAACGAGGGAGGGGCCGCCCGCAGGCAGTAGGTTGATATCATGGTCATTGCGCCTAACCGGTTTTCAAAGCGTGGCTTGGTTCGATGGATTTGGAAATGCAGTCTTGGAAAACCTTAGTATTCGATAGTGGCGTCACGTAGGAACCGTTAGTGATTGGGCAGAGAAGGACGCTTGTGCTCATAGTAGATGTGCTGTCGTCCAAAGACAGACAGTATGAATGCAAGGAAAACCAGAGAAGGTGTGGTGTTAAAAGGTCAACTGATTATATACATATTAAAATGCCCGGTCCAGCCGTGGGCAGCATTGTATGTCAGTAGGTAAGCCGTGCTTGTCTGCCATCGAGTGGAGCTCCGCCCCCGGGACAATTCCGGCAGAAAATGCGGCAATTGGAACCACGCTCGACTACCGGCAAATCTGTCCCTGGGGTAAGGGGCTACGACAACTACTAAGGTTACATTGAAGGGAGAATTGATAGCATAGATGTATTATCGAGTTAGTATCAAATAAATAATGGGACGCCTGGTATGCCTGAAAACGAATTTCTACGCCAGGATTTGCGGTCCCGCATCCCACTTTTTAATACTACGCCAATAGTATTTAGTTCAGTAGTGTTTCTCGATATGTAAAGGTGTCCATGACTGCGGGCGCCTTGCAATTATGCTACACGGGCTTGTATTCCAATGCTCACAACTCCGTCGCCTAGGTCCCACTGTAGTACGCCTTCTAATTGCCTTTACTCACGCTTTTTTCAAGCCCACTAGTCGGCGTTGACATCGACACTCATGCTGTCCACATCACTCTGCGGTCTGGCCACATTGCCATAGGTATAGCTACCTGCAGCAGCAATACTAGTTGCCCAATTAGCTGGTGCAGGTCTAACAGAAGGCGGAGGCGAATGGCTATCGAATTCCCTTTCTTGAGCAGCGACAAGATCTGGGTCAAGAAGTCGTGCTTGGGCTAGGAGATCAATAGAAGAATCGTCGTCTGAGCCTGAGACGGTAGAGAAATAAGATGACTCTTTAGTCTCTGAAGACGAAGACCCAGTGAAAAAATCTGCTGGTCTTGAGCTAACAGGCTTATCGACTGAGCGACGAGGTGGAGCCAGCAGGCTGTTTTCGTTGCCAGAACTCGTTTCGTTCTCTTTCTCATCCTCTTCATCATCATCGTCGTCGTCGGTAGTCGAGTGTTTGTATGAGGGTCCAGGCAGTGGTGAAGGTGGCAGGTTTCTTTTGACTGCTGAGATAATCTCCATTTCCAAAGGTAAGGGCTGACTACGAGGAATCACCTTCGTTACTTCGCGGAAGATGTCCAGGTTCCTTTGCGGTAGTCTGTGCAGCATGCGGCGGATATGACCTCGAGGAGTTGAAAATTGGGATAATTTACGGGGTGCTTGCTTATTTGATTTGTCGCCATGTCTTATTTGAACTTTGACGACAAAGTTGTCTTCCGGCTGTATGCCTCCGAGACCAGATGCTTCCATGTCCATGGGTCTAGGTGAACCTTCACAATCAGATATACAAGATTTCAGATCCTCAAGGTCTAGAGCTGAGCGAGGCGTCGTGTGACCATCGATAGCAACTTCCATCGAATTTCGACTGCCCAGAAGAGACCTGTCGGTGCACTCATCTCTATCGTCACAAGTACTGGGTGAGGAGCAACCAATCGGATGTTCAGTATAACGCCGGTAAGCGTCTGCATCAATCATCGCACTACCCCGGTCCCCACTCAAATCTGTGCAAAACCTTGCTTTGTAATAGAAGATAATGGGGCCATTTCCCTGGTTCTGCTTACGGAGCCGAGCTTCAGACTCACGGATGCCATGCGAGCCAGAGTTCAGTCCTGAGATTTGACCAGTGCCATTTCCCCGCCAGCTTGATGAAGACTCTTCAGTAGTTCGACCGGAGTCATCATCTTCCTCCGAAGGCGCCGTATGAAAGAATAAAGGCTTATACTGAAATTTGCCCCCATCTTGGACTTGTCCAAGGGGAACCGGCCTTCGCTTTGCTCCGATCTCTGAGGCTGCAGACGATTCGGGCGCTACAAGCGGTCGCCCGGTCTGGGGATTTTGCACTTCGGAAAGACCCGCGAACGAGCCTTGCTTGCTGACCGAGAGACCAGTCCCAGTCGATTTCGACTTAGTCACATCCTCGCTTTCATCACTGTCAGAACTCATTCTTGTACCATCTATGCCGCCTCGCCATCTGATTTTCGTACCATCGGCAGAAAGTTCGAATTTAGCACTAACATCGGCGATAGCGTGCCTGATAAACTCCGGCGTGACGTTCAGCGTGTGAAGTTGGGCCATGCTGATGAGCAAATTGAGGTAGACCCAACCGTTCTCTTCTGAGACCTCATTAGGGTCTTTTGTTGGGGAGGCCAATCCCAGGTGACGTATGTATTCAATGTTGTCCGATGGCACTTGGGCACGATGAAGATCCAGGTCGAGGGGACGCGTTGGTCTTTGCTCCGGACTCACATCACGACTAGCGTTCGTATCGCGAGCTGAGTAGTCTACATCGTTACTAGATCGACGAGACTTATGGGATACCAGTTTAGTTTCGCTCAAGGTCTCCACTGGCAACTCGGCATCAGTAGGGAGTATTCGAGCTTCTCGCATCCCCTCCCTTGTAGTCCGACGCCCACGAGCTTCTTGTCGATCGTCACGTGCAGCTGAGTGTGAGACTTCCTGCTGTTGATGAGACTGCTTGTGTCGATGGGAAGCTGCGCCTTTGCCCGTGAATATCTGCTCGAGTCTCTTTACAACCATTTTACTTTTTGACCTGTCCGACATACCCATCGAATGCTTTGACATTAACGAGTCTGGCATATCGTGCAGGTAGGATGTGATTTGCTGTTTTGCTTGTGTAGCTTGGCCCGTTCTATCTTCTTTATGTTGATCGTGTAGTTGCGGGTGTGACCCTCCGGTTTGGCCGGACATAGAAGCGTATGCTGAATCTAATTGTTTCGAAGCGGATGTCGAAGACGATGGAGGTTTATGTTGAGTCACCAAAGGATCGGCTGGGGTCAAGGGCTGTAAAGGGATAATTTGGGCTGGAGTCTCAGGGATCTCTGCTTCGACGCTTGATGCAAAATTTCGCAACGTCTCTTCCAATTCGCGCTTTCGATTGACGGCCAAGCCATGAATCCTGACCTCGAACAATTTCTCTTCCTGCAAGTGTGAGCAATGTAACTTTTCATATTTCTTTAGCTTCTTCTTCAACTTCTGATTCTGCACAGTCAGATCATCGATTACACTGCGAAAATCCGCACTGTTACTCGAACTAACATCCATTCTGGCAAGCAACGACTTCGTCGGGCCTGTAGAAGGGCCAAGGGCTTGGTCATGGACAGTCGGTCCATCTGAGCGGACTGCACCTGTACTGCTCCCTCCAGATGACGGCTGGTGATGAATATAAAAAGGCGGATCATTGTCGTTAAAAGGGACGTTCTTCATGCCTGATGCGTTTTTGTTGGTGTCTTCGAACCACTTCTCGGCCTTGAAACGTCCAAGAGGATCACCTCTCATTGAGTCCGGTCTCGTTGAGCTCGGGCCAACAGATTGTACCTGGGGCGAGAGAAGGCTACTTTCTCTTGCCGTGCCATCGCTGGGTCGTCTGGTCGGGACGTGTATACTGAGAGGGGAAGACAAAGCCTTGATGTTTGCGTAGTCGCCTTGACTCGCTTTAAGCCGTTTCGCGGGAAGATGTAGGGGGCCGGGGCTCCTTTTCCCGAGAGTTGGACCTGGAGAAGCGGCCACGTGATGATGAAGTGCAGACTGCATTCCGGCACGCCTGTTAAATGGTATTGATGGGATACTGGTGTTGGCTCAGACAACGGATTACCGCCTTTTCCCCTCTGGCTCAGGCGATTCCTCCCCAACGTCCTCGGGACTTCACCGCTGGATCTGTCCGTAATCGTAGAGCATGGTAGGAGGTCGAGGAGGTCGTGGACCTGAACAAGGACTTGAGACTATGGAGGCAATGTTGCAAATGTAGGAGAGTAAGAACGAGGTTCACAACACAACACGTACCGGTGGGCGGAATGCCAGGATCTTGCAAAGGAGCGAGTGATGGGCGTGTGGCCGATGGTGTGAGTGTTGGTGATATTGGTATTGGGGGAAAGGTGGAGGGAGGGGAGGGAGTACCCTCGTTGGGATGTTCTCAAACAAACGGAGGTAGCCATGATGGATCTCGATTGCCTCTGATGGATGGTGTACATGTATGCTGCGATGCTTGAAGCTTCAGATCGATCCTCAGGCACGATTCTCCGCTTAGCGTCGACGAAGCGAGGGAGCTGGAGATCGGACACGATCATTGGCCGAGATGGCGTCAGATCCGCTTAGTCATCGGCCTCATCGACCGATTGCCTCGCATTTTAGGTAGGCTGAACCTTCACGTTACCTCACAGCCGGAGCACGCTCACGCTCACGCTCACGCTCTTTCCTGTTTGACAACGCTCCGTGGGCTCTGAGCCCTTGAAAGTCTGGGGATTCTCTACTACACCATGAGGACTGGACCCCATGGCCTTACGAGGCACGAGAGTTGAAACGCCAGCACTCTTCATTCGGCACACGATAATGAGCACGCCCTCGCGCCTCATTACTGCGTGGCTGGTGCATTGTTGCGCAAAAGCCAAGGAGTAGGCGGAGGGAACACTACCTTTTCACTCTTGCGACTGATAATTCAAGATCAATCTGCAATTCATTCTGCTATTGCAGGTCATGAATGGTATACGGAGTAAAATCCGACCTCACCCAACATCTCGCCATTCACTGGAGGAGACGTGGATTGGCTCGCCGGAGCTACATCCGGGCATGACCTGGACACCTTTTCGCGTGGCTACAACTCCCACGAGCCATCGACGATCTCACCCTCCGAACGAATATCCATCTCTCGATGCTTTTCATGCACTTTGCCACTTTCAATTCGGAACCCTTGTAAACCAGCCACTTTCGGCTCATTGCAGGAGGTTTGTCACAGAAGCGAGATGATAACCATTCGGTTTTCTGCTCTCCTTGCAAGCCCCTGGTCTGTGCGTGGCGAAAGGTTCCTGAATAATGAATCCGCAAGGTTGCCATGCTCGCACTTTTAGCCATCGAAGTTACGCAGGAGTAAAAGAGATGATAATTGTTTTGGTCAATACCCCAGCGTGCTGATACAATTGCTGAACCAGTGCAAGCTTCTTCACTTGCCACACCGGGAACAATAAGCTGGTGGCATTGCTTGCGTTATGGCTCGACCTGCGGGGCTATCTCTTCTCCGCCGACATTCGACACGGCGAAGGGTATCTTTACCCAACAGCAGATACCCGTGTTAGTGTCATAGGAAAATGGTTCCCAAACATGCTTTGATTGGACTTTGATGGTACTAGTAAGCCGAGGTTAGGCCTGTCTCATAACATAGTACGTACATGATGTATGCTGGGGAGAAAGTAAAAACATCGAGGCACCTAAATTGACTAATCAAGCGTAGCGACTGATCTTATTCTTCTGCTGCCTTTGCTATCCATGAGCTGGTAGACCTGGATTTGCTTCAGTACCACTATCAGCAGTCCCTGCTGTGAGGTCTGATGCTGGTGTTTATAACAGAGCTGGAACATACGTTATTGCAATTCCGGCCTTGATGTCGAACGCTTTCTTGACAGTCAGTGCAAGGCTCTAATGAACACGAAGCCGACACTCTTCAATCACTCGGCCAATAAATTGTATGTTACGGGCAAAGCAATATCGCTCGGGGTCAGATCTACAATGGTTAGACAATATGCCGAGCACAGCGCTGGACTATCTTGAGTCATATATCTGGTTAGGGACGTGTACGTTTCGAAGCCTAGCGCATTGGAATCAAACAAAGACCGTTAAGAAAGTCGATGTACTCAAAGACAACCCAATTTAGCAATTTAGCAACGTGTGTGCACTTGGATCCTAGAACGGGCTCGACTATGAGCAATGACGCGCGCGATCAAAAAGGCTAATCCCAACTTGTCTTAGGTTAAGGCATCTAATATTGGTAGCTGATCTGTTTCTAATATTCTATGCTACTAGCTGGGCTATGAGATACTTTCTTATAGGCTTATATGGAGGTCTAATTCCTTTTCAGTGTCTCGTGAGTTTGTAGCAGTAGTCTCGTGCTTGATATGCATACGAAATAAATCCTGTGAATATTATACCTGAATAAGTGAGGAAGGCAATATGTTGGCATTGGCATGGTAAAGCCTGTCCAACATACTGCTCGTCCTTGGCTTCATTCTTCACGCGGAGTCCAATGATTACGAACCATGGTCTCTGTTGGCCATAAAAACTTGAATGATAAGGTCATTTCGCGCTATTGGCAATCCTGATGGTCGTGTTTTCAACAACAAGCATCACTGGCCGGGTCGTCCTCCAAGGCCGATGGCTAATGGACCGTCGATGTGTACCGTTACTGGCCGAGCGGCTGTACATAACAACGCGTACTCGAGCTGCGATATTGGCATAGGATTCGGATAGGTCGGGAGGAAGCGCATCTCCTCGAAAACCGTGTACATCACACAAGAAGCATAGCAGATGGATTTCTGAGGCCATGTTCGCGAGACAATTCATAACGGGACTCGCCAGAGTAGTCATGTTGGCAGGTGTTGCGGAACCCCAAGCACATAAACTATGACGGCCATTCGCGCATGATAGCCCAGAACAGGACAACGGAGAGATAGCGTTGGACTGCCAATTTAGTAGGTCATACAGAAACTCAAAGTACACGGAAAATGAGAGCGGTCAGGACCAGACATTCCAGCATGGTACGAGCGAGGACAGCTATCTTAGCACATAGTTCGGGAAACAAGATATGGGACCAAGATCTATGCGAGTAGAAAAGCCCAGAATGAAGCAAGCGTGGGAACAACGAGGAGCCATTATGGCTCGAGTGCAAATCGCGCGGCGTTACGGCCCTTGGTGCTCCATTGATAGGTGATTGTCGTCGCAACGCCGAGGACAGCTCCACCATTCTTGCCAGCACGGTTGTGGATGACGATTGACAACGGACAAGCCACCGCCACAAGTGAATAAGACAACACCAAGTGGAAGATGTCAAGTGTCACGACACAATGGTCTTGATGATCTTCATGAGGCCAGAAGCTGTCCAGTCGGCCACACAGAATTTCATTGGTGATGTGCTGGCCTTCAGACATCCAACCAAAGGCAGCCAAACACTAAGCGCCAAATGCAAGTAAGACAATAGTGGAAATGGTTCGCGTGCCGAGATGACTGGTGCACGGTCGCAGTGGATACGACTGGGGAATATGCCTGCAGTCAAGGCTGCTTGCGTGGGGATGGCTGTGGTGATATGTGGATATGTTCGGTTGCGGTGGACATGGCGGGAGACGAAGTCATAACTAGTAATCAGAGTTCGAAATCGGAGAGTCGAGCACAACAGTCCACGAAAGATTTGGACGGTGAAGACAACCCTTCTAAGGCTATGAGTAGCACAGGGGGCTTGAACAGGATATCCGTTGCTCGTACAAGGGTATGGTCTCATGAGTACAATGTTAAGCAGGGTTGTGACGTGGCCGTCTTGTCTCGGATATCCATGGCTACTTACCCTGCGATCACCACCCGACCAAGTCGTTTGAGTCCTCGGACGTGTCTCAAGACCAGCACACAATTTCGCATGCCTGGATATTGGATATCCAGGAGTATGTTGGTTTGGACTCGGAGTTTGTGGATGGCTGGTGAAGTAAGATCTCAGATCCATACCTAGGTACCTTATTCTTATTGCGGGGAGTATCTTGAGGCTAAACTCGTTGCAGTAACGCCAGCCAGCGGATCCCCCTGAATGCATCGGGTATAGGCTGCGAGCGGCGGCAAAATCCGGGGGAGACTGCAGGTACCCTACCTACCCGAGATTTTAAATCTTCAAGGGATCCTTCCGCAGGCTCAGGCCCAAGACCGGGTTTTGATGGATGGTCGACATCATCTCAGCTACTCTATCAGCACACAAATATGTACACCATAGGTGTAAGTAGAGGGATAACAATGGCAGATGATCTGATCTCACAATGAAGGATTACATAAGCTGACTGGTGATGTGACCGAATTGTCTCTCTCCTGATCGCCGCAGACGGCCCCTGAAAGGACGTAGTCCTTGAACTAGGATTCATGCGGACAGACTACTAGGCTGTCCATGCATTCGATTTGCTGGACAGTCTCATTGGCGGATGAAGGGGATGAGCGCCAGGGAACAGGGCGGTGAATGGGCAGAATATTCAGGGTGAAGCAGGGTAGCCGTGTCGGGAAAAGTTTCATCATGCGCGCTATAGCTACACCTCTACTCGATGGGGACTGCCCTTCAATTTCCTTGGCGTCTGACGAAGCCCCTTCCATTTCTTTTCCATACGAGCTCCGCATTCCTCATCTCAACCACCTGAACCACCCCAGCTTCATCTTCTAACCCACTCTTCCTTTTCTCTTCCTCTTCCCAACCACACTCATTCTTTGTCAACAGACATATCCATTCCTTTATCTTGCTTAGACAAGATTTACACTCCTTGAACCACCTCTTTTCGCAAGCCTAGGCCTTGCTGACCACCTTCATTTCGCCCTTTGATCAACCACGGTCTTGCTCTTTGAACAAACCCAAACAAACAACCCCCGAAATTTACTCAATTTTACCCGCCCCTCATATCCTGCCTTCAATCGTCAACACACGCTTCTCATCAACACATTTCAAAAATGCGTGTCTCAATCTTCGTCCCTCTCGTCTTCGGCGCTGGCGCCCTTGCCCATCCTCACTTGAAGTTAGGCAACGCCCTTGCCCATGTACACCACAAGCGTCAACAGCCTGCGTTGATCAAGACTATCGTCCAGGGAGATGTTGTTGATGTGGAGGATGTGTTTGTCAAGACCGTTTTCGCCAATGGGGCTGAGGCTCCGGCTCCGACTCCAGTGGTTGCTCCAGCACCAGTTGTCCATGTCGCACCTGTCGTCACCACCACTGCTGCACCTCCACCAGTCGAAGCCCACGAGGACTATCACGTCCAGTCGCCCCCTGAGAATCAATCGCCACCTGAGAACAACCCGGCACCTACTCCCACGCCAGCTCCCACTTCAGCTCAAGCTCCCGCTCCCTCTGCGGCTCCAGCCCCATCAACATCCAATGACGGTGCTCCCACCTCCGGTGGCAAATCTATCCTCGAGTCGGCCAACTATTTCCGGAACCTACAAGGCTACCCTTCCTTCACCTACAGCTCAACCCTGGAAGGCAACTCAGCGAAGACAAACCAAGATGATGGTGGCAACAGCATGACCCATGAGCTCAACGCTGGTTCCTATGCCCAATGTATCGCTGAAGGTGACGACAGCACCAGCTCCGGTTCATGGTCGCCCTTTGACTTGGTCTACCTTGGCTGGTTGTGCGAAATCCCCGAAGCCAATCTCGCCGACGATTGCAGTGTTATGGAGGCAGCGACTCACATGAAAGTCAACACTAGTGACCCTGGTCACGCCAACATCCTGAGGACCTCGAGCTACACGCAGATGGGTTGCAACTACCTGACTGCCACCGAGTCCCAACCCAATTACCAAGGACTGTGGACTTGTGATTTCTCTTAGAGGCCACCAAGCCGCCTCTCCACTTCTTCCGAAATCTGAGCAAGTCCAGCATTTACCGTGCGTTTGGGAGGAGAAAGGCCCAACAAATTCACCCATGTCTTGCATTAGTCTGCATCTAGAATTCACTTCTTTCCACTTTGTTGCATCAAGTGTCTGCTGGACGGCATTCGCTACTTAAAACAACACTTGTACATAATCTGATTCTATATTCGCGAGGAAGATGAGTTGCTCATGGTTGCTACCTAAGGTACTGGCTCCAATAGCTACCTTTATATCATCAGACAAGATAGAAATAGTCTCAGTTAACCTACCTTGTTGATATCAAAACAACCGCTTTCGCTGTATTACAACGCTCCAAGCATGCCCATTATCTTCTCGCGCATAAATTATTGACGGAACCTAATCCAACTCAATCAATCCTACATCCAACCCTTTCCGCAATCCTTCCCTTTAAGCTCAAACCCCCATAACCTACGCCACCTCCACTTCCTGTAACCCCAGGTCTCAGAAAACCCGCACAATCCTACTTACTATATTCACAATGCACACCTCGCTTCCTTTCCACTTTCTGCTTTTCCTTGACCTCGCTCACCTACCTTAGCACTATTATATATGTGTCTATATATGTCTATATTAAATTAATCAATCAATTATGAGATGAGATGAGATGAGGGGAAATAAACAACAAGGGATTGGCATCAATATAGATAAGCTACCTCAGGAATCTGTTCAGCGGCGGTGAGGGTGAGGAGATTTTTCGGGGGTGGGTATGGGGAGAGAGGGGGGGGGAGGGGGTTGTTTGGTGCTGTTACTGGAGTTGGAGCTGGAGATGGTGGATTGGGGGAGGATGAGGATGGATGGGTGCGAAAGGGTTGGGGTGCGTTATGCGATAGGACGAGTATATATGGATATGATTGGTGCTGGTGGTGGTGGAGGCTTTCTTTTGTTTTTTTAATTTGGGTGATGGGTCTAGCGATGAGGTGAGGAGTGGGATTTGGTTATGCGCGAGGCGTGTGATGCTTTTGGGTGATGCTTTAGCTGCCTATTAGATTTGTCGAGTGGGTTTTCATGGAATTCGTTTAGGATGAATGATGCAGGGGGTAGCCAGGCACAATCCACTTGCTATAGATTTTTAGACCCCCATCAATACTTCCCTACTCCCACTAACCCCATCTCCCTCTCAACCTCATACCCAAAATCAAAATATCCCCTGTCAAAGGCATGCACCCGTACATACCCATCCTCCCCTCCACTCGCATACCCTCTCCCCAACGGATCTACCGCCACTGTATTTAGCGGTCCAAAATGCCCCTTCACTCGTCCAATCTCGTCTTCGAAAACCTTATGATAGAACCTTGCTTCAAATTTCCCTTGCCTACTAGACGTGGTTGTGACGTCCATTGCTGCTTGCCCACCGCCGAGGATCACGAAGGGTTTTTTGGGCGTGATGGCTGCGGTGTTGAGGGGTGTGTCGGATATGTAGGTTTTTAGCGGGGTGAGGTCGCGGGATGAGTGCAGGCGTGCGGTTTTGTCTTTGGAGGCGGTTATGAAGTAGGTTCTGTCAAGAGAGAATTGGAGGTCGGTTACTTGCATGCCGTCTTCGTGGGCGGGAGTGTTGTAGAGGCAGTCGCCGGTCTGAAGGTTTATGAGGTTTTAGTATGGTTGGATGAATGGGGGCAAAGCTGAGTGGAGGGGGTGTAAAGGACCGAGGTGGTAGGTGGGAAGGGTTACCTTTGCGTCGTACTGGCTGACACTACCGTCTTCGTGCCCAGCGATTATGTAGCGGCTTAGATAGCTCCATCCCGCTACTGTGGCTTTGCTCTCTTCGCAGGTGATGGTTAGAGCTCGCTCATCGCTTTGCTCGGCTTCGACATCGACATTGATGTCTAAGACGACTATTGTGCCTAGGAAACCCATACGCTTTTCCGTCACGGCAAGTAGTTTTGTGCCGTCTTCGTTGAACTCTACTCGCTTCACTGCGGTATTGAAGTCCCATACTTTTACGCATTTGCCTGTCCGGACATCCCATAGACGGACGGTATTGTCTGCGGCGCCGGAGGCGAGGAGGGTGGTGGTGGGGTCGATATCAACGGTCCAGAGAGCGCCTTGGTGGCCATGGTAGGTGCCTAAGCGTTCGCCGTTTGCGGAGAACCAGGCGCAGATTACTTGGTCTTTGGCGCAGGAGAAGAGGATGTCGCCATCTTTGGTGTATCTGGGTATAAGAGTCAGATGTTGTGGGCTTGGCTTGAAAGGTCTTGATGAATGCGCAGCTTACTTTATTTGGGTCAAGGAGCGTTCCTGCGACCATCTGTTAGCTAGAAGTACAAGTTTTCAATTCTGTTCCATTACGTACATGCCCCTGCAGCAATATTGGTCTCATATTTGTGTGTGTATTGTTGTAGAAAAGGCAGCCTTTCGCTATTCAGTGGGAACTTTTTAGCGGCAGCTGTGGCTAGAAACCTTATTCCGCGCCCTAAAAATCCTCACTAAGATAACGCTTAGGGGTCCCCGGGGCCAGCCCAGGGCACGAAAATATGGTTTTGCAAGCCGAAATTGATGTTGTGGGTAGCGAGAGCTGCAGCGGAGGAATATGCAAAGTACATGCAGTTGGCGGGCTATCCAGTCCGTGAAGTGCTGATCCCTTTGCTCGTCTATTGACAGTCTAGAGCCCATATGGTGCTCCTTTCCAGCACACGGAATTCTTTAGGATCCAAGCCTCTAAATATTCGGCTGCACGTCACCAAGCATGGCTCCCTCCGCACCTCGATCGTGATCCAACACCACACCAGCCTCCTATTGAGTGTACAAGCCTACGGGACTCACTCAGGACCTAATTGCCTAAAGAGGACACCATATTTGACGTCTAAATCAAAGCAGTCATCAGCACTCCAAGTAACCGTGAAATTTAGGGACAAGTTGGTTCCAAATTCGTTGGGGAGCAGGAACATATCGAGCAGCGACCACAGAATGGCGGCAGAGAGAATAGATGGCACTGCCATCGCAAAGAGTATACGGGAAAGAATCAATGCTGAAATCAAGAAGACACAGGAGACGAATCCCAGATATAAACCTTCCTTAACAATCGTGCAAGTGGGGGACCGGTCAGACTCGAGCACCTATGTCCGCATGAAGTTGAAGGCTGCGGAGGAGGCTAACATTATCTGTAATCTTGTGAACTACCCAGAGTCAATCACCGAAGCTGAGCTACTACAAAATATCACACAATTCAACAATGATCCCACAATCCATGGCATACTTGTTCAACTACCTGTCCCAAAACACGTCTCTGAGCATGCAATTACATCTGCCGTTGCCGAGGAGAAGGATGTGGATGGATTCGGTGCTCGCAATATCGGGGAGCTGTCAAAACGTGGCGGACACCCTATGTTTACGCCATGTACTCCGAAAGGTGTCATAGTCTTGCTGGAAGAGAGTGGCGTGCAGCTAAAAGGCAAGAACGCGGTTGTTCTTGGACGTAGTGATATAGTTGGCAGCCCGGTCAGCGCCCTTCTGAGGAATGCAGATGCTACAGTGACAGTTTGCCATTCACGAACTCGGAATTTAGAAGGTCATATCAAGCAAGCCGATGTTCTGGTTGCTGCGATAGGGCAGCCAAACTTCGTCAAAGGCGAATGGTTGAAACCCGGGGCAGTGGTAATTGATGTTGGCACCAATTTCATCCCAGACGAATCCAAGAAGTCAGGTCAAAGGCTGGTTGGTGATGTGGACTTCGAGTCAGCAGAGAAAGTTGCTTCGAAGATCACTCCCGTGCCGGGAGGTGTCGGTCCTATGACAGTCGCTATGCTTCTACAGAATGTAATTGATGCAGCTACCAAGTACTTCGAAATACAAAAAGCTCGACATATTACGCCTCTGCCACTGAAGCTTCTCAGCCCTGTCCCGTCCGATATCGCCATCTCAAGAGCCCAACGACCAAAGCCTATTACCCTGGTAGCGAAAGAAGTTGGCATAGCTTCTCATGAGCTCGAGCCATATGGTGCGTTCAAAGCCAAAGTGGACCTCAAATTGCTGCAACGGCTCGGCCACAGAAGAAATGGTCGATATGTGCTAGTCACTGGCATTACGCCTACTCCCCTGGGTGAAGGCAAGTCGACCACTACTGTGGGCTTGACACAGGCACTTGCAGGCCATCTCAGTAGGATAGCATTCGCAAACGTGCGACAACCTAGCCAAGGACCAACTTTCGGCATCAAAGGAGGCGCTGCTGGAGGTGGCTATAGCCAAGTCATCCCTATGGACGAGTTTAACCTTCATTTGACTGGTGATATACACGCAATATCTGCTGCAAACAATTTACTAGCTGCGGCTATTGAGACAAGAATGTTTCACGAGTCAACTCAGAAAGATGGCGCACTTTACAAGCGTCTTGTGCCGGCTAAGAAGGGAAAGCGGGAGTTTAAGCCTGTAATGCTTCGCCGGTTGAAGAAGCTTGGAATCAACAAGAGTATTCCAGATGATTTAACTCCGGAAGAATACGGGAAATTTGCAAGATTAGACATAGACCCAGATACCATCACTTGGAGACGAGTTCTTGACGTGAACGATCGCCACTTGAGACAAATCACAGTGGGAAAAGCATCTACGGAGAAAGGCCATATCAGAGACACTGGCTTCGACATCTCTGTAGCGAGCGAGTGTATGGCAATTTTGGCTCTCAGTAACGATTTAGGTGACATGCGAGAAAGGCTCGGTCGAATGGTAATTGCTACCTCAAAGAATGGAGATCCCGTCACGTGTGACGACATAGGTGCAGGAGGAGCTCTCACTGCGTTGATGAAAGACGCAATTAAGCCCAACCTCATGCAGACTCTCGAAGGTACTCCAGTATTTGTCCATGCGGGACCCTTTGCCAACATTAGCATTGGTGCGAACTCTGTCATAGCAGATAAGCTGGCGTTGAAGCTGGCTGGTACAGAGTCTGATGAAGATCACAATGAGAAGACCGGCTTCGTCGTCACCGAGGCAGGTTTCGACTTTACAATGGGTGGTGAGCGTTTCTTCAATATCAAATGTCGGTCTTCTGGACTGGTACCAGACGTTGTCGTTGTGGTTGCTACTGTTAGAGCATTGAAGGTACATGGTGGTGGGCCCGAAATCACCCCAGGTGCAGCACTTCCTGAAGTCTACCGCACAGAGAACGTCGATATACTTCGAGAGGGCTGCGTGAACCTGAAGAAGCACATATCGAACGCAAGGCAATATGGCATACCAATTGTTGTAGCCATCAATAAATTCGAGACAGACACGGAAGCCGAGATTGCTGTCATCCGAGAGGAGGCTCTGAAAGCTGGTGCTGTTGATGCGATCCCAGCGAACCATTGGGCTGAAGGAGGCAAAGGCGCTGTAGATCTAGCTAAAGGTGTGATCGCCGCGAGTACGCGAGAGAAGGATTTCAAGCTTCTGTACGACCTTGAGGGCAGCGTTCAAGAACGCATCGAGAGGATTGGAAAGATCATGTATGGAGCAGAAAAAGTCGAATTCAGCGAACTGGCTCAACAGAAGGTCGATATGTACGAGAAACAAGGCTTTGGCAGTCTGCCAATCTGCATAGCGAAAACGCAGTACTCCCTCAGCCACGATCCAGCGTTGAAAGGTGCGCCTACAGGATTTACAGTACCGATTAGAGATGTGAGATTGGCAGTTGGAGCTGGTTATCTGTGAGTAACATTATCGCAATTGCTGTACGGGGTCTGGCTAAACCATGCAGATACGCTTTGGCTGCCGACATACAGACAATTCCCGGCCTCCCAACGGCACCTGGCTACCTTAACGTCGATGTGGATCCAGAGACCGGTGAGATCGATGGCCTATTCTGAGTATTAGTGATACCTTTACATCTCTTGAATATTCTTCAACATCCGCTCACTGAATAGCGTGGTTGAGCATATGCATCTTCAACAATTGCTTTCTATAGAGGGAGCAAATACCCTAGAGCATCCCTCTTATTATACAGGTACAACCTCGAATCATAATAAGCAACCATCAAATCTCATAGTGCTCAACTCTGCCGGCCGCCTGCCTCGCCTGTACCTCCGCTGGTTCTCGCTTTATTCGATTCTTCGAGGCCTTCCCTTGATTGCCAGACTAGGTAGGTCGTATCAGCTTATGCATCCTCTTCATTAAATCTATATCAAACTTCTTCTCCCCACCGGCCGTAGTCGACTTCTGCTCGACTGGCAAGCTTTTCCCCCTCATGCTAGCGCGTTGTGTTTCAAGCGCTGCCTTTCGGATAGATATCAGGCCAAGACACATTGATGAGGGCGTCAAGAAGGCAGCCTTTCCTCGGTCTAGTGTCATTGTTGAAGTAGATACTGAGTCCAGAATGCGAGTCTGGAATTGCACCCGCCCCTGTAGGATGTCGCACTTGTAAGTCAGCTCCAGGATTTGAACTTTGAGTTCCTGTCTCAGTGTATGTCATCATTCGCACTTAGGTTTTTCCTTCTGTTAAGAACCCAGTGCAGCGCTCGGTTGGCAGATGTCTTAACAGGGGTTGACAGGGTCTTCCGCGATGGAGATAGGATTGAAAACGAATGCGGGTTATGAATATATATGCCCAATACCTGTCTGAAGATGACCCAGCGACTGTCTGCTGTCCTTTGAGCTTAAAGCCCATGGTTTTGAATTGTGCGAAGTGTAGGCCTGAGCCTTAATCTCAAGAATAATAAGGGAGATTCTAAGTGCTTGTTATTACGGCCTTTAGGCTAGAACAGAAGATATGGAAATAAATGCCTAGACCCATGAAATCAGAAGCTGCAGCAAAGCATTGATCCGGTCGTTCATAAGACTGGTTGAGCGGAAAAGTAGGAAGAAGGCATAGGGGATCCCATCTTTCTAATATCAAACTTCTTAGTAAAGCAAGCACAATTCTAGCTAGCGAATATGTGGTCATCAAGATGAGGCCTGAAAGATAAGAGAATGAAGCATGATCAATGCATATAAAGGCATAATAGCAAAAGGAATTCAGTGTTTTGTTACGATCTCTACCCAGCGAACACTTCCTTTCGAACGTCGTGGAATCCTTTTCGACAAGGGGATACTAGAGCTCTAAATAGTGTTTTCCTAGATTCTAAAACAGCAGGTTGGCAGGTGTTCGCTTTACATATATGGCTTCTCCATCCTTGTACGTCTAGTAAGTCAGTCGCTAGGGTACTAATATTCTGCCCTAATCAGACAAGTGCCTCGGTTAAATCGCGTCTTGAAATCAAAGACGCGTAGATCCCGAACACGCGACTTCCTTGCGAAGTACACCTGAAACCTGCAACAAGTTACATTGAGCAAGTAGAGGCTTGGAAGCCGAACAGGAAGTCGCAATGCCTCCAGCAGCAAAGAGAAGAAAAGTTGGGGCAACCACGATAGGCCCTGTGTCTAAGCCTGCCACCCAAAGAGGCATCCAGACCTTTGGCAAGATCTCGAAGTCGAACACCCAGAGCTTTGGGAAGACAGTCACTGAGAAGAAAAGCGGTCTGGATGCTATCAAGAGCAGGAGCGACTTGAGTATAGGGGTCGGTAGGAAGCGAAAATTAAGCCCCACGGAAGACACTTCGGACAACGAGGAAAGTGAGACAGCTTACAACACTGGTGAACAAACATCACTTCCAGAGAATGACCGTAATTCCGCAAAAGGTCCTATAAAGATCCAAAGCGCACAATTGTCCTCGTGCTTGGATGATCGGTGTATCACACCACGTAAGGGAACGATCTTGCGATCACCTCCTCAAGAGACACCGACCAAAGGTGCTCGATTGCGTCTTGAATCGCTCGCTCTTCCGGCATCATCACACTCCACTTGCAGCCCCTCGCCAACCGCTGCACTACATGATACACCACCTTCTTGTCCTGCACCGGAGCCAACCGCAATTGCAACATTCGATGAGTCCACGGAATTGCCAGACGAACTGCAAGATCTGGTGAACCTACACTCGTCCTTCCTGACAGCTCTTTCCCTCCACTACGCGCACAATGGATCAATGACTCCTGCAGACCTTCGCAATCTTTGCCCAGGCGTAGAAATGGCGTGGAAAAAGAGAAGGGTAATCACAGAAGACGTGCGAAGAATACTGGCGCTCGAGCAGAACAATGGTCAAGAAGGATCAGGACCACTCTACCTGTCGGACTACGGAAGCGGTAAGATCTGTGTCGAGATCGCAGATTCTCACCACTCTCAAAAAGCCCAAAGACGACCAATCAACGAAGAAGCTTTGAACACAATATTCCTCCAAAACCTCACCCAAGACTGGAAATCCCACTGTAAATCCTCTCAAACCGACCCCGCCTGCCCAAAATCATTCATAGCCACCCTCCCCTTACGACCGATTATAGCCTGCGCCTCCCTCTCCAAGCTCACCCCCCTCCTTTCCAAAGGCCAACGCCGACTCGAAGACCTCAAAGCCGGCGCCATCAAAGCCCAGCAAAAACCCTTACACACCACAACCGCAAACTCTCCGTCCCTACCGAAACAAAAACCGAAACTCCCCACCGCCCGCTCCTTCGACCTCTTCTCCCGCCTCAAAGCCAAACAATTTCACCAATCTACCCTCCCCGCCCTTCCCTCGCCAACCATCCTCGCCCGCAAATCGGCGCTACAACGACTGCCCGAAATTGCCCCCGTTATAGAAAGCATAGCTCTCTCCTCAAGAAAACACGCGAACGACGACGCTGTGGCAGAGATATTTAGGTCGAAGATAGCGCACGTGTCATTCACAATGCCGACTCTGGTCCAGCATTTGCAGATGTCGTTGCGGAATCCGATCGGGAAGGAGGAGGCGGGGAGGTGTGTGAGGTTGTTAGCGGAGGTGGCGCCGGAGTGGGTGGGAGTCAGGGAGGTGGGGAGGTGTGTGGGTATTGTGGTGAGGGGGTTGGGGGTGGGGAGGGCGGAGATGGGGAGGAGGGTCGAGGATATGCTACGGAAGTTGTGAAGACAAGGGTTTTTGTATGTACTGGTGAATGACGAAGAATGATGGATGCCGCTGGGTGACGAGTGGTTGTTGGATATTGTAATTATAATGGCAAGTCGCGGCCTTGGGTATAAGGTGTACAGTAAATGTACAAGTCAAAGACATGTCTCCATCTTGAACCACATCCTCGCTATATCGCATTATTACTCGCTCACACGCTATCCCACCCAAGCAAATCCCCCACATCACATCAAAATAACACGCCCATACATCCCAGAAACAACTTCCCCATCTCCGACGGCTCAGACTCTGCCAAAAGAAAATGCCATCCCACAAAAAAGAGCATGGAGCATACATCATTTATATAGAAAGACTGTATGGTAAGAAGTCAGAATAGAATTAAGTGCTTTACGCGGCGAAAATCTCCTCCTGTTAAATGATTAAGAAGCGCTGAATCCCCTTATCAAGGATACTTGACCGCCTAAAAAATTTCTTTTAGATAGTTATTAAGCAGCGAATTGGCAAATGTCCTCTCTATCTATACATGACCACTCCCCCATCTTACCTCCAAAGCTCGAATAAAAACGCACCAAAGCCAGATCCGCATAACAGTCGTAAAGATATCAAGGAGGATAGGGTTCCCCAATGCTATGTAGTCGCTGATCAATAATCGCAGCACTGCTTTCCGGTACGCGCGGACTTTTGCCGTTGCGGTGCGATGGTGCTGGATAGCGTAGTTGTCGAATTGGGAGAGGATACGTGGGTTTCGGAGGAGGGCGATGAGGAGCCAGGGTAGACGATCCATTAGCGGAACGGAGGCTGTGTTTGGAGGGTTGGTGGAGCGGAGGAAGATTGTTGTGAGGATGTTCGGATAGGGTGTGTGGAAGGTGTGGGTTTTACTGTCTGTATCTTGGATGGAAGAAAGGAGGAATTTTGGGAGCTTTGTCGCACGAGCGATTTGGGCATAGAAGAGGGGGGTGGTGGGTTTGAAGAGGAGGGCGTCTTCGGATGAGGTCGGTAGGGAGGATGGTGTGGTAGATGAGATAAAAACCTCTACGCCGTGGGGGGTGGGGAGTGCGGGGATGTATTTGACGGGTAGGGGGAGGTCGGATTGTTGGACTTGGGATGCGAGGAAATCACGGAAGAGGAGGGCGATGGCTCTTTGAATGATCGGTTATTTAAGGGTTTCAGGGAGGTGTTGCGAGTGATATCTTACCTCTCTTCTTGCGTTTCGGTCCTGCCGATGCTGTCCTTTAGAACCTCAGGCCTGTACCAGACGTGGAGTTTACGACGGAAGAACAACTTTCCTGCTTCTCGGACTATGCGTGGGAAGGTAACGAGACCGACCCACCACCAAGATAGGAAGAATTTGAAGGTGGCCCATCTGGTGACGGTAGAGGGGTTGAGGGGATTTGACGTAGAGAAGATCCTAGCGACAAGCTTGGGATGATCTTTCGAGGAGCTCAACGTTATGGTATTATCGACAGGGCCTTCTCCGTTTAGATGAAGAGAGAAAGGATCGAGAGCAAGTAGCGAGTAAGATCCTTTACGGGAGTTGAACGGGGATACGTGAAAGTCTTTCGCCCATTTGTTGGCAAATTTGCCAGAAGCAGCTCCGTTTCCCATGCTCTCGTGGTCAATGGCGTCGCTCTCAGAGTCTTTCAAGAAATAGACTCGCCTCTCGTCAAACGTATTGTTAACCTCAAGTATCATCGCTTTAAGCTGCCGCGCATCGTTGTAAAGATACCAGAAGGAGACAGGGTTGAATGAGTACCCCAGAACACGAGGTGCAGTGATCAGATAAGCATAGGCATAATCTGCAGGGTCCTCGTTCTGTCAAACAACAGTAATCAGTATCGTGTCATAGAGGTGGTGATATATTGACTAACCTGAGATCGGAGGTACGAATCGAGTTTGCCTTGCAAGCCATATACATTGTCACCTCTGTTCAAGTAGTCGGCAGACTCGATGCTCAACCAACCCTGTTTTTGTCGAAGATCTTTTAAAGACAGAGATTTGAGATCGGCCGAAAAGAATGAGCCTACAGAGCCACGCCATCCAACAGGAATGCCTACAAATAGGTACGAGTATGAAAATGAATGCTTCTTTGGAAAAAAGCGTGTGTGGGTGGTTCTGCACGGGAAGACGAGAGGTCTTAAGGGATTAGAACCCTTGGGCCGGTAATCTGGCTCTTTTGCTGGACGTTGCGCTTCTCGCGCCGTTTTCCAACGATATCTGAGATGCTCAAAAGGAACAAGCCAAAGGAGCAAATTGAAAATTATCATAAGCGGGATGGAGTTCTGGTAACTTCCATCACGAACATCCTGAAGAAATTGCTGAAGCTGTTGCCCAGCAATTTTCCATATAAAGCCTCTGTATGTCCAAGCAATACCACCAACAAGATATACTAAGTCCTGAGGAAATCCAGCATAGTCTAGCCTGGAACTAATACACCAGAGGGCAGCATAGACCAACGCTGCGAATCCAACTTCCATCGAAGGCTACGTGATAGATGGGACGGTTGCCAAAGATCTGTCATGACTGAATATCGTGATTTCAACCAGTCTAATAATTCTGCAGTGCATGTGGAAAGAAGTGAATGTGCGCCACATGTAGTGATTCGTTGATGAAAGTCGAAGAGAATGAAAGGCGGCGCTTATCTTAGCGCCGGGAGTGATTCATCGCCAAGCCGAGACATTTATCCTTCGTTGTTGACCACCTCTGCATGTTTCCCACACAATTCTTTGCTACAACATCTTCACCATCCAACTTCATACGCACTCAGAAGCACAAATAGTCAAAGCAACACTCGATCAACGTCTCAACCAACCATCTCAAATTACTATCCATTTCGGCCCTTTCAAATTCATCGTCCACGTACATCAAACATGTCAGACGACTGGGACACGGTTACCAAGATTGGGAGCAAGGTCAGCGGCGGAAGCGCTCAGCGTGAGACCGTCGTTCGAGGAAAGGGAGCTCTCAACGCTGCCCAGCGTACTGGTGCTATCGTCGGTACAGAGAAGAAATTCGCCACGGGAAACGCAGTAAGACAACACCCCGCCCCCCCAACCCAAAACAATCTTCACTCGACGACGATTATACAAGTCCTGTCTTCGTGAAGCCTGAATACTAAGTCTTACAGCAGGCCAACAAATCCGGCTCAGAAGGCCAACGTCTAACCAAAGTCGACCGCTCCGACGACATCATCGCTCCCAACAAAGTCCCCGCAGAAATCGGCCAAAATATCCGAAACCGTCGCTCGAAAGAAGGACCATACAAGATGACACAGGCTCAGCTTGCACAGAAGGTCAACTGCCAGGCGAACGATATCAAGCTCCTGGAGAGCGGTGATGCGATCAAGAACCAGGGATTGCTGAACCGCGTGGCGAGGGTTCTGAAAGTTAGTCCGAAGACTGGTCTGCCGCTGGATGACAAATGAGGCCGCGCCTGATGTTTTGATGCGATGCGGCCTGGGAGTACAGGGTGGACTAGCGACAATGATATCCGATGCTGTTCAGACGATGATGGTATTAGACAGCTTTGGAAGGAGTGGACTTATGACTTAGATGAATAGCAATCAAGGCTAGAAGCTCATGCTTGCATATACCTTCCCGTATGTCTGAATGTACAGTGCTTTACATTATTTACTGACAGCCATCTATGTACATTTTACCTCTATCCAAACCCCCCATCCATTCCAATATTCACAATTTCTCCTTCAATATCCGCTTCATCCTGGCCTCCACCGCATCCATATATTCGTCAGTAGTAACATAATCCCCCTTCCCTGTCATCCCACAAGCCAGCGCCAAGTCCTTCGTCATAATCCCCTCCTCATCCACAACATCCACACAGGCCTTCTCCAAACTCTCAGCAAAGGCCACAACCTCCGGAGTCCCGTCCAATTTGCCCCTCTGCACCAGCCCCCTCGTCCATGCAAAAATGGATGCAATTGGATTCGTGCTCGTCGCATTCCCCTTTTGATGTTCCCGGAAATGTCTCGTCACAGTCCCATGCGCAGCCTCGCTCTCAAACGTCTTCCCATCAGGCGTAATCAACACACTCGTCATAAGCCCAAGCGATCCAAAGCCCTGCGCAACGATATCACTCTGCACATCACCATCATAATTCTTCAATGCCATTACATAACCTCCACTACTCTTCATCATCTGCGCAACCATATCATCAATCAACCGATGCTCATACCAAATCTTCTTTTCCTCAAACTCCCTCGCATAATCCTTCTCATAAACCTCTTGGAAAATATCCTTGAAACGCCCATCATACTTCTTCAAAATCGTATTCTTCGTACTCATATACAACGGCAAACTCTTACTCAGCGCAAGCTTGAAACTCGCATGCGCAAACCCACGTATCGAATCATCGGTATTATACTGCGTCTGCGCCACACCTCCATCCTCTCCAAACTCATACACCTTAATCCGCTCCGGCTCGCCGTTTGCAGGCGTATATACCATCTCCAACGTCCCCTTCCCCGGCGCCACAAAATCCTTCGCCCGGTACTGATCCCCAAATGCGTGTCGTCCAATAATAATCGGTTTCTTCCACCCCGGCACCAGTCGCGGAATCCTCGGTATCACGATTGGTTCCCTAAATACCGTTCCGCCTAACGCATTCCTAATTGTTCCATTCGGACTCAGCCACATTTGCTTGAGACCGAATTCCTTCACGCGCGCTTCATCGGGTGTGATGGTGGCGCATTTTACGCCGACGGAATACTTTTTTATGGCCTCGGCGGCGTCGATGGTGACTTGGTCGTTAGTTTCGTCGCGGTAGGGGAGTCCAAGGTCGTAGTATTTAAGGTCGATGGCTAGATAGGGGTGGATGAATTTCTCCTTTATGGTGGACCATATTATACGGGTCATTTCATCGCCGTCGAGTTCGACGATGGGGTTGACGACTTTGATTTTCTTTTGGGGGCTATTGGTCGCCATGGTTCGCGCAGGGGAAGGGCTGTAGCGGGGGTAGTGGTGGTGTCTTGTTGTTCGGTGAAGGGGCAGGGAGAGTCGGAGGGTTGTTGTGCTTGTTGGGTTGGTGTAGAGGGCTCTGCTGAATTGATGGGATGCTGGGGCCCAGGATGTGTTCATGACTAAAGGTAAAGAGCTTACAATTGGAGGTTTAGAAGAGAAAGAAACACAGGCCTTTCGTCACTGGTGGTGTTTTGCGGGGCATGATCGTCCTGGCGGGTTTTACCTCGGCAATAAGACCGTGCCCCGGAAGATGCCGATTGTCCAGCTTTAGGGGCTGCCTCTTAAGGTACCCTAAGCACTAAGGTAATGTCTCCCTTGAAGGTACGCTACTCCACAACACTCCCCAGCGATCAGAACATTATCCGTACATGAAATATCGTTGACCGTCATATGAACCGTCTCACCCAAGCTAGAACAAATCTGCTTCAACCGCAAGACGCTGTCAACGGGGGCCAGCTGTCCTTGTTCCTGTCATCGGCTTTTTGCAGAGCATCCACAGCATAGACTCGCTCATCAGCTCTCACACCGAGGCCATCCACGCAAGAGTCCGATGTGAACAAAATCTGATGGCCATTCAACGCCAGATACTCTGTTAGTAGACGCATGGAACAACCCATGAAGGTTTCCGCAGACTGGCTCTCAACAGCGATGATCTGTACAAGATAATCTATGTCAGCCTATGCTGAAGATGTGGAGTTTCTCTTTCGCAGAACCGCATAAAGTAGCGGGGTCCATTCAATTTAGAGCCCAAAGGACTCCATGGATTTTCCTACAAGGAAATTTCTCTCTACTTCCCAGGCTAATGTCTTGACAGCGCCCTTTGCAGCGGTACGCTGGTGTTAACAAGCAGCCTTCTTATAAATGACAGTAAGAGAGAAACGCAGGAGCCTGACCACTTTGTATGATGCGGCGCGGTACAGGTAGGGCCCATTCCAATATTCCGAAGCATGCAAACACCACTTCGAGTGACTATCAACATGCCAGATAGATTCTTCAGATGGCCTGTTAGAGCAGCGGATGGAAGCCTCAATGCTCAACATATGCTTCTATATCTCATAATCTCTTTAGAATATCTCAGATTTACTATAGTAGCAGACCAAAATGCTTAGATAAACAGGAGTGCCCCCGAAGGTTAACCAAACATACGCCAGCGCACCTTTCCGTGCAACGAAAACGCTCACTCGCTTTGAAAGCTAACCCACCCAGCCGCCGCGTTATTCGTTATTTGGACCTTTGCACACCTTCTATCCATAGACTTATTCTAACCTATTCTTTACCCTTTTTCTTAAATACCCCTCCCAGATCCCCCAATCTCAATCTCGACCCCGACTCATTCTTACTTGTAGGACTTCTAACGTTTGATGGTTCAAATGCGTTCTGTGACGAGGTAGACGTATTTAACCGATACATGCTCTTCGGTGTTGAGTGCGGCCCATCCCTACTCCGTACTCCTTCCCTGCTAGTTCTTGTGCCGTCTCGAGGTGTAATTCCCGTTCCCCTCGGCCCGACAGTCTTCGATATATCTGCGCGGTCAGACGAGCGACGCAAGCTGTAAGTGCTTCTAGGCCCGGCATGCCTCCTGTTGTATGAAGGTGTGATCAGTGGGATAGGTTTGTGTACGATGGTACTGGCGGTGCTGGTGCTCGTACGCTTGGAAGTAGGAGTGAGGCTGTAGATGCTTGAACCAATGGCACTGTGATCATCTGGGATGTCTAGATCGACGTCGTCAATGATTTCGGAGTCCGACGGCGGTTGGTTCTCGTTGTGGACTCCTGGATCCCAGACGCTGGAAGAGGAGCCTGGAGGGGTATCCGTTTCCGAGTCCGAGTCTCCGTGCCAGTCAGGGGATCTGGGTGATGTGGGAGAGGCTGCAATGATTAGACGTGAGGTTCCAGGAGAGACTTTACGGGGTTTATGGCGTTGAATGTAGCTGTCAGTTAGGCTTGATGTGCTGCTCCTTTCTGTATGAATGCTATGGATGCTTCCTTCTGCCGTGGGCGTATTAGGCGAAGTACGCCCGTTCGGTTCTTTAAACCTTGCTTTCCGGTCCATCTGCTCTACTAGCTCTTCCCACTTTGGCTCGAGAGTGCCGCTAGGCCGTTCGGCTTGTTCTGCGCGAGTGAGACATTGTTTGGATTTTTCGCGCGAGGCTTCGCACAAGTCATCGAAAGTCTTTAACTCTTCGCTCATTGAGACGGTGCTATCGATCTCTTTTCGGGAGTCAAGCCAAGCGTCTACCAGCCCTGCGCACTCCCTGGCTTGATCAATCAGGTACGGAAGGCTGGGAAAGCCTTCGCGGCTAGTTCCAGGGAGACGCCCAAGTATGGTGATGGGGGTAGCGTAGGATGGAGGAATGGTGGAGGTCCTATGGTCTGCACTGATCGAGCAAATGTCATCAACGTATACTTTAAATTCTTGGCGATGCGACGTTAAGAAGGCGTTCATGGGTTCCATCCATGGCTCCTTACTGCCAAAGGTAGTCAAATTCGCAAGCGTCTGTAAGGCCTTTGTAATGAGCGTAAGAGTACGTTGGGCCCGGGGACGTGGATGATCTATGTACGGTCAGACGTTGGGATAAGATCAGAATGCATTGGGGGCTCGGCCGTCAAGGAATCAAACGAACCTTTAAGCAAGCCGAAGAGCTTGGGATTGAGGACCGCAGGACAGAAGAAGCGTAGGAAGAGGAAGCCTGAAACGCTGCTATAAGCAACAGAACGAAGGAAATCACCATATCGATCTTCAGCACATGCGCGGATATGTCGCATGATATGACGCAGCTCCGGAGGGCAGCGGTTTGCTGAAGTTGCTATCGACTTCCACACATTCTCGGTCAACGCAATAAGATTTCTCCAGTTGCGTTGCAAATGCTCTGGATCTCTCACCCTGTTGGGGTCAACTTCGCATTCTGGGTCACTCTCGTCGATGTCCCTCATTTTCTCACTTAAAGTGTCTTCCAGATATTCTTTGCCTAACCGTCGCATATGGGAATCTAGAGCCTTAGTCAATAGAGAATTGCCTCTGAAAAGCAGGTTAGCTTCAGCAGTTGCATTCTTCCCAAGGTCACGAAGAAGCACTTCTCGCTCGATGCTCGATTCATATGAGTCATTGGAAGCGATGCGGTTCCTCCCGAAGCGAAATTTCGACATAGGCGTCTCTTTGTGGATGTTGTCAATCTCGTCCTCGACAAGCGACATCAACCAATTGCTCGCCTCCGAGGACACTTGGAAGATATTGAGCATGATTTCCGATATCCTTTTCAATTCAACATGAGCCATCTGAGCGATCTGATTTGTCAGTCCACTGGAAAATCTGTGGAGCAACTCCAGGATCGGACCATAATCCCGACTCATGAGTACTACAAGCTCTTCAATTCGGACTTTCATGAGCATTTCGCCGACAACTTCATCGTCTTCATTGACGATGGGCCACCACTTCTCGGTGTCAGTTGCCCTTTCTAGCTCATCTATGCGAATGTCTACCTTGCCGTAGAAGAGATCCAAAGGCGACACTTCGATATCCCCATCGATCGAACCTGGGTTGATCTCCCCCTGCTCAAGATCAATCGGAGCATGAGAAAGAGTCCAGTCCTTTTGGCCAGCATTACGGGTCTTCAGCTCTATCGAGGCACTCGACAGGACAGGAGGTAGATCTACAAATTCAAAATCTTCCCGCCAGAATGGATTACTGGTATCTAACTTCACAGCTGTTTTGCCTCTGAGTTCTCCATCCAGCTGGACCTCTGCATAGTAACTGCCAGTAGCCACATCCTTTTTGCTCGGTGGCCGCTGTCCTGATTCTGAACTAGAGCTGTGTGAAGTGTTGGCACGGCCCGAATGCAATTTAGCTTCAATCACACGCAGTGAAAGCTGTCTTTCCACGCGAAACATATCGGCGCTTGTGAACTTCATAACGGCAGTGTCATTATTCGGGTCACCAGATTGAGCATCCACAGCTTCTGATTCTGGGCCGTACAACTCTGGAACTGTGAAAGCTCTAAGCAGAACGAACCAGACCTCGAAGAGAACGCGAGAGTCTAATGATAGGTATACTGGATGAAGTGGAGGAAGACTTGAGGTAGTTGAAGCGTATTGAGGATAGATGGCTAGAGAGAACTCGTCATCCAGTACCGAAGGGTCCAAGCGCTGAATTGCACATCTGGATAGAGAGGATAACGGGATGATAGCCATCAATGTATTATCAAACTCTGCAATCAACTTGAAATGCCCGTTTTCTTGAAGCGTACAAGAGACCTTCCGCCAATTTTTCGATATGGACTTCAGCTGCTTATAAGTTGAAATTCTCCCGGTACCTGGCGGTGATGAAGAAGACCCAAATCTCGCATCCTTGTCCCACATCAGCATCTTACCGACTTTAATGATGGATGCGTCTTTCGATGCCGTGCTCCAAGAATGTCTCTTCCGATCTCCCAGCTTTCGCTCGGCAATGTGTGCTTCTTGAGGTTTTGTCATCTTGTTTTGTACCCCTTTCGGCCTGATAGGCTGCCAACAGAGAAGCGCAGCGAGCCATGAATCGAATGTCTCAGGCACATGTGGACGTAAGTGAATACCCATGCTTGTCCTCCGGGTAGATACATCAAGGAAAGTTGATCGTGATTCTGCATCGTATAAGGTCCGCACCTGGCACCCTCGTAGATCTGGGATCAAGGTCTTGTTATCGGACACCTTGCCTTTTGCTTGATATATTAAGCTGCCTGATGCTACATTAATCGCACAATAGCCAGAAGACCACGTGCCAGTGTACGACATTCGAAAGGAGAGTATACCATGCATCCTGCCACAAGTTGTCTTCATTAATTGCAGGATCTTCTTAGCATCTGTCGAGGACGAGGACAAATGAGTGCCAGGCTTAGCAGCAATGGGATTTCTAATTGGTGATAGCGGACGGGCCGAAGGGTTGGTAAGTCCACGACGGGTGCGCGGTTGAGTATCTGGGTGGGTATCCAAAGGCGGAGAAGGCATAATTGATGGGAAACCAATAGACGAAGAGTCGTCATCATCGTCTTCCTCTTCTTGAAGAGACGGTGATCGAAGTGAGCGCAAACGAGGGCGATTCGGTACTTCAGGAGACTTATCTCTGTAACGTTCTTCAAGAGTCCTCGTCCGAGGTCTCGATTGAGATTCTTTGCTGCCATTCCTAGCGTGGGTAGAGATATGAAGGCGGGCGGACGGGGTGCCATCGCGGGATCTTGAGTGTGGACTTCGACGGGAAGGGAGCTGTGGGGAAGCGCTTCTGGACGTCGAAAAGGTTGAGATAGGAAGAGGAGTCCCAGAGGGCAGCGTTGGAGCTGGCTCAGGCGTACCAGCTCGGGCTACCTCTTCACCAAAGTCGTCAGAGTAGATATGACCCTGCCTGTCCCGCGAGGACGCCTTTTTACTTGTTCGTCGCTGTATCGTATCGCCTTTTTGCTGCTCTTGTCCAAAAAATCCAGAATTGCGCTTTGAGCCGTTGCGTCGCCTGCTTTCAATCCCTGCTTCCATCGTGTAAGACCACCGCTTCAGGCACTACTGGCACTTTATTTGGCTTCGCTTTAACAAATTTTGTCAACTTGCCCCTAACAAAGGCGCCTGGGATCTCATGAAGCCGGAAAAGAGAGCTTCTAAGCAATGTGTGTGTTGTGGTGGGATATCGTTTGGGGGTGGTGGGACGGTAGCGAGGCGAAGAAAAGGCCTCAGTGACATTGAGTATAAACTCTTCCGTTGTCCGAGACTGTGGGCTGACTGTCGGAGTTTGATGCTCTTGCATATGATACCGCCGAAAGGTCCAAGTCCTAGCAGAAGCGATTGGTGTGAGAGGATTCCAATTACAGGGTCGAGGAGGATTGGCTGAGATCTCGGCTCAGGCAGACCATAGAATGTGCATCACGAATTCGCCTGGAAGGCAGGCTCCCAAACAGACGGATGGGCTTGCACTCATAGGCTTCCTTGTGGAATGCGAGAAGCCGTTCCGATATATACAATTGTGTCAGGCGCAATGGATGGGGGATGCAGCGGTCGAAGCGGCTGGCCGAAGAAGGACCGGAGCACGGCCCATAAATTTGACTTGACATATTATGAACCAAGGTACATGATGAAGCGACACCTCCGTCTACTAATCTACCGTTGCTTGATTTACACATCATTGCTCTTGAGTAGGGACTGATATCTCACTTCTTGTAAAGGATGCATATTGGCCCAGATAATGCCCTACCACGCCAATGATGCAAGGTCCCATGCGCTCCATAGAGGCGCCATTGAATCTGTAAATTTGCTCCATGACCTTCATGACTAGATACTTAATCGCTGCAGTAAATGGGTAATCGACAAATAGCAATTGTAAAGACAAACCCCCACACAGCCCTTTCGGCCAGACAGCCTTCAACTGTTGGCTGCGCTTCCTGAATACAACCTCTGGCAACACACGTATCATATCCGCCTCACTGCTCCTTGAAAGGATGATCCATGTTCCCATCATCTCCACTGGTCGCACTCATAGGCTGGCTCCTCGCTCCACTGAGATCCCCACTACCAGTTTTCCTCAACGCCTGCCTCATTGTCTCAATGGTTAATTCGCCTCCAGTCGGAGGACTGTGCCCCGAGAATGGGCTACCAGGTCCACGTCCACCTCGGTTAGGTGACGTCTCCACACCTCGGGAGGATTCAGATCCACTCGCAATCGGTGAGCCACCGAGACCTTGAGATGACAGCGGTGAGCGCCCAGGTGATGGCGACCGGTTGTGCGGAATAGAAGCTAATGGACTTGAGATACTTGGTGCCATACTCCCAGAGTGGTCGACGTGTTCGGCATGGACAACATCGGCGAATGAGATAAAGCTGAGCCTACGGACGTCATTAGAATCTAGTGCGCCGTAGTTCGAGGCAGCGTCATCATTGTCTGGGTGAGCCAGTAGATCATCTTGCCATGAAGTTCCAGCGGCTTCACTCGTTCCCGTGCCAGTTACGGTCAACGCTGCGGGTTGATGAGCGGCATGCATGACTATCTCCACATTGTCTGGGTTCAAGTGGTCGTCTGTAATTGCAACGGAAGACGCATCCAGCACTGGAGGTATATGATTCTCCGTAGTGATATGTGCTGGTATTGCAGGTGACGCAGTAGAGGCAAGGCCATCCTCCTGAACGCTTCGTTCAAAGATTTGTGAAGAGGCTGGAGAAGGTATTCCAGGGGACGAGGAATTGAGGTTGCGGCCTGGGGATGAGGGTGGACCATATGGATGTGATATAATTTGCTTCACTGGTGGGCCTATTCCTGGTAGAGGTGACACGGGGCGCATAGTCTTAGGAGCTGTTGTTGGAGCTGTTGTGGGAGGAGTAGCTGCTGCTGCATCGCGGTTCTTCTTGGCTTTCTCGTCTTCCTTTTTCTTACCCAGGTTCCAGAACCTCCTCTTCCCAGACTTCACATCTGACCCAGAAGTCTCATTCGGCTCGCTTGCGCTATTCAATCCTTCTCCTAATAGGGGCACTGAGGAAATGCGTGATCCGGAGTCATCGCCATTGTCTATGCCCAAGCTGGCCTGTTTATTGGCCATCGTGCCGAATAGCTTTGCGCGTGGCTAACTGGATACCATGGATGATTCTAGGTCCTGGAAAAACCCTGTGTAATGATTCAGATTCTACGTCTTAGAGAATGCCAATGCAGGGGCGGAGCTGCAGCTGCGCGCGTGATTGCGGTTTGTATTCGTGGTAGAAGCTCACCTGTGAATGACTAATGGCCTACTCTCTGCATTGGATAATATTCCAATGCGCTTCTCGGAAGTCGAAGCGTTGACGAGAGGATTGGAAGATGTCGCGGCCCCTTGGCTATCTGGTATTCAGCGATCGCATCAAACTAGGTTGGAGTTTGGGACGTTGGCAACGCCTCGTCCCAGCAGCGCCAGTGTGACGACGTTTAGCAGGGATGTTTTGCCCACTAGAATAGCGCAGTCCTTTCCGAATGGATAGCCAATTGACCCTTGCACGAAAATAGATTTGAGACTCTCAAGACTCTGGTTTGCGTCAACGTCTTCTGTAGACCCGCTATGTTCATATTCTTCCCAAAACGACCTCCAGCAAATCTGCAGTTCCTCTATCCCCCACTTGCTGGGTTCAGTCCATACACGCCCTGTCGCCATGAATCTTCCGCCCGTCGCACTACCAAACGGTTACGAAACAAACCAGACCCATCTTTCACAGCTTCCATACCTCCCAACCAACTAAATGACCACATTGTCTTCAATCCTCCCTCCTCTGCTCCATCACCATATCACACACCCTCAGTTTTCCTCCCACCCAATGACCCGCGACGCCAACTTCTAAGCCAATCACATCAACATGCAAATCCCTACAACCAACGAGGCCGGGGGCTACCACCCATCATCAACAACCACAAACCTTACGAGAAAAAGTACCATCTGCGAGAAAAGGAGATCGAGGAGATAAGGCGGCTGCGAACGGAAGACCCGTATACATGGAGCAGAGCGAAGTTAGCGGAGAAGTATGATTGTAGTCCATTTTTCGTGGGGATGATTGCACCGGTGAGCGAGGAGAAGAAGGCAGAAGAGTTCAAGAAGATCGAGCAGATCAAGGAGAGGTGGGGAAGGAGGAAGAGGTATGCGAGAGAGGATCGGCAGAAGAGGAGACAGATGTGGGCGCGAGATCAATGAATGGGCCAAGTCCTACAACTACGTGTCTACCACCTAAAGCTCACAGTCAAGTGTCCAACACAATACTATGGTCCCGACGATACGTACACAATGTGCTTAGTGGGGCCGTTGGATAGAATGCGCGCAGCGCATCTGAACGGGGCATTTGGCCAAGACTCTGTATGATTGGGTGCACCTTTTGGGTGACAAAGTTGCGTTACAAGAATCATGGTCTTGTTCATGAGGCGAAATCTTCGATGTACACATCTGAGTTCATCTATGGATCTACTTGTATTAATAAGCATCCACACATTCTTTATCTCGCATGTCGCTCATAAGTTGAACTCCCAATATCCGAGCCTGCAATTGGCCATTCAACATGTCTAGATTTTGACCGTAACTTTTATTCAAAGAACTTTTTGTAAGCTGCCTTCTCCTTCTTTGCATGCTCAGCAGCCTTTTTCTTTGCTGCTCCCAGCTCTTTGCTGATGGCCGCATCACTGGGCGCCAATTTCTGCGCCGTTTCCAGACTCTTCACCGCCCCCTCATCATCCTTGAGACCGAGAAGGGCAAGAGCTTTGCGGTAATATGCTTTTGCCTTATCCTGGTCGGACACTTCATCTTCCCCAAGTTCTAATGCCTTATCGGCGCTACTTTGAGCTGCTTCATAAGACTTCAGTTTGAGTTGGAGAAGGGACGAATTTGAATGCAACGTGAAGCGAAGTTGCTTAATTTGCTTGGGACATTCCTTTGGATCTTCGGGTGAGGGATCGTACTCGTTCAAATAGCGTAATCCTTTTTGATACTTATCCAGAGCAAGACTAAGGTCGCCGGATTTGAATGCTTTGTTGCCGTATTCCTTGAGATTGGTGGCGATTTCAACGAGTTGAGTCCCTTTGAAATTCTCGCCCTGGTCGTCGGGGAAGTCTTCGTATGCGTCGCCTGTGCTATCGGGTCCCTTTTTGGCAGAGTTGAGAGCCTCCTCGCTTGATAGCTGACCGCAGTCTGAATGATTCAATCAGGCGAAATCCCTA